>OY977963.1:1207500-2415000 GCA_963854355.1 Epinotia brunnichana | reverse complement strand
TGAACACTACCGTGATGGTTACAGGCGTTTCTTGGAAGAGCACGTGGGGGGCTTGTTGGAGCGCGTGCGGGGCGCCGCGCCCCTCGAGAACAATGACCCGCACGATGGACTGCTGGACCGGTGAGTACCGTTCATACATTTGGGGCTGTAACAGGAACAAAAAAATCCAATTTACCTTTGAACATTTGTGTTGTTGATTGGACCGAATTGGAGCTTCCTACAGCGGTAGAAGGCTAGCTTGGCTCCATCATCTCTGTACGGGAGAGCTGAGGACCAGATATACGCCTTCGCCCGTATCATTTGAGTGCGAGCACACCACAGGTCAGTTATGGTAGCCTAGTACTTTTCCCTTCAGAACAGGACTTTGTCTCAGGAATTCCAACATATCTTTGAACATTGGTGTTGATGATAGGGCTGAATCCAAACATGAAGCTAATATTATATCTACTAACTTATGAGACCCTTAGTACTTTTTGTTAATTAAGCCTCTATTATGGGTAAAAAGAAGTCTGTTAAAAAGCCTAGCTCCATCAGATTTGTGCGGGAGAGTTGAGAACCAGGCTACTATTTCACCAATTTGATAATTGTCACCTGACAACGACAATTCTCCGTACATTGCTGGTTCCACAAGTAACCTAGCGACCACCTTAACTTCTAGATCAAGCAATGTATGGTGAATTATCAGTGTCAGGTGACAATTGTCAAGTTGGTGAAATAAGGCCTGATGGTATACGCCTCGCTCGTATCATTTGAGCACACCACAGGTCAGTTATGGTAGCCTAGTACTTTCTCTTCAGAACAGGACTTTGTCGTAAAATATCCAGCATACTTGCCGTCTTTGAACATTGATGATAGGATCTACTCACTTATGATACCCTAGTACTCGTACTTTTTACAAGCTTTCTATTAACTTGCAATGTAATCATCGTATCAGCCGAAAGACGTCCACTGTTGGACATAACCCTCCCCCAAAGAGTGCCAAAATGACCGGTCCTGTGCCACCCGCATCCAGCGGACTCCCGCGACCTTTACCAGGTCATCAGTCCAAAGTGTTTACTACTACTAAACAAGATGTATGTCTGTTGGCAGTTACGTGGATGCCTGGCGCGAGTATTCAGAAGGTGTGGCGTATCTGAACAGTCTCTACTCGTACCTGAACCTACAGCATGTCAGAAGACAGAAGGTACATACTCACTCTCTCTTCTGTAACTCAAATATGAGTTGCTTAACTTCAAACTCGGGTAAATCCAATTCTGTCATTTTGTAAGATTTTGGTATGAAATAAAAGGGTAAAAAACTAGTTTTGTTATAATTTAATCGGTTTAGTATAATTTTGTCTGGTTTTTGAGAAAAATACATTTAAAATTATAATATTTTATCAAAATCAGATAAATCCATATGAAAGTTTTTTTTCAAATGTAGGTAAGTCCATCCAAGCCAATCAGCGAAAGAAGTTTGTTCAACATGGCTGACAATTTCTAATCGTATTTTTTTCAAATCTAGATAAATCCAGGTCTGTTAAATCAAAATTATACAAATCCACACTGAGTTTTTTCAAAGATAGATAAATTACAATCGATTATATCAAATGAAGGTAAATCCAATCGAAATTTGATTTTTTGTAAAGAATGGATGGTTTTAATGCTGAATTTGCCGAACAGGATGGTTTTATTTAAAGCTTTAGCCATAATAAAAAAAACTGCCTTTCAAATCACCGAATTAAGCTTATTATCACTTTTTTTCAATTATCTTGGAAGTGGTTAGAGTGGATTTATCTGAGTTTGAAGTTAAGCGACACATATATATGCATGCATTTTTTTGAAGTGGATACTTCTTTGCTCGCGTTCTTGAATAGGGGTACAGTTCAAAATGTATCACGTGACTTCCGGAATAACTTTTTGTAGATTAGTCTAATCTGATTTCAAATCATTGTTTGTTACATGTTTTAATCCTTCTTTATTTGCCATTAGTTGTTAATCACAAAATGTTATTTAGTTTATGTGGCGGACATGAAAATAATGCTGAAATGACCGCCATTTTCAATGTATTGCGAGTCAAATGAGCTACGTCAGTCAATGTTGCCATTTATCTGTACTTATACAGATTTTAGTGATTTAATTCAGATATATTAGGGTTCCATAGCCAACAAAGAAGTTTCCACTTAAATATAATTAACGGTTGTATCGCCGACACAGCCCGCTTCTTTTTTATTATGAAAATCAAAATTATAATCCAGAAGAATATCAACTAGCATTAAAACTTTTTGAAATCATTTGAAATTTGCACGCGTCGGCACCCACAGAATACGCTCTATATTAAACGGGCTTATGCTATGACGTCACAGCTCATATTCTCGGCGCGTTTTTTTTTTTTTTTTTTGCAATTCTATCCACAAAGTTTGCGTTTAAGTCTATACTTGTCATACAAAATATCATTTCTAATTCAATATCTGTCTGTTATGTAATTTTATCGAAATAAAAAAAAAATTGTCATCAACTAATTACAATGCAATTTATATTGAACCTTTATAATAATAAAATTAAAGCTATGTATTGATAGTTATATGTAACCTATTCTTAATACTGTTATGTGACTTGCATTAAATGTTTTTGACTTTGACTACTTTTTGACAGGTGTCAGATGCAGAGATAATCTACGGATCAGCGGCTACAGTAAGCTGCCCTGATAGCGACTCGCGTCAGTTAGAGGTAAGGAATGTAATAGAAAATGAAAAAAAAATGAAAATGATAATGTTTTATTTCATAGATTGCTAGGTTACATTGAAAATAAGGTTGGTTCTTCCTAGTAGGTAAAAAATACCTGTGTCAGGTAGACCCGCTCCTCCATAAAAAAACAGTTAATGTTAATTTCTTATATGTAGGTAAATACTTATAACATAAAATAAAAATAAAGACGAATAGTCCTAGTGAGACGCTAAAAAAAGCTGCAAATGGTGTTAAAAAGCTTGAAAATCGGAACGATTAAAGATCAATTTGCTCTGAAAGCCCTGTCATTTGATACCACACACGACAGGTTTCAGAACGTCATAATTTCATTCATGCATTTAACACCATTTGCAGCGTTTTACAGAATTTCGTGGTGTACCTATTTTCTTTTACTATCTAAGTGACGGACTAAATAGAATTATATTTTTTTTACCCAGGAAAGTATCCAATTGAATGAAGATTTTGTAATTTGATAAAGCTAACCTTCCTTTCCGCCAACAGGTGGGCGAGCTCGGCCTAGTGATCTGGGAGAGGGTCCTCATTCGCCCTCTGATCTCCGCGCTGTCCTCCCGCATAGTGGCCGCGTTGAACGAGGCGAGGGCCGCGCCCCCGGACCCCAAGCATGCTGATGTACTGCGCCGCGCCATACATAGCGCTGTTGATGTGAGTAGTTAGTAGTTACTGAATATTCTGGTAGACGGCGCTGTTAGGATCCCTGCATCGCGCTATCGTTGTGTTGCCGTATATTGTATAAGAGGAGTAGAGCCCTCTGTCCTCCCGCATAGTGGCCGCGTTGAACGAGGCGAGGGCCGCGCCCCCGGACCCCAAGCATGCTGATGTACTGCGCCGCGCCATACATAGCGCTGTTGATGTGAGTAGTTAGTAGTTACTGAATATTCTGGTAGACGGCGCTGTTAGGATCCCTGCATCGCGCTATCGTTGTGTTGCAGTATATTGTATAAGAGGAGTAGAGCCCTCTGTCCTCCCGCATAGTGGCCGCGTTGAACGAGGCGAGGGCCGCGCCCCCGGACCCCAAGCATGCTGATGTACTGCGCCGCGCCATACATAGCGCTGTTGATGTGAGTAGTTAGTAGTTACTGAATATTCTGGTAGACGGCGCTGTTAGGATCCCTGCATCGCGCTATCGTTGTGTTGCCGTATATTGTATAAGAGGAGTAGAGCCCTCTGTCCTCCCGCATAGTGGCCGCGTTGAACGAGGCGAGGGCCGCGCCCCCGGACCCCAAGCATGCTGATGTACTGCGCCGCGCCATACATAGCGCTGTTGATGTGAGTAGTTAGTAGTTACTGAATATTCTGGTAGACGGCGCTGTTAGGATCCCTGCATCGCGCTATCGTTGTGTTGCCGTATATTGTATAAGAGGAGTAGAGCCCTCTGTCCTCCCGCATAGTGGCCGCGTTGAACGAGGCGAGGGCCGCGCCCCCGGACCCCAAGCATGCTGATGTACTGCGCCGCGCCATACATAGCGCTGTTGATGTGAGTAGTTAGTAGTTACTGAATATTCTGGTAGACGGCGCTGTTAGGATCCCTGCATCGCGCTATCGTTGTGTTGCCGTATATTGTATAAGAGGAGTAGAGCCCTCTGTCCTCCCGCATAGTGGCCGCGTTGAACGAGGCGAGGGCCGCGCCCCCGGACCCCAAGCATGCTGATGTACTGCGCCGCGCCATACATAGCGCTGTTGATGTGAGTAGTTAGTAGTTACTGAATATTCTGGTAGACGGCGCTGTTAGGATCCCTGCATCGCGCTATCGTTGTGTTGCCGTATATTGTATAAGAGGAGTAGAGCCCTCTGTCCTCCCGCATAGTGGCCGCGTTGAACGAGGCGAGGGCCGCGCCCCCGGACCCCAAGCATGCTGATGTACTGCGCCGCGCCATACATAGCGCTGTTGATGTGAGTAGTTAGTAGTTACTGAATATTCTGGTAGACGGCGCTGTTAGGATCCCTGCATCGCGCTATCGTTGTGTTGCCGTATATTGTATAAGAGGAGTAGAGCCCTCTGTCCTCCCGCATAGTGGCCGCGTTGAACGAGGCGAGGGCCGCGCCCCCGGACCCCAAGCATGCTGATGTACTGCGCCGCGCCATACATAGCGCTGTTGATGTGAGTAGTTAGTAGTTACTGAATATTCTGGTAGACGGCGCTGTTAGGATCCCTGCATCGCGCTATCGTTGTGTTGCCGTATATTGTATAAGAGGAGTAGAGCCCTCTGTCCTCCCGCATAGTGGCCGCGTTGAACGAGGCGAGGGCCGCGCCCCCGGACCCCAAGCATGCTGATGTACTGCGCCGCGCCATACATAGCGCTGTTGATGTGAGTAGTTAGTAGTTACTGAATATTCTGGTAGACGGCGCTGTTAGGATCCCTGCATCGCGCTATCGTTGTGTTGCCGTATATTGTATAAGAGGAGTAGAGCCCTCTGTCCTCCCGCATAGTGGCCGCGTTGAACGAGGCGAGGGCCGCGCCCCCGGACCCCAAGCATGCTGATGTACTGCGCCGCGCCATACATAGCGCTGTTGATGTGAGTAGTTAGTAGTTACTGAATATTCTGGTAGACGGCGCTGTTAGGATCCCTGCATCGCGCTATCGTTGTGTTGCCGTATATTGTATAAGAGGAGTAGAGCCCTCTGTCCTCCCGCATAGTGGCCGCGTTGAACGAGGCGAGGGCCGCGCCCCCGGACCCCAAGCATGCTGATGTACTGCGCCGCGCCATACATAGCGCTGTTGATGTGAGTAGTTAGTAGTTACTGAATATTCTGGTAGACGGCGCTGTTAGGATCCCTGCATCGCGCTATCGTTGTGTTGCCGTATATTGTATAAGAGGAGTAGAGCCCTCTGTCCTCCCGCATAGTGGCCGCGTTGAACGAGGCGAGGGCCGCGCCCCCGGACCCCAAGCATGCTGATGTACTGCGCCGCGCCATACATAGCGCTGTTGATGTGAGTAGTTAGTAGTTACTGAATATTCTGGTAGACGGCGCTGTTAGGATCCCTGCATCGCGCTATCGTTGTGTTGCCGTATATTGTATAAGAGGAGTAGAGCCCTCTGTCCTCCCGCATAGTGGCCGCGTTGAACGAGGCGAGGGCCGCGCCCCCGGACCCCAAGCATGCTGATGTACTGCGCCGCGCCATACATAGCGCTGTTGATGTGAGTAGTTAGTAGTTACTGAATATTCTGGTAGACGGCGCTGTTAGGATCCCTGTATCGCGCTATCGTTGTGTTGCCGTATATTGTATAAGAGGAGTAGAGCCCTCTGTCCTCCCGCATAGTGGCCGCGTTGAACGAGGCGAGGGCCGCGCCCCCGGACCCCAAGCATGCTGATGTACTGCGCCGCGCCATACATAGCGCTGTTGATGTGAGTAGTTAGTAGTTACTGAATATTCTGGTAGACGGCGCTGTTAGGATCCCTGCATCGCGCTATCGTTGTGTTGCCGTATATTGTATAAGAGGAGTAGAGCCCTCTGTCCTCCCGCATAGTGGCCGCGTTGAACGAGGCGAGGGCCGCGCCCCCGGACCCCAAGCATGCTGATGTACTGCGCCGCGCCATACATAGCGCTGTTGATGTGAGTAGTTAGTAGTTACTGAATATTCTGGTAGACGGCGCTGTTAGGATCCCTGCATCGCGCTATCGTTGTGTTGCCGTATATTGTATAAGAGGAGTAGAGCCCTCTGTCCTCCCGCATAGTGGCTGCGTTGAACGAGGCGAGGGCCGCGCCCCCGGACCCCAAGCATGCTGATGTACTGCGCCGCGCCATACATAGCGCTGTTGATGTGAGTAGTTAGTAGTTACTGAATATTCTGGTAGACGGCGCTGTTAGGATCCCTGCATCGCGCTATCGTTGTGTTGCCGTATATTGTATAAGAGGAGTAGAGCCCTCTGTCCTCCCGCATAGTGGCCGCGTTGAACGAGGCGAGGGCCGCGCCCCCGGACCCCAAGCATGCTGATGTACTGCGCCGCGCCATACATAGCGCTGTTGATGTGAGTAGTTAGTAGTTACTGAATATTCTGGTAGACGGCGCTGTTAGGATCCCTGCATCGCGCTATCGTTGTGTTGCCGTATATTGTATAAGAGGAGTAGAGCCCTCTGTCCTCCCGCATAGTGGCCGCGTTGAACGAGGCGAGGGCCGCGCCCCCGGACCCCAAGCATGCTGATGTACTGCGCCGCGCCATACATAGCGCTGTTGATGTGAGTAGTTAGTAGTTACTGAATATTCTGGTAGACGGCGCTGTTAGGATCCCTGCATCGCGCTATCGTTGTGTTGCCGTATATTGTATAAGAGGAGTAGAGCCCTCTGTCCTCCCGCATAGTGGCCGCGTTGAACGAGGCGAGGGCCGCGCCCCCGGACCCCAAGCATGCTGATGTACTGCGCCGCGCCATACATAGCGCTGTTGATGTGAGTAGTTAGTAGTTACTGAATATTCTGGTAGACGGCGCTGTTAGGATCCCTGCATCGCGCTATCGTTGTGTTGCCGTATATTGTATAAGAGGAGTAGAGCCCTCTGTCCTCCCGCATAGTGGCCGCGTTGAACGAGGCGAGGGCCGCGCCCCCGGACCCCAAGCATGCTGATGTACTGCGCCGCGCCATACATAGCGCTGTTGATGTGAGTAGTTAGTAGTTACTGAATATTCTGGTAGACGGCGCTGTTAGGATCCCTGCATCGCGCTATCGTTGTGTTGCCGTATATTGTATAAGAGGAGTAGAGCCCTCTGTCCTCCCGCATAGTGGCCGCGTTGAACGAGGCGAGGGCCGCGCCCCCGGACCCCAAGCATGCTGATGTACTGCGCCGCGCCATACATAGCGCTGTTGATGTGAGTAGTTAGTAGTTACTGAATATTCTGGTAGACGGCGCTGTTAGGATCCCTGCATCGCGCTATCGTTGTGTTGCCGTATATTGTATAAGAGGAGTAGAGCCCTCTGTCCTCCCGCATAGTGGCCGCGTTGAACGAGGCGAGGGCCGCGCCCCCGGACCCCAAGCATGCTGATGTACTGCGCCGCGCCATACATAGCGCTGTTGATGTGAGTAGTTAGTAGTTACTGAATATTCTGGTAGACGGCGCTGTTAGGATCCCTGCATCGCGCTATCGTTGTGTCGCCGTATATTGTATAAGAGGAGTAGAGCCCTCTGTCCTCCCGCATAGTGGCCGCGTTGAACGAGGCGAGGGCCGCGCCCCCGGACCCCAAGCATGCTGATGTACTGCGCCGCGCCATACATAGCGCTGTTGATGTGAGTAGTTAGTAGTTACTGAATATTCTGGTAGACGGCGCTGTTAGGATCCCTGCATCGCGCTATCGTTGTGTTGCCGTATATTGTATAAGAGGAGTAGAGCCCTCTGTCCTCCCGCATAGTGGCCGCGTTGAACGAGGCGAGGGCCGCGCCCCCGGACCCCAAGCATGCTGATGTACTGCGCCGCGCCATACATAGCGCTGTTGATGTGAGTAGTTAGTAGTTACTGAATATTCTGGTAGACGGCGCTGTTAGGATCCCTGCATCGCGCTATCGTTGTGTTGCCGTATATTGTATAAGAGGAGTAGAGCCCTCTGTCCTCCCGCATAGTGGCCGCGTTGAACGAGGCGAGGGCCGCGCCCCCGGACCCCAAGCATGCTGATGTACTGCGCCGCGCCATACATAGCGCTGTTGATGTGAGTAGTTAGTAGTTACTGAATATTCTGGTAGACGGCGCTGTTAGGATCCCTGCATCGCGCTATCGTTGTGTTGCCGTATATTGTATAAGAGGAGTAGAGCCCTCTGTCCTCCCGCATAGTGGCCGCGTTGAACGAGGCGAGGGCCGCGCCCCCGGACCCCAAGCATGCTGATGTACTGCGCCGCGCCATACATAGCGCTGTTGATGTGAGTAGTTAGTAGTTACTGAATATTCTGGTAGACGGCGCTGTTAGGATCCCTGCATCGCGCTATCGTTGTGTTGCCGTATATTGTATAAGAGGAGTAGAGCCCTCTGTCCTCCCGCATAGTGGCCGCGTTGAACGAGGCGAGGGCCGCGCCCCCGGACCCCAAGCATGCTGATGTACTGCGCCGCGCCATACATAGCGCTGTTGATGTGAGTAGTTAGTAGTTACTGAATATTCTGGTAGACGGCGCTGTTAGGATCCCTGCATCGCGCTATCGTTGTGTTGCAGTATATTGTATAAGAGGAGTAGAGCCCTCTGTCCTCCCGCATAGTGGCCGCGTTGAACGAGGCGAGGGCCGCGCCCCCGGACCCCAAGCATGCTGATGTACTGCGCCGCGCCATACATAGCGCTGTTGATGTGAGTAGTTAGTAGTTACTGAATATTCTGGTAGACGGCGCTGTTAGGATCCCTGCATCGCGCTATCGTTGTGTTGCCGTATATTGTATAAGAGGAGTAGAGCCCTCTGTCCTCCCGCATAGTGGCCGCGTTGAACGAGGCGAGGGCCGCGCCCCCGGACCCCAAGCATGCTGATGTACTGCGCCGCGCCATACATAGCGCTGTTGATGTGAGTAGTTAGTAGTTACTGAATATTCTGGTAGACGGCGCTGTTAGGATCCCTGCATCGCGCTATCGTTGTGTTGCCGTATATTGTATAAGAGGAGTAGAGCCCTCTGTCCTCCCGCATAGTGGCCGCGTTGAACGAGGCGAGGGCCGCGCCCCCGGACCCCAAGCATGCTGATGTACTGCGCCGCGCCATACATAGCGCTGTTGATGTGAGTAGTTAGTAGTTACTGAATATTCTGGTAGACGGCGCTGTTAGGATCCCTGCATCGCGCTATCGTTGTGTTGCCGTATATTGTATAAGAGGAGTAGAGCCCTCTGTCCTCCCGCATAGTGGCCGCGTTGAACGAGGCGAGGGCCGCGCCCCCGGACCCCAAGCATGCTGATGTACTGCGCCGCGCCATACATAGCGCTGTTGATGTGAGTAGTTAGTAGTTACTGAATATTCTGGTAGACGGCGCTGTTAGGATCCCTGCATCGCGCTATCGTTGTGTTGCCGTATATTGTATAAGAGGAGTAGAGCCCTCTGTCCTCCCGCATAGTGGCCGCGTTGAACGAGGCGAGGGCCGCGCCCCCGGACCCCAAGCATGCTGATGTACTGCGCCGCGCCATACATAGCGCTGTTGATGTGAGTAGTTAGTAGTTACTGAATATTCTGGTAGACGGCGCTGTTAGGATCCCTGCATCGCGCTATCGTTGTGTTGCCGTATATTGTATAAGAGGAGTAGAGCCCTCTGTCCTCCCGCATAGTGGCCGCGTTGAACGAGGCGAGGGCCGCGCCCCCGGACCCCAAGCATGCTGATGTACTGCGCCGCGCCATACATAGCGCTGTTGATGTGAGTAGTTAGTAGTTACTGAATATTCTGGTAGACGGCGCTGTTAGGATCCCTGCATCGCGCTATCGTTGTGTTGCCGTATATTGTATAAGAGGAGTAGAGCCCTCTGTCCTCCCGCATAGTGGCCGCGTTGAACAAGGCGAGGGCTGCGCCCCCGGACCCTAAGCCTGCTGATGTACTGCGCCGCGCCATACATAGCGCTGTTGATGTGAGTAGTTACTGAATATCCCAGTAGATGACGCTGTTAGGCTCCCTGCATCGCGCTATCGTTGTGCTGACATATATTGTATAAGAGTTGGGTGTTAGAAGTAGAGCCCTCTGTCCTCCCGCATAGTGGCCGCGTTGAACGAGGCGAGGGCCGCGCCCCCGGACCTTAAGCATGCAGATGTACTGCGCCGCGCCATACCAGTAGTATTCCGGTAGATGGCGCTGTTATGGCGGCGACGATTCCTGAAACTCACACACACAGACACGTCAAACTTATAACACCCCTCTTTTTCCGTCGGGGTTTAATAATATCTCTACTTGTCCCACAGGTACAATCGTTCCGGGTTCGCGCACCACTAGCCCTATACCAACAGCTAGTGCTGGAGCCGTATCTCGCGCAGGCGCAGGCGGCGCACGCGCGCCTCGCGGCCGACTTACTGCGTGAGGGCGACATCTCCCACTACATGCGACACGTGCTACAGGGTAAGTCCGACATACTCCAAATACGACTTTTTAGGGTTCCCGTACCTCGAAAGGAAAAAACGGAACCCTTATAGGATCACTTTGGTGTCTGTCCGTCCGTCCGTCTGTCAAGACCCTTTTTCTCAGGAACGCGTGGAGGTATCAAGCTGAAATTTGTATCTAATACTTAAGTCTACTGTCCCTTAGAGCTGTGTAAAAATCAAACTTCTAAGCCAACGCAATCAAAAGATACAGCCGTTTATGCCGTAAATTTCCGCAAATTTTCGAAACTCGCAAGAGAATCAAAACCTACAGGGTACTTCCCGTGAACTCAGAATCTTGAAATTTGGTACGAAGCAACGTCTCATAGCACAGATAAAGGAAAAATTGCGAAAATCGTACATTTTTAGTTACATAACTGAAAATTTTATGTCCAGTATAAACTGACACGCACTAAGTATGTGAATACATACTTAGTGAGTGTCAGTCTGACTCGCACTTGGCCGGTTTTTTTCAGCATCGTTACCATGACGTTTTTCCTTGGAAATGGATTATTCTGTATCTTAGTATCAAAATCCTGGTCACGGCACCAAATATGTAACATAAATGTTACGTACATTCTAGGCGCTGTTCATGTGAATAGTTTAGCATATTGCCGCTAGATAGCGATGTTAAATGATGCAGACAGCTAACGCTGTGTTCTCGTATATTTAATATTACTTATGGTTGCAGTGTTGGAAGCAATGCGTCTTGCAGCCATCCCTTATATTAAATCTAAGGTTAGGGAGTACGTTCAATGCGCTGTTCATGTGGATAGTTCGCAATTTGCCGCTAGATAGCGCTGTTAAATGATACATGGAACTGTGATCTCGTATATTACTTATGGCTGCAGTGTTGGAAGCAATGCGTCTTGCAGCCATTTCCTATATTGAATCTAAGGTTACGGAGTACGTTCAATGCGCTGTTCATGTGGATAGTTCGTAATTTGTCGCTAGATAGCGCTGTTATATGATACATGGAGCTGTGATCTCGAATATTACTTATGGCTGCAGTGTTGGAAGCAATGCGTCTTGCAGCCATCCCTTATATTAAATCTAAGGTTAGGGAGTACGTTCAATGCGCTGTTCATGTGGATATTTCGCAATTTGCCGCTAGATAGCGCTGTAAAATAATACATGGAGCTGTGATCTCGTATATAACTTATGTCTTATAAATCTAAGGTTAGATTTTCGTATATTACTTATGGCTGCAGTGTTGGAAGCAATGCGTCTTAAAGCCATCTCCTATAATAAATCTAAGGTTAGATTCTCGAATATTACTTATGGCTGCAGTGTTGGAAGCAATGCGTCTTGCAGCAATCTCCTATATTAAATCTAAGGTTAGGTTTTCGTATATTACTTATGACTGCAGTGTTGGAAGCAATGCGTCTTGCAGCCATCTCCTATAATAAATCTAAGGTTAGATTCTCGAATATTACTTATGGCTGCAGTGTTGGAAGCAATGCGTCTTGCAGCAATCTCCTATATTAAATCTAAGGTTAGGTTTTCGTATATTACTTATGGCTGCAGTGTTGGAAGCAATGCGTCTTGCAGCCATCTCCTATAATAAATCTAAGGTTAGATTCTCGAATATTACTTATGGCTGCAGTGTTGGAAGCAATGCGTCTTGCAGCAATCTCCTATATTAAATCTAAGGTTAGGTTTTCGTATATTACTTATGACTGCAGTGTTGGAAGCAATGCGTCTTGCAGCCTTTTCCTATATTAAATCTAAGGTTCGTATATATATTATTTATGGCTGCAGTGTTGGAAACAATGCGTCTTGCAGACATCTCCTATATTAAATCTAAGGTTAGGTTCTCATATATTACTCATGGATGCAGTGTTGGAAGGAATGCGTCTTGCAGCTATATCCTATATTAAATCTAAGGTTAGGGAATACGTTCAAAGCGCTGTTCATGTGGATAGTATCGCGATTTGCCGCTAAATGGTGCTGCATCCGCACTATTTTGTGTTCTCGCAGTTTTTATGAAAGGCTGTCGTATTCGAAAAATAAAAACTGCAGGGGGCGTATTAGCATCCGCACTATCCTTAGTCATCAGAGTTATCCCGTATTTCTTCAGAGTGATCAGCTTTACTCTAATTCAGTTTTTTTTGAATATCTTAAATCAGTTGATGGTTTTTTTTTTTTTAATGATGAGATTTTTTTTTATTTATTTAAAGTTTTTGTGTCCAGGCCTTCAACGCGAGGTGGCCCTAGGCGCGCGTTTCCTCCACTCGTCCTCCACAGAGGCGGTCCGCGGCTGCTACGAGCGCGCGGCGGTGGCGGCGCACCTGCCGGCGCTGCACGCCGAGTGCGCCGCGCTCCTCGAGCACGCCACCGACGACTCGCAGGCCGACAACTCGCAGGTAACACCACCAACAGTCATGTGGCGGTCCGGCTGCTACGAGCGCGCGGCGGTGGCGGCGCACCTGCCGGCGCTGCACGCCGAGTGCGCCGCGCTCCTCGAGCACGCCACCGACGACTCGCAGGCCGACAACTCGCAGGTAACACCACCAACAGTCATGTGGCGGTCCGGCTGCTACGGGCGCGCGGCGGTGGCGGCGCACCTGCCGGCGCTGCACGCCGAGTGCGCCGCGCTCCTCGAGCACGCCACCGACGACTCGCAGGCCGACAACTCGCAGGTAACACCACCAACAGTCATGTGGCGGTCCGGCTGCTACGGGCGCGCGGCGGTGGCGGCGCACCTGCCGGCGCTGCACGCCGAGTGCGCCGCGCTCCTTGAGCACGCCACCGACGACTCGCAGGCCGACAACTCGCAGGTAACACCACCAACAGTCATGTGGCGGTCCGGCTGCTACGAGCGCGCGGCGGTGGCGGCGCACCTGCCGGCGCTGCACGCCGAGTGCGCCGCGCTCCTTGAGCACGCCACCGACGACTCACAGGCCGACAACTCGCAGGTAATTAACCTATAGTAAAAAAAAAAAAAAAAAAAGTAACATCACCAACAGTCATGTGGCGGTCCGGCTGCTACGAGCAAGTTCATCTTCATCATCACTTTGAAACAAACTAACATACACCCATGTTCCAGGCCCGCGGCGACCTCCGCCGCATGTACACCCTGCTGCGGCCGCTGGGCGCCGGCGCGCTGCGGCCGCTGGTGGAGGCCGCGCATGCGCAGTGCGCGCGCGCCGGCGCCGCGCTGCACAACCACAAACATACTAAGGACGAGGTGAGTGCTGCCAAAGGTCGTTCACCCTTTATACCCGTAACTATTCACAGTTTATACCCCTAACCATTCACCCTTTATACCCCCGACCAGTCACCCTTTATACCCCTAACCATTCACCCTTCATACCCCTAACCATTCACCCTTTATACCCCTAACCATTCACCCTTTATACCCCCGACCAGTCACCCTTTATACCCCTAACCATTCACCCTTTATACCCCTAACCATTCACCCTTTATACCCCTAACCATTCACCCTTTGTACCCCTAACCATTCACCCTTTATACTCCTAAACATGCACCCTTTATACCACTAATCATTCACCCTTTATACCCCTAACCTTTCACCCTTTTTACCCCTTACCATTCACCATTTATACCCCTAACCATTCACCCTTTATACCCCTAACCATTCACCCTTTATACCCCTAACCATTACCCCTTTATACCCCTAACCATTCACCCTTTATACCCCTAACCATTCACCCTTTATACCCCTAACTATTACCCCTTTATACCCCTAACCATTGACCATTTATAACTCTTTAAACTAGCTAGGTCCGCCGATGCAGTCACCACAAGCACACCTTTTTTAAACCCCGACGAAAAAAGAGGGGTGTTATTAGTTATTTTATTACATTAGGGGAATGTATTGACGCACCGTCCGCCCGGTGCCCAGACTACACACTACACCACCAAAGATTGTTCAACCGTGTCGCTCTGCCGTCGTAAGCAAAAAAGGACGCATATGAATATGAGTCTCATTCAAAAAGGACGCATCTGACTATGAGTCTCATTCAAAATAGACGCATCTGACTAATAACTCATAGACAGATGCGTGGTTTTTGAATGAGACTCTTAGTCAGATGCGTCCTTTTTGGATTAGTAATGTTTGGCAAAAAACGTTCCCCAAAGTTTTTCATCGCAAACTTTTTATGGCAAGTACTCAATTGTCAAAACTACTTATCGCAATTTTACAGTCAGCTAACCTATTTTTTTGGCATGAAATTGGGGGGTTATACTGGTTATAATTATCAAGAAGCGTAATTATCTCGATCGCAAACTTTTTCTCCCAAAATTTTTTTTGGCAAGTACTCAATTGTCGAAACTACTTATGGCAATTTAACAGTCAGCACCTCTTTTTTGTCAAGAAATTGGAGTTATACTGGTGATAATTATCAAGAAGCGTAATTATCTTGATTATCTCGAACCCTGACTCTAGCTTACACACAACTAAATAAATTTCTCTTTCCAGGCCCACACCCATTTCGTGTCCTCAATGGTGTCCCTCCACACGACGTATTCGGCCCTGTTCGCCGAAGTGTTCGACAATAACCAGGCGTTCCTCGGCGCGCTCGACCGAGCATGCTCGGCCGTGGTCAACGCGCGGCCCGACGACAACAGCCCGCCGCGCGCGCCCGAGCTGCTGGCTAGATACTGCGACGCGTTGCTCAGGAGGTAACATAGACAACAACCAGGCGGGCCTCCGAGCGCCGGACCGAGCATGCTCGGCCGTGGTTAACGCGCGGCCCGACGACAACAGCCCGCCGCGCGCGCCCGAGCTGCTCGCTAGATACTGCGACGCGTTGCTCAGGAGGTAACATAGACAACAACCAGGCGGGCCTCCGAGCGCCGGACCGAGCATGCTCGGCCGTGGTCAACGCGCGGCCCGACGACAACAGCCCGCCGCGCGCGCCCGAGCTGCTGGCTAGATACTGCGACGCGTTGCTCAGGAGGTAACATAGACAACAACCAGGCGGGCCTCCGAGCGCCGGACCGAGCATGCTCGGCCGTGGTTAACGCGCGGCCCGACGACAACAGCCCGCCGCGCGCGCCCGAGCTGCTCGCTAGATACTGCGACGCGTTGCTCAGGAGGTAACATAGACAACAACCAGGCGGGCCTCCGAGCGCCGGACCGAGCATGCTCGGCCGTGGTCAACGCGCGGCCCGACGACAACAGCCCGCCGCGCGCGCCCGAGCTGCTGGCTAGATACTGCGACGCGTTGCTCAGGAGGTAACATAGACAACAACCAGGCGGGCCTCCGAGCGCCGGACCGAGCATGCTCGGCCGTGGTCAACGCGCGGCCCGACGACAACAGCCCGCCGCGCGCGCCCGAGCTGCTCGCTAGATACTGCGACGCGTTGCTCAGGAGGTAACATAGACAACAACCAGGCGGGCCTCCGAGCGCCGGACCGAGCATGCTCGGCCGTGGTCAACGCGCGGCCCGACTTCAATATTATGGTACCATCGAGCTGATCTGATGATGGAGACAGAAGGTGGCCATGTGAATTCAGTACTTAACCGACGTAACTCCGTTGAGTTTGGGCTCCTTATAATCGTCTCAATGAGTAGTTGATGACGGTATACAGAAAGGTAGAGTCGGTTCTCGAATCAAGGTTTGATGATAATTATCGTGATATTAACAGATGGATAATTATCGATTGATAATAACAAAAAATTGCGCTCGTGAAGGTCAACGGTATTCGAAGTATTCGAACGTGTATTTCCGCACTTGCGTCTATTCGAACGCGCAAAGTGTCAACGTGAACCCCTTACAAAAAAAAATCAGTTCGGATTATGCAAAATTGAGTGAAGTCGATTGTCATTGCTTTGTTAAGTTAAATATTGTTTATTGTGTTGAATTTGAACAATGCCGCGTGAGAAAGATCCATTATGTCATACTTTATTTGCACTTATACTGGTGATAATTATGCGATAATTATCCGATAATTATGTTATAATCATGTGATAATTATGTGATAATTATCCGATAATTATCAAGAAGCGTAATCATCTTGATAATTTCGAACCCTGGCAAAAATTAAATTTTTAACAGAAACTAAATTCCAGACGCGGTGGCGAAGCGGAGCCGGAAGCCCGTCTAGCGGCGGCCATCTTGGTTTTCAAGTACATCGACGACAAGGACGTGTTCCAGAAGTACTACGCCCGAGCTCTGGCCAGGAGGCTGATACACCAGCTGTCCGCCAGCATGGAACAGGTAATGACCTGACGATGGAAAGTTTTCAAAAATAATCGTGGAATTTGGGGGGTTCCTGGGGGTATGCGTGATGGGTAATGGAAGTAATACTGGAACAAAAACCTTGTACCAAAAATGCAATTTTAGAAAACTTCTCTTTTAATACTTCCAGGAAGAAGCAATGATAAACCGGCTGAAAGCCGCCTGCGGCTACGAGTTCACGAACAAACTCCACCGCATGTTCACGGACGTAGCTGTCTCCGCAGACCTCAACAACAAGTTCCAGCAGCATCTGCGCGAGCAGGAACAGCAGGCGTCCATGCCGGGGTTCAGTGTACAGGTACACAGTACTAGCTCACAGACAGACAGACAGACAGCCCTCAGATGCTCGCTGCCTGTTGTGGCGGACTCGATGCCCTCCGCCCGACGTCTAGGTCGTCTTCGGAACAACTGCCATCCGGCCACAAGGAGCCATGGCCCATCTGGAGAGCGCTAAATAGGCTCAGATCGCGGGTTGGCCGCTGTAAGGAAGACATGGCCAGATGGGGACTGCATCGTGGCCAATCAACCCAATGTGTTTGCGGTACAGCACCGCAAACCATGGTGCATCTGATGGCGTGCCCCACATGCCCACACTCCTGCTCGGTACACGACCTGAGGGATGCGACTGCCAGAGCTATCCACACCGCTGCCCATTGGGCATCTCTTATTTGAGGAACATCGACACGAAGCGCCAAGCGAGTTCCTGTCAGTGAATGTGTTACATATTCTAAGTTCCAAACGTATTTTCCAGGTACTCCAAGCCGGCGCCTGGCCGCTCGGCGGCGCCATGGCGCCTCTAGCGCCACCAGCAGCTTTGGAGCGCCCCGCGCGCCAATTCGAAGCGTTCTACCGAGCATCCTTCAGCGGAAGAAGGCTAGCTTGGCTCCATCATCTCTGTACGGGAGAGCTGAGGACCAGATATACGCCTCGCCCGTATCATTTGAGTGCGAGCACACCACAGGTCAGTTATGGTAGCCTCGTACTTTCTTTTCAGAACAGGACCTTGTTTTAGGAATTCCAACATATCTTTGAATGTGTTGATGATGATAGGACCGAATCCAAGTATGAAGCTAATATATCTACTAACTTATGAGATCCTAGTACTTTTTGTGAATCAAGCCTCTATTATGGGCGGAAAGAAGTCTATTAAAAAGCCTAGCTCCATCAGATTTGTACGGGAGAGTTGAGAACCAGGCCCCTATTTCACCAATTTGTCAATTTTCAACGACAATTTTTCGTACATTGCTGGTTCCACGAGTAACCTAGCGACCATCTTAACTTCTAGATTAAACAATGTATGGTGAATTGTCAGTGTCAGGTGACAATTGTCAAGTTGGTGAAATAAGGGTAACTTAATTTTGATTTAAAATTATGATTATTTGCAATTTCCTCGCAGTAGACGTGAAAAGCACTATGTTAAGCCTCGGCCGAAAGTGCAATAGCTGGACTCGTACTTTCGAGGGCCTCCGCTCCTCCGATCTATTGCTTACTTTCTAGCCTCTACAACAATGTACTAATGTTTGTTCGGGTGGAATCTTGCAACTCAATTTTGAAGCAGATATTGAACCGCCAATAAAAGCTTGTACCAAAAAAAAAAAATTTTGACAGAAACGTATTTAAAGAATTATTTCTTCCAGTGCGCCCTGCTGCTCTGCTTCGAGACAGTGGACTCTCTGGCCGCAAAAGAGCTAAGAGCCAGACTCCAGCTGACTGGAGACGCATGGACCAGACAGCTGCGGCCGCTTCTGGACGCGGGCTTACTGCTGGCACAGGTGACTTACAGCGATCTCTTCCAGTACTCTGTAGAGACACTCTCTGGCCGCAAAAGAGCTAAGAGCCAGACTCCAGCTGACTGGAGACGCATGGACCAGACAGCTGCGGCCGCTTCTGGACGCGGGCTTACTGCTGGCACAGGTGACTTACAGCGATCTCTTCCAGTACTCTGTAGAGACACTCTCTGGCCGCAAAAGAGCTAAGAGCCAGACTCCAGCTGACTGGAGACGCATGGACCAGACAGCTGCGGCCGCTTCTGGACGCGGGCTTACTGCTGGCACAGGTGACTTACAGCGATCTCTTCCAGTACTCTGTAGAGACACTCTCTGGCCGCAAAAGAGCTAAGAGCCAGACTCCAGCTGACTGGAGACGCATGGACCAGACAGCTGCGGCCGCTTCTGGACGCGGGCTTACTGCTGGCACAGGTGACTTACAGCGATCTCTTCCAGTACTCTGTAGAGACACTCTCTGGCCGCAAAAGAGCTAAGAGCCAGACTCCAGCTGACTGGAGACGCATGGACCAGACAGCTGCGGCCGCTTCTGGACGCGGGCTTACTGCTGGCACAGGTGACTTACAGCGATCTCTTCCAGTACTCTGTAGAGACACTCTCTGGCCGCAAAAGAGCTAAGAGCCAGACTCCAGCTGACTGGAGACGCATGGACCAGACAGCTGCGGCCGCTTCTGGACGCGGGCTTACTGCTGGCACAGGTGACTTACAGCGATCTCTTCCAGTACTCTGTAGAGACACTCTCTGGCCGCAAAAGAGCTAAGAGCCAGACTCCAGCTGACTGGAGACGCATGGACCAGACAGCTGCGGCCGCTTCTGGACGCGGGCTTACTGCTGGCACAGGTGACTTACAGCGATCTCTTCCAGTACTCTGTAGAGACACTCTCTGGCCGCAAAAGAGCTAAGAGCCAGACTCCAGCTGACTGGAGACGCATGGACCAGACAGCTGCGGCCGCTTCTGGACGCGGGCTTACTGCTGGCACAGGTGACTTACAGCGATCTCTTCCAGTACTCTGTAGAGACACTCTCTGGCCGCAAAAGAGCTAAGAGCCAGACTCCAGCTGACTGGAGACGCATGGACCAGACAGCTGCGGCCGCTTCTGGACGCGGGCTTACTGCTGGCACAGGTGACTTACAGCGATCTCTTCCAGTACTCTGTAGAGACACTCTCTGGCCGTAAAAGAACTAAGAGCCAGACTCCAACTGACTTAAGACGCCTGGACCAGACAGCTGCGGCCGCTTCTGGACGCGGGCTTACTGCTGGCACAGGTGACTTACAGCGATCTCTTCCAGTACTCTGTAGAGACACTCTCTGGCCGTAAAAGAACTAAGAGCCAGACTCCAACTGACTTAAGACGCCTGGACCAGACAGCTGCGGCCGCTTCTGGACGCGGGCTTACTGCTGGCACAGGTGACTTACAGCGATCTCTTCCAGTACTCTGTAGAGACACTCTCTGGCCGTAAAAGAGCTAAGAGCCAGACTCCAGCTGACTGGAGACGCATGGACCAGACAGCTGCGGCCGCTTCTGGACGCGGGCTTACTGCTGGCACAGGTGACTTACAGCGATCTCTTCCAGTACTCTGTAGAGACACTCTCTGGCCGTAAAAGAACTAAGAGCCAGACTCCAACTGACTTAAGACGCCTGGACCAGACAGCTGCGGCCGCTTCTGGACGCGGGCTTACTGCTGGCACAGGTGACTTACAGCGATCTCTTCCAGTACTCTGTAGAGACACTCTCTGGCCGTAAAAGAACTAAGAGCCAGACTCCAACTGACTTAAGACGCCTGGACCAGACAGCTGCGGCCGCTTCTGGACGCGGGCTTACTGCTGGCACAGGTGACTTACAGCGATCTCTTCCAGTACTCTGTAGAGACACTCTCTGGCCGCAAAAGAGCTAAGAGCCAGACTCCAGCTGACTGGAGACGCATGGACCAGACAGCTGCGGCCGCTTCTGGACGCGGGCTTACTGCTGGCACAGGTGACTTACAGCGATCTCTTCCAGTACTCTGTAGAGACACTCTCTGGCCGCAAAAGAGCTAAGAGCCAGACTCCAGCTGACTGGAGACGCATGGACCAGACAGCTGCGGCCGCTTCTGGACGCGGGCTTACTGCTGGCACAGGTGACTTACAGCGATCTCTTCCAGTACTCTGTAGAGACACTCTCTGGCCGCAAAAGAGCTAAGAGCCAGACTCCAGCTGACTGGAGACGCATGGACCAGACAGCTGCGGCCGCTTCTGGACGCGGGCTTACTGCTGGCACAGGTGACTTACAGCGATCTCTTCCAGTACTCTGTAGAGACACTCTCTGGCCGCAAAAGAGCTAAGAGCCAGACTCCAGCTGACTGGAGACGCATGGACCAGACAGCTGCGGCCGCTTCTGGACGCGGGCTTACTGCTGGCACAGGTGACTTACAGCGATCTCTTCCAGTACTCTGTAGAGACACTCTCTGGCCGCAAAAGAGCTAAGAGCCAGACTCCAGCTGACTGGAGACGCATGGACCAGACAGCTGCGGCCGCTTCTGGACGCGGGCTTACTGCTGGCACAGGTGACTTACAGCGATCTCTTCCAGTACTCTGTAGAGACACTCTCTGGCCGCAAAAGAGCTAAGAGCCAGACTCCAGCTGACTGGAGACGCATGGACCAGACAGCTGCGGCCGCTTCTGGACGCGGGCTTACTGCTGGCACAGGTGACTTACAGCGATCTCTTCCAGTACTCTGTAGAGACACTCTCTGGCCGCAAAAGAGCTAAGAGCCAGACTCCAGCTGACTGGAGACGCATGGACCAGACAGCTGCGGCCGCTTCTGGACGCGGGCTTACTGCTGGCACAGGTGACTTACAGCGATCTCTTCCAGTACTCTGTAGAGACACTCTCTGGCCGCAAAAGAGCTAAGAGCCAGACTCCAGCTGACTTAAGACGCCTGGACCAGACAGCTGCGGCCGCTTCTGGACGCGGGCTTACTGCTGGCACAGGTGACTTACAGCGATCTCTTCCAGTACTCTGTAGAGACACTCTCTGGCCGTAAAAGAACTAAGAGCCAGACTCCAACTGACTTAAGACGCCTGGACCAGACAGCTGCGGCCGCTTCTGGACGCGGGCTTACTGCTGGCACAGGTGACTTACAGCGATCTCTTCCAGTACTCTGTAGAGACACTCTCTGGCCGTAAAAGAGCTAAGAGCCAGACTCCAGCTGACTGGAGACGCATGGACCAGACAGCTGCGGCCGCTTCTGGACGCGGGCTTACTGCTGGCACAGGTGACTTACAGCGATCTCTTCCAGTACTCTGTAGAGACACTCTCTGGCCGTAAAAGAACTAAGAGCCAGACTCCAACTGACTTAAGACGCCTGGACCAGACAGCTGCGGCCGCTTCTGGACGCGGGCTTACTGCTGGCACAGGTGACTTACAGCGATCTCTTCCAGTACTCTGTAGAGACACTCTCTGGCCGTAAAAGAACTAAGAGCCAGACTCCAACTGACTTAAGACGCCTGGACCAGACAGCTGCGGCCGCTTCTGGACGCGGGCTTACTGCTGGCACAGGTGACTTACAGCGATCTCTTCCAGTACTCTGTAGAGACACTCTCTGGCCGCAAAAGAGCTAAGAGCCAGACTCCAGCTGACTGGAGACGCATGGACCAGACAGCTGCGGCCGCTTCTGGACGCGGGCTTACTGCTGGCACAGGTGACTTACAGCGATCTCTTCCAGTACTCTGTAGAGACACTCTCTGGCCGCAAAAGAGCTAAGAGCCAGACTCCAGCTGACTGGAGACGCATGGACCAGACAGCTGCGGCCGCTTCTGGACGCGGGCTTACTGCTGGCACAGGTGACTTACAGCGATCTCTTCCAGTACTCTGTAGAGACACTCTCTGGCCGCAAAAGAGCTAAGAGCCAGACTCCAGCTGACTGGAGACGCATGGACCAGACAGCTGCGGCCGCTTCTGGACGCGGGCTTACTGCTGGCACAGGTGACTTACAGCGATCTCTTCCAGTACTCTGTAGAGACACTCTCTGGCCGCAAAAGAGCTAAGAGCCAGACTCCAGCTGACTGGAGACGCATGGACCAGACAGCTGCGGCCGCTTCTGGACGCGGGCTTACTGCTGGCACAGGTGACTTACAGCGATCTCTTCCAGTACTTTGTAGAGACACTCTCTGGCCGCAAAAGAGCTAAGAGCCAGACTCCAGCTGACTGGAGACGCATGGACCAGACAGCTGCGGCCGCTTCTGGACGCGGGCTTACTGCTGGCACAGGTGACTTACAGCGATCTCTTCCAGTACTCTGTAGAGACACTCTCTGGCCGCAAAAGAGCTAAGAGCCAGACTCCAGCTGACTGGAGACGCATGGACCAGACAGCTGCGGCCGCTTCTGGACGCGGGCTTACTGCTGGCACAGGTGACTTACAGCGATCTCTTCCAGTACTCTGTAGAGACACTCTCTGGCCGCAAAAGAGCTAAGAGCCAGACTCCAGCTGACTGGAGACGCATGGACCAGACAGCTGCGGCCGCTTCTGGACGCGGGCTTACTGCTGGCACAGGTGACTTACAGCGATCTCTTCCAGTACTCTGTAGAGACACTCTCTGGCCGCAAAAGAGCTAAGAGCCAGACTCCAGCTGACTGGAGACGCATGGACCAGACAGCTGCGGCCGCTTCTGGACGCGGGCTTACTGCTGGCACAGGTGACTTACAGCGATCTCTTCCAGTACTCTGTAGAGACACTCTCTGGCCGTAAAAGAACTAAGAGCCAGACTCCAACTGACTTAAGACGCCTGGACCAGACAGCTGCGGCCGCTTCTGGACGCGGGCTTACTGCTGGCACAGGTGACTTACAGCGATCTCTTCCAGTACTCTGTAGAGACACTCTCTGGCCGTAAAAGAACTAAGAGCCAGACTCCAACTGACTTAAGACGCCTGGACCAGACAGCTGCGGCCGCTTCTGGACGCGGGCTTACTGCTGGCACAGGTGACTTACAGCGATCTCTTCCAGTACTCTGTAGAGACACTCTCTGGCCGTAAAAGAGCTAAGAGCCAGACTCCAGCTGACTGGAGACGCATGGACCAGACAGCTGCGGCCGCTTCTGGACGCGGGCTTACTGCTGGCACAGGTGACTTACAGCGATCTCTTCCAGTACTCTGTAGAGACACTCTCTGGCCGTAAAAGAACTAAGAGCCAGACTCCAACTGACTTAAGACGCCTGGACCAGACAGCTGCGGCCGCTTCTGGACGCGGGCTTACTGCTGGCACAGGTGACTTACAGCGATCTCTTCCAGTACTCTGTAGAGACACTCTCTGGCCGTAAAAGAACTAAGAGCCAGACTCCAACTGACTTAAGACGCCTGGACCAGACAGCTGCGGCCGCTTCTGGACGCGGGCTTACTGCTGGCACAGGTGACTTACAGCGATCTCTTCCAGTACTCTGTAGAGACACTCTCTGGCCGTAAAAGAACTAAGAGCCAGACTCCAACTGACTTAAGACGCCTGGACCAGACAGCTGCGGCCGCTTCTGGACGCGGGCTTACTGCTGGCACAGGTGACTTACAGCGATCTCTTCCAGTACTCTGTAGAGACACTCTCTGGCCGTAAAAGAGCTAAGAGCCAGACTCCAGCTGACTGGAGACGCATGGACCAGACAGCTGCGGCCGCTTCTGGACGCGGGCTTACTGCTGGCACAGGTGACTTACAGCGATCTCTTCCAGTACTCTGTAGAGACACTCTCTGGCCGTAAAAGAACTAAGAGCCAGACTCCAACTGACTTAAGACGCCTGGACCAGACAGCTGCGGCCGCTTCTGGACGCGGGCTTACTGCTGGCACAGGTGACTTACAGCGATCTCTTCCAGTACTCTGTAGAGACACTCTCTGGCCGTAAAAGAACTAAGAGCCAGACTCCAACTGACTTAAGACGCCTGGACCAGACAGCTGCGGCCACTACTGGACGCGGGCTTACTGCTAGCACAGGTGACTTACAGCGATCTCTTCCAGTACTCTGTAGAGACACTCTATGGCCGCAAAAGAGCTAAGAGCCAGACTCCAGCTGACTGGAGACGCATGGACCAGACAGCTGCGGCCGCTTCTGGACGCGGGCTTACTGCTGGCACAGGTGACTTACAGCGATCTCTTCCAGTACTCTGTAGAGACACTCTCTGGCCGTAAAAGAACTAAGAGCCAGACTCCAACTGACTTAAGACGCCAGGACCAGACAGCTGCGGCCACTACTGGACGCGGGCTTACTGCTAGCACAGGTGACTTACAGCGATCTCTTCCAGTACTCTGTAGAGACACTCTATGGCCGCAAAAGAGCTAAGAGCCAGACTCCAGCTGACTGGAGACGCATGGACCAGACAGCTGCGGCCGCTTCTGGACGCGGGCTTACTGCTGGCACAGGTGACTTACAGCGATCTCTTCCAGTACTCTGTAGAGACACTCTCTGGCCGTAAAAGAACTAAGAGCCAGACTCCAACTGACTTAAGACGCCTGGACCAGACAGCTGCGGCCGCTTCTGGACGCGGGCTTACTGCTGGCACAGGTGACTTACAGCGATCTCTTCCAGTACTCTGTAGAGACACTCTCTGGCCGTAAAAGAACTAAGAGCCAGACTCCAACTGACTTAAGACGCCTGGACCAGACAGCTGCGGCCGCTTCTGGACGCGGGCTTACTGCTGGCACAGGTGACTTACAGCGATCTCTTCCAGTACTCTGTAGAGACACTCTCTGGCCGTAAAAGAGCTAAGAGCCAGACTCCAGCTGACTGGAGACGCATGGACCAGACAGCTGCGGCCGCTTCTGGACGCGGGCTTACTGCTGGCACAGGTGACTTACAGCGATCTCTTCCAGTACTCTGTAGAGACACTCTCTGGCCGTAAAAGAACTAAGAGCCAGACTCCAACTGACTTAAGACGCCTGGACCAGACAGCTGCGGCCGCTTCTGGACGCGGGCTTACTGCTGGCACAGGTGACTTACAGCGATCTCTTCCAGTTCTCTGTAGAGACACTCTCTGGCCGTAAAAGAACTAAGAGCCAGACTCCAACTGACTTAAGACGCCTGGACCAGACAGCTGCGGCCACTACTGGACGCGGGCTTACTGCTAGCACAGGTGACTTACAGCGATCTCTTCCAGTACTCTGTAGAGACACTCTATGGCCGCAAAAGAGCTAAGAGCCAGACTCCAGCTGACTGGAGACGCATGGACCAGACAGCTGCGGCCGCTTCTGGACGCGGGCTTACTGCTGGCACAGGTGACTTACAGCGATCTCTTCCAGTACTCTGTAGAGACACTCTCTGGCCGTAAAAGAACTAAGAGCCAGACTCCAACTGACTTAAGACGCCTGGACCAGACAGCTGCGGCCACTACTGGACGCGGGCTTACTGCTAGCACAGGTGACTTACAGCGATCTCTTCCAGTACTCTGTAGAGACACTCTATGGCCGCAAAAGAACTAAGAGCCACACTTCAGCTGACTGGAGATGCCTGGACCAGACAGCTGCGGCCGCTTCTGGACGCGGGCTTACTGCTGGCACAGGTGACTTACAGCGATCTCTTCCAGTACTCTGTAGAGACACTCTCTGGCCGCAAAAGAGCTAAGAGCCAGACTCCAGCTGACTGGAGACGCATGGACCAGACAGCTGCGGCCGCTTCTGGACGCGGGCTTACTGCTGGCACAGGTGACTTACAGCGATCTCTTCCAGTACTCTGTAGAGACACTCTCTGGCCGTAAAAGAACTAAGAGCCAGACTCCAACTGACTTAAGACGCCTGGACCAGACAGCTGCGGCCGCTTCTGGACGCGGGCTTACTGCTGGCACAGGTGACTTACAGCGATCTCTTCCAGTACTCTGTAGAGACACTCTCTGGCCGTAAAAGAGCTAAGAGCCAGACTCCAGCTGACTGGAGACGCATGGACCAGACAGCTGCGGCCGCTTCTGGACGCGGGCTTACTGCTGGCACAGGTGACTTACAGCGATCTCTTCCAGTACTCTGTAGAGACACTCTCTGGCCGTAAAAGAACTAAGAGCCAGACTCCAACTGACTTAAGACGCCTGGACCAGACAGCTGCGGCCGCTTCTGGACGCGGGCTTACTGCTGGCACAGGTGACTTACAGCGATCTCTTCCAGTACTCTGTAGATACACTCTCTGGCCGTAAAAGAACTAAGAGCCAGACTCCAACTGACTTAAGACGCCTGGACCAGACAGCTGCGGCCGCTTCTGGACGCGGGCTTACTGCTGGCACAGGTGACTTACAGCGATCTCTTCCAGTACTCTGTAGAGACACTCTCTGGCCGTAAAAGAGCTAAGAGCCAGACTCCAGCTGACTGGAGACGCATGGACCAGACAGCTGCGGCCGCTTCTGGACGCGGGCTTACTGCTGGCACAGGTGACTTACAGCGATCTCTTCCAGTACTCTGTAGAGACACTCTCTGGCCGTAAAAAAACTAAGAGCCAGACTCCAACTGACTTAAGACGCCTGGACCAGACAGCTGCGGCCGCTTCTGGACGCGGGCTTACTGCTGGCACAGGTGACTTACAGCGATCTCTTCCAGTACTCTGTAGAGACACTCTCTGGCCGTAAAAGAGCTAAGAGCCAGACTCCAGCTGACTGGAGACGCATGGACCAGACAGCTGCGGCCGCTTCTGGACGCGGGCTTACTGCTGGCACAGGTGACTTACAGCGATCTCTTCCAGTACTCTGTAGAGACACTCTCTGGCCGTAAAAGAACTAAGAGCCAGACTCCAACTGACTTAAGACGCCTGGACCAGACAGCTGCGGCCGCTTCTGGACGCGGGCTTACTGCTGGCACAGGTGACTTACAGCGATCTCTTCCAGTACTCTGTAGAGACACTCTCTGGCCGTAAAAGAGCTAAGAGCCAGACTCCAGCTGACTGGAGACGCATGGACCAGACAGCTGCGGCCGCTTCTGGACGCGGGCTTACTGCTGGCACAGGTGACTTACAGCGATCTCTTCCAGTACTCTGTAGAGACACTCTCTGGCCGTAAAAGAACTAAGAGCCAGACTCCAACTGACTTAAGACGCCTGGACCAGACAGCTGCGGCCGCTTCTGGACGCGGGCTTACTGCTGGCACAGGTGACTTACAGCGATCTCTTCCAGTACTCTGTAGAGACACTCTCTGGCCGTAAAAGAACTAAGAGCCAGACTCCAACTGACTTAAGACGCCTGGACCAGACAGCTGCGGCCGCTTCTGGACGCGGGCTTACTGCTGGCACAGGTGACTTACAGCGATCTCTTCCAGTACTCTGTAGAGACACTCTCTGGCCGTAAAAGAGCTAAGAGCCAGACTCCAGCTGACTGGAGACGCATGGACCAGACAGCTGCGGCCGCTTCTGGACGCGGGCTTACTGCTGGCACAGGTGACTTACAGCGATCTCTTCCAGTACTCTGTAGAGACACTCTCTGGCCGTAAAAGAACTAAGAGCCAGACTCCAACTGACTTAAGACGCCTGGACCAGACAGCTGCGGCCGCTTCTGGACGCGGGCTTACTGCTGGCACAGGTGACTTACAGCGATCTCTTCCAGTACTCTGTAGAGACACTCTCTGGCCGTAAAAGAGCTAAGAGCCAGACTCCAGCTGACTGGAGACGCATGGACCAGACAGCTGCGGCCGCTTCTGGACGCGGGCTTACTGCTGGCACAGGTGACTTACAGCGATCTCTTCCAGTACTCTGTAGAGACACTCTCTGGCCGTAAAAGAACTAAGAGCCAGACTCCAACTGACTTAAGACGCCTGGACCTGACAGCTGCGGCCGCTTCTGGACGCGGGCTTACTGCT
Source organism: Epinotia brunnichana (assembly GCA_963854355.1). Lineage (NCBI taxonomy): Eukaryota > Metazoa > Arthropoda > Insecta > Lepidoptera > Tortricidae > Epinotia > Epinotia brunnichana. The sequence goes on along the minus strand of OY977963.1, from coordinate 2,386,473 downwards.
GGCACAGGTGACTTACAGCGATCTCTTCCAGTACTCTGTAGAGACACTCTCTGGCCGTAAAAGAGCTAAGAGCCAGACTCCAGCTGACTGGAGACGCATGGACCAGACAGCTGCGGCCGCTTCTGGACGCGGGCTTACTGCTGGCACAGGTGACTTACAGCGATCTCTTCCAGTACTCTGTAGAGACACTCTCTGGCCGTAAAAGAACTAAGAGCCAGACTCCAACTGACTTAAGACGCCTGGACCAGACAGCTGCGGCCGCTTCTGGACGCGGGCTTACTGCTGGCACAGGTGACTTACAGCGATCTCTTCCAGTACTCTGTAGAGACACTCTCTGGCCGTAAAAGAACTAAGAGCCAGACTCCAACTGACTTAAGACGCCTGGACCAGACAGCTGCGGCCACTACTGGACGCGGGCTTACTGCTAGCACAGGTGACTTACAGCGATCTCTTCCAGTACTCTGTAGAGACACTCTATGGCCGCAAAAGAGCTAAGAGCCAGACTCCAGCTGACTGGAGACGCATGGACCAGACAGCTGCGGCCGCTTCTGGACGCGGGCTTACTGCTGGCACAGGTGACTTACAGCGATCTCTTCCAGTACTCTGTAGAGACACTCTCTGGCCGTAAAAGAACTAAGAGCCAGACTCCAACTGACTTAAGACGCCTGGACCAGACAGCTGCGGCCACTACTGGACGCGGGCTTACTGCTAGCACAGGTGACTTACAGCGATCTCTTCCAGTACTCTGTAGAGACACTCTATGGCCGCAAAAGAACTAAGAGCCACACTTCAGCTGACTGGAGATGCCTGGACCAGACAGCTGCGGCCGCTTCTGGACGCGGGCTTACTGCTGGCACAGGTGACTTACAGCGATCTCTTCCAGTACTCTGTAGAGACTCTCTCTGGCCGCAAAAGAGCTAAGAGCCAGACTCCAGCTGACTGGAGACGCATGGACCAGACAGCTGCGGCCGCTTCTGGACGCGGGCTTACTGCTGGCACAGGTGACTTACAGCGATCTCTTCCAGTACTCTGTAGAGACACTCTCTGGCCGTAAAAGAACTAAGAGCCAGACTCCAACTGACTTAAGACGCCTGGACCAGACAGCTGCGGCCGCTTCTGGACGCGGGCTTACTGCTGGCACAGGTGACTTACAGCGATCTCTTCCAGTACTCTGTAGAGACACTCTCTGGCCGTAAAAGAGCTAAGAGCCAGACTCCAGCTGACTGGAGACGCATGGACCAGACAGCTGCGGCCGCTTCTGGACGCGGGCTTACTGCTGGCACAGGTGACTTACAGCGATCTCTTCCAGTACTCTGTAGAGACACTCTCTGGCCGTAAAAGAACTAAGAGCCAGACTCCAACTGACTTAAGACGCCTGGACCAGACAGCTGCGGCCGCTTCTGGACGCGGGCTTACTGCTGGCACAGGTGACTTACAGCGATCTCTTCCAGTACTCTGTAGAGACACTCTCTGGCCGTAAAAGAACTAAGAGCCAGACTCCAACTGACTTAAGACGCCTGGACCAGACAGCTGCGGCCACTACTGGACGCGGGCTTACTGCTAGCACAGGTGACTTACAGCGATCTCTTCCAGTACTCTGTAGAGACACTCTATGGCCGCAAAAGAGCTAAGAGCCAGACTCCAGCTGACTGGAGACGCATGGACCAGACAGCTGCGGCCGCTTCTGGACGCGGGCTTACTGCTGGCACAGGTGACTTACAGCGATCTCTTCCAGTACTCTGTAGAGACACTCTCTGGCCGTAAAAGAACTAAGAGCCAGACTCCAACTGACTTAAGACGCCTGGACCAGACAGCTGCGGCCACTACTGGACGCGGGCTTACTGCTAGCACAGGTGACTTACAGCGATCTCTTCCAGTACTCTGTAGAGACACTCTATGGCCGCAAAAGAACCAAGAGCCACACTTCAGCTGACTGGAGATGCCTGGACCAGACAGCTGCGGCCGCTTCTGGACGCGGGCTTACTGCTGGCACAGGTGACTTACAGCGATCTCTTCCAGTACTCTGTAGAGACACTCTCTGGCCGCAAAAGAGCTAAGAGCCAGACTCCAGCTGACTGGAGACGCATGGACCAGACAGCTGCGGCCGCTTCTGGACGCGGGCTTACTGCTGGCACAGGTGACTTACAGCGATCTCTTCCAGTACTCTGTAGAGACACTCTCTGGCCGCAAAAGAGCTAAGAGCCAGACTCCAGCTGACTGGAGACGCATGGACCAGACAGCTGCGGCCGCTTCTGGACGCGGGCTTACTGCTGGCACAGGTGACTTACAGCGATCTCTTCCAGTACTCTGTAGAGACACTCTCTGGCCGCAAAAGAGCTAAGAGCCAGACTCCAGCTGACTGGAGACGCATGGACCAGACAGCTGCGGCCGCTTCTGGACGCGGGCTTACTGCTGGCACAGGTGACTTACAGCGATCTCTTCCAGTACTCTGTAGAGACACTCTCTGGCCGCAAAAGAGCTAAGAGCCAGACTCCAGCTGACTGGAGACGCATGGACCAGACAGCTGCGGCCGCTTCTGGACGCGGGCTTACTGCTGGCACAGGTGACTTACAGCGATCTCTTCCAGTACTCTGTAGAGACACTCTCTGGCCGCAAAAGAGCTAAGAGCCAGACTCCAGCTGACTGGAGACGCATGGACCAGACAGCTGCGGCCGCTTCTGGACGCGGGCTTACTGCTGGCACAGGTGACTTACAGCGATCTCTTCCAGTACTCTGTAGAGACACTCTCTGGCCGCAAAAGAGCTAAGAGCCAGACTCCAGCTGACTGGAGACGCATGGACCAGACAGCTGCGGCCGCTTCTGGACGCGGGCTTACTGCTGGCACAGGTGACTTACAGCGATCTCTTCCAGTACTCTGTAGAGACACTCTCTGGCCGCAAAAGAGCTAAGAGCCAGACTCCAGCTGACTGGAGACGCATGGACCAGACAGCTGCGGCCGCTTCTGGACGCGGGCTTACTGCTGGCACAGGTGACTTACAGCGATCTCTTCCAGTACTCTGTAGAGACACTCTCTGGCCGCAAAAGAGCTAAGAGCCAGACTCCAGCTGACTGGAGACGCATGGACCAGACAGCTGCGGCCGCTTCTGGACGCGGGCTTACTGCTGGCACAGGTGACTTACAGCGATCTCTTCCAGTACTCTGTAGAGACACTCTCTGGCCGCAAAAGAGCTAAGAGCCAGACTCCAGCTGACTGGAGACGCATGGACCAGACAGCTGCGGCCGCTTCTGGACGCGGGCTTACTGCTGGCACAGGTGACTTACAGCGATCTCTTCCAGTACTCTGTAGAGACACTCTCTGGCCGCAAAAGAGCTAAGAGCCAGACTCCAGCTGACTGGAGACGCATGGACCAGACAGCTGCGGCCGCTTCTGGACGCGGGCTTACTGCTGGCACAGGTGACTTACAGCGATCTCTTCCAGTACTCTGTAGAGACACTCTCTGGCCGCAAAAGAGCTAAGAGCCAGACTCCAGCTGACTGGAGACGCATGGACCAGACAGCTGCGGCCGCTTCTGGACGCGGGCTTACTGCTGGCACAGGTGACTTACAGCGATCTCTTCCAGTACTCTGTAGAGACACTCTCTGGCCGCAAAAGAGCTAAGAGCCAGACTCCAGCTGACTGGAGACGCATGGACCAGACAGCTGCGGCCGCTTCTGGACGCGGGCTTACTGCTGGCACAGGTGACTTACAGCGATCTCTTCCAGTACTCTGTAGAGACACTCTCTGGCCGCAAAAGAACTAAGAGCCAGACTCCAACTGACTTAAGACGCCTGGACCAGACAGCTGCAGCCACTACTGGACGCGGGCTTACTGCTAGCACAGGTGACTTACAGCGATCTCTTCCAGTACTCTGTAGAGACACTCTCTGGCCGCAAAAGAACTAAGAGCCAGACTCCAACTGACTTAAGACGCCTGGACCAGACAGCTGCGGCCACTACTGGACGCGGGCTTACTGCTAGCACAGGTGACTTACAGCGATCTCTTCCAGTACTCTGTAGAGACACTCTCTGGCCGCAAAAGAACTAAGAGCCAGACTCCAACTGACTTAAGACGCCTGGACCAGACAGCTGCGGCCACTACTGGACGCGGGCTTACTGCTAGCACAGGTGACTTACAGCGATCTCTTCCAGTACTCTGTAGAGACACTCTATGGCCGCAAAAGAACTAAGAGCCAGACTTCAGCTGACTGGAGATGCCTGGACCAGACAGCTGCGGCCGCTTCTGGACGCGGGCTCACTGCTGGCACAGGTGTCGTGAAGTGTTCAGAGGGTTCTGCTTTGGCCAACTGTCCGTTGGTCAGTAGTCAGGATACGGGTACGCGACCCTGGACTCCTCGAGCTATCAGCACTACACTCCTCTTCCGTCCGTGGTGTTGATATCTTTTTCCCCCTTTTCCACTCCTCATCCCCCCTTTTCCCTCCCTTGCTTCCTTTGTGTACGCGGAAACCTCCCGCGTTTTACGCACGTCATCTGCGTGGCATTGTGGAAGGCCTAGGTGATAGATTGAGGTTGAGTTGCTATCGCCAGACACTGCATCCAAATTCTCTTCTGGTCGTAGCGGTTTACCGTTCCACCGGATTCAAGAGACCTAGGACGAGAGAGTGCACCTGCGTTTGCGCATACGTTTGTGCACTTTAATATATCCTGCGTACTTGACTGCTTCCGAATAAAGGACTCTGATTGGCGTAAAGTCCAGTGGCGATGGGTTGAGGTAGAGAGGTTCGGTTTGATGCAAGCTGGGCTTTGTCTGACGCCTGCACACTGGCGGCTCTGGGGGTGCAGTATGCGCCGTGGTCGCTTTTACTCTGCACTGGGGTGACAGAGTTGATTCGGCAGCACCCAGAGTGACAAAGCAGCCCTATTTAGGGAAGCACTGCTTTCCCCGTTCAGCCGGGGAGGGGGCTAGAAAAGGTGCCCTAAAAAAAGCTCACCCCGCCTCAAGAGGATGGTAGTAACCGCGGCTGCCTCCGCATCTCTTAATTCGTGGTCGACGTAACAAAATAAGTAAAACTGTAAAAAGACCTGAAATGACTTGGCGCGTGGAACGTGCGAACGCTTCTTGACAGGGATTCCAATGCCTGTCCTGAAAGAAAAACCGCTATAGTAGCTCGAGAACTCGGCCGATACAACGTGGATGTGGCTGCTATCAGCGAAACACACCTTGCCGATGAAGGAGAGCTAGTTGAAAACGGAGGAGGTTATAATTTTTTCTGGAAAGGTACAGACTCCTCCGAACCTAGAAGGTCAGGCGTTGGTTTCGCGGTTAAAAACTGCCTCGTAAAGCAACTACACGAGTGTCCTGTCCATATTTCGGATCGCGTTACCACTTTGCGTCTTCACTTAGACCAGTGATTCCCAAAGTGGTCCAGGTGGACCCCCAGGGGTCCACGGGAGACTTGCTGGGGGTCTACGTAGGCGTGAACAAAAAATGGGGGTCCATAAAATGTTAATGGGGGTCCACGAAAATTTATCTGGTTTTGATAGTAAAGAGCAAAAATGTAAGCATAGTTTTTAAAAGGGCCTACTACCTACCTACATTGTTTTTAGTACCTAACTAAGCAGATTATATTTTAATAAGGCAAGCGACTGTTACTTGTTCAAACTTGCGTATTCGATATTACGTAGGTACAATTTCGTGTACAGACTTGCAAAGCGCTATCCGCCCGACAATGCTTGTTCAGACATGAATTTGATCACCACTATAAATACTTGATGCCAAAGGCAAACTCATTCATTTGTTTCCGGAATTACGAAAAGAAGGTGTGAGAAAATTTATATCAGTGTTTGCTAGTGCCGGAGAAAAGTAAGTACCTACCTTTTTTTTGTTTTATAGTACTTAAGTATTTTGTTTACGTGTACCAGTCGGTTGATCACAACTGTTTGTATACAACTATACACGGTGTTTCTTTACCCGTCTTAGACCCGAAGCCCACTTAATGTATCCGTATCGTACTTATCATTCGCAAAATATAAACGGTACCTATTAGTTGAGTTTTAAAGTGCATAAAAAGCATAAAAAGTAATATTCGAAAAATTATGTTTGAAACATCCTGAATTGCGCGTGATTAGAGTTCTTACCTATCTACAAAGATAGCGGCCGCGATCATATGGCGCGTAGGTAGTGTAGGTACCTACCTATCAAGTGCACTTTCGGACAATGTATTTTTTGGCATGTGTCATGTGTGCTTTTAAAAAATCGGGAAGTGGTAGGTATATAATATGCAGGCGCAAACGGTGAGGGCAACGCACTCTAAACCGAATAGGTAGGTATCACTAACACTGCGACGGTCGGAAGAGATTAATTCCAATCTTTCCTTCATACTTAAACAGGCTTAGGACTGTCTGACACAATTTTCCGATGTAAAACATTAGTGGTAGATACGTATTTAACAAAGTAAGGGATTTCAGGCGTATTTAAAAGATTGGAATCAACCATTTGTAAATAATCCAGATTATCACTATCACTTATCACCACAGCTATCACTCATCGTCACACGCGATCGGACACTTGCCAATAACAAAGCAGCACTTGTGCATAATGTGCATTAGCCGAAAACCAAAATGTGACTGAGGTCACTGAGGCGGCATTTCACAAAGGGAAGCGCGAGCGCCTTAGAATAGGGATTACGCGCGGGGTTGAAAGGTGCCGCTCGCACGTTATTGGACGGTAGTCCACGTGGACTTATTTTTATTGGATATTGATTAGCAGGCTCGATTGCTAGGTACTATCACCTATTGACTGAAACTAAACAAGTGATTCAAATTAAAATTGTTATTTATTAAATACGTTATTTTATGAAAAAAGAGTTAAAATTTAATAAATAGGTATACCTTTCAATTTCTTATAATGGATACATTAAATGGGCTTTTGGTGTAAGACGGTTAAAAAAACACCTTGTAGATAGGTAACTTCGTAACTTACAGATATTTTAATTGTCCTCTTTTGATTTGAAGACAAAGAGCACGTTTTATTCAATTGTTTTTTCACGACAGAAGCACTGCCTTTCTAAAAAGGCCGAATAAGCAATATTGCAGAGCAATTAATTTTGTAATTTTTCTTGCAAATGACTACTAATTTTATAAAACAGTAATTTCACAATCATTTTAAATTGATTTTGAAGTAACTATTTTATCAAAACTATTTCTTTTTGGAAAGAGCAGGGCTTGAGCTTCGATGCCAGTTTGTCACGTTTTAACAATGAAGCCGCAGACAAAAAATACGCAAATACACGGAGCGCGTGAACTCATTGATTTGATGAAATGTTAGTTATCGCTTTTATGGACAATTTTGGGATTTCGACTTTTATTTTTTTCTACACAAATATGATCAGTATTTGATACTGAGTACACCAATTTTTATTTGTACTATTAAAAATTTGTGGTAAATTAGGTACTTTAAAATTGATACCGTTTTGTGAAAACGTCTGTATTTGTCTTAGCGGTTTATTAGTTGGTCCCTTTACAAGCCGTAATTCTATTACCGCGTGGTGACAAAGGCTGCGGTGTGATACCTATATTCAGAAAAAAACTTGGTTACTAAAACATTTTTTTTTACAGGTAAGGTAACTGACACGAAACATGGCTACAGCAAAGAAAAAATGTCGACAATATAGTGTCGATTATTTGAAATATGGTTTTGTTCCATCAGAGGCAGACAAACAATTGCCCATGTGCCTATTATGCAACAAAGTTTTGAGCAATGACTCTATGAAACCATCAAAGCTCGAAGATCATCTAAAAAGGTGTCATACTGATAAAATAGGTAAAGATTTGAAATATTTTCAAACATTGAAGGAAAAATATGAAAAGAGACCCACCATGCACAGTATGTTCGCTTCAACATCTCAAAGTAACGATGATGGCTTGCGGGCATCTTACAATATCTCATTACTAATAGCAAAATCTGGAAAACCGCACACTATCGGAGAACAATTAATTTTACCCGCTGTTGAAGAGGTTTTAAAAACTGTTTTGCACAAATCTCCATTTGACGTACTAAAAAGAATTCCATTAAGTAACAATACTGTTCAAAGACGCATTGATGAAATGAGCTCTGATACCGAAAGTTTTTTGTGCAATCATCTGCAAAAAACTCATTTTTCTATACAACTGGACGAGTCAACGTTACCCGGTAATGAAGCATTATTATTAGCATATGTTCGATTTATTATGGAGGAAGAAATTCACGAAGAATTGCTATTTGCCAGAACTTTGGAGACTGACACTAAAGGCGAATCAATATTTAATGTCCTGAGTAATTTTTTTACGGAAAAATCGATTCCATTTACAAACATTATTTCAGCGGCAACAGACGGAGCTCCTGCAATGGTCGGTCGATATCGTGGGTTTATAAGTCATCTCAAAAGAATTATACCAGGATTTACAGCTATTCATTGCGTAATCCACCGACAACATCTTGTGGCAAAACATTTAAGTGACAGGTTGAACCAATCTCTTCATTTTGTAATAAAAGCTGTCAACAAAATCAGAAGCAATGCATTGAATACGCGTTTATTTGCTCAATTGTGCGACGAAAATGATGAAGACTTCAAACGACTGCTCTTACATACTGAAGTACGCTGGTTGTCAAAAGGTGCATGTTTAACGAGATTTTACTCTGTTTTCGATTCCGTATTAGAGTTCCTAGAAAGTAGAGATCCAGATTTAAAAGAAAACTTGATCAAATTTAAAGCAGACATTGCGTATTTGACAGATTTGTTTAAAAAATTTAATCATATTAACTTGCAGTTACAAGGGGACAGCCTGAATTTAATTAAAACAAAGGGGATAATTTCGGCTTTTCTTGGGAAATTGAAATTTATGAAGCAAAACATTAGTCGGCGTGAATTCTCTCAATTTCCAAACTTGTCGCAGGTAGAATGTATTGATGAGGATAACCATACCTACAGTCAACATTTAAGTGCCCTGCATGATGACTTTGAAACCAGGTTTGAAGATATGCTGACGATGGATATACCACCATGGATCATAAATCCATTTGATGAAACGGAAGTGGCTAATGTTGTATTACAAGAGGAGCTGCTCGAGCTAAGCACCAATGAGGAGCTGAAGGTGAAATTTAGAAAAGGCTACCAAACATTTTGGCTGCAAGCAGAAATACCCGAAAAATATCCTGGACTGTGGGAAATCGCAAGGAAATTTTTAATAGCTTTTCCCTCGTCATACCTTGTCGAAAGGAGTTTTAGTGCAGTTACAAACCTCTTAACAAAAAAAGGAGCAAATTAAACATCACAGAACGGGGGGATTTGCGGTTATTGCTCACAAAAATAAAGCCAAACATTGATCGTTTGCTGACACTCCATCAAATACATCCTTCCCATTAATTAAAATTATGACCTGAACCTAGGTATATTAGTATATTACCTTATTATTTTTTTCTTGTAATTATATTCTTTTAATAAATAAAGTGTTATAAAATGTACCATTTTTCGTTTTTATTTTACCTATCGGAATAAAGGGACAGAACTCAGAAGCGACACAATTTTTATTTTTTGGTGACTTTAAGAATGTGGTAGAAATGTAGCAGCAGAGGGTCCACCGAAACCAGTAAAATTTTGGAAGGGGTCCACGAGAAAAATAAGTTTGGGAACTACTGACTTAGACAAAGACAACTACCTAAATGTCATCAGTGTCTATGCTCCTATGCTAGACAAGGCTGATGACATTAAAGATAAGTTCTACGAAGAGTTAGTACAATGCCTCGATGGCATACGTCCCAGAGAACAGATCCTTCTTCTGGGGGATTTCAACGCCAGGGTTGGACGCGACTTTGAGGCCTGGCCCAAAGTTTTGGGCAGGCACGGAGTCGGCAATATGAACAGCAATGGTCAGCTGCTTCTTACCTTATGTGCGCAATATGATCTCGCGGTTACAAACACCATATTCAGATTAGCTGCGAAGCACAAGACGACGTGGATGCACCCAAGATCTAAGCACTGGCATTTAATAGATTATGCTATCGTGAGGCAAAGAGACGTCTCTCAAGTCCAAATAACCCGTGTTATGCGTGGTGCACATTGTTGGACGGATCATCGGCTTGTTGTCACCAAACTGCGCCTCAACCTTCATCGCCCTCGTCGATCTGGAAGAGTAAAGCCGACGTGTCTGAACGTGGATAGGCTGGAAAATCTAGAAGCGAGAAAGGAATATGCTGAAGCCTTAGCTGATGTGCTGCCGTCACTTGACGAAGATCAAGATATTGATGCGCTCTGGAAGTCTCTATCTTCTCAAATTCTAGACACCGCCAAAAACACCCTTGGTCTAGCAGTCCATAAAAATGAGGACTGGTTTGACAAGAATGATAGAGTCCTGACGGAGGCATTATGCAAGCACAGACGTTTCCTACTAGGAGATACCGGCAAAAAGCAAGGCGGAAGTATAACAGAGATCAAAAAACGTGACTTGGAGCTGAGAAAACTTACTCGGGAAACCAAAGACAAGTGGTGGCAGGAAAAAGCTCGTCGCATGCAGTGGCTCGTGGACACAAATCAGCTCGGAGACTTTTACGGAGAGGTAAGGAAGCTAATCGGTACAAACCATCATGCAAAGGTACCACTTAAGTCAGTAGACGGTGACTACCTTCTAAAAAGCAGGGAGGATGTACTGAATAGGTGGGCAGAACACTTCAACTCTCTGCTCAACGTTGATCGAACAGCTAATTTACAATTTATTGGCTCCATACCCCAGCTCTCCAAGTATACAGAGCTCGATGACCCTCTGTCTCGCGACGAAGTAATACTTGCCATCAAGCAACAGAAAAATAAGCGTGCGGTTGGCGTGGACTTTATACCAGGTGAACTGCTGAAGTACGGCGGTGACGAGTTGCACTTGTCTGTGTGGTCACTATTTGTTCGTATGTGGGAGGAAGAACGTGTCCCGGCTAGTTTCAAACTATCTCGCATTAAGGCTCTGTACAAGAACAAAGGGGATCGTGCAGACTGCAACTCTTATCGTGGTATTTCACTTTTAACTGTCCCCGGAAAAGTCTTTGCCAGAATACTTTTAAACCGCCTTATGAAACTGTCTGAAGAAATCTTGCCTGAAACACAGTTTGGCTTCCGACCTGAACGGGGGACTTGTGAAGCAATTTTCTCTTTACGTCAACTTCAAGAGAAAAGCAGGGAACAAGGTCAAAATTTGTATTTCTGTTTCTTTGACCTTGAGAAGGCGTTTGACAGTGTTCCCCGTGAAGCACTGTGGATGGTGCTGACTAAACTAGGGTGCACAGATAAATTTATCCGACTGCTCAGACTTCTGCATGACGACATGGAGTGCTGCGTCGCTGTGGATGGCGACGAGTCGTGCTTCTTCCCCGTTACCTGTGGGGTAAAGCAAGGGTGCGTTCTAGCACCCACACTCTTCGCTCTGTACTTCGCAGTCGCTGTCCGGGAAGTCTTGCAGAATCAGAATTCATCGGCAGGAATACGCATCCGTTTTCGCACCGATGGCAACATCTTCAACCTAGCCAGGTTGCGGGCACGCAGTAAAGTGTCGCATGCAATGATCACCGAAATCATGTATGCGGACGATCTATGCTTCCTTGCGCAAAACCCAGGTGACCTGCAACAGCTTGTGACTGACTTCCACGACTCCTGTTGCAAGTTTGGCCTAAAGATCAGCATTAAAAAGACGGAAGTAATGTCTTTAGACATTCACGGTCGCGAAACACTGGATGTCAAACTTGGCGCAGATGTGTTGAAGCAGGTGGACAAATTCCGCTACCTGGGTAGCGTAATAACATCTTCGTGCGACCTTGATACCGAGATCAACAGCAGGATCAGTGCTGCTGCTGCAGCGTTCGGTAAGCTAGATGCCAAGGTCTTTCGCTCGCATGACTTGAAGCTAGGCACAAAGGTCTCCATATATATGGCAATTGTGCTGTCTAATCTCCTTTACTCATCTGAAACGTGGACCGTATATCGTTGTCACACCCGCACATTAGATCGATTCCACTTAAAATGCCTCCGTAAAATCTTAAAGATCAGCTGGCCCGACCGTATACGGAACACCGAAGTTTTGCGGAGAGATAAAGTAGGTGGAATCGAAGCCTATCTCATGAGACGACAACTTCGCTGGGGCGGCCACGTTTCAAGGATGGCGGCGGGTCGAGTGGCAAAGCACATCTTTTATTCGGAACTTGAGGAGGGCAAGCGAAAGCATGGCGGACAACTCCTCAGGTACAAAGATGTGCTTAAGCGTCACATGAAAAATTGTGAAATTGATCCATTGCAGTGGGAGAACCAGGCAGCCAACCGCCAGAAATGGAGATCTTCAGTTAAAATCAAAACATCCACCTTTGAATCCCGTCGACGTATGGCTCTTGATTTCAAACGGGACGAGCTGAAAGCCCGACCACCTGCGGCGGTCAGCTATAACTTTGTGAATGGTGTGCTCACGTGCCCGTTGTGTACTCGGGTCTTCGTAAATAAGATCGGCTATGTGAGTCACACCAGAGCACATGAACGACATCAACGCCAGAGTTGAGGCAGTCGCCGAGGCCGAAACCGGTCAGGAGAGATTATTATTAGAGACACTCTCTGGCCGCATAATAACTAAGAGCCAGACTCCAACTGACTTAAGACGCCTGGACCAGACAGCTGCGGCCACTACTGGACGCGGGCTTACTGCTAGCACAGGTGACTTACAGCGATCTCTTCCAGTACTCTGTAGAGACACTCTATGGCCGCAAAAGAACTAAGAGCCAGACTTCAGCTGACTGGAGATGCCTGGACCAGACAGCTGCGGCCGCTTCTGGACGCGGGCTTACTGCTGGCACAGGTGACTTACGGCGATCTCTTCCAGTACTCTGTAGAGACACTCTCTGGCCGCAAAAGAACTAATTGCCAGACTCCAGCTGACTAGTGACAATTGCCGTGTGCGGAAAGTCACAACACCTCTTAACCAGAGGAAGACGTAACATTTTGCTCACCATAGGTGGTAATCCGCGGTAGTCCGCTGGATGTGGGTGGCGCAAGACCGGCCATTGTGGCATTCTTTGGGGGAGACCTATGTCCAGCAGTAGTCGTCTTTCGGTTGATATGATGAGGTGGTAATGAAGAAAGCTCCGATAGCAGTTAGCGGGCGTGTTTATAAAATAACTTCATACCTACTTATGCTTGAAAATGAAACAAGTAATTATAAGAAAATGAATATCTCCAATCATATTTTGACAACCCTGACTCTTGAGCGGTTACGCAAATTCTAAAAAAGAATGCTGAAGCTTGCCTACTGGTTGGTTCTTTATACTGTGCTTCATCATCATCATTATCATATCAGCCGAAAGACGTCCACTGCTGGACACAGGCCTCCCCCAAAGAGTGCCACAATGGCCCGTCCTGCGCCACTCGGTCTCCCGCGATACTGTGCTTATAGCTTCCGTTCTAAATACATTTATGTTGACAGGGTGACGTGGAAAACGAGGCCGAAGGTGAGTCAGAGACGGCTCCAACTGAAGAGGGGGAGGGGTCCTTGGGCCGCGGCGAGGGCACCCTCACCCTCAACCTGGCGCTCAGCTCCAAGCGGACCAAGATCCGGCTCACCACCGCGGCCACGCACCAAGGTACACTCGCATTTCCATTTCTCGTGGATCGTGACGTCACTATCCACGAGCGTTGAGCTCTAACAAGCAATATTAAAACGGTTGTAGCTTCGTCATTTGTTGACATATATCCGAATGGGATTTTCGTTGCTAGGCATGTTTTTTATCGTTCTTTCTTTTGGAGTAATAATAAGTTGTGTATTGTTCTATATATCTATTCAGCCCGTATCCACGCACTGTTAAGTATAGGCATCTTTATTACAAGCTTTTATTCACCTTGCACTGTTCGTATGTAGGTATGTAAGTTGTCCGTCAAAATTTGCAATCCAATTTTCAGTAACTTGCCGTTATCCTATTGAGCTGAAATTTGGAATACTTAAGTATGTTTGGTGACAATACAATATTATGGTACCAACGAGCTGATCTGATGATGGAGACAGAAGGTGGCCATGGGAATTCAGTACTTAACCGACGTAACCCCGTTGAGTTTGGGCTCGTTAGAATCGTCTCAAAGAGTAGTTGGTGACGGTATACAGAAAAGTACAGTCAGCAATAAAAGTTTGTACCAAAAATGTTTTTTTTTACAGAAACTTATTGAGTATAGGCCACTGTTTGCTTCCTGTTCGGCAGATGCCATCGGTCCATTGTCTCCTAATATTTATTATTATATATCCAGGCACCAGCGCCTCGGGCAGTGGCACCACGACCACCGCGGAGGCGGCCGAGGCGACGCACTGCGACGACGACCGCAAGATGTACCTGCAGGCGGCGCTCGTGCGCATCATGAAGCAGAGGAAGGTGAGCTCCTACTGACTCCTTAGCCCCTGGTACTTTCACTAGCAAGTACCATTCAATAGGACTAGTTCCAGTAGAAGAAAGATAGGAAGTTGATACCTCCTACAGACTCCTCAGCCTCTGGTACTTTCAGTAGCAAGTAGACAGGTGCGTCCTTTTTAAATGAGACTCAAGTCAGATGCGTCCTTCTTAAATGAGACCCATGGTCAGATGCGTCCTTCTTAAATGAGACCCATAGTCAGATGCGTCCTTCATAAATGAGACACATAGTCAGGTGCGTCCTTCATAAATGAGACACATAGTCAGGTGCGTCCTTCATAAATGAGACACATAGTCAGGTGCGTCCTTCTTAAATGAGACCCATGGTCAGATGCGTCCTTCTTAAATGAGACCCATATTCAGATGCGTCCTTCATAAATGAGACACATAGTCAGGTGCGTCCTTCATAAATGAGACACATAGTCAGGTGCGTCCTTCATAAATGAGACACATAGTCAGGTGCGTCCTTCTTAAATGAGACTCGTAGTCAAATACGTCCTTTTTAAATGAGACTCATAGTCAGGTGCGTCCTTTTTAAATGAGACTAATAGTCAGATGCGTCCTTTTTGCTTACGTCGGCAGCATACCATACATGTAAAACACACCTTACACCCCACACAATAAAGTCCACTTCTCCCCAGGTACTCCGCCACAACGAGTTGATCCAGGAAGTGGTTTCCCAAGCCCGGGGCTGCTTCGCCCCATCCGTGGCCATGATCAAGAAGTGCATCGAGGCCCTCATCGATAAACAGTACTTGGAGAGGGCCCCGGGCCGACTAGACACTTATAGCTACCTCGCCTAGGCATCCCGACCAACCTAGGTAAGTAGGTAACCTAGATGTAGCCCGGATAGCCTTTCTGGGGAACGGACGTTAGGTGACCTGGGTCAAGTCTAGTACTAGGGACATCAGGCAGGCATTAAGCTTGTTTGCCACCGTTATTGTATAAAAAAAAACCACAATATTTTGTTGTTTTTTTTTTTATTGTTACAACAAGGCTTCTAGCATGTCTAGAAGTTGGTCAATTTTACATTTGGCGAGACCCTTAAAACCGCAGTTTTAAAAAGTTACGCAGGAGACGTAGCCATGGCAACTATATGATATTTTTTCTAGGAAGATTAGAATGACAGATGTCACAGATGGCAAACTCAAGTATATTACGTACGTTTTCACGGTAGCTAGACTTTTTATTTACTGATTTTAGATCAATTCTATATTATAAAATCCACATATTAGAAGTGATTTAAAGTTGTTTGTTTTATATTTGTCACTTGGATAAAATATGAATTTCGCTTACCAATACAAAGTGACATTCTATTATGAAGTGACATCTATCATTCTAATCTTCCTAGAAAAAATATGGTATAGTGACAGAAAAGATTGATTCACCTTGCTTGGGTGTCGAGATAAACTCGCAAATGTAATTATTTATACATTTTGTAATGTGAGTAGGTCTTAATAGGTAGATTGACATAGGCAACCTAGATGTCGCCTAGGTAGGCTTGATGGTTATAGACAAACTTACATTTATGTAACTATATAAAGATACTTGTAGTTTTTATAAAAATACTTATAGCCGATAAGGTGCTATTTGACCCTGAGATAGTGTCGCTGTAAACGGCATAATATATGTTAAGGCAATTATGTACATACGTCATGTATAGTCGGTACATTATTGGCTATGTGTTGTTTGTTGAATCTAAAAAATCTATGCTTTATAATACCTTTTCTCAAACATGCAATGAAATGTTGTCATTACGTGGTTTAATATCAGGCTTCAAAGTATCACGTTTCGGACGGATCAACTCGAGAGAACTGTAAAGGAATTTCATATGAAATTGAAGGCTTAGGCCGGGAAGTATTTATCACGACGTTCAGGCATGAAAATTAGTTTGATTTCATGGCGTATTATAAAACGTTCTATCTGGGATTCGACTAAAGGACCCTTTTTTCTATATTCGCCGTCAATTTTAGTTACAACATTTTAATATGAAAAAAAAATGTACTAGATAAAAATGCAATCAAACTCATGACTCATGGTTTTTTTCTATGTATTTAAGTATTTATTCATCTATATAAGTATGTATATCGTCGTCTAGTACCCATAAACGATGTTAAAGGTCGTGAGTTTAAAATTGCCTCGATTTGAGTGAACAACGTTGACAGCTCCTCAAATGTCATGTGTGTATTGCCTAAAACCCTAGCAAAATGGGATTTGGCCGAATTCACCCCGGCCTCTGTTATTCCATTAAAATGGAGGGACAAAGCTGACGAGAAATTAAAAGCTTTGCTTAGTTTGGGACTAGGTCGATTTGAGTAAGATTATCCCCAAATATTTATTTATTTAAACTAACCAGTTCAATCAATACATAAAATGTCAGTACCGCTAATTTCAACAACCAATTTCAAGACATTGTTTATAGAAATTATTTTGAATATAATCAAATATTTACAGCAAATAAAGGATGTCTTGAAATTGGTTGTTGACATGAGCAGTACTGACACTGACATCTTTCTGATATCGCGATGGATTGCTTTCGGCATATATAATGTATTTTTTGTTACAATCACGATATTTATTTCGTCTGTCTTTCTGCTTGTTTACATCGGTGACATTCGATGACTTCTAACGTATGTTCTCAAAGAGTACTGCTTGCCAGTAAAGGAAATAAATTAGTTCCATTTAAAAAATCCGCAACGTGTCTAGGGTCAAAAAGAAACTTGTCAGGCTATACCTGTGAATAGCTAACTATCTAGATCCATCGACGTAACCTTGATAACGCGTTTATGTTACAAAAAAGTATATTTAAACCCTAATAACCCTATAAAATTATCGATCTTTGAAGAACCGTAACCATAGTTACAATAAAAAAGTTGATTAGCATGTTGCTCGACGTTTCTACCTAGAATATAGAAGATATAAAAAATACATTGCATCTAGAAGTTAACACTTTGGGTCCACCTTAGGACGGTGCATAATATTTGATACAATTTTTTTTCGCATAATTATATGGTGGCATAATGTAACATATGTTTATCTTTCGGATAGACCTTGTTTTATTTTTATAAAACAAAGCTAAACTATCAATGATTTCTATACCACATATTGTTTGTATGAAAATCAATATTTCCGTTTCTTTTTATAAATGATATGAATAAACATTATACTTCAACGTGAAACTAGTGAATTTTCATATAAATTATATGCTTAATTGTCATCACAAAACTGACACTGTTTGACGACTAACGCTAACTGGGTATGCAATTATTTGAAAATGCCCTATACGAGTATATCAAACGTGAAATTATGGCAAACGTTAATTATGTCAAAAAAAGTTATAAAAAACTACGCGCACGGGCGTAAAGTACTAGGCATAACCTAATAACTATATTATCCCTAAATTATAAATCTCGTACAAAAACTTTTCATGTAATAATTGATTTAACCCAACAGCATTTTTTTTTTTAAATCTTTAAAACTGTGCTGAAATGATATGTTTTATGCTATGCTGATATGAGTTAAAACTTTTACAGTATGTTTTTCGATAATAAAGTTAAACCTGAAAAGATTCAAGGAGGCAGGTTTCAAGGTACAGTCAGCCAAGAAAGTGGTCTACCACTTTTCGACTTTATTGCATACAAAATAAGGTCCAAAAGTGGTAGACCGCTTTTTTGTCTGATGGTACAGGCAAGTTCGAAAATATGTGCACGAACAAATTGTACAGTTATTTTTGACCTTTTGGAACGTACATATATTATAACGTGATTTCGACTGAACAGTCAGCATCATAAATATGTGGATGAGATTATTAAATGTGGCCGAATTTTTATAAAAATGTTATTGGAATATTGCAACCTTCCACCTTTGACGTTAGAGTTGCTTTTGGAATGACTACTTTGATGCACTTCGGCCAACTTAAATAACCTAACTAAAGTATACATTCTAGGTGGCTCTAGGACCTTATTGCTTAGAGATAAGGTCCAAAATTGTATACATATTTATGATGCTGCTACAAGGCACGGATGCCATTCAATATTTAAGCTATTTTAGAATATTGTTTATATTAGAGTATTCTATATGAATTGTACTTGATATTGTTGATTATGTTAATGGGAAAATAAATACGTGGCGAAATGTAGCATTTGTTTTATTTTTATTATAGGTAAATAACTTGTGTTTCTACACATCCTTCTCTGCCGTCGTACGCAAAAAAGACGCATCTGACTATGAGTCATTCAAAAGGGACGCATGTACTATGTTACTCATGAGATGCGTCCTTTTTAAAAGAGGCGCATAGTCAGATGCGTCCTTTTTATAAACTAATATAAAAATTGTATTGTATCAGAACACACATTCAACATTCATTGAGACATTCTTGACGTCTAATGTCATTTATAACTTAGTTGTGTTACAATACGATCAAAATCAGTTAACGATTCTGATGTTAGCTACTAGTAGCGCTGCAAAGGTGTCAGAGGGGTCGGACGGGTATGCGGGAGGCGACTCGAGGCTAACTTCAGACACGCAAACTTTTGTGCCGCGTACATCGGTGACGCCATGGTGTGTCAGTTTCAGTACAATATTTTGACAGGTCACACACAAAAATTCCGTATACGCGATGAGGGACAGAAAATATGACATTTTATCTCGTTCCCACTTGCGGTATTGTCTGTTCATACATCCTTGTCATTCATGTGTGTATGTATGCGTGATTCCCTCTATTCTATTCTACTTCTATTTAACAATCAAAAATTATATACAAGCATGTCATTTAAAACTACTTAAAAAAATAAAATTGTTAAAATATAAAATTACAGATTACCTCTATGTGTGTTACTCAATCACGCTTAAACGGCTTAACCGATTTGGATGAAATTTTGCACGAAGATAGTTTATAGCCTGGATTAAAATGTAGGATAGTTTTTATTCCGGGTCCATGCAGGCGAAGTCGCGGGCGGACACTAGTACATCATAAAACGCAAGTGTTCAGGCCAAATAACAAAGAGCCTGACAAAACTGACGTGAAAAGTTAGCACTGGACAATGCTGCTATGAACGTTTCATAAGGCGCTACTTTCTTTCTACTTGATACAAAATAGCAAAATGTGAATCTATCCATAATTCTGAGCTACATTTACTATGGGACTAACTTTGTATTATGCCAAAAAAATTCAACTGTTTAATAGACTTTCCTAATTTTAAACGACGAAAATGTATGAACAGGTGTTTTTTTTTCTGCATAACACAAATTTGGTCACATAGTAAAAGTGGTTCAGAATCGTGGATAGATTCACATTTTGCTTTTTTGTATCACGAATTAAGTAACAGTCTGTATATTATTCTCATACGAACACTCATACCAACCGCTTTTTTTTTTTTTTTGTAGCCTAATTTGTGTCCCACTGCTGGGCAAAGGCCTCCCCTTTTTTCCGCCACTTGTCTCGGTCCAGTGCTAGTGTTCGCCAATCTGTACAAAATGTGTCAAGGTCGTCCCGCCATCGTCTTTTCGGTCTGCCTCTACTTCGAAAGCCATCTTGTGGGGTCCATTCGGTGGCTAATTTGGCCCATCGTTCTGCGTGCATTCGGCAGACATGTCCAGTCCAGTCCCACTTAAGCTTCGCGGTCTTGGCACCCACATCTACGATGCCAGTTTTGGTACGCAGCTCCGTGTTCCTGATCCGATCGATCCTACGAACTCCGAGTATGCTGCGTTCCATTGCTCGGTGGCAAATCTTGAGTCGGGACTTTTGGGCTTCTGTTAGTGACCAAGTTTGGGCGCCATAGGTTAGGATAGGCAGGATGCACATATCGAACAGCTTGCGCTTCAGTGCCAAAGGAAGGTTACCCTTCATTAGCGCCTTCATAGACCAGAAGCTCTTCCAGGCGTTTGCGATGCGTCGATCGATTTCTTTAGACTGCCTGTTATCGAAGGATGCTGTCTGGCCCAGGTAGGTATACTCGTCGACATATTGCATATCCTGCCTATCTACCTTAACCCTATGCTTAACGCCATTGGTCATCAACTGGGTCTTTGCCCTGTTCATTTTGAGTCCGACTTCAAGACTGGCTGTGCTCAGATCTTGGAGCATTTGTTCTAGATGGGGTGCAGTGTGGGAGAACAAGACAATGTCATCGGCGAAACGCAGGTTAGTCAGCCTTGTGTTGCCGATGTCAATGCCCATTGCTTCCCATTTGGCCGCAAGCTTCAGAAAAATTTCCTGTAGGCAACTAGTGAACAATTTCGGAGAAAGCGGGTCTCCCTGCTTAACCCCTTTTTCGATGCGAAATTTAGGACCGGAACTATTAAATTTGATGCAGGCTGTACTTTGTTCGTAAATACTTCCAACGAGTGAAATGTAGGTGTTGTCGATCTGTTGTTGACGCATGGCTGAGAATACAGCAGAATGCTTGACGCTGTCAAAAGCCTTGCTGTAGTCCACAAATGCAACGTAGAGTGGCTTATTGAACTCGTTGGACTTTTCTATGATTTGGTTAAGGGTGTGAAGGTGGTCTGTGGTGGAAAAACTGGGACGGAAACCGGCTTGTTCCGGAGGCTGATGTTTGTCAAGCAAAGGGGCAATTCGGTTTTCGACAACTTTAATAAATAATTTATAAATGTGAGAAATTAAACTAATTGGTCTGTAGTTTCCAATATCGGATTTGTCACCTTTTTTGTGCAGAAGAATGATATTTGAGTGGCAGAAGTCTTGAGGAAATTGACCGGTATGTAGAATGGAGTTGAAAAGGTTTGTTAGGTGGGGCAGTAGTGTGTCTTTGCCTGCTTTTAAAACTTCCGTTGTCACACCATCTTCCCCAGGGCTTTTCTGGTATTTCATACTCTTTAGAGCAGCGTTGACCTCATACCCTGTTATGGCAGGGACGGCGTTGGAGCAGGAATAGTAGCCAGTTGTTGATGAAGAAACGCCCCGCCGAATGAGCGTCCACTCAGGCCTTACACTAAGGGTAGCACTGACGCGTTTTGAAGAAGTATATCGTTGAACCTCCTGCGGTTTAAAACGCTCGATTCTAAAGTCATTATCGATTCACGAATATCGCCGTAAAGTGTGGCAAAGCTGAGGACCGCTTTGGCCTAGTTGGTAGTGAGCCTGCTACGAAACTGGAGGTCCTGAATTCGAATCTCGGTAAGGGCATTTATTTATATGACGGGCACGAATATTTGTTCCTGATTCATGGATTTTTATAAGTATATATTTTTTTTTTCAATTCTTTATTTGTTTCGGACTAGGTAATGTCCATAAGTTGTTAGTATACAATCACGAATTATGACTAAGGTTAGTATTACAAATTAATTTAATCCTATAATCCTAATGGAGTTAGATGCTCCATCCCCTAGCATAGGGTCCTGCACAATGTAGGGTGTTCCAGTGCCTAGGTAATGGAGCATCCAGCCTCGCAGCCAGCGTCCTCAGGATACTGTTACCGCTGCTGCTATATATCATTGTTAAATTTTAATATCAAAACAGTTGTCGTGCATGTTTGCTCGCATACATTTATCAGGCGCTGTAGTTTTGCGTTCCAATTTCAACAATCATAATGACTCTGACAATTATACTTACTTCCTATTGACAAATCACCATTTCAGTACGGGAAGATATCGTTGTAGAGCTTTAAGTCACCTGTGTCTACTTAAGTATGAAACCTAGCTCATTTAGTAAAGTGCAGTGTAGACAATAAAACTGATGAAACAATAATGACTACAATTAAGCTACCATGACTGTCGATAATAGTAGATTGTACAACAAGTGCATAAAACGCACCATTTTACTCGAGACGTTTATCCATCCGAGCGAGCTTGCGAGCGAGGATAGATATAAAGTCGAGTGTAAAATGGGTTTTATGGACGAGTTGTACACTCTACTTTTCACTTCGATTGCGAGGAAATGAAACAGCAACACGTAAATATAGTAAATGCTAATTTAATTGTTGTTGTTATGGCTTAAATACTATACTGATCTACTAAATTGAAAAATAAACAAATATAAAAAATAATAAATGAGACGAAATACAAATTATAAGTTTATTTCATGAAGTTTTATTGTGTACTTTGGCTGTTGGTATCTTTGCCTTGGTCTTAGAATACGAACGAAACGAAATAAAATAAAGAGGTTGTTGTATGAAGTTAAAGATGTTCGTGTGGCTGTTGCAGCGATTGCCTTGGTCTTCGACGAAGATTTTACTTTATGCTCTAGAGCATAAAAAGCGACTTTATGTCGCCTACGCACGACATAAAGACGAACTTTTAGAGCATGAGAAGTGAAAAATAAATTACAAGTAAATGTCAGATTTGTTCTCGTTCTCGAGAACGTGCATTTTCAGAAGTAGGTACCAAAAAGTTCTCATATAGAATGTTTCGCAACTTTGAGAACTTCTCGTCGGTGTATTGCTATCCCCGCACAGGTACCTATATTCGTCTATATCGTCATTAGATCAGCTAAAGTATTTAAAAGATCCGATACATATATATTACTCTATAAGGCGTTAGTGAGACCACACTTAGAGTACGCATCTGTTATATGGAATCCTCTTTATGCCAAATACTGCAATTCTATTGAAATGATTCAAAAAAAAATCCTAAGAATTATGCATAAGAGATTGACGGGTAAAAAAATGTCATACAAAAATCTTCTAAAGCAATATAAAATCACATCACTGTCAAAACGACGAAAAATATCAGATGCAGTTGTACTGTATAAAGTCTGCCGAAGCAAATACAATAGCTGCGAGTTACTGCATCGTATGCAGTTCCGGGTGCCGCCGCGGCGCGGATCACGCTCCGCCGCAGCCCTGTTCGCCGTGCCAACCTGCAAGAGTAACGCCGGCGTGCGAGCGCCGCTGCGCCGCATGTGTGACGAGTACAATAAGTTACTGCATCGTATGCAGTTCCGGGTGCCGCCGCGGCGCGGATCACGCTCCGCCGCAGCCCTGTTCGCCGTGCCAACCTGCAAGAGTAACGCCGGCGTGCGAGCGCCGCTGCGCCGCATGTGTGACGAGTACAATAAGTTACTGCATCGTATGCAGTTCCGGGTGCCGCCGCGGCGCGGATCACGCTCCGCCGCAGCCCTGTTCGCCGTGACAACCTGCAAGAGTAACGCCGGCGTGCGAGCGCCGCTGCGCCGCATGTGTGACGAGTACAATAAGTTACTGCATCGTATGCAGTTCCGGGTGCCGCCGCGGCGCGGATCACGCTCCGCCGCAGCCCTGTTCGCCGTGCCAACCTGCAAGAGTAACGCCGGCGTGCGAGCGCCGCTGCGCCGCATGTGTGACGAGTACAATAAGACCCTAGTCTCGGTTGACATCTTCAACACGTCCATTAGCGAGTACAAAAATGAACTACTAAAAATCATCCCAGATGATGGTTGGTAGAATGGTTTCGTTGTAATTTGTAATGTACAGGTAGTAAGTATAATATAATATAAGTAAGAAATTGTAGTCTTTTGTAATAAAATCGTTTGTTAGTAAGTAAACTAAATATATTATAGTATTATGTTTTAGTGGGAACTGTCGAGGAGCTAAATGCATGTTTATTTGTAATCTAGCTTGTAAGTAACTATTATGTACATTTAACTCTGTTTGTTCTCCAATAAATAAAATAAAATAAAATATATAGGTTATAGGTTGTACGCGGGCTGGGTTTCCGCAACTCGACGTCATAAATGCGCCTATTTTGCGTAGGGACTTTGGCACTACTGTTACTGTGTTCTATTATTCGTGCCAACCCAGTTCTACCAGGAAACCTAGCATGACCCTTTATGTTGCCGACGGCCTCCGGTAGTGACCCCGGTGTTCCGAGGTGCTTTGCCCTGTATTCCGCCACTCCAGGACATGTCAGGATGACGTGGGCGGCCGTCTCTTCCTCTTCCATGCAGGCTCTGCAGAGAGGACTGTCTGTAACACCTAAAGTAAAAAAGGGTTTGTTTAGTAGTGCGTGACCAGTTATGCACATATGAACACACTTATGTCCCCCGCACATATAGGTATAGAATAAAAAACCGGCCAAGTGCGAGTCGGACTCGCGCACGAAGGGTTCCGTACCATTATCTATAAAAACGATTTTATTATGTGTTTTTAGTATTGGTTGTTATAGCGGCAACAGAAATACATCATCTGTGAAAATTTCAGCTGAAACTATCACGGTATCAGTGAGATACAGCCTGGTGACAGACAGACGGACGGACGGACAGCGGAGTCTTAGTAAGGACCCCCGTTTTACTCTTTGAGTACGGAACCCTAAAAATGATTGACGTGATTCGTGTTTGCAATAAGTCACCGTTTATTGACATCAAGAAAACAGCTGTTCTGATAAGAACGGCTGATTGCTCTGACAAGAGCAGTTTTTGGTTGTCCTGAGAAGGACAGTTTGTAATTGCGAAGACGCCGGCAATGCAGCACCCAATCACATCTTCAAGGTCTTCATGCAGCATCACCATTGTCGAGGTTTTTGAGCTACCGCGGGTCCAAAAGGTCGCGGGTTCAAATCCCGCTCGTGGCGAATAATTTTTCAATCTTCCCCTTTGATCGAAACTTAGTGTCTGTTTTGTCAAGGCCGACTATAAGTAAAGTGCTTGCCTTCGTCGCGTCGTGAAAGATAACAAGATTTTAATAAAAGTTAAAACGTCTATGTTAGGTAAGTAATCTAGATTCGTTCGCTGCATTAGCTAACTAATACATACGTACTTAGTCAGCACATTGAACTGACCTACGATTTGCAAACGATCAGCTTATGATTGGTAGGTAATAAGTATTTAAATAGTTAGCTATTTATTCTAATTTACCTTCTAAACAAATTAAACATACCTACTTAATTACTACTCCAGGCATAATACGGTTTTGAAAAACATTAATTTATAATAGCGTTTTTTTTCTTTATATCATTTTAAAACATTGATCTAAGATGCTTTATTCAAGAATCCAACAAACTTTCCATCCGGAAGTATTTATATAGATTAAAAAAAAGAATGAATTGTTTTTTTTTTAATTATTTATCTTGAATATTATAGAGCAAATGTAAATGAACCAAAATAAAGATAAAACCATTTATTAATATTTTTTCTGACTTTTCAGAAGCTAGTTAAGTTATCGTTTTTTTGATGTCTGAAATTTTGTTGGATTTTGTCACTAAGTAACTATTTAATTGATAATATATCCATTACATAAAAAAAATCAGCTATTATAAATTATTTCCAAATTTGACATATTTTCCATACAAGCTGTCAGTTCATT
Organism: Epinotia brunnichana; assembly: GCA_963854355.1. Lineage (NCBI taxonomy): Eukaryota > Metazoa > Arthropoda > Insecta > Lepidoptera > Tortricidae > Epinotia > Epinotia brunnichana. The sequence goes on along the minus strand of OY977963.1, from coordinate 2,360,822 downwards.
GCCTGGACTATACATATTTTTTTTTGCGATAGTACCTAAGGTAATTCAATTTGTTGCAATGGCTTTAGCTTGTCGATCTCGTTTGTAAAACCGCTTTATCCTAGTTGGTAGTAATGATAGTACATAGGAATCCTGGGCATCTGAATGGGAGTCAAGATCTCTTCCTGATGATATCTTCAAGCCTAATCCCAAGGCACGACCTACTGGATTTGAAGAGCCCCGACGCGTTTGGTGCATGCTAAATCGGATAAGGACAGGAGTTGGGAACTGTGCTTACTTATGGCACAAATGGAACTGGTGCGAATCAGCAGTGTGCCGGTGTGGAGCTCCCGAGCAGACTGTTCACCACACGGTATTTGACTGCCCTCTAACCAGATACCACGGGCAGGTGGAGGATTTTAAAACTTTAACCAAAGACGCGGTAGCGTACTTGAAAACCGTAAATCTTTGAAGTAGATATATAAAAACAAGCCATACGATTAATAAAAATAGTACATAGGTACCCCTACCTAATGTACGCTACGAAGGTATTTAGTTTTCCTGGGTTCGAATCCCGGTAAGGGAAAATATTTGTATTGTCACGTGTATTTGTCCCGGAGTCTTGGATGCTTTCTATGTAGGTATTTAGAGCTGTAGTCACAGAATAAATATTGCGATGCCCTTGCAGGGTTCATGTTTGAGACTTACTGTAACATGTGTTAACTATGTACTATACTATAACAACATGAATGCAATAAAATACTTGAAACTTGAAACTAAGTAATAGTACTACGTACAGAAACGGCCCGGGCCGGAGACGTCCCGTTCAAGCGTGAGTCATCCTTTACGCTCAAGATTCTACTTTGTATCTACTTCAGGGCGGCCAAATTTTAGTACTAGGTGGACGGTAATGACAGCATAATAAGTTTACTAAATAAAGAAGGACATTAAGCATAGGGGCCTACTATGAATATCTGGAGATTTCCAATTTAGTCACATAAATTAATAATACATATTTATTTTCTATAGTAAATACATGATAATTAACATAAGCTAAATTAAATTTAAACTACGTTAAATCTAAAAAAGGCCCTCGAGGCATTGTACCGAGGATGCTGGCGGCATTTCCTCGTTGAATTGCAATGCTGATGCGTTGCGCAAGAAAGCCGCCAGCTCTTCGGTCACCAGTTACATGTGCGAGACGCACCTATGACTGGCTCTGGGCTGGGTAGAATTGAAGGGAAATCCTGCACCTTCGGCGTTGGTCGTTACGGCTTAGCAGGAACTTGGTCGGGTCGGGGTTCTGAATTGAAAGGCTTGTTTACTTTTTCAAGTAATGTCACTTCGCTGCTACTGTAGGTACTGAATTTCATGGGGCCTGGCCGCCCAATTTATACTATTAAGTTACCTCGGCCGGACGCCCCTTCGCCCCGTATATTTGGCGGGAAAGCGATTTGCGCGGGAAATTTTGGCGCGAAATGACATGTTCATTTATTATAGTTCAATCTTACTCTAATACATTATTTACAGTGCTTATACTTATTTCTATGCTATTTATAATACATTATTGCACGAGATCCCGCTCGTTCGGCGTAAAAATGCATCTGAAACGCGGGGATTCCGTGTCCGCCCGTATATACGTACCTCGTTCCCCACCTGAGGTATAAATACCGGGTTTTCCCCCTCGCTCGCCCATCAGTCGTTGCCTGACTGGCGCGCGAGTAGGATCTCTAGGTTTCCTTTAGTCTGTCTATATTTCTTAGTGGAAACTTAGTGTTATCCACTCGTTATTTAGGAAACCAGCGGTATATTACCCTTTTTTACTATGTAGGAATGAAATGTGAGGCCTATTACTCTTTATTTCAGGTGCCAATTACATAAGGCAATAGTAGCGCAATGCCTATGTTATAAGAAGGTTTATAAGCTAGATTATTACAAGTTAGGTCGCGACTGACAATTTATGTTTATAGCGGGTTTATTCTATGCCGTCCTGCACAAATAGTAGCGCAATGCCTATGTTATAAGAAGGTTTATAAGCTAGATTATTACAAGTTAGGTCGCGACTGACAATTTTATGTTTATAGCGGGTTTATTCTATGCCGTCCTGCACATCTCTCCCGCCGACCATCGTTCGGGTGAACGTTGGATCTTCTTTTGCGTGCAGGTTCTCAGGCTCCGTCGGCAGGATCACCAGCTTCTTGGTCGGTCTTCTGAAGACTCCGCCCTTGGTGGTCACGTCCACTGCTCGTGTCACGCCGTCGGGGCCCGGGTATATAGCTGTAACCCGGCCTCGTGGCCATGTGTTGCGAGGCAGATTCCCGTCGGCCACTAGCACGATGTCGCCGACGTTGATAGGCCGCCCATGACCGTAGGGCTCCCGCCGGTACTGGAGTGAGGGCAGGTACTCCCGGAGCCAGCGGGCCCAGAAGTGCTCGGCCAGGCGTTGGCTCGTCCGCCAAGTCGCGCGGCCGATGAGTGCGGTGTCGTCGAATGTCCCGGGGTTGGGGGCCCGGGCTGAGCCACCGAGGAGGAAGTGGTTCGGCGTGATGGCTTCTGGCTCGTCAGGATCAACCGCCACGTGAGTGAGGGGGCGGCTGTTCACTGTATATTCGGCCTCGGCGAGCAGAGTAGTCAAGGTCTCCTCGCTGGGGCGGCGCTCGTTGAGCACGGCGTGTAGGGCTCTCTTGACGGCTCGTACCATCCTCTCCCATGCCCCGCCCATAAATGGGGCTCCCGCCGGTATGAAGCGCCAGCTGATACCGCGTTGCGCGGCGTCGGTTTCGAGGGCGTCGCCGTAGTAGGGGTAGGCGCGCGGAATCGCGAGGTCTCGCAATGCCCTTAGGCGCAGCGTCCACTCCGTCCATTGGCGCGCTAAGTCTGCATCCAGCTTGTCATCCCAGCCAGTTCCGCGCCGCCACACCTCTTGTAGGATTTTCTTTGCTATGATGGTTACCGGCGCCGCTAGCCCGAGAGGGTCGAAGATCGACATTGTTATTTTCAATATTTGCCTTTTGGTAGGCTCGATGTCGTCCAGGGCTCCGGGAGGTAGGCGGCTGAGGTCCAAGTTGAAGGCGAGTTCGTCGCTCGCGGGTTTCCATATTTGTCCCAGGATTCGTTCATTTTTCATTTCGCTCTTATTCAGTTCGACGGGCGCGGACGTGGCGTCCTCCGAAGTGAGGGCTCGGAGGACCCGCGTGGAGTTAGAGGTCCATTGGCGTAGTTCGTAATGGGCCTCTCTATGTATATCGCGTACATCACTTGACACTCGAATCGCGTCTTCTTCTGTTTTGAAGCTGTGTAGGTAGTCATCGACATAGTGATGTCTTATTATTGCTTTGACGGCCTCTGGATGCGTTTCTTCGTGTTTCTGGGCGTTGACGTTCTTCACATATATTGCTATTGACGGTGAACAAGTAGCGCCAAAAATGAGTGAAGTCATGCGATATTCTTGCGGCGCGTCGTCGCCCCGCCGGTCGCCCCGCCATAGATAGCGCAGGGCGTCTCTGTCTTCAGATTTGACTTTCACTTGCATGAACATTTCTTTAATATCCGCCCCCACGGCGACTGGGTGTTGCCGGAAGCGCATAAGGACGCCTGGCAGCGACTGTAGGAGGGCCGGGCCTGTCAGTAGGCGGTCATTGAGCGACACGCCCCTTGTAGGCGCGGCGGCGTCGTGGACAATTCGGACTTTCCCGGGCTTGCTAGGATTCAGCACCGGGAAATGGGGGAGGTACCACACTCTTGATGACTTGGTGGGCGGCGCAGGCTCGGCGTAGCCCTTCGAGACAAGGGCGTCCATTTCTTCACTATATTTGCCTTTAAGCTCTTTATTTTTGTCGAGTTTCTTTTCTATGTTATGAAGTCTTCTCAGTGTATTTTCGTAGTTGTCAGGCAAGCTGCTGTCGGGTTGTTTCCATAATAGCGGTGCTTCATAATGGCCGTCGGCTGTAGTCGTTATTGACTGGGCTAGCATGATACGCGCCCGCTCTTCCGGGCTTGACTGGGGTAACTTCGGCTCGATAAGTAGGTTTTCGAGCGCGAAATATTCACTGAGTTGTAAATTCAAATCTTCATTTTTCTCGGCTTCTTTAATAGTGGTCAAGCGATGCGTCGCATGTACTTGTTTGCCTGTGATGCGTGTGTGTGCACCGTGTAGCACCCAGCCTAGCGGCGTTAGGGATGCCGCTGGCTGATGCCGCTGGCCGCGGCGTGTTTCATTACTGACGAGTAAATGCCAGTTATCTTGTCCGATTAACACTCTAGGTCTCGCTGACTCGTACCGCAGGCTATCTTCTATGTCGCATAAGTGTGCGCACTCGCGGAGATCCTCCTTCTTGACGGACTGTGGTGATAGGCTCAGATCGTCTATGGTATGCGCACCGACCCTATAAGGTTGGTCGGTGCCGCGGATGCTGAGCGTAACACGGCGTGATCTCGATGCGTCGATTTTTTCTTTCGTTATAGCTTCTATTTGTAGCGGCACTGTCGGGCCGTCCAGGCCTAAGTCGTTCGCGAGCCCTTCTTGTACAAGTGTTATCGTGGAGCCGTCGTCGAGGAGGGCGTAGGTCTCGACGGCTCCCGCCGGTCCAGAGACTGTGACCGGGATAATTTTCAGATAGGCTCTCGCTTCTCGGGAGGCGCGCGTCGATGTGACGGCCTCGTTTCTTTCTTCGATTCGTTGATAATGTAGCAAGTTGTGGTGGAAGTATTCGCAGCCGTCTCGCTCGCACTTCGTGCGCTTGCATGAGTGCATCCTGTTCTTGTAGCGCAGGCATCGGAAACATAGCCGTTGATCTTTGGCTAGTTTCCACCGGTCTTCAACGGCTTTTTCGATAAACTTAGTGCATTTATCTATTGGGTGACCGGTGTTGTTGCAGGCGGCGCACTTAGGTGAAGGCTTGTCTGTGGTCGCGAAGGCTCGGTGTGTCCTCTTTGCAGGATGAGGATTTGCACCGTCGACGTTCTCGGGCTGCGCGTAGAGCGCGCAGTAGTCCGCCTCGCGTTGCAGGAAGGCTGATATCTTTATTAGCTCAGGCTCGTCGTTTTTCTGCGTATTCGCGTAGTCGAACCATCTGTAGCGTAGGGCGGGCGTAAATTTCTCCATCATTGCCCTTGTCGTCTCCGGGCTGTGTAGATAGTGAGCGCGGTCAAGAGCCTTGAGTGTGGCTATGACGTTGGCTACACGGCTGGCGAAGACACAGATGTCGAGCGGCCCGTCGTTAAGGCGCGGTAGGGCGCGTAAACGCTCGAGCTCGGCGAGGGCAATGGCGTCTGGGCGGCCGAAGCGGGCTTCTAGGCTTCTCATTACTTCGTCTGCGCGAGCGTTGTAAATGAGGAGGCTCTCGACGGCTTCTTTGGCCCTCCCTTTGAGGCATCTTCTTAATCTTGCTATATTATCCACTTCACTATAATTTGCGGTGGTTCCGTTGTAGGCGGCTTTGAATGATAGCCATTCTTGATGCGAGCCGCTGAATGGCGGCAACTCGGCGTGGTAGCGTGATGACTCTCTCGGGCCGGCACGCGCGGCGATGGCGATGGCAGAGGCGAGCTCACTCAGGTTCACACTTTGTTGATTCTTCATTACTATGGCGTTATCTTCTTGCGCATTCGCTTGTGAATACATTAACGGCGGCGGATATGCGTCTGTTTCGCGTGGGCGCGGCGGCGTTGGCGCGAAAACGGGAGCGTGGGTTCCCCCGGCGGGGGGAGGGACGGGGACGGCGGGGCGCACGGCAGCGGCGCCCTGTCCCGCGCCCTCGGCGGGGCTCCTCTCCCGAGCCTGCTCGGCGTACTGTGGGGTTGCAGGCTCGGGTTCTTCGATGTAAGGTGCATTGGAGATGGCGAGGACATGTCTCTGGCTGGTCTCGAGCCATTCATCTATGCGGCGTTCTTGTTGGACTGTAGATATTGTGCCGGTGTCATCGTCGCTGTCTTCGGCTTCTATGGCGGCTATGCGCGCTTGCGCGAGCTCCAATTTGATTCGGAGGGCTTCTTCTCGCGCTTGTGCGAGACGGCGGACGCGATGACTCGACGTTGTTCTCACTGATTTTGACGGCGGCCGTGCGGCAGGATGCTGGCTTGACTGTGGGGTTTCCTGCCGCAGTGTTGCTGCAGGGTGTAGGCTCTCCTGCAGCAGCGGGACTATGGGTGGCAGCGTTGACTGTGGGGTTTCATGAGGCAGTGTTTGTGACTGCGCGGCATCATGATGCTGCCCTATGGGTGACCTCGGCTGTGGGTCTGGACGAGGCGCCGGCGTCGCAGGAGTGCTTGTCTGTGGGGTTTCCTGCGAGGGCCTCGAGCCGTCTTGACACGTAGTTCTTGACGGCACTATGGGTGGCAGCGTTGACTGTGGGGTTTCATGAGGCAGTGTTCTCCACTGCGCGGCATCATGAGGTTGCTGCCCTATGTGTGACCTTGGCTGCAGGTCTGGCCGAGGCGCCGGCGTCGCAGGAGTGCTTGTTCGCGAAGTCTCCTGCGAGGGCCTCGAACCTTCTTGAGTAGTAGCAGTTCCCGACGTGGACGTGGTTGCTTCTTCCAGCATGGCTTCTCTGATGTTCGCTGCGATAAGTTGACCGAACGTGCGTTTTCCTGCTTTCGATCTTGTAAGGGGCATCCTCTATGTAGAATCCGGTTCGAAGGACCAGCATGTGCGAGACGCACCTATGACTGGCTCTGGGCTGGGTAGAATTGAAGGGAAATCCTGCACCTTCGGCGTTGGTCGTTACGGCTTAGCAGGAACTTGGTCGGGTCGGGGTTCTGAATTGAAAGGCTTGTTTACTTTTTCAAGTAATGTCACTTCGCTGCTACTGTAGGTACTGAATTTCATGGGGCCTGGCCGCCCAATTTATACTATTAAGTTACCTCGGCCGGACGCCCCTTCGCCCCGTATATTTGGCGGGAAAGCGATTTGCGCGGGAAATTTTGGCGCGAAATGACATGTTCATTTATTATAGTTCAATCTTACTCTAATACATTATTTACAGTGCTTATACTTATTTCTATGCTATTTATAATACATTATTGCACGAGATCCCGCTCGTTCGGCGTAAAAATGCATCTGAAACGCGGGGATTCCGTGTCCGCCCGTATATACGTACCTCGTTCCCCACCTGAGGTATAAATACCGGGTTTTCCCCCTCGCTCGCCCATCAGTCGTTGCCTGACTGGCGCGCGAGTAGGATCTCTAGGTTTCCTTTAGTCTGTCTATATTTCTTAGTGGAAACTTAGTGTTATCCACTCGTTATTTAGGAAACCAGCGGTATATTACCCTTTTTTACTATGTAGGAATGAAATGTGAGGCCTATTACTCTTTATTTCAGGTGCCAATTACATAAGGCAATAGTAGCGCAATGCCTATGTTATAAGAAGGTTTATAAGCTAGATTATTACAAGTTAGGTCGCGACTGACAATTTATGTTTATAGCGGGTTTATTCTATGCCGTCCTGCACAAATAGTAGCGCAATGCCTATGTTATAAGAAGGTTTATAAGCTAGATTATTACAAGTTAGGTCGCGACTGACAATTTTATGTTTATAGCGGGTTTATTCTATGCCGTCCTGCACATTACATCAACCAGACGTTTCGCGATTTCCGCAAATAACTTATGTGCACTGGGACCCCACGGACCGAGGGTCTCGACGCCAAAGGGTACAAAGTTGTACTCTCTGCCGAGGCCACTATATTTATTACATTTTAGAAGTTCGGCGTTTTTCGCCGCTGCACCCGCTTTAGAAGAAGTCCGTTGGAGGTGGGACGGTGCTAGCGTGTGTGTCTACACAGGTAGCGTCCCATACTAGCATCCGTCCCAAACTCCAAGGAATCAGAGACACACCATCAGGTCTCTTGCCATCATCTCTGACAATGCCAGGCGGCTCAAGAAGAGCAGGCACATTGATGGTGGCAAGAGACCGGCGGATTATGTCATTAAGTGTCGCATGTCTTGAAAGTCACATAATAATTCATAGATGTAAAATGCAAATAATAGATGGAAGCACGCGGCAACTACTAAAAATCGGAAAATAATTAATTGTACTAATAATATCAATAAATAATTTCAAAACTAAAATACTTGTGTAATTTATTAATTTTCTTTAACTATATTGTGACGACGGCGGGGTCAATAATGGCCTGGTTTCCATGCTATGCGAACTTAGAACTTAATGCAAATCCAGTTTCTTATTGAAAAAAGTGCCACCTTCTTGATAGCTGGCGAACTCTCTGAAGCTCTAGCGATTGCTAGGCTATTAGGCTGTCAAGGTATTTCAAAATTCGCCGTATTGTCACAAGGCATCAGTAGCCTAGGGGTACAGACGGTGGTATTTGGAGTCGATGAACCGGGGTTCGATCCCTACGACCGGCGCACTTTATGTATGTTTTGTACATTCAAAGAAAAGTTGTAACTACCGCAGAAGAGATGGCGCCTGTATACGCAAGCATTAAATGCCTTCTCAATTTGGTCGAGTTGCCTGTCTATCTCAGTATGTATATTGTAGTCTTTGCTGGTTTCTATGGTGATCAAACGCGCCGTCAAGGTATTTCGAAATTCACCGTATTGTCAAAATACATTAGCCTAGGGATCTTTGGCCTAGGGGTACGGTACAGACGGCGGTATTTGGAGTCGATGAGCCCTGGATCAAACCCTGCGACCGACGCACTTTTTGTATGTTTTAAGAGTGCTCTTCAAAAAAGCGCTCGCTCAGAATTCGGTATTTTGACACGCGTAGTGCGTTTGTGTGTGTAAATACTACTACCACCCACACAAACGTACCTAACCCCCACATGCACAGCGAGATCGCACCAGCCGCGGGTGCCGTCCCTTTCTAGCTATATGTAAGTGCGATCGGGATAGAACTAACCGCGGAGCTTGCCGATGCAAATAGGTGTATAGCGCACCGTTGGAATTCACTCCGTGACCGATATTGATACTTGCACTAAAAAGTGGTAAGTATTACTTCGCTAACATGATGTTCTAGAACATCATGTTAGCGAAGTTAGATAACTTGAATAAAGTAAGTATTTGATTTTTGAGCACAAGTTTTCTATTTGTATTAAAATACTATGATATGACAAAGTATATTTAGTTTCGTTTTTTTAGTATTAAATAAACTAACGAGTTTTATAGTTGTCAGTAATAAGAATAATAATTTGTTTTACGGATATTAATAGTTTGCATGTTATCTGAGTCTTATTTATATATAGTAATGTAATGAAATTATACAAGTAGACCCACTACTAGGAAATTACTGGGTACTTACGTATTCATTTCTTGAAGAAATTTTTTTTTGTTATGGACAGTAAAAAAAAACTGCCCTTCATAGAAATTGCTATGTCCGTTTCTTACCAAAGGAACTGAAAATTATAAATTATACAAACACAGCTTTTTATCTAGAATGCAATTAATTAATGCGTGATTTTATTCAAAAGCCTAAAACCTCAGATGATAAAAAGGAATAGATATGAAACGGGGGCTTGGCGCGTGTCGGTGCGACATGGCCAAATGGGCATGTCACTGCCCACCGCATGTTAGTCGCAATTTGCCGTGAATCTGAAATGTTATTCCACGTTTACTCAAAATGCCGAATTGTAGCGTGGTTACATGCAAAAATAGGAATGAAACTAAAACCTACATGAATGGTGGAGTCACGCACCACATGTGAGTATTAGTATTTTCACTTAAGTCAGTAAAAACTAATATTTTAATAAATAAACGCAACGCCGCATCATTTCTCGGGATCGAACTAACATATCGAACGAAAAAGCATATTTTTGTTCTATGCGTTGTACATTGATCGTTCAATACAGTAAACCACGGCGCAATGTATTAAACCACTATGGATATGGACGATGCTTGAATTTTTTAGTGGTACGGCCGCTGCTTGGCGTCGCAAACTAGAGCGGTGCCAAAGTGCAGTTACAATTTACGCGTAATCGATAAAATAGAAGTACGATATCATACTAGTTATTTTATTTCGACTACTTTCGCTGTTTTATTTTATTTAATTACTTGTTTTGGTTGGGTGCCTATCTTAAAGGTAACTAATAAGATTAAAAGGCACAAAATGTTTACGGTACCTACTAATAAGATTTTCACTAAGTTGCAGTATGAACGGTAAATAGACATATTAAAATTGTATATACAAGTATATAATTTAGTTGCAAATGGCTTCAGAACAACTTAAAATGTGATATTATTACCAATATTTTTTTTTAAATGAGTATTTTTTACTTTAATTTCAAATGTGATAATTGAAGAAGAAATCTCGGTTTCTTATTACAGTTTTCCAAAGAATCCGATTAGGTTCTAAAAAAATGGATAGATGCTACTGGCAGAGGTCCTAACTGGTTTCCTGTACAGAGAAGAGTTAATGTGTTCGTAACATTTTCAAGAAAAATGTTTCCAACCACTTAATAAGAGCCGTACACTTTTCGAATATTTGACACCTCGCTTGCTTGAAACCTAGGTGTAAAATGTATGTTAACACATCTTCGCACATCTTTGGTGGATACTCGCCCTTAGCCTTAAATCTCGTAATATGAGTAATGGACATATTATTTCGCGCCAAAATGCGAGTCGGATCGGCCTAGTACCTACAGGTCAAAAATATCGATGTGACCAGAGTTTTAAATGTATGTGAACACGAACTTATAAAAAGCCGTTTATGTTACTCTGTAGGTATTCGTCAATATTTTTTACTTTTGCGATTTATGGTAAGTTAACAACACGTGTTATTTAAACTTGTAGCTAGATGTTTAAATACCACCACATAAACTTACCATGTTGTTGAAGTTGTTACCCATCAATATCATAACATAATATTAATTTTAATATCAATGTCGATAAAACATAATTTTAACGTTTGTCGCCCCCCTAGTGTAGTGCGTTTAAGCCAATCACAGCCCTTGTTTGCATGTTGCCGTAGACTCACTGGCAACGCCCGAGTCTTTGTTTTTACACGGTTCAATGTGTGTGCCTGTGGGCGCTGCGGTGGGAGAAAACTGGGGACATCGGTTTTGGTTGAAATTAAGCAGTACGGCACTTCTCCCTTTTTTTATGTTCTGAGCCTAAAACCTATGTCACTTATTAGGATTCCGTACTCAAAGAGTAAAACGGGACCCTATTACTAAGACTCCGCTGTCCGTCTGTCTGTCCTTCTGTCACCAGGCTGTATCTCATGAACCGTGATAGATAGAGATTTTCATAGATGATGTATTTCTGTTGTCGCTATTTATAACAAAAAATACTAAAAAACAGAACACATCTTTTTATTTTTATTTTAGTTTTTATTTGTTTCTTTTTCTTTTACAATCTTACACAAATCGACCTTGCCCCAAACTAAGCAAAGCTTGTACTATGGGTACTAGACGACGATAAACATACTAATATAGATAAATAAATACTTAAATACATAGAAAACATCCATGACTCAGGAACAAATATTTGTGGTCATCACACAAATAAATGCCCTTACCGGGATTCGAACCCGGGACCTCCAGCTTCGTAGGCAGAGTCACTTCCAAGTTACTAACTAGGCTACAGGTGGCTCCTATACAACAAACGTGATTTTAGATATAGATATTTTGCCGTTTTTAGATATAGATAATGGTACGGAACCCTTCGTGCGCGAGTCCGACTCGCACTTGGCCGGTTTTTTTAACATTTATTTCGAAATAAAGAGTGATACTCGGAAATGTCGAAGGGAAGGTCAATCGTCGAAACCGACTCGGCTGGGCAGCATTCGGGAAGCTACGGCACATCTTTTCGTCCAATATTCCGCAGTGTCTCAAGACGAGAGTCTTTGACCAGTGTGTGTTGCCAGTGATGACATATGGCACGGAAACGTGGTCGCTTACTATAGGCCTCATAAGAAGGCTCAAAGTCACTCAAAGGGCAATGGAGAGGGCTATGCTGGGAGTTTCCCTGCGCGATCGCATCAGAAATGAGGCTATCCGCAGCAGAACCAAGGGAACCGATATATCCCTCCGAATTGCTAAACTTAAGTGGCAGTGGGCGGGGCACATTGCACGTAGAACCGATGGCCGTTGGGGCGGAAAGGTTCTGGAGTGGCAACCACGTACCGGAAGGCGCAGCGTGGGTAGGCCCCCCGCAAGGTGGACTGATGACCTGGTAAAGGTCGCGGGAGTCCGCTGGATGCGGGTGGCGCAGGAACGGCCATTGTGGCACTCTTTGGGGGATGCCTATGTCCAGCAGTGGACGTCTTTCGGCTGATATGATGATGATGATGATGATGACTCGGAAATGTAATAAAACCACGTAAAAATCTCCCTTTTCAGTGTAAACATCCGGTGTGTGTTATTATTATATATAAACGAAAATAATAACTAAATGCAAGGTAGGATCGTGCTGTACTTAACAAACGCCATATAAGCTTGTTTTTTAAAAAGTTTTTTATTCATCTTGTTATTTTCAATAACCCTGCATATTATGTCGCTGGTTCGTGGGTACTTGTACAGACAAATCACACAAACCCAAACAAGATAGGTCTATCTATTTTAGTTAAGGAGTTCCCATGACCACCTTCCATCATCAGATCCTGGAAATCATCCATCACCAAAGTGTTTACCAAGACAAAACAGATGAGCCCAAACTAGATGGGTTTGTCTAGTTTAGTTTAGGAGTTCCATGACCACCTTCCAGCTCCATCATCAGACTCTGGAAATCATCCAGCATCCAAGTCTTGCCGTGCCATGACCAAATAAATGAGCCAAAATTCGATGGCTTTATCTTGTTGAGTTTAGGAGTTGCTATGGCCACCTTCCGACTCCATCATCAGACCAGCTCTATGATATTATGGCATTGTCACCGAAGATACTTAATATAAGAAGATAATTGTACCTAATTTGAAGATTTCGCCCAAACTAACATACATACTTAAATACTAACTAATCATAATGGCCGTTGGGGCGGGGAGTACGTACCGGAAACTGCAGCGGACCCTCCACAAGGTGGACTGATAGTAACAAGTAAATAAATTAAATCTATCAAGTATCACGATCACTCGTACAATAATAATTGACTATAGAACGCGTAGTTTAGACAAAAGGATCCAACCCACAAGACATCACCATTGAAATGTCATGACTTTTGTTTTAGGTAGAAGGTTCAATTTTAAATGTTACGTATACTGTGGGTTTGAGCCTTTTCGCTACACTACGTCTTATCTGATAGCTATGCAATTCATAACTTGTCTCGATTAGCCTCACGAATGTATCCCCAGTATAGTTTGACCCCGAGGTTGGTAACAACTATGCCTAGTCGGAGATCAAAATAATATTATTTTATCTGAAGAGTCGCCGGTTAGCTTCGTGAATAGCCACAAATAAACACACTACACGTCTATCTCGGAGGGCTATTCAGCCGGTACTGAGATATATTCCCGCGCGACGGTAAATTTATACTAGTTTTGAATAATTATTTATAAATATAAATTTTGACAAAAGTTATATTTTTTGGACTGAATCTTGTTGGTACAAGCATGAACTTGAATGTTGTGTAAGATTCAATACACAAATAATTCAACAATAATGAGAAAATCCTTGAGTTTTCAGTAAGATTTTGTTGACAAATATGGTGTAATTGAGAACAGTTTACATATATATACGTGCAGAATAAGGAAAATTCGAGGCGGCTAGGAGCAATGGCAACATATTACGCTAGTGAAAATAGAATAAAACAAGTAGGTTCTCATATAACATCATGGAGTATTAGGGGCTCAAACTTATGACTCTGCGCTCTCTTCAGAAAACTACTGTCGGTAATCGGGTATTTTCGGTTAAAGTATTCAGTAATTCGTAAATTGGAGGCGGCTAGGACCAATATGAGGAGTTTACCTATGCAAATAAGTAATCAGGATCTAGAAAAAGCTCTCCGTTTCTTAGAATTACAACGTCAAAAATCCGTCATTCTCGCTTATTCCTGACCAAAAAACGAGCGCCCTCTTAACATTCAAGTGGAGTCTTCAAATAAAAGTATTAGATGGCGCATCAAAATGTCATCTACAGGGTTACCGTTTTTAGGCCCAGAGATTGTTTTCTATTTCAGTATATAACAAAGTACTTTGTGATCTACTTGTAGAATCGTTAGCTTCACTCAGGTTTCCATACAACGCCCTCGCTGTAAATATGTCATTTTGCTCCCTTGAGACAGAAATACACAATCTACATATCTAGGCTAGCCTGCTCGCTTTTACTTATGACGGACGTAAAGTGTGAGAGGAACGAGGGACACTTAAGTTTTTGGTTTATTAAACAAGCGAGCGAAGCGAACAAAGTTCTCCGTTTCAGCTTGGGCAAAAATTATTTCGTATGTCCGGCGTCTGTCCGGCTTTTCTCCTCTACAGGTCGCATTTCTCAACCGATTCTCAGCCCGGGGTCCGCTTTGACACCTAATCCCAAGATTTGGCATAGGCACTTAGTTTAAAGAAAGCGACTGCCATCTGACCTTCCAACCCAGAGGGAAAACTAGACCTTATTGGGATTAGACCGGTTTCCCCACGATGTTTTCCTTCACCGAAAAGCTAACGGTAAATATTCCGTAAGTACATAAGTTCCGAAAAACTCATTGGTATAGTTGTATACGAGCCGGGATTCGAACCCACGACCGCCGCTTGACAGCCGCATGCCTGTACCACATAGCGTAGGGTATTTTTATTTTCATCATAAGAAATACGAATAAGTATAAACACTATTTTGTTATAAAGAGAAAAGATTAATCTTTAATTTGAAAGTTAAAATCGTAGTTTTACCTATTATCTGTTTGTCACGTAACCGAAAACGCCGACCGCCATTTTGTCTTCTGTGACGTCAGAACAGCAAATGCAAAATCAGAAGGCGTAAGTAGGTAGATAAGGACACGCACATTTGACGTTTCTGTTTAAGTATTTCTAGTTATGACGTCACGATAATGGCGGCTGCCTTTTTGGTGCGAATATGATAGATAACGTTCAAATTTCAACCATTATTTATTTGCATAAAGCGATATTATTTTGAGGAAATAAAACTACCAGTTGACTATCGAATCTATACGAACATTTTAAAAAATATTAAAAAAATCGTAGAATAAGTAGCCTCCTCTGTGCAGCAGCAATAAAGTAAGCAGTTTCGATGTTTATTATAGATCTTTTTTGTCGATTACTTTTTGGAATAAGTATTAGACAAATGGCAGTCGCCTTTTTAAAACTAGTGCCTACGGCTAATCCTGAGATTAGGCGCCAAACTGGACCCCGGGCTTCTTTAGGGTACCTACACTTCTAAGAGGATAACAATGATTCGACCAGGATTTGAACCGGACACTCGGCTTCACAGGCAGGCCCACTATAGGCTAACTGGTGGTCGCATCTAAACATTGTCTAGTTTCAAAATACTTAGATGTAAATACTAGTCGTATGCGCATATATCCAAGGTTGTATAGATAACCAGGTGACCTAGTCGCCGCTCCTGCGTCTATCGGGCACGTAGAACTGCGTCATACATCGAGCGCAATAATCGTAAATAAGATAAACGTCCCTATATTTGACGCCTTTCTTCCAATTTTTTTTATTTGATATATATATTTATATACTTTATTTTATACTTGAATTTAAAAGAAAAGGAAAATTGGCTCTACCACTTAGAGCCAATTTTTTTTTTGATTGTAATGTGTAATGTTACTAATGTTGCACGTCTCTATAAAAGTCAAAATTATTTGCAAGTAAAGTCTACTTGTTTTTTTATTGACCCTCAATAATATTTCTAGATGCAAAATTTTCGTTTTGGGTAACTTTGATTCTGTGCAACTTAAAATAAACTAAAAAAGATAATGTTCTTAAAATTCTTCAAAAAAGTTCTCTAGTTTATCCTCTTTCTAATGATGTGTAATAATGACAAAAAAAACCTTTAAGGAACTTTATTAATTTGCCATAGGGAACATTACGCACCGCTTTAGCCTAGTTGGTAGTGACCCTGCCTACGAAGCAAGAGGTCCTGGGTTCGAATCCCGGTAAGGGCATTTATTTGTGTGATGAGCACGAATATTTGTTCCTTAGTCATGGATGTTTTCTATGTATTTAAGTATTTATTTATCTATATAAGTATCTATATCGTCGTCTAGTACCCATAGTACAAGCTTTGCTTAGTTTGGGACTAGGTTGATTTGTGTAAGATTGTCCGCAAAAAAAAAAAACATAAATAATACAGGAAAAATAAAACGATATCTCTACCTAGCGCATTTTTTTTATTTATCAACTTTTGTATGTAATTTTATAACTTCGAATTCCTATCAGATTATCTTTAAAGTCCCTTCTTTCAAATAAAAAATAAATAATCGAAATCGGTACGCGTGATAAAAAGCTATCGCTGATAAACAAACATACTAGGTTGTAAGTTGTTAGTACCTACCAAAATGCAGAAGGCGCTTTGCAACGGTAACTTTTACTAAGTATGAGCTGTTTAAGATTGTTCAAGAATGAATGGGGAACTGACATGACGGGTATGGTGTATGAAAGTTTGTACGGAACCCTCGGTGCGCGAGTCAGACTCGTACTTGACCTTTTTTTTTTTTTTGTTTAATATGTGTGTCATGTGTGTTAGTGAATAAATGTATCTTTCTTTCTTTATTTCTATAGAGCATCCGTCCCTGGCTGACACCGGTCGATAGAACGAGACGACGCTGTTATCCTGTCACTTATCGCGTGATATTTATCCATGCCACAGAATAAGTAATAGTACTACGTACAGAAGGTTCTCTGTTAACAAATTCCCTGTTTAGGTACGCCAAACGTGCCTAAATGTGGCCATCCCTTTCTATCGCATGCAACGCGCTGCGACCCGTGCGAGCGCCTCGTACCAACGCGCGGCAACTACTAATGGGCCGCCAATTTGGCGGCCGCCGGCATGTATGTACTTGTAGCGGCGCGACGGAATCACAGAGTGAACCGCCCCTGTCCATGCTACGGGGCCTAGGGATGTGAAAAATTAATCGGTTCACGAACGAACTTTGATCCGGGTAGGTAGGTACCCACGTGAGTGCTGAGCCTAGGGTTGCCAACCGTACTACAGTATTATATACCTAGTATTGTACTATATTTTGACTCTTTGTACTATATACTGTTGAATGAATATATAGTACGCGAGAATACTATATTTCGGGGGATCTTACAAAGTGCTTCAAATTGACGAGGTTGTACTAAATAGCAGTGGCGGAGCGCCCATACAAGCCGAATGCCTAATTTTTTTTATAGGCAAGCCTATAGTTATTCTATGTAGCAACATTGGCCAGCCAAGTACTATATTTTTTTACAGTGTTCTATATTTTTGTCGTATTTTTCTGGAAAATACTATATCTCCCCCAAAATACTGGAGTTATTGTTAGTAAAACCCGCAAATATTTTTTTTGAATTCTTTTGTAATCGTCGGGGGTGGACTGAAAACCAGCGCTGTGACATCAAATCGGTGGCACAGCAAACGCTGAGTCCATCCCTATTGCCACATTGTGTTGTTTTTTTTTTCCTTTCTAGTTGTATATTTAAAAAAAAATGTATGTTTAATTAATGTGTATGAGTTTATTTATGTGTGGCAATAAATCTATTTCTTTCTTTCTTTCTTTCAAATTAGTTGGCAACCCTAGCTGAGCCGTTGGGTACATCAATCGGTTTATATTTAAAGCCAGAGGGGTAGGCAGAGATCACGGATCTCCATTTGCTACGATCCTGACAGACCACTTTCGCTTCACTCACTTTCATAACATTTCTCATACACGCTCGTCGGTTTAGGGTACTTTTGACCTGGCCTTTTTGTAAGATTTCTCCAATTTGATCGGAGAAAGTTCGCCTAGGTCTTCCCCTTCCAACTTGCCCTTCTACTCTTTTTATATACACTCTCTTTGTTAATCTTCTTTCATCCATCCTGTCTACATGCCCAAACCACCTTCTACCCTTCTCAATGTTCGTGACTATATCTCCATCCATTCCACACTTATATTTAAACTTTAAACCTAGTTTAATAACGAAAATAACTAGTCGTATGTGCATATATTCAAGGTTATATCTATAGATAGCCAGCTGACCGAAGGCGCCGCTATACGTCTATCAAAACAGGTGCGAGGTTTAGGCACGTACCAGTACTTAACACTTGCATCATTAGACACTTGCATCATTAGCGACGATTAACGATGCTAATAGTTCTAAAAATATACCAACAACTTGGCAAAGTTGAAACCTCCGACATTTTCATTTCAAAGTTGAGCATCTCAGAAATTAATTTATAAAAAAAAAAATATTGAATTTTAAAGTGTAAACGGGTTTGTGAATTCGTTATGTTTGTTAACAAAAAGCCTCACGTTTTAATTTTGTGGTGTTATTTGTTACAAAAAATATTTTTTTTTAATACACACAACGTACACGCGTAATAATCAAGCAAGTTATGCATGTAAAAACATACACAAAAAAAGTTATGGGGCTTCAAAGGTCAGATTTTGGGTAATTTAGGTAAAAAAAATAAAAAAATCGTACCTCCTTGACCGTAACTCTTAGGACCCAGGGTCCAAGGGTGGAAAAGTCGGAAATGACCCTACTAGCACGCCAAAAAAATTTTACGATTCATGTGCCGAACATCCTGTATATTAACAAACTCGTAAATCATCAAAAAACAGCGTTTTTTATGTTCCGGGTTGTCCAGTGACAATTCTTACGCGCCGCCACTGGTAGGTACCTATACCTAATGTAATTTCATTATGACATCATACAGTCAAAACTAACCTCTAACTTGGCATATTCCATTGGAATAAAGCCTTTATGACATTATAATTATTCTAATATCTAACCTCACTTACCTACCTCAAAACAATTGAATTCATATTTAAGCATAAAACAGCTTAAAAACCTTCTATGTTATGTGACCCCTTACTTTACCTACCTGGTACCTACGCTGGCTCGATGACCCCAAAGAGGATCTTGTCCTCTGACACGAGAGAACGCCACTATTCCCTATTCTGCGCCACCTCACTCCAGTTTGTATACCTATGTCAATAAGGATCTCTTGGTTAAGATGGGACTATCGGACAGTTTAGACTATGACTATGGAACACTTATTGTGTGAATGTCATGCCCTTGCCAGACAAATAATGAACTACTTTGGTAACGGCTATCCGCAACCAAAGGAATTCAAGGTGCTCCCGGTGAACTGCATCATCCGCTTTGTAGAAATGATGGAGCAAGCCTGGGAGCAGGCATAAAGGAGAGGGCAAATGCACAAAAGATCCCACTGGGTCGAAGTGCATCCGAGAATGGGCCCTCACGTAGATGGATAAGATGCCCCAAGGGTGGTCATTTCTTTGAGGGCTTCGTCACTCCAGCGGTAGGTACCTGAGCCGGCCCAGCGGGCGTTTTCCGTTGATTGTCTCCCATCCCATCCTGCCAGGGTTGCCAGATTTTTTATGGACAAATATATCTAGTAGTGGTTTAAAGGTCTTATAAATAAACTACACATAAAAAAATAAAAAGTATAAAATATGTTTATTTGTACCTAGTAGGAATCTAGTTTTTTTTTACCGAATTTCATGAATTTGGTATTTATGAAAAAAATATAGTATTTTAGCGTACTGTATGTGCTTTGTATATTATAAAGTACGCTGAGCCAAAATATAGTACAATACTAGGTACCTGTACCATAGTACGTCTGGCAACCATACCAGGTAGCGTATAGGGGCTACGGCCACTTAAAATATTCCTCCATATAAATCAATGTATAACGGGTACGATTTTTTATTACACCAATAGAAAAAAGGCACAAAAATGTGCCTAAAGCCAAAAATCAAATTCAAATATCTCAAAAATTAATCAGCTACAACCATTTTAAGGTGGTTCGATTGCCATACAAAGCGTTATTTGACATTCGCAGACTAACGGCGTGATATTTTAAGAAACTTATGTAACAAACTTTCATCAATTGGCTTCCCATTTGCGCCAAATTCCCCCTTTCCTAGAATATACTTGTATAAAATTGTTTTCCCAAAATATCACGTCCCAAACCAATTTCTCAAATTAATCTAGTTTATACAAGTTTATTCTAGGAAAGGGGGAATTTGGCGCAAATGGGAAGCCAATTGATGAAAGTTTGTTACATAAGTTTCTTAAAATATCACGCCGTTAACCTGCGAATGTCAAATAACGTTTTGTATGGCAATCGAACCACTTTAATGTTACTTGACATTGCTTAGGATATCCTAATTATGTATACAAGTTCATTGACATTATTATTTTTCTTTTTGACTTTTACTTGTGACATTTTCTATTGTTTTTATAATGTCAAATTATTATTACATATTGACGATCTCTTAGTGAATCCATCTTATTTTTGATGTAAAATAATATGTTATTTTCTAAAAGAAATAAATGAATCTATCTATCTATCTTGTTAGAGAGAAAACGCTCGAGACTCATGACGTCACGGGTCTCAACCGTCATAGTAAATGACAATCGTTTCATATAAAGGCGCGCTTTGCGATAAAGGGACAGCAATCAGCATAATATTTACCCCCTCTTAAAACTTCGGACACTTATTACCTATAACATAGCGATTATTTATTATTTTGTGTTAGTTACTTGTTTCTCCATTCGACTGTAGGTATTTTTAATCCTTCTTCGAGAAAATGCAACATTTTTGATATGATTATTTTATTTGGTGTCCCCATCCCTATTATAGGCACTTATTTTTAACCCCCGACGGAAAAAGAGAGGGGTTGTGTGTGTGTGTATGTGTGTATGTCTGTGGCATCATAGCTACTAAACGAATGGACCGATTTGAATGCGGTTTTATTATCCGAAAGCTGACGTGATCGAGATGGTTCTTAGCTACGTTTCAACCAAATCGGTTCAGCCGTTTTTGAGATATTGAACTTTGAAATGAAAATGTCGGAGAGTTTTCAACTCTTCTAAGTTGTAAGTTAACTATAAACACGTTTTCAATTTACAAGCGACCTATATCATAATATATGTGACTGTCGGAATATATTCTCTATTCAGTTACAATAAGACATAAGTACCTACTAATATTAGGAAATACTACGAATTGGACCATTCATACTTGCCGTTGCAAAATGAGCTCTGTGCTTCTGTGATAAGGCGTGACGCAATCCCGATAAGGGTAGGTTTATAGGGCAGTGCTTGGAAGTGACACACATTCGTTTCCGAAATGAAGGTCGCTGTGGTTGCTTGTATTATTTCTGCTTTTCTGCAGGTGAGCTATATACTATTAAATATACATATATACTTAGATACATATGGTGGTTCGATTGCCATACAAAACTTTATTTGACATTCGCAGGCTAACGTCGTGATATTTTAAGAAACTTATGTAACATACATACTTTCATAAATTGGCTTCCCATTTGCGCCAAATTCCCCCTTTCCTAGAATAAACTTGTATAAACTAGATTAATTTGAGAAAAATAGTTTTCCCAAAATATCACGTCCCAAATCAATTTCTCAAATTAATCTAGTTTATACAAGTTTATTCTAGGAAAGTTCTAAGGAAGTTTCTTAAAATATCACGCCGTTAGCCTGCGAATGTCAAATAACGCTTTGTATGGCAATCGAACCACCAAGGGGGTTGAAAAGGAGATGAAATAGGAAGTTCAAGTTTATAAGCATGAACGAGAAATTAGGTAGGTATACGTTTTCTAAGTAGGTAGCACGTGTTGTTGACGCTGCATAAAAATTAAAATGAAATTACCGAATAAAAAGTTGCCGATTTGGCTATCAATCAAATGCCGTATTTTGATCACAATTAAAGACAGATATGTTAGTGCGAGGTCGCGGGAGTCCGTTGGATGCGGGTGGCGCAGGACCGGTCATTTTGGCACTCTTTGGGGGAGGCCTATGTCCAGCAGTGGACGTCTTTCGGCTAATATGATGATGATGATGATGATGTTAGTGCTACCGTCACGCTGCCTGGCAAATGAAGCGTCGGTCGTCCACCAGCTCGATGGGTTGACGACATAAAAAAGACCGCGGGTCATTTCTGGATGAGACTAGCACGGGACCGGGATAAGTGGCGTACGCGAAGACAGGCTTATGCTCAGCAGTGGGCGATTACAGGCTGAAAATGATGATGATGATGTTAGTAGTTAATAGGTTAAGTGTCTGCTACACGGTCGCCAACACGCCACTCCGACCGAGCGACCTTGGTCGGCACCGACCGCTGTAGTATAAAATTTTGTTCCAAACAACTGTCTACACGGTCGGTGCGGACCAAGGTTGCTCGGTCGGAGGGGCGTGTTGGCGACCGTCTAGCAGGGGCTTAAGTGCTAATAGTCCGTAAGCCCACTCCCAATATACGCCTAATAAGATACGTCTCATGACAGCAACATTGTAAGGGTAGGTATATTTACGTCATGTGACAACAGTGTACGAGACATGTGGCATCATTTAGCCCTTTAGGTAATCGTAGAGAGAGTAAACCTAAGTCTATCAGTTCTGAAATGGCCGGAAGTACCTACCTACTTGGCAGACGATGTCCAAGGTTTTTTTACTTTCCGGCCAATTTTTGGTGCGATAATCTTCTTATTCTTGCTCCGCACAACTTTCTCGACCCGCTGCCATGCATTTTATCGTGTTGTCATGAGTGTCATGACTATAACTATTACATTAAATAACTAAATAATAATATCTATAACAGTGTGAACCTGTGCTAAGTGAACTATGATTTAGACTTAGCTTCAGCTGCCTGTCTAAAATAAAATAATAATAAAAACGTTTTGATTCCAAGTTACCGTAGCTAAGCACTTTTTATTTTCACAGCTTACTGCTGGCTGCTGCAACTGCGGCTGCGGCTACGCACCACTACCCGCCCCGCTTCCCCCGCCCTACCTTCTTCCTCCCCCGCTCTTCCCACCCCCTTGCGCCTCACCATACTTGCTCCCGCCCCCCGCCCTGCCGCCTTGTGCGCCTCCCCCGCCTTGCGCTCCGCCCCTGCCTTTATTCTTCTCACCTCCCCCTTGCCCGCCACCAGCGCCTTTATTACTCTCACCTCCCCCTTGCGCGCCGCCAGCACCTATATTCCTCTCACCTCCTCCTTGCCCGCCGCCAGCGCCTATATTCCTCTCACCTCCCCCTTGCCCGCCGCCAGCACCTTTAATCTACTCCGTTCCTCCTTGCCCGCCGCCGCCTTGCAGATGTGCTCCCCCGCTACTCCCACCCCCGCTACTCCTTCCCCCGCTACTCCCGCCCCCGCTAGTCCCTCCCCCAATGTATGCCCCTCCCTGTGGATGCGCGAAGCCGATTATAACCTTCCTGCCTCCGTCGTGTGCGCCTCCCCCTTGCTACTGTTAACCTCTTGATAATATTTGTAAACTCATAAATTCATAATTAACTGAACTTCAACTGTGAGTAACTGTACTCGACACAATAATAATAGTAACGATTTATCTTCGGAGTTGTTTTCTCCGAAGAAATCGTAGTTATGTTTTTTTTTCTGGATATAACCTAAAGAATCTAAATATTCTGTTTCCGTCTAGTTCTACTCCAGTTCTACTCAGTGTAAACTGGCTTTCGATAATCTTGGGGGAAAGTGAGTAGAGTAGCTACCTGCCTATAATGGACTTAAGTCCATGGCCGAGCTCTGTTTGGATGAAAATGGAGAAAATACGGAGAAAATGAATTTTCCCGGACATGAGACCTATCTACATCGATTTCTCGCCCCCGTAAACCCCAGTACCTAATCCAAATTTTATCGAAATCGTTAGAGCCGTTTCCGAGAACGTGATTGCAAATATATATCAAGATATTGCTCGTTTAATAGTATAGGATAATGATTCGAAATTTTTGGGCATCCCCCCGTGCGGTTCGTATCTTCACTGATCTCGGTTTCTTCGGCATTTTTGGAACAGTTCTTATGGATCTTATACACTTGGGGATCTAGTGGAGACTATAGGGACTTAACAATCCCCCAAAAGCGTCCAAGCCCATGACAAACCTTCGAACTAAAATCTAACCTTATTGGTGTCAAGCCCCCTTTCCCCCAAACCAAAGTAGGTAATACATCCGTCACTTTTGATTTGTCTAGATAAGTATCTGTAACAGAGTGTAGAGCGCGAAACGCGGTCATGGTCATAGCGGAGCAGGATTGGTTAGCCAGTCGGACTTCTTTGTATGCTGCTGCCATATAAGCTTGATGGAGTCAAACATATATACCCATATAAGGGTCCGTGGAAAGCTGTAAATAAATCAAGGATGAATGTTGAACCCAGAGACAGCCCGTGTAGGTTACCTACCTACAGCAGCGCCAGAAATCAAACAAGTCACGAAGGAAGCAAGGAAAAAAATATGTCATCAGAAGATTTGATATTCCTGGCATGAAGCACTGCCTACCAGCATGAAGATACGACATTTTGAATATTGACGTCGATATAAGAGCTGTTGTCGCCGTTGGTACGACACCATGGGAGTCCTTGGCATCCGAAGGGTGACTAAAACTGCTAATAAATACCTAATGGACAACATAATAAATAAAATAAAAAAAAAGCCTTTATTTCATTTCCAGTTACATAGTTAATATCTATGATTTTAAATCTATAAGGTATATAGGCATATATTTTTTAGGGTTCCGTACTCAGTGTAAAACGGGACCCTATTAATAAGACTCTGCTGTCCGTCCATCCGTCTGGCTGTCACCAGAATATATCTCACTGATACCCTGATAGTTCCAGCTGAAATTTTCACAGATGATGTATTTCTGTTGCCGCTATAACAACACATACTAAAAACACAGAATAAAATAGTTTTTTTTATAGATAATGGTACGGAACCCTTCGTACGCGAGTCCGACTCGCACTTGGCTGGTTTTTTAATATTACTTGTTAGTCTAGATTCCTGTATCTTATTCTTATTATTATTTTAAATCTAAACGCTAATTTCTGAATGAACCCCTAAGCGGGTATAGGCCTCCTCCAAAAGATTCCACCTCTCTCTATCCTGTGGGCTATTCGTGTCCAGGAGGAACCAGCAGTTCCAACGATGTAGTTTTCCCATCTTGAGAAGGGTCTTCCCTTGCGACGTTTTCCTTTTGGTCCCTTCCACGATGTTATTTAAATGATGGACAACATTAGGTACAGTCGCCATCACATACATCGGAGCAAACAAGCACGTCACAAACATCGGAACACACCTCTATTTACAAGGCATTAGGGTGCATGTGCCGATATATTTGAACACCTATAGTGTACCTATGTATGTGATGGCGACTGTACTAGTAGGTACCTGCAGTTAGGTACAATTACGGAACTCTTATTTCGTTGTATATGAATTTCTTAATAAATAATCTAATTCGAATGCGTCTATTCATCATCGTCATTGGAGAGCTCAAGACCGAGCCCTGGCATAGGTCTGAAGGCGAAGCCACTTCTGATAGGATAAAAGGCTCAGAAGCAGAACCTCTTCATCACCTCCATCGCAGAAATTTGATAAGAGACCGCTACAATAAGTTTCATTAACAATTTTACCTACGGAGGCAAAAAGAATTGAAATTGAGAACCATTCGTCCAAGATGAAGGACTTTAAGTGAAATTTTACTATACTGGATGTGGAGTATGTTTTTTAATAAGTTACAGCAGGATCTTGAGCGGACCTTGAAGTTCGTCTTCGGTCTCATATCAAATTACTGGGATGGAGGTGATGAAGAGGTTCTGCTTCTGAGTCTTTTTGGCCTTCCAAAGAAGTTCGGCCTTCAGGCTTCTGCCAGAGCTCACTGGTGTTCTGTGGTGCCTTAATTTATCCCTTGCCGCCGCAGAAGTAATGCAGTCTTTTGAAATTTTAAGAAGGTTCCTAACTATGGGTTTCCTTACTTGCGAGATTTATGGAAGGATATTGCATCGATGTTACTTTCTCTTTGATCGTCGGCTGGGGCACAAGGCTCTGTTGAAAAGAAAAGCCTTTCGCCTAGCTCCATATTGTTAGAAGGTGGCAACTTGGAAGGAGGAATGTAGCTCTAGGCTGCTACATTCTGCCGGGGCTCCGATTTCGTGATCGCAGCAATTGCTTTTACCACTAAGAACATATTGTATGTATATTTCGAAAAAAAAAGATTTTTCAGTAAGTGTGGTTAGGTAATATTTACACAAGTATTGAAAACCATAACGTAGTAATTTCACTTTCTACTCATAATATAATTACAAACGTTTGTAAGTTTGGATGATTGTTACGTACTCAGACACCTTAAAACGGCAGAACAGCTTTAGGTGACTCTTGGCCCCACAGATAAATTATTATATTTTGTTAATAATAAGGAGCCCTACGCGTCTAGCCTGACCAACTTTTTGGAGGGCCGACGAAGAAGGCCTCCCTGTGTGGCTACGTCCACCACCCTGACTACGCCATCTCGGCCAGGGAAGGTTGCAGTGATGCGGCCTCTTGGCCAAGTTCCTCTTGGAAGATTTTCGTCCACGATGAGTACCAGGTCACCGATGTTTAAGTCGCGTTCCCTGTTTTCGCCTGTCTGTCGTGGTTGCATTGTAGGTAGAATCTCTTTCACCCAACGGTTCCAAAAATGGTCGGCTAACCTCAAGGCCTTCCTCCAGTCTGCTCTACGAAGAAGGTCTCGGTCGTCAAGGGTTGCAGGTAGGACTTGATTCGAGGATGTGCCAATTAGAAAGTGGAAAGGTGTCAGCGTCTCCTGGTCATCTTGACTCACAGAAACGTGACTTAGGGGCCGGGAGTTGACAATGGCCTCAGCTTCCATCAGGAGGGTCACGAGTACTTCTGCGTTAGGTGCCCTTTCGCGTAGGGTGGCGTTCAGTGCAACTTTGACGGTGCGAACTAGCCGTTCCCAGCATCCACCAAAGAAAGGAGCAGCGGGAGGAATAAAGCTCCAATTGATTCCTCGGCTGGCAGCAAAATCGTTGACATCTGTCTGATAAAACTCCCGTAATATTCGGTCACCACCAACAAAACAAGTTCCGTTGTCAGAGAATATTGTTTCGGGAGCACCTCTCCTTGCAATAAATCGACGTAAACTCATTATCGCTGAATCAGCCGTCAGGGAGTGCACAAGTTCCAAATGGACGGCTCTGGAAGTCAAGCAGGTAAATAGGGCTACGTATCGTTTTTCCTGTTTGCGTCCGATTGTGGAGTTAATCGGGCCAAAATAATCAAGTCCAGTGAAATTAAATGGGCGGCGATGGTGGGCAAGCCGCTGCGGAGGAAGGTTTCCAGTCATTGGATTCATCGGTTTTGACTTCCTGATCCGACAATACAAACATTTGCTGGCGACGCTTCGTATGGTGCTGCGCAAGGGAAGAAGCCAGTATCTCTGTCTCAGCTCATTGACGACCATCTCATTATTCGCATGTCCAGCCTTGCGATGGTAAAAGAGAACCAAAAGGCGCACGACTGGGTGATGACCATCTAACAGTATGGGCGATTTGACTTCGGTACCGACGTCTTCTACAGCCTCAATTCTGCCGACCAAACGTAGCAAATTGTCCGTTCCCATCTTGGGTGATAACTTTGCTAAGCGACTGCTCTTGGGCAATAACTCTCCTCGTTCAATCCGCAGAATTTCTTCTCCAAATGTCTCGGACTGTACTTTCTGCAGGACGTGCCTTTCTGCGGCTTGCATCAATTCCGCTGTCAGGGGTAATAGAGCGGTGGACGTAGGCGCGTTTGTACGTTGACGAACCCTAAAATCGGTGCTAGGATCAGTGTGATCAATGTGTCTAACGCGGTCCAAAAGTGAGCGAAATTTAGAAGCCGCCTGCAAAACGCGAGCAGTGGCGCGCAGTAAGCGCAACCAGTCACTAAAACGACTGAAATCCGCGGTGATAACCAGATGCCCAACCACAAGTGTAGGAGTATGCTTAAACTCTTCATGAACTGGAGGCTGGCCAGCTGGTTCCACAGGCCAATTTTCCGGAGAAGCCAGAAGAAATGAGGGGCCGGTGAACCATCGGTGGTTAGGGTTGATATGGAGAGGTTTGATTCGCGTGGCATCGTCCGCGACGTTCAAGTCAGTTGGGACCCATCTCCAGTCTTGAACGCATGAATTTTCAGTTATTTCGCCGATCCGATGGGCCACAAAGGGCTTGAACGTTCGTGCGTCACTTCTTAGCCAGCTAAGGACAGTTCTCGAATCTGTCCAAAAAAACGTCCGAATAGGCTTTTTCTTGTGAAATTCCTTGATGGTCATAGCAAGGCGTGAAGCTATTAAAGCACCCTGCAATTCTAGGCGTGGAATTGAAGTGGGCTTCAATGGCGATACTCTTGCTTTACTGGATATGAGAGCAAGCTTGACTGTACCGTCTGCGTACAAAAAACGCCAATAAGCGACAGTCGCATAGGCAAGCTCGCTCGCATCCTCCTCCGTTTACCTTAGCGTACCAACGTGGAACTCTAATATTAGATATATCTGACAGTTCTTTAAACCATTCGTTCCACCTTAATACCTGTGAAGGTGGAAAAACCGTGTCCCAGTCAATGTTGGATCTCCATGCCTCCTGAAGGAGTATACGGCCCTTGACCACTATAGGGCCAAGCAATCCTAGTGGGTCGTACACTTTCATGAGGTGGGACAAAACTTTACGCTTAGTAAAAACACCATGTAACTTGAGCCCTTCTAAACCAGTCCTAAAACCAATGGTATCCGATATAGGATCCCAAGAGACACCTAAGGCTCTGACGTTAGTTGATTCACTACCAAGAGACACTTCAGTAGGCTGTGCAGCGTGCAATTCAGTTGGAACAAGACGCAACGCTTCCTGGCTGTTAGAAATCCAACTACACATTTCAAAACAGGCGTTACGGTGGATAGTCACCACATCGGATGCCAGCTGCGCAGCTTCAGTTACCTCATCAAGACTGTCCAAAAAATCATCCATATAGGAACTGTGAATGCTTGCATTGGCTGCGTTGGGATACAAATCCTGATGTGACATTGCATTTTTATTTTTGATATACAGCGCAGTAAATGGACTGGATGACGCCCCGAAAACAACAGCTGTCATTCGATACTCTTTTATGGGAGTTGTGTTCTTTGACCTAACGTCGCGCCATAAAAAACGTAATGCGTCCCTATCTTGATCACGGATCCGTATTTGGGGAAACATCTCCTTAATATCCGCTGTCATTGCGACAGCGCCCTCTCTAAAACGCCAAAGTATGCCTAATAAGTTTTCTAAGAGAAGAAGCAACGAATTTAAGGAAACGCCTTGATTCATTGCGGCTGCATCATGGACGACACGGAGTTTACGCTTTTGTGGGTGATACACCCCAAAATGAGGCAAATACCACCTTATTTCGGTATTGGTTTCACTTTGAGTTGTATCAGAAGATTCAGAAGTCGTTTTTAAGTTTATTTTATCCATGTCTGTGGTTGACATGTAGTCATGACATTTTGGTTGCACTTTATTCGGACTGACTGTACCATATTGAATGTAACCTGACGAAGTGTTATTTTTATTTGGACATTCCACTAAATTGTGTTTACTGTTGATAACATTGGTACCGTTCCTATTACTGACAGAATGACCATAATAAGTGACAGGATCACATTCTTCAGCATAACCTTTGGCAATCATATTGTCAATAAACCTTTTGTACGCTTCAGCAAAATCGGACTCTCGAAACATACGTCTTTCTAAACTTAAGAAGCGAGATAGGGCTTGCGGATAACTGTCGGGAACGCACTGAATATTATCCCGCCATGGAAGTCCTACCTCATACCTACCAGTTGGCAAACGTGTGGTAGTATTGTGTAAGATCTCAACAGCTCGAGCATCCAGTTTACTATGAAGTTTCTCATGTTTGGTAATACCCAGTGAGTCCAATTTGTACTGCTCCTTTATTAGCAGTTCTAAACGTTCATGTTCAGTAAGCTCAATACGGTCTAGGTGACAGTGGTTGACAAACTCAACCGGTTTCGTTTTACTAGAAGCCACTCCATACAATGTCCAACCAAGCCAGGTGTGACAAGCTACCGGCTCATTACGACTACCAGCGCGGATATCACGAGATATTGACAGATGCCAGTGCTCGGCACCAATCAGCACGGTTGGCATAGCGTCAGTGTACGTCAAATAATCGGTTAAATCACTCAAATAATCGTAAGACTGTGCGGTGTGTTTGGACAATGTTTGCGTGCTCAAGCTGAGTAAGGGCATGGCCCTGGCACGATTGACTAAAAACCTGTCAGATTCGTGTTTACCCTGTATGTAAAAGTCCACATAAGAAATCTTAGTAGTTTTGTGTAAGCCACCTACAGCATTGACAGTAATAACCTCCTCTGGCCCTGACACCCCGATACGGGCAGCCACTTTAGAATCAATTAACGACGCTGTACTGCCATCGTCTAGGAGTGCGAAGGTTTCGTAACTGCCAGCTGGTCCAGACACAATAACTGGTACCACTTTTAATAATGCGCTGTGTGGTTGTGTTTTGGTTGTCGTTCCAACATGTTGACTTAAAATACCTGTATTAGAAACCATGACGTTTTCTTTTGACAACTCCTGTGTAGTCTTGGAACAGCACGGCGTGTGTTTGGCATCCCTTTCAGACAAATTCGCATACCCAATATTATTGAACGCAGTACACTCAGTTTTGTTTAGCGGTGCCGTACACCCCGTATTGTTCATATTGTTTAGTTCTGTTTCACACTCATGGTTGAGCGCAGCTGTACACACTGTATTATGGAACGCCTGTGTATGGTGTGTTTGCGGTGATGTAAATGTATCCTGCCTGCCGTGTAAAAGTGGATGGTGTCGGAAAGTACAACCGTCGACACCACAAGGGTTCACTTTACATAACTTCCACTGATGTGATTTACTCTTTAGACATTTGTAGCATATTTTGTGTTCACGCAACCAACACCACCTGTTTTCAACTGATAACCTTGTGAATTCGGAACAGTTTTTTATATCATGGCACTTTTTACAATAAATGCATTCGGTTTTGTCACCTGTTTTAATATTGTCATGTGTCACAGCGTGAATATTTTCACGTTTGAATTGTTTATTGACAGGCACAATGATGTTTTGTTGTGTAGCAATAAAACCTATTTCAGGAGATAATGCGAATTTAATATAACGCTCGTGTTCACGAGTTAGAAAATCAGATAAAAGTTCTAACTTTGACATGAGAGGGTTTGACATTTCTGACGCATAGTCAGACCACCTCATCTTCATTAAAGGGTTAAATTTGCCCAAAATACTATGAAATAGCTCAGGTGAATGTAAATATTCTCGTAGACCGAGTAATTTCATAGTAGAAAGGCTGTTTCGTACCTTGTTGGCAAAAATACCAATCTCCTTAAGCTCGGCGCCAAGCCGCGGCAGCGTTTTCAACACTTGTACCTCACCAAAGACGACCATTTCCGGGCACGCAAATGTTCGCTCGAGTGCGTGCATGATCTCCTCGGGGGCAGCTGCCGTGTGGAGCAGCGAAGCGACCGCCTCACGCGCGGGTCCGCGAAGCGCGTTCTGTAAACGCGCAACGTTCTCTGCGGGGGAATGAGAAGACTCAGTACTACTAAATTGACGTTTAAATTGTAGCCATTGGGAACCATTCCCGAAGAATGTAGGGAGTTCTATGTTGGCTCTACGACCTGAAGCCAAAGCTTTTGCTGCAGCTGCAGTGTCAGCAATCGCTTTGAGTATAATTCCATCGTTTCCTGTATTGCGATGCAATTCGACAGTTGGCTCATTCGTCATGCGTAGGCAGCTACCCTGGTTTACATCGCGAACCCAAGATGCCGTCCGGGAATGAACATTACTGGCCGACTTTGCGGAACGTTCTTCGGCTTCTTGAGCGGCCAGAGCAGCTTCCATTTCTAATTGTTCTACTTGTTTTACCTGCTCAAGTAGTTTTCTTTGTCGAGCAATCTCAATTTCTTGCTCACGAATCATCAATTCTTGCTCTCGCTCCATACTTCTGCGGGCCAACTCGGCCTCCGCAGAAAGCCTCCGTGCTTTTATAGTAGCTGATGACCGCGAAGACCCTGATACGTGCGACCTGCAACTAGGAGAAACGTCAAAATGTTCGGCTGCAACAGCGGAGCCGCAGCCGTCGGTGGTGGTAGTTGCGGGACACGCGCGAACAATATCGAGAGCTGCGGGTGTTTCTGTGGCATCAGTCTTCGTGAGGCCCTGACTTTTGGACCGACCGACCCCACCCACAGCGGGTGCACCTGGTTCTGAACGTGTCGCCTTACGACTTTTAGCCGGCGTTGCCAGCTGCTTGGTTCTACTTCGCATATTCATTATAAGACGGGAGAAGGATCAAATGTAAAGGACTTCTGATGGACTGTATAGCTGGAGTGATTATTTATAGGAAATATATTAAAACGAAGCCGACTCAATCTGTTTTCGACAGCAATATATTGACAACTGATAAAACAAAATAAAACATTCCAAAAGTATAAAAATAATAGACAAAAAAAGGTACAAAATAGGTTGCATCCGCAACATCCCACCCCCTAGTGTGCGAAAGCACACGAAGCTAGCCGGGCCAGCCAATAAGGAGCCCTACGCGTCTAGCCTGACCAACTTTTTGGAGGGCCGACGAAGAAGGCCTCCCTGTGTGGCTACGTCCACCACCCTGACTACGCCATCTCGGCCAGGGAAGGTTGCAGTGATGCGGCCTCTTGGCCAAGTTCCTCTTGGAAGATTTTCGTCCACGATGAGTACCAGGTCACCGATGTTTAAGTCGCGTTCCCTGTTTTCGCCTGTCTGTCGTGGTTGCATTGTAGGTAGAATCTCTTTCACCCAACGGTTCCAAAAATGGTCGGCTAACCTCAAGGCCTTCCTCCAGTCTGCTCTACGAAGAAGGTCTCGGTCGTCAAGGGTTGCAGGTAGGACTTGATTCGAGGATGTGCCAATTAGAAAGTGGAAAGGTGTCAGCGTCTCCTGGTCATCTTGACTCACAGAAACGTGACTTAGGGGCCGGGAGTTGACAATGGCCTCAGCTTCCATCAGGAGGGTCACGAGTACTTCTGCGTTAGGTGCCCTTTCGCGTAGGGTGGCGTTCAGTGCAACTTTGACGGTGCGAACTAGCCGTTCCCAGCATCCACCAAAGAAAGGAGCAGCGGGAGGAATAAGGCTCCAATTGATTCCTCGGCTGGCAGCAAAATCGTTGACATCTGTCTGATAAAACTCCCGTAATATTCGGTCACCACCAACAAAACAAGTTCCGTTGTCAGAGAATATTGTTTCGGGAGCACCTCTCCTTGCAATAAATCGACGTAAACTCATTATCGCTGAATCAGCCGTCAGGGAGTGCACAAGTTCCAAATGGACGGCTCTGGAAGTCAAGCAGGTAAATAGGGCTACGTATCGTTTTTCCTGTTTGCGTCCGATTGTGGAGTTAATCGGGCCAAAATAATCAAGTCCAGTGAAATTAAATGGGCGGCGATGGTGGGCAAGCCGCTGCGGAGGAAGGTTTCCAGTCATTGGATTCATCGGTTTTGACTTCCTGATCCGACAATACAAACATTTGCTGGCGACGCTTCGTATGGTGCTGCGCAAGGGAAGAAGCCAGTATCTCTGTCTCAGCTCATTGACGACCATCTCATTATTCGCATGTCCAGCCTTGCGATGGTAAAAGAGAACCAAAAGGCGCACGACTGGGTGATGACCATCTAACAGTATGGGCGATTTGACTTCGGTACCGACGTCTTCTACAGCCTCAATTCTGCCGACCAAACGTAGCAAATTGTCCGTTCCCATCTTGGGTGATAACTTTGCTAAGCGACTGCTCTTGGGCAATAACTCTCCTCGTTCAATCCGCAGAATTTCTTCTCCAAATGTCTCGGACTGTACTTTCTGCAGGACGTGCCTTTCTGCGGCTTGCATCAATTCCGCTGTCAGGGGTAATAGAGCGGTGGACGTAGGCGCGTTTGTACGTTGACGAACCCTAAAATCGGTGCTAGGATCAGTGTGATCAATGTGTCTAACGCGGTCCAAAAGTGAGCGAAATTTAGAAGCCGCCTGCAAAACGCGAGCAGTGGCGCGCAGTAAGCGCAACCAGTCACTAAAACGACTGAAATCCGCGGTGATAACCAGATGCCCAACCACAAGTGTAGGAGTATGCTTAAACTCTTCATGAACTGGAGGCTGGCCAGCTGGTTCCACAGGCCAATTTTCCGGAGAAGCCAGAAGAAATGAGGGGCCGGTGAACCATCGGTGGTTAGGGTTGATATGGAGAGGTTTGATTCGCGTGGCATCGTCCGCGACGTTCAAGTCAGTTGGGACCCATCTCCAGTCTTGAACGCATGAATTTTCAGTTATTTCGCCGATCCGATGGGCCACAAAGGGCTTGAACGTTCGTGCGTCACTTCTTAGCCAGCTAAGGACAGTTCTCGAATCTGTCCAAAAAAACGTCCGAATAGGCTTTTTCTTGTGAAATTCCTTGATGGTCATAGCAAGGCGTGAAGCTATTAAAGCACCCTGCAATTCTAGGCGTGGAATTGAAGTGGGCTTCAATGGCGATACTCTTGCTTTACTGGATATGAGAGCAAGCTTGACTGTACCGTCTGCGTACAAAAAACGCCAATAAGCGACAGTCGCATAGGCAAGCTCGCTCGCATCCGCAAAAACGTGTAGCTCCCTGTGCAGAGGCTCGCCGTTTACCTTAGCGTACCAACGTGGAACTCTAATATTAGATATATCTGACAGTTCTTTAAACCATTCGTTCCACCTTAATACCTGTGAAGGTGGAAAAACCGTGTCCCAGTCAATGTTGGATCTCCATGCCTCCTGAAGGAGTATACGGCCCTTGACCACTATAGGGCCAAGCAATCCTAGTGGGTCGTACACTTTCATGAGGTGGGACAAAACTTTACGCTTAGTAAAAACACCATGTAACTTGAGCCCTTCTAAACCAGTCCTAAAACCAATGGTATCCGATATAGGATCCCAAGAGACACCTAAGGCTCTGACGTTAGTTGATTCACTACCAAGAGACACTTCAGTAGGCTGTGCAGCGTGCAATTCAGTTGGAACAAGACGCAACGCTTCCTGGCTGTTAGAAATCCAACTACACATTTCAAAACAGGCGTTACGGTGGATAGTCACCACATCGGATGCCAGCTGCGCAGCTTCAGTTACCTCATCAAGACTGTCCAAAAAATCATCCATATAGGAACTGTGAATGCTTGCATTGGCTGCGTTGGGATACAAATCCTGATGTGACATTGCATTTTTATTTTTGATATACAGCGCAGTAAATGGACTGGATGACGCCCCGAAAACAACAGCTGTCATTCGATACTCTTTTATGGGAGTTGTGTTCTTTGACCTAACGTCGCGCCATAAAAAACGTAATGCGTCCCTATCTTGATCACGGATCCGTATTTGGGGAAACATCTCCTTAATATCCGCTGTCATTGCGACAGCGCCCTCTCTAAAACGCCAAAGTATGCCTAATAAGTTTTCTAAGAGAAGAAGCAACGAATTTAAGGAAACGCCTTGATTCATTGCGGCTGCATCATGGACGACACGGAGTTTACGCTTTTGTGGGTGATACACCCCAAAATGAGGCAAATACCACCTTATTTCGGTATTGGTTTCACTTTGAGTTGTATCAGAAGATTCAGAAGTCGTTTTTAAGTTTATTTTATCCATGTCTGTGGTTGACATGTAGTCATGACATTTTGGTTGCACTTTATTCGGACTGACTGTACCATATTGAATGTAACCTGACGAAGTGTTATTTTTATTTGGACATTCCACTAAATTGTGTTTACTGTTGACAACATTGGTACCGTTCCTATTACTGACAGAATGACCATAATAAGTGACAGGATCACATTCTTCAGCATAACCTTTGGCAATCATATTGTCAATAAACCTTTTGTACGCTTCAGCAAAATCGGACTCTCGAAACATACGTCTTTCTAAACTTAAGAAGCGAGATAGGGCTTGCGGATAACTGTCGGGAACGCACTGAATATTATCCCGCCATGGAAGTCCTACCTCATACCTACCAGTTGGCAAACGTGTGGTAGTATTGTGTAAGATCTCAACAGCTCGAGCATCCAGTTTACTATGAAGGTTCTCATGTTTGGTAATACCCAGTGAGTCCAATTTGTACTGCTCCTTTATTAGCAGTTCTAAACGTTCATGTTCAGTAAGCTCAATACGGTCTAGGTGACAGTGGTTGACAAACTCAACCGGTTTCGTTTTACTAGAAGCCAGTCCATACAATGTCCAACCAAGCCAGGTGTGACAAGCTACCGGCTCATTACGACTACCAGCGCGGATATCACGAGATATTGACAGATGCCAGTGCTCGGCACCAATCAGCACGGTTGGCATAGCGTCAGTGTACGTCAAATAATCGGTTAAATCACTCAAATAATCGTAAGACTGTGCGGTGTGTTTGGACAATGTTTGCGTGCTCAAGCTGAGTGAGGCCATGGCCCTGGCACGATTGACTAAAAACCTGTCAGATTCGTGTTTACCCTGTATGTAAAAGTCCACATAAGAAATCTTAGTAGTTTTGTGTAAGCCACCTACAGCATTGACAGTAATAACCTCCTCTGGCCCTGACACCCCGATACGGGCAGCCACTTTAGAATCAATTAACGACGCTGTACTGCCATCGTCTAGGAGTGCGAAGGTTTCGTAACTGCCAGCTGGTCCAGACACAATAACTGGTACCACTTTTAATAATGCGCTGTGTGGTTGTGTTTTGGTTGTCGTTCCAACATGTTGACTTAAAATACCTGTATTAGAAACCATGACGTTTTCTTTTGACAACTCCTGTGTAGTCTTGGAACAGCACGGCGTGTGTTTGGCATCCCTTTCAGACAAATTCGCATACCCAATATTATTGAACGCAGTACACTCAGTTTTGTTTAGCGGTGCCGTACACCCCGTATTGTTCATATTGTTTAGTTCTGTTTCACACTCATGGTTGAGCGCAGCTGTACACACTGTATTATGGAACGCCTGTGTATGGTGTGTTTGCGGTGATGTAAATGTATCCTGCCTGCCGTGTAAAAGTGGATGGTGTCGGAAAGTACAACCGTCGACACCACAAGGGTTCACTTTACATAACTTCCACTGATGTGATTTACTCTTTAGACATTTGTAGCATATTTTGTGTTCACGCAACCAACACCACCTGTTTTCAACTGATAACCTTGTGAATTCGGAACAGTTTTTTATATCATGGCACTTTTTACAATAAATGCATTCGGTTTTGTCACCTGTTTTAATATTGTCATGTGTCACAGCGTGAATATTTTCACGTTTGAATTGTTTATTGACAGGCACAATGATGTTTTGTTGTGTAGCAATAAAACCTATTTCAGGAGATAATGCGAATTTAATATAACGCTCGTGTTCACGAGTTAGAAAATCAGATAAAAGTTCTAACTTTGACATGAGAGGGTTTGACATTTCTGACGCATAGTCAGACCACCTCATCTTCATTAAAGGGTTAAATTTGCCCAAAATACTATGAAATAGCTCAGGTGAATGTAAATATTCTCGTAGACCGAGTAATTTCATAGTAGAAAGGCTGTTTCGTACCTTGTTGGCAAAAATACCAATCTCCTTAAGCTCGGCGCCAAGCCGCGGCAGCGTTTTCAACACTTGTACCTCACCAAAGACGACCATTTCCGGGCACGCAAATGTTCGCTCGAGTGCGTGCATGATCTCCTCGGGGGCAGCTGCCGTGTGGAGCAGCGAAGCGACCGCCTCACGCGCGGGTCCGCGAAGCGCGTTCTGTAAACGCGCAACGTTCTCTGCGGGGGAATGAGAAGACTCAGTACTACTAAATTGACGTTTAAATTGTAGCCATTGGGAACCATTCCCGAAGAATGTAGGGAGTTCTATGTTGGCTCTACGACCTGAAGCCAAAGCTTTTGCTGCAGCTGCAGTGTCAGCAATCGCTTTGAGTATAATTCCATCGTTTCCTGTATTGCGATGCAATTCGACAGTTGGCTCATTCGTCATGCGTAGGCAGCTACCCTGGTTTATATCGCGAACCCAAGATGCCGTCCGGGAATGAACATTACTGGCCGACTTTGCGGAACGTTCTTCGGCTTCTTGAGCGGCCAGAGCAGCTTCCATTTCTAATTGTTCTACTTGTTTTACCTGCTCAAGTAGTTTTCTTTGTCGAGCAATCTCAATTTCTTGCTCACGAATCATCAATTCTTGCTCTCGCTCCATACTTCTGCGGGCCAACTCGGCCTCCGCAGAAAGCCTCCGTGCTTTTATAGTAGCTGATGACCGCGAAGACCCTGATACGTGCGACCTGCAACTAGGAGAAACGTCAAAATGTTCGGCTGCAACAGCGGAGCCGCAGCCGCCGGTGGTGGTAGTTGCGGGACACGCGCGAACAATATCGAGAGCTGCGGGTGTTTCTGTGGCATCAGTCTTCGTGAGGCCCTGACTTTTGGACCGACCGACCCCACCCACAGCGGGTGCACCTGGTTCTGAACGTGTCGCCTTACGACTTTTAGCCGGCGTTGCCAGCTGCTTGGTTCTACTTCGCATATTCATTATAAGACGGGAGAAGGATCAAATATAAAGGACTTCTGATGGACTGTATAGCTGGAGTGATTATTTATAGGAAATATATTAAAACTAAGCCGACTCAATCTGTTTTCGACAGCAATATATTGACAACTGATAAAACAAAATAAAACATTCCAAAAGTATAAAAATAATAGACAAAAAAAGGTACAAAATAGGTTGCATCCGCAACATTTTGTATTAAGACATTGAAAACCATTTTAGGAATTATTACCTACGGACGAAGTCGCGGGCAAAAGCTAGTTATTGTATAAAATTTCGCTTCACTTAGGATTCTATTTACACCGGTAAATATATCATTTTACTCGCTTGAGACACAATCTACTATTTACCTAACCCCGGCGGCATCGATTGACGTGATAGGTTATTTTTAACCGACTTCAAAAAAAGGAGGAGGTTCTCAATTCGATTGTATTTTTTTTTTTTGTAATGTTTGTTACCTCAGAACTCCGTCATTTATAACCGATTCGTACAATTCTTTTTTTAATTGAATGTATATGCTTCCAGATTGGTTCCATTGTTTTCAAAACCCCGGTTGGATGATGGGAACCATGAGGAATTGAGGGAACTCCTCAAATATATTAGGCACGCGTGTAGAATTTCGGTATTTTCTATTATAACTCGTGTATTTACCTACACCCGGAAATCATAAATTTGGTGAAGTGGAAGTGATGATGAAGACCACAGATGGCTTGTGGAACTTCTCAATGATGTAGGTACTTCAAACTATATAAGTACGTCACAGATTCTGATATGATTCCGTTGAAATAGCAAACAATGAAGTGCCAAAGGTAATTCTGAGATCCTTGAGGAATCGACGGAAGTCCTCAAATATTATCGGCCCACATACAGCGATTTGGTTTATTGGTCTAAAAATCAACGCATCTGCTCTCGGAAATCAGTTCATGTGGTAAATGGAAAAAAAATGTGGAAATGTTCATGTGGCTTGGCGGAGTACTGAATTGAAGTCGGTTAAAACTTTGTTTTGAAAGTAAATTATTAGTATGGAGTAACGAACCAAAAAATATGTCAAAGAGGCTTAATTATACTAGGTATAGAAATAAATGTAATAAAGCTACCTTTAAATGTAGGAATGATTATGATAAGCAAAGTATATTAAATTGCAATAATAATAATAAGAAAGTTTGGGATAAAATAAATAGTCTATTAGGTAATAATAAACAATCTTTAGATAGTTCCGTCCATAAGTAACGTAGAAAACCAAGGCAGTATTAAAGACACTTGTGACAAACATATATGTAACGAAAAATGGCTAGATCGTAATAGTTATGTAAATAAACCGGATGTGTATATAAGATGGCAACCCGTACGTAGCAAGGATATTGAACGCGTCATTCGCCAAATGAACAAAAATAAAGCACCGGGGAGCGATCTAGTACGCATGTCCGACTTGAAACTAGTGATGGATAAGGTGAGTCCAGTCATAGCTCGGTTAATCAATTTATCAGTAGCCCAACATAAATATCTAACAAGTTAAAAGAATCCTTAGTCCGTCCAATCCATAAAAAAGGCGACCGTAAAGTTCTTTCCAATTATAGACCTATATCCATTCTATCTAGCATTGACAAGGTGATCGAAAAAAGTATCATAAACCAAATTAATTCTATTCTTCAAAAAAATAAAGTACTTAACGACTGTCAACATGGTTTCCAAAAAGATAAAAGCACTGTTACCCTTTTATCAAGATTCAAATAAAAAAAAAAAATCAAATTCAAATATTTATTCGTAACAATAAAAAAAATAACACATACAAAAGAAATAATACAATACACATTTTGTCACAAAATGGACCCTGCTCAGCATGTTGCTAGCTTTGCAGCCAGCGCTGGTCTTCCGCAGGGTCCATTCGGTGAGAGCACGGTGGGCAACAACAACAGTTACACACGCAGTAGCTTTAAAAATATATATATATATATATTTATATATATATAAATGAACTATTAATACTTAAAATACACACTTAATAATAAAAATACACAAAAAGGAAAGAACGAACAATTTTGAGAAAACTAAGAGCTAAAAGTTGCATCCCACAAACCACTACGTGTGTGTGGGCCTTTACGAAACCACCGATGAGATAAATACGTACCTAGGAGATAAGAAATTTGTTGTAGCCATATTTTATGATTTTAAAAAAGCATTCGACACCTTGGAAACCGATTGGAACTCTTTTAAAGGGCATGGACGAATGTGGTGTGGGGCAGCCGCTGAACTGCTGGTTCCGGGACTACCTCACATCACGTTCATATCGCGTCAAGATAGGCGACGGCTTAAGCGACGAGACGCGGGTGCGCTGCGGGGTCCCCCAGGGCTCCATGTGATTTTATTTAATATTTAAAATAAATGAAAATAAAATTAAGATTCCTCGTAACATTACCAATTACCAATGCGAAATAAGGTAAGCGTCCGAGTGCTCGACGCTGTACG
The DNA here is from genome assembly GCA_963854355.1 of Epinotia brunnichana. NCBI lineage: Eukaryota > Metazoa > Arthropoda > Insecta > Lepidoptera > Tortricidae > Epinotia > Epinotia brunnichana. The sequence goes on along the minus strand of OY977963.1, from coordinate 2,319,879 downwards.
ATCTCAACGATCGAATTTTCTTTTTTCGAAACTAAGCCATGTCACTTTTAAGCTCTGACATGTGAAAGAGCCCTTGAGGCCTATTTACAGAATAAATATTAGAATTTTGAATTCTGACATAGAGTGCCCATGCTGTGTAGTACAGTATATGTGGATGACGGATTAGTGGCTGCTTGTGATGAAAGCGAAGCTGCTCGATACGTTTTGTGGCTAATAAAGAAAATTGTTGATGACATAGCTATGGACGTGGCAATAGTGAAGTTGCGAATAGACAACGAGTCTGCATTAAAACTCAGCAAGAATCCGATTGAGAACCACTTGCTTGTGAGAGAGTGCGGAGGGTGTGTGTCTGCGTGGGCTCGCCTTTCGGGCCTTCGGCCCTCGGGCTCGCGTAGAGAGCGAGCTCTGAAGGGACTCTTCGAGCCTTCGGCCCTACGCGGAGCTCGGCTTTCGCCCTCGCATAGCTTGCCGTTTAAGACACTCGGGGGTAGTGGGTGTCAGTGTAGACTCGCCGTTCGGGCCTTCGGCCCTCGGGCTCGCGTATTCCTTCGGTTCGGTTCGGGCCTTCGGCGCTCAGGTTTGCTTTTAGGTCACTCGATGATAGTGAGTGTCCGCGTAGGCTCGCCCTTCGGCCCTTCGGCCCTCGGGCTCGCGTAGACAGCGCACTCTGAAGGGACGCTTCGGGCCGTCGGCCCTCAGGTTCGCTTAAAGAGTCTTGGGGAGTAAGGTTTCCGAGAGCGCGCTCTGAAGGGACGCTTCGGGCCCGCGGCCCTACGTGGAGCTCGGCCTTCCGCCTTCGCGGTCATTAAACTCACCTTCGGGCCTTCGGCCCTCAGGTTCACTTGTAACACACTCGGGGGTAGTGAGTGTACGCGTGGGCTCGCGTAGAGAGCGCGCTCTGAAGGGACGCTTCAGGCCTTCGGCCCTACGTGGAGCTCGGCCTTTGACCTTCGCAGTCATTGAGGTTCGCTTGTAACACTAATCTGACACTCGGGGGAGGTGCGTGTCCGCGTGGGCTCACCATTCGGGCCTTCGGCCCTCGGGCTGGCGTAGGGAGCGCGCTCTAAAGGGACGTTTCGGCCTTTCGGCCCTACGCGGAGCTCGGCCTTCGGCCTTCGCGGTCATTGAAGCTTACCTTCGGGCCTTCGGCCCTCAGGTTCGCCTTTAAGACACTTGGGGGCAGTGGGTGTCAGCGTAGGCTCGCCCTTCGGGCCTTCTGCCCTCGGGCTCGCGTAGAGAGCGCGCTCTAAACGGACGCTTCAGGCCTTCGGCCTTACGCGGAGCTCGGCCTTCGGCCTTCGCGGTTATTGTAGCTCATTCACATTCGCTTGTATGACACTCGGGGACAAGGAATAGTTGCACTACCCTAAACTCTCGCAGCTCAGCCTTCGGCCTCGCAAAATTAATGAGGAGGGGTACTCGCGTGGACACTCGGGGTGGGCTCCGGGCCTTTGGCCCTCCGCCGGGCTCTGCTTGCGGCCTCGCACCCTGAACCTCGCCCTTCAGGCTCGCTTAAATTACTCATTATATAGGATTTTGGGTAGTTTTGACCTCTTGCAGCTCGGCCTTCAGCCTCGCCCAAAATTACTGGGGGGGGGGGGGGCTTTTACACTCGAAATGAAGGCACCGAGCCTTCGGTCCTCCGTCAAGGTCGGCCTGCGGCCTCGCAGCCTGATGCTCGCCCTTCGGGTTCGCAAAAAGTACTTTTTATAATTCTTGGGCGCCCCAGGTCCCCTCATGCCAAATCTCGGCGAACTAGGACTTATTTGAAATTTCAAACAAAAAAGGTTTTTTTTGGCCAAAAAAAATGCAATTATAATCTCCTTGGGAACTTTTATGACATTTGGTCGAGACCGCTATTCAAAAGTAGTCGGTTTGGTTGAAAAAAAAACCGAAAAAATTACCCCATACATTTTTTTTTAATGCTACAATTTTTTTTTGTTTTTTGGAATCTAGAGACCTATAGAATCCCGCTAGCCAAATTTCAGAACTCTAGGACCATTTGACCAACTAACTAAAAATTCGCAAATAAAACTCATTAATTAAAAAAAAAACAAACAACCCGACTGCGTAAAATAATGAACTCAAAAGATAGAAACAAGATATAAGATATCAATTTAATCAACTAAATACATCTCCACAAATAATATGTAATGGAATTGTTCATATGTTTTCATGTAGAACGTAATCTTCGAAACTACTTATCCAATTTGTAAAAATCATTCACTAATATTAGGAATGGAACATTTAGGATGGACTTAGGCTATTTTTTTCCGGGAAAATGAAAGGTAAATAGTAGTAAATAGAAAAAAATAAGAAATAACCGTATTAAAAATGCCGTCGGAGGCATATAATTAACGTTATGTTTAACTTGTCGCGATATGCCTCCGACTGCATTTTTGAATACGGTTTTTTTCTTATTTATTTTCTATTTACTACTATTTACCTTTCATTTTCCCGGAAAAATATAGCCTAAGTCCATCCTGAATGTTCTATTCCTAATATTGGTGAAAGATCTTTACAAATCGGATAAGTAGTTTCGAAGATTACGTTCTACATGAAAACATATGAACAATTCCATTACATATTATTTGTGGAGATGTATTTAGTTGATTAAATTGATATCTTATATCTTGTTTCTATCTTTTGAGTTCATTATTTTACGCAGTCGGGTTGTTTGTTTTTTTTTTTAAATTAATCAGTTTTATTTTAGAACCTCTGATACGTTAAGTGCGCAGTCTTAAACCACCCTACCCTATTCAAAGACTAGGTAAAGTTTATTTGTGACTAGATTCAAAATGGCTTCTTTTAAAATACTAATTTACGATCATTTCTGATGACGCACATAGGAAAATGTATGGCACAACGGATACTGTACAACGCAAACTGCTAGTGTTGCGATACCTATCCGTTGTGACACATGTTTTCTCCATTGTGCGACAATAGAATTGGTACAGACATAATACGTTATTTTTGCTGTTAATACTATGTTAACTAAAGTAACATTTGCGGCAAAATCTATCATTAAAATAAATAAAAAGACTTTTGAGTGTAAAGTTTAATTAAAGTTGTATATTATGTAACATATTCTACTTATGTACAATATTTTAGTACAGTATCAAAAACAAAATTATTTTAACCAACAAAGGAAAGTTTTTTCACAAAAGTTTATGTAACTTTCATTATTTATTTGAAAATATGTTTTATTTGTAAGGATCTAATTATGTTGTTTGGTCCTACTGATGCGAGGTAATTTTGGTTTAACCAAAACATTCAGATAATTCGAAAATTTCTAAATATTACAAAAAATACAGAATATTGGAACTTAAGAAACGATTTCAAAATCATAGCACAAGTACCTCCAGCTTGAAATGTACAAATTAATGTGTTTTTAACCGACTTCAAAAAAGGAGGTTCTTAATTTAGATGTTTTTTTTTTATGTTTGTTACCTCAGAAATCCGTCATTTATGAGCCGATTCGTACAACTCTTTTTTTAATTGAAAGTATAAGTATGCTTCCAGATTGGTCCCATTGTTTTCAAAACCCCAGTTGGATGATGGAAACCATGAGGAATTGAGGGAACTCTTCAAATATATTAGGCACGCTTGTAGTAATTTCGGTATTTTATATTGAAACTCGTGTATTTACATCCGAAAATCATTAATTTCGTGATGGTGGAAGTGATGATGAAGACCACAGATGGCTTGTGGAACTTCTCAATGATGTACTTCAAACTATAAAAGTACGTCACAGATTCTTATATGATTTCGTTGAAATAGCAAACAATGAAGTGCCAAGGGTAATTCTGAGATCCTCGAGGAATCGACGGAAGTCCTCAAATATTATCGGCTCACATTTGATTTGGTTTTTTTCTCTAATAATCAACGCATTATTGCTCTCGGAAATCAGTTCATGTGGTAAATTGCAAAAGAAATGTGGTAATGTTCATATGGCTTGGCGGAGTACTGAATTGAAGTTGGTTAAAACTTTGTTTTTAAAGTAAATTATATAATTATACCTACATATAACTTGCGGTCCATACACTACACTAGTAGGTAGTATCATTTAATGTCATGTGCAAGTACACTATTTAGTATGTAGGTAAATACCTACAGTAACAAAAACCAAAATTATTTAACCAACATACCTGCTATTTAAAACAGATTAAAACCGTCTATGTTATGTGATCCCTTACTTACTTACCTAGGACCTACGCAGGCTCGACACAAGAGAACGCCACTCTTCCCTATTCTGCGCCACGTCTCGCCAGTTGGATGCCCCAAAGGTGATCAGATCTTTGAGGGTTTCGTCTCTCCAGCGGTACCTGGGCCCACACACACACTGCACGATCGTCACCCATCCTTTCCAGGTGGCTGAGCCAGCAGAGTAGCGCTGCCTTAACTTCACCAATTACCCCTACGGCCAGTTAAAATGTCCCTGATAAAATTACGGTTTTTTTGGAAATAATTCAATATCAGGCTAATTATTTGTATAGGTACGCCTATTGTATGTTATTTTAAACAACTTTTACTATTGAAATGAATAATTATATGGACCGCAAGTTAGGAAAAAAAAAACAACCCGCAAGCAAAAATGCTATCAGTATTTTAAAATGAAAACATGTGTGAGTAATACACAAATTTGGAGACTTAAATACTACCTGAATCCAAAAATATACGCATCAGGAAATAACGGCATTTTAATTAAATATTTACGACCTTGAGATAATATTGAATTTCACCTGGCCTATAGAAAGGTTTATTCATTAACAAAAATAAGTGGATTATGCGCGTATCCCAAAGAACGTATATATATGTAGTCAATTATAAAGTAAAGAAAGTTTATACCATTTTCGCCTGATTTTTACGGAATTTATAAAGATTACTTTTCATTATTTTTTACCGTATCGGTATTAAATTTAGGTGGATTATTAATTAATAATTAGTCAAATTACACATAAATTTATTTTTTGGTGTAAAAATATGGCTAATATCGATATATTGTTGTATTTTCATAGAGCGAAACCGTAAAGTTCTCAGGGTACAATACCAACCAACCAACCAATGTATTAAAGCACTTATTTTTAACTGCAATCACGTTTTCAATTTACAAGCGACCTATTATAATTGCATGTGACTATCGGAATATATCCTCAACCTACTAATACTAGGAAATACTATGAAATGGACCATTTATACTTGCCGTTGCAAAATGAGCTCTGTGCTTCTGTGATAAGGTGTGCAGCAATCCCGATAAGGGTAGGTTTATAGGGCAGTGCTTGGAAGTGACACACATTCGTTTCCGAAATGAAGGTCGCTGTGGTTGCTTGTATTATTTCTGCGTTTCTGCAGGTGAGCACTATTATATACTATTAAATATACTACATACCTACTTAGATAAATATTACCTATTAGTGTTAATTAGCTGTGCTTACGTAAAATTTATTAAATGCATTCCCATGCAGACTTTCAATCCCATTTCAATTTTAGGGCGTTAGATCCAGTATAAAAATATTTATCCTATGTCCTTCTATTGAACTTTAACTATCACTGTAACTACTTAGCCCATATCAGATGAAACGTCAATTCATATAAATCTGTTGATTTTAAAATTTGAAATGAAGTATGTAATCCTAATACAATACGAGCAATATTTGTAGTTATTTATATACTCGTATATATATGTAATCCGGGAGTCCGCTGGGTGCGGGTGGCGCAGGACCGCTCATTGTGACACTCTCTTGGGGAGGCCTTTGTCCAGCAGTGGACGTCTTTCGGCTGATATGATGATGATGATACCTACTTATATTCTTCAAAACGGCTCTAACGATTTCGAAGAATTTTGGACATCAGGGCTACCTACCTCTACCTGCGGAGGCGAAAAATCCATTTAGCTAGTTCTCATCTCTGGAAAAAATAGTTTGCTTCATTTTGTTGCTGTCGAGCAGAGCTCGGTCGCTCAGGTACTGTGCCGATAAAGTGAGAACATTTACTTTTTTTTTATGTTTGTTACTTACCTCAGAACTCCGTCATTTATGAGCCGATTCGCACAATTTTTATGGCATTGCATTGAAACTATTATAAGATGGTATTCGTGTTCGTGTGGCCTGTGAGAAAGTTCTTTAAGTAGGTTGTAGGTACAGTCAACCAATTTGATGCCTGGGCCATCATAGAACCTTGCCGTTGTAAATGATATGTCAATACGGGTCACTAGGATTATTGCGTCGCTATGTAGCAGTTAAAATGACAGGGTTCTACAGTGGCCTATGAATCAAATTGGTTGACCGTATACCTTCTAGGTTAGTAGATATACAATACTGATTTGAAAGAAATTGTTTAATTCATAGAAATGGCCATAGGTATTTTATCCCGATAATCTCTAAAAAGGAGATGAAATAGGAAGTTCTATAAACTTTAACTTCCTATTTCATCAGCATGAATGAGAAATTAGGTAGGTACCTATACATTTTCTAAGTAGGTAGCACGTGTTTTTGACGCTTTACTTATAAAAATAAAAATGAAATTTCCGAATAAAAAGTGGCCGATTTGGCTATCAGTATCAATCAAATACCGTATTTTGATCACAATTAAAGACATATATATCTAAGTGCTAATAGTCCGTTAGCCCACTCCCATTACGCTTGCGTCTCACGACAACACGATAAAATGCATGGCAGCAGGTCGAGAAAGTTGTGCTGAGCAAGAACCGGAAGATTATCGCACCTAAAATTGGCCGACAGTTTGAAAAATCCTTCATTTCCGGTCAAAATTGTAAGGGTAGGTACCTACCTATATATTTAGTTAACTATTAGGTACGTCATGTGACTACAGTTACGAGACATGTGGCATCATTTAGCCCTTTAATCGTAGAAAGAATAAACCTAAAGTCTGCCAGTTATGAAATGGCCGGAAGCACTTACCTACCTACTTGGCAGACGGTGTCAAAGGTGAACGTATTGTTTTACTTTTCGGCCAATTTTAGGTGCGATAATCTTCTGATTCTTGCTCAGCACAACTTTTTCGACCTGCTGCTATGCATTTTAACGTATTGTCATGAGACGTAGGCGTATTGGGAGTGGGCTTAGGGACTATAATTATTACATTAAATAAATAAATAAAAACGTTTTATTCCAAGTTACCGTAGCTAAAGCCCTTTTTATTTTCACAGCTTACTGCTGCCTGCTGCGGCTGCGGCTGCGGCTGCGGCTGCAAGGGCAAGACTAATGATATCTTGCTCTACCTCGACGCACCACTACCCGCCCCGTGTCCCCCGCCCTACCTACTTCCTCCCCCGCTCTACCCACCCCCTTGCCCCTCACCATACTTGCTCCCGCCCCCCGCCCTGCCTCCATGCCCTCCGCCCGCGCCTATATACCTCTCACCTCCCCCTTGCCCGCCGCCAGCACCTAAATACTACTCACCTCCCCCTTGCCCGCCGCCAGCACCTAAATACTTCTCACCTCCCCCTTGCCCACCGCCAGCACCTGTCTGCTATCCGCCTTGCCCGCCGCCAGCACCTAAATACTTCTCACCTCCCCCTTGCCCGCCGCCAGCACCTCTCTACTACCCGCCTTGCCCGCCGCCAGCACCTATCTATTACTCGCCGCCGCCTTGCGGCTGTCCTCCCCCGCTACTCCCGCCCCCAACGTATGCCCCTCCCTGTGGATGCGCGGAGCCGATTATAACCTTCCTGCCTCCGTCGTGTGCGCCTCCCCCTTGCTACTGTTAACCTCTTGATAATATTTGTAAACTTATAAATTCATAATCAACAGGAACTTCAACTGTGAGCTATAGTACCTTCACAATCGCTATGTCAAAGTAATGTTGGTTAAATTCGAACTAAGAGGATTTTTCTTCATTCGAATTTAAGCCATGTCACTTTGAAATAGAGTGCCCATGCCATATTACCGCGTCGAGCACTCGGACGTTTATCTTAACCTATATTGGACTAAATAATGATACGTAATTTTTGGGCGTCCCCGTTCGTATCTTAAGGGGCTACCAGAGGTTTTCATCAATTTTTGACTAGTTTTGAATCGATACAAATACTTTTGCACTACAGATAGAATTATAAGGCAAACGGCCATCGATTCTTCAATCTTTAATCTCCAGTTCTGTATACCATATTTTGAAAGAGATTATTAGTTATTTTTTTATGATTTTTTTAAATGTCTAAATAAACACATTTTTTGTTAAAAGATTGCTGTGAAAGATCTAACATATACGAAATCTACATATTTGGGTGTGTCTCTGATGTCTCTATAAACGTGTGTAGGGTTTTGATTTTAAACTAATTAACACAAAAGTTATGGCCAGAAAACCTGTTTTTTGGTCTATAATTGTTCAGCTTTGATGCCAAATATCTCGAAGACAGTGATGTTTGAAGTAAATCTGGGATACTATTTTGCTTAAAGCTGTTGTTGTTAATATGATAAGCTACAAAAAACATTACAAAACTAAGGGATTCAGATCGAAGGACATTGGCGTATGGGATCCCCTTAACTGATCTCCTTAAATCGGTTTCTTCGGCATTCTTGGAACAGTTCTTATGGATCTAGTACTTCAATATTAATAGTACAGTCAATATTAAAAGTAGCTACGCAAACGAAGACGTCAAAAGTCTTTATTGAAACGGAATAGGAGCTATTGCAATATTGACGTCTTCGATTGCGCAGTTAGGTACTTTTGATGCTGACTGTAGGTATACTTGCGGATCTAGTGGGGCCTATTTTAGGGAAACCCCTTATTAACACCCCCTCTTCTAACTAAATCTAACCTCCGTGGTGTCAAGCCCTCGTTCCCCAAAACCAAAGCAATCGATCCGTCACTTTTGAATGTGTCTAGGTAAGTATCTGCTGCTATAGTATAAGTTTTTTCGACCTACATATACGTTTTCGAACGCGATTACGTTTACTTTCAATTTGTATGGCAACGCGTAGTTCCTAATAGTTAGGTACCACCAGAGATGCTGTACGCGTTGCCATACAAATTGAAACTAAACACAAACACGTTCGAAAACGAATTGTATCGATAAATCTTATATCTACTAGAGCCTCTTATTAGCAGAGTGTACCTAGAGCGCGAATCGCGGTCATAGCGGAGCAGGATTGGTTAGCCAGTCGGACTTATATGTATGCTGCTATCACACAAGGCAGGATTGTGTGACACAAGGCAAGCAGAGGAGACGCCTACACACATCCTAACCGATTGCCCTTGCCTCATGCGCAGTCGCAACTCCTTCCTGGGCAAACACATCATGTGCCCGGAGAAGATCAACTTTCTTGAGATCAACAAAATCCTGCAATTCTTGAGTTTGCAGGACTTGACCAAGAATTGTAGTAAGTGGCGATCACAATAGATCAGCGATGGTCGCAGTGATACAAGGGCTTTGACAGCCCGGAAGCCACTACCAGAATAATAATAATTATGCTGCTGTCATATAGACTTGGAGTCAAACATATAGACCCCTATAAGGGTCCGTGGAAAGCTGTAAATAAATCAAGGATGAATTTTGAACCCAGAGACAACCAGTGTAGGAAACTTACCTACCTACAGCAGCGCCAGAAATCAAACGTCAAGACACGAAGGAAGCAAGGAAAATATATTTCATCAGAAGATTTGGTATTCCTGGTATGAAGCAGAGCCTGCAATCACTTTGAATATTGACGTCGATATAAGAACCGTTGCCGCCGACCATGGGAGCCCTTGGCACCCAAAGGGTTAAACGACAAGAAACAGCTAATAAATGATGGACAACATTAGGTACTAAACCTGCAGTTACAATTACGGAACTCCTATTTCGTTGTATATGAATTTCTTAATAAATAATCTAATTCGAATGTGTCTATTTCTTTTGCCTTTTAATTAAATAGCCACCGAGATAGTAACTTTATGAGCTATGTTGAGAGTGGGGCAATACAGGTGTATTTGTCTATGGGTGTCGACACAACATCGAATCCTCCAATCAAAGACGAGCCGGCAATGCGCTCGCGCATTTGCGAATTCCCTACTATTAATTTTCAAAGTGAAAATTGTTACTCACATGTTTTGCACTCGTCAAGAGTTTCTCGGGAGCGTTATGTAGCGATAAACACAAATCGCGAGTGAGCCGCGCCTGCTAGTACAGTCGCCATCACATACATACCTACAGTCGCCATCACATACATACCTACAGTCGCCATCACATACATACCTACAGTCGCCATCACATACATACATAGATACACTATAGGTGTTCACAAATATCGGCACATGCACCCTAATGCCTTGAAAATAGAGGTGTGTTCCGATGTTTGTGACGTGCTTGTTTGCTCCGATGTATGTGATGGCGACTGTACACTATAGGTGTTCAAAAATATCGGCACATGCACCCTAATGCCTTGAAAATAGAGGTGTGTTCCGATGTTTGTGACGTGCTTGTTTGCTCCGATGTATGTGATGGCGACTGTACACTATAGGTGTTCAAAAATATCGGCACATGCACCCTAATGCCTTGAAAATAGAGGTGTGTTCCGATGTTTGTGACGTGTTTGTTTGCTCCGATGTATGTGATGGCGACTGTAACTATAGCGTCGAGCACTCGTAAGTTAAACTACTTTTAACGAACTTTCTAATTCATTTATTTTAAAACTGTTACCACCAAACCATTTAAAAACCACAACCGTTGGTGTGAACTATTGTTAGAAATAAAAAAAACGGAATACCTATCTGTGGTCCGTTACGCAGAGCTACAATTCATAGGCTGTCCATATATTACGTCATCATCATCATCATTACTTAAGAGCCTTGCTCTTGTCGGTGGAGTAACCGCCACTTTTCTCTGTCCATTGCCAGCCTCTTGACTTCTTCATATGACTCGACATCAGCTTTATGTTTTATTTGGCTAGAATATGTTAGCCTAGGCCTTCCTCTGCCTCTCTTGCCTTCAATTTTACCCTCCAGGATGTTTAGGAAGAAACTGTCGTGCCGTATCAGGTGACCCACCATCTTGCCTCTCCATAATTCATAATTCATTTAATCATTGCCTTGTGTGTACAAAAGATCTTATCGCTACATATTGGTATGTCTCAACACAACCCTGTAAGGGCACTGCAATACACTAAGTAGTTTAAAATTTAAACTATATACAAACGTGGCATGTGAATGGCAGAGAGGTCGAAGCTTTGTTTGTTTAATCTATTTAGTGGGTGGATATTAAATGTTAAATGTTACTTTTGCAATCTAGGTATTCAGACACTGAGTAGTATGTTTTTTCTGCAAGAAATGCTTTTAAATTTTTGAGAAACTTACTCGCATTTGACTCGTTTTTAATGTGGTTAGGTAGCTTATTATACATTCTTATTGACATTGGGTGGGGACCTTTTTTGTGTATTTCTAGTTTTGATGTTACTTGAGACAGATTACTTTTGAAACGAGATTCAAAACGACGGGGCATATCTCCAAGTTTAAGGTAAAAGTCAGGGTATGTTTTTACAAATTTACACATTTCAAAAATATATATGCATGGTACGGTGAGGATACCAAGATTTCTAAAATGTGGCTTACAGCTGTCTGTTTGTTTAATATGCATTAGTATACGGATGCATTTCTTTTGCAAAATTAACAAGTCATGTGCATTTGTGCTATTTCCCCATAAAATTATAGCATAGCACAGCCATGCGTGGGCAAAGGCATAATATGCTGTCAGAGCAGTTTGAAGGTCCGTGGTCTTTTTCAACTGTCTTAGGGCGTAAATAAATTGGCTAAGTTTAGATTTAATTTTTTGTACGTGATCCTTCCAATTTAAATGGGAATCTATTGTTATGCCGAGAAGTGGAAAGTTTGGCACGCATTCTATTTTATTGTTATGAAATGTAAAATTTATGTTTAACTCATGTTTTTGATAAGGTCTAAATTGCATTATTTTGGTTTTAAAAAAGTTTATTTCCAGATTATGATCGTTGGTCAATTTACGATGTTTGTTAATATTTCCGACAACCTCTCGTTGAGGCTTGCATGCCGATCACATGATAGCAGCAAGGAGAAGTCATCCGCAAACATTACACATCTTTCATTGAGAGATTTTGGAAGGTCGTTTATATAAATAATGAAAAGCAAGCAGCCGACCACACTTCCCTGTGGGATGGAGTCTGACACGGGATGGACATCCGACCTGACTGTACCAATTTCCCTTGATTGTTCATTTGTGTATTCAATATCAACATATTGCTTCCGGTTGCTTAAGTAAGATTCAAACCACTTGTGAGCGATACCACGCACGCCAATTCCATATAATTTGTCAAGCAATATATTGAATTTTACTTTTTCGTAGGCTTTAGTCATATCTAACAAGACTCCGATCGCATATTGTTTCTTATCCAAAATATCCAAAATTTCGGTAACATATTTGTAGGCCGCTAAAGTCGTTGACCGTTTTATACGAAAACCATTTTGTGAGTCATCAAAGATATTGTACTTTTCGCAATAAGAATAAAGTCGTTTGCACATCTCCTATTTCTTATACATCCTAGCAAACATCTTTTCTCATCTACCATCCTTAAAAATTCTTCGTTTGTCTTTCTCTCTGTCCAGCTAAACCTTTCCATCCTTCGCCAGCACCACATTTCGAAGGCCTCCAGTCGTTCTCTGTCTCTCTGGGTTAGCGTCCACGACTCGCTCCCATATAAAGCAATGCTCCAAATGTAAACTTTAATCAGTCGCTTTTTAGCTGTTTTTGATATGCGTGCTTTTAAGAGATGCTTTTTGTTATTAAATGCCTTTTTGGCCATAGCAATCCTCTGTATGATGTCAGGGGTGCACCTAGAGTCACTGGTAATGATACTTCCCAAATATTTAAATTTCTGAACTTGCTCTATTACGTCATCAAATCAACAAAAAACGATGACGTAATATATGGACAGCCCCAAACACAGGTCCATTGGCCAGTTGTTATTGGTCAAGTGGCCCACTAGTTTTGAACAGTTTCTCCAACAAACATTCCCTCAGGTACAGTCGCCATCACATACATAGGTACACTATAGGTGTTCAAAAATATCGGCACATGCACCCTAATGCCTTGAAAATAGAGGTGTGTTCCGATGTTTGTGACGTGCTTGTTTGCTCCGATGTATGTGATGGCGACTGTACCAGTGGCGGCGCGTGAGAATTGTCACTAAACTATATAAGTACCTACGTCACAGATTCTGATATTATTCCGTTGAAATAGCAAACAATGAAGTGCCAAAGGTAATTCTGAGATCCTTAAGGAATCGACGGAAGTCCTCAAATATTATCGGCCCACATACAGCGATTTGGTTTATTGGTCTAAAAATCAACGCTTTTGTTCTCGGAAATCCTTTCATGTGGTAAATTAGAAAAAAAATGTGGAAATGTTAATGTGGCTTGGCGGAGTACTGAATTGAAGTCGGTTAAAACTTTGTTTTGAAAGTAAATTATATTAAGTCGGTTAAAAAAGGGCTGTTTTGTGATGATTTACAAGTTTGTTAATATATAGCGAGAAATTTTAGACAAGCCGGGCGCTCCGCCACTAAGTAGTTACGATGAAATGACAATCGATTATTTTATTAAGATCTGTATTCACATTGCGTAAATGCTACATGCCAATGAATATGTAAATAAATAAAAAGTAGCTTGAACAGAAAAGTAGCATTTTGATCTCTCTCGTCGTGGAGCAAAACTTACTTTTCCGAATGAAAGTGTGAAATGGTACATTTCGATGCTAGTGCGGAAAGTTTGTCATTACTAGAGGGCGGAGTACCGGTGGCAAATTTCACACAAAAGGTATGGAGTCGTTTTTTTATAATTATTATGTTAGGCTTGAATAATAAAATTATTCATTTACCAAATGTACTATGGTACCTACTCGTAAATTGGAAGTAAGTACTTAACATTTATTTTCATAAATCGATTTCAGGAATAGTAATGATAATGTTTTGATAAGAAAACATATTATTATGTAAGTATTATAGATATTAACAACATATTGCATTATATTAGTATGCTCGTAAGATAATTTCTATAAGTTCCTAAAAATTATTATGCATAATTAATCATTTATTCGTTATTTATTTAATCATAAGAATACTTTTTAGGCGACTCCATACATTTAGTGTGAAATTTGACACCTGTACTCCGCCCTCTAGACTCATTACGTTAGGAATACCGAGATATCTCATTTACTAGCAAGACTCGGGACGAGTGAAGAATGACATTTCCGCACGTGTAACCAACGATGTTTTTAAGACAGTAGCGAAAAAATAAGCAAAGTAACAACTAAGGAAGAATTGTATTTAAAAAATTTTTTTTTGAACAACTTCATTATTTTCCAACTGTATTACAATGATGTTACAGAATTAATAGTATACGCAAGTTTAGAATTTCTTACTTGTTGTTTTTCTTATTTTTTCGCAACTGTATTAAAAAACGTCGTTCGACATACGTGGAAAAGTAAAAAGCACTAGTTCGCGAAAACCAACTTTCCACACGCTAAACAGCTACGTAAAGTAAGTAGCACTTTTTGAGCAACTGTATTAAAAAGATACTTGCCCACTTCGTAAATATCCTAGGGTGGGTATGTTTAAAATAAAACCACACGTACAATGATATAAACGTATATTTAATTTGGTAATACAGTATAACTGACGCTAGACTGAATACGGCTTCGCCTCGCGCTCGTGACGACCCATTGCTCGCAGCAACGGGGCCAACCTGTGCGTTGCTACTAGTCTAAATACTAAATAACCGTCAACTGTGGCAACTTATGCTTATGGATTCTAAAAATACAATATATTCATCACCTTTATAAATATTTAATAGATGCAGAACCAAGGTAACCGATATAGCCCTCCGAATTGCTAGACTTAAGTGGCAGTGGGCGGGGCACATTGCACGTAGAACCGATGGCCGTTGGGGCGGAAAGGTTCTCGAGTGGCGACCACGTACCGGAAGGCGCGGCGTGGGTAGGCCCCCCGCAAGGTGGACTGATGACCTGGTAAAGGTCGCGGGAGTCCGCTGGATGCGGGTGGCGCAGGACCGGCCATTGTGGCACTCTTTGGGGGAGGCCTATGTCCAGCAGTGGACGTCTTTCGGCTGATATGATGATGATGATGATGAATAGATACATATTTGGGGACAATCTTACACAAATCAATCTGGTCCCAAACAAAGCTTGTAGAACTATGGCTACTAAATAGATGACGATATACATTACTTATATATAGATAAATAAATACTTAAATACGTAGAAAATATTCATGACTCAGGAACAAATATTCGTACTCATCACACAAATAAATGCCCTCACCGGGATTCGAACCCGGGACCTCCGGCTTCGTGGGCAGGGTCACTGCCAACTAGCCTAGTTGGCAGTGACCCTGAACAGAAGAGAGCGCGGCAGTGACAGAGGTCGTCAAGTCTTTTGGACCATAACATTATTAAAATGAAGTCGAAAAGTGGCAAACCTTTTCATTCCTTGACTATACACTTACAATTCCCGTTTAACCGCCTCTATAGATAATAGTAAACATCTGATATATTCCCAGAATTAACCCACTTCTACCCTTCTCTATCTGTATCCTGTTTTGTAAACATAAATGAAAATATTAAAAATATCCCAAAAAATACATTCAGACGCGTTAAGGCGCACTTACTAGGGCCATTTTTTGAACTATAATTCTCGTGAACGATTGTCTCGCTCTCTCTTGTCTACCTGTTAGAGCAGGAGGCAAATTGCTCAAAAAATTGCCCGTGTAAGTGCACTTTTAGGATTGTCCCAAAAGTAGAATGATTCGGAGAAAAAAATACTATGAACTTGATAAATGCAATGCACTTGATAATTCTAGGGATCTATCTAATAAAACTTAAGTTGCGACAGTTGAAGATACTAGATTAAAAATGTAATAATATAACAATTTTACAACTAGTTAATAACAGGAATAGGTATTAATAAAGAGTTACTGTAGGTAATATTTTTAGCAAACAAAAGAAAACACTTAACAGAAAAATGAGTTGATCTTTCAAAACTGATTCAAGTCAGCACATATTTTACAATTTCAGTTCAAAGGTATGTATAATTTTGTATGACACATCTGTTTATTGACATTTATTACTTGGTAGGCATCTATTGATTTTTATAACGAAACTTAAGTTATTTTTGAGCCATTACCTACCAATCAACATGATCGTAGATGATGAAATCGAAGACTAAGTTTAGTACCTACTTACCTACAGTTGCGTACTGAAAAGATTTGTCACTTTGGATAAAAAAAATGAAATATAATCATCGCAAAATGGCGAACCTGTTCATTCCTCTGCTTTGCATAATAAAACAATTATAATTACAATTATAATTGGCCGAATGGGGAATGGATGAACATTTTAGATATGCCTGATTATTTTTTTGGTGATAAGAATAACCTTCCTTAGCACCAGAAAAAAATTACAGACTTTTCAGCTGCGTCATTTATTTTAGAAATATATAAACAGTTAGGACGGCGAATGAGACACTTTCCTTGATTCGTCTCATATTACAAAAAATATTTTAAATATCTGACTCTGGCAATGACAAATATAGCTGCTGCAGCTGTCATTATCATTGCCAGTGTCAGTTTACCACGGATTTTTAAGATACTTTTTTGTAAAATGAGACGGATCAAGCGAAGTGTCTTATTCGCCGTCCTAAACCCAAAACGTAAGTGAGGAAACTGCTCATCTATACATATAATAAAGCTGAAGAGGGTCGAAAGTCTGTACATGGAAGATATTCGAAAAAAAATTGGCTAGGGATACTTAAAATCGATAACAGAACACGTTCCAACAGTTTTTAGAATTTTTGTCTGTTTGTCTGTTTATCTGTTTGTCTGTTTATGTGACCGCGCATCACGTGAAAACGGCTGGACCGATTTAGATGAAATTTGGTATAGAGATAGTTTGAGTCCTGGGGAAGGACTTAGGGTAGTTTTTATCCTGGAAATCAACCCCTAAGGGGATGAAATGGGGGGGGTGGAAATTTGTATGGAGCTACTTAAACCGCTACACCGATTAAGATGAAATTTAGTATATAATTAGTTTGAGTCCCGGAAAAGGTTAAAGAATAGGTTTCATCCCGAAAATCTTCCTTTTAGGGGGTAAAATGGAGGATTGTAAATTTGTATTTAACCCATTTTGATAAAATTTGGTTTAGTGGTAGTTTAAGTTCTGGGGAAGGACATTGGATAGTTTTTATTCTGGAATTCTTCCCCTTAGGGGGTGAAATGGGGGGTGAAATTTTGGATGGCAGACTCCGTTTAGACCAAATTTGGTAAATATATAGTTTGAGTCCCGGAGAATGACAATGGATAGTTTGAATCCCGAAAATCATCCCCAAAGGGGATGAAATAGGGATGAAAATGTGGATAAATCCCATTTAGTTAAAATTTGGTATAGAGATAGAAGGAGTCCCAGGGAAGGACATGCATAGTTTTTATCCTGAAAAATTATCTCCTGAGGGGGTGAAATGAGGGATGAAAATTTGGATAGAACTGATTTAGAAGAAATTTGGTATGGAGATAGTTAAGAGCCCTGGGAAAGGACTTAAAACTATTTTTAGTCCAGAAATCATCTCCTAAGGGGGTGAAATGGGGTATGCAAATTTGGATGGAACCCATTTACCGTATAGCGAGTTGGAGTCTTAGGGAAGGACATATGATAGTTTACTCTCGAAAATCATCCCCTAAGGGGGTGTAATTGGGGGTGAAAATTTATTTGTGACCCCTTTTGATGAAATTTGGTTGAACGATAGTTTGAGTCCCGGAGTATGACAACGGATAGTTTCAATCCCAAAAATCATCCCCTCCGCGATGAAATAGAGGGTGACAATTTGGATTAAACCCATTAAGATGAAATTTGGTAAAGAGATAGAAGGAGTCCTAGGGAAGGACAATGCATAGTTTGTATCCCGAAAAATCATTTCCTGAGGTGGTGAAATGAGGGTTGAAGATTTCGATAGAACCCATTTAGATGAAATTTGGTATAGAGAGAGGTCTCAGTCCAAGGAAAGAACATAGAATAATTTTTATTCCGGAACACATGAAAAGAGGAAATCATCCCCTAAGGGGGTGAGAAATGGTGGATGAAAATTCGGATTGAACCCATTTACGGTATAGCGATAGTTAAGGAAGGACATAGGATAGTTTTATCCCGAAAATCATCCCCTAAGGGGGTGTAATTGGAGGTGGAAATTTGTTTGTGACACATTTTGATAACATTTGGGGGTGGAAATTTGTTAGTGACACAATTTGGTTGAAGGATAGTTTGAGTCCTGGAAAATGGACATATGATAGTTTCTATTCCGGAAATCATCCCCTAAGGAGGTGAAATGGGGGTGAAAATTTGGATGTAGCCCATTTAGATGAAATTTGGTATAGAGATAGTTTGAGTCCTGGAGAATGACAATGGATAGTTTTTATCCCGAAAATCATCCTCTAAGGAGGTGAAATAGGGGGTGAAATGTTGGATGGAACCCATTTACGGTATAGCGGTAGTTGGGAGTCCTGGGGAATAGGAACATTACATAGGTAAATATTTGTATGTGACGTTCCAAGGGTAAAGGTACCTTATGGTGGTAGTTTCAAAGATGTTTACTAAAACGGGGTAAAAAGACGTCTTATTATGGCTATTTTGAAAACTATTAGATGTAACATTTTGTTGACGTATATTAAATAAATAAATAATAAATAAAATAATAAATATTACGGGACAATCTTACACAAATCAACCTATATTTATTTTTAATATAAATTATTTAAATTACAAGTCAGTTAATTTAGTCCTACGGTTTATTAGAAAATGTCCTTTTGGCCGTGTGATATGAAAATATGCAAAATAATACTGAAAAAACCTACATGCATCTATTATGGTGAGGCGGGTCATAGAAACCAAGTTTGCGGCGGAGTCTATTTTGTAAAAAAAGGCGTTCGGAGCCATAATGACCCTTTCCTTCATACAATCCATACTAATATTACAAATGTGAAAGTAAATCTGTCTGTCTGTTACCTTTTCATGCTTACACCGCTGAACCGATTGAGATGAAAATAATTTTGGTATAGAGATACTTTGAATTCCGGGGCCTTCCCAAAGAGTCCTTACTAAAGATAGTTTTTATCTGGAAATTCATCACCTAAGGGGGTGAAAAGGGGGAGAAAGTAACGATATAAACGAGTTCCGCGCGGACGAAGTCGCGGGTAAAAGCTAGTATTTTTCTAAAATAATTGACGCAGCTGAGAAGTCTGCAATTTTTTTCTGGTGCTAAGGAAGGTTATTCTTATCACCAAAAAAATAATCAGGCACTTCTAAAATTTTCAGCCATTCCCAATTGCATCAAAGCAGTCCATACAAAAAGCGATTCCAATATCAGTTATATATATATGTAAAGCCGACCACATCAAATAATGTCAACCATACATAATATTGTAAATAACCAAACACCATTTAACACTAGGACTTAAATAATTAACACTATAACTAAAGTATTGAGATACCACGGTTTGAGAATACATACCTACAAAGACTAGGTAGAGGTTATTT
Source organism: Epinotia brunnichana (assembly GCA_963854355.1). NCBI lineage: Eukaryota > Metazoa > Arthropoda > Insecta > Lepidoptera > Tortricidae > Epinotia > Epinotia brunnichana. The sequence continues at coordinate 2,300,319 of OY977963.1, read as the reverse complement.
GTGACTAGATTCAAAATGGCTTCTTTTAAAATACTAATTGCCGATCATTTCTGATGTCGCACAAAGGAAAAATTGTGGCACAACGGACACTGTACAACGCAAACTGCTAGTGTTGCGATACCAATCCGTTGTGACACATGTTTTGTCTATTGTGCGACAGTCGAATTGGTACAGACATTATACGTTGTTATTTTTGCTGATAATCCTATGTTACTTAAAGTAGGATTTGCGGCAAAATCCATCAAAAAAATAGATAAAAGCCTTGTTGATTGTAAAGTTTCAATAATTTTTTCATGTTATTCAATGTACAATATTTAGTTTATAACTCGAAAATACTGCAGACATTGACGGATCAAAAAACCAAACTATTTTAATCAACATGGGATTTTTTTTTTACAAATTAAGATAGTTTATGAACTTTCATGTGAGATTCTAATTATGTTCTTTGGCCCTACTAATACGAGGTAATTTTGGTTTAACCAAAACATTCAGATAATTCGAAAATTCCTAAATATTACAAAAATACTGAATAAATATTGGAAATTAAGGAACGATTTCTAAATCATGTCACAAGTACCTCCAGCTTGAAACGTACAAATTAATGTTTTTTTTTTAATTGCGGTCTATTAGTAACATTAATGTCAATAGTGAACATTAAGTACTTCAAAATAATGGCATTATTACTGATGGTAGATATATGAGGCGCACTTAATTTATACTTAAGATTATTTGAGTTAGCCGAATCGCATCAAAAGAAGTCCATTAAGAAAATTCAATGACAGTTTTAGTAAAATTCAGCCACATTGTACAGGGCGTAATACTACCACATGTAAAGAAAGTATCTCATATATTGTAGTAGATAGACAATTTTACTAAAAGGAAACTTCATTTTGATTTTCAAAACAATTTTAACTGCATACAAAGATTTTTCAAAAATCAGGAATAATTGAGCTCACCAAATATGAAAGAAAAAAAATTACGATACAGATAGAGAGGGATACTCATTAAGATTTTTCTTGAATAACACAGCATCTTAAAAAACAGGAAGACCATGAAAAACATTAAAATTTTCATTATTACGTATTGTATGTTTTTTTCAAAAATGTTTGAATACAGGACCAATTATTTTTTTAAACAAAATTAAGTCTTCTTTCAGTAAAGGTTGCTAGGCAAACTTTTGGAACACCCTGTATAATCGCAACCACACACTAAGGTGACATTTTTGACATCAACCAGTGGCAAAGAGGCGTGATTGTATGTATGTATGTAACCAGTGGCATCCCATTCCCTCTTGTAAGAGTGGTAGGTCTTTCTCAAATAGGTGCCGATATTTCAAAACTTTACGAACGAACGGACTCTAAGTGATTCAACGACATATGTATGTCAGAGTTTTTATTTATTCTATTGTTTTAACCTTTGCACAAAATAACTTATGGTGCAAAAGGCGAACTTAATGTTATCATTATCAAGCATTCTCTACCAGTCAACTTTAAGACATAGCAGAGTTCAATGGAGTCTAAAAATTGTTCATAGCTAAGGACTTCATACGTCCATAATTCTTATAACAAATATTACTTTAATTAATTTCGTAAATATCTCTCATCTTTGTTTTTTTTTATTTCTAAAAATTAGAATTTAGTGAAATTCACAATTAAAAATATTTACTCACAGATAAGAAGACACTGAAATAACATGCACCTATTTGAAAAAAAAACATAACGTCACCTGATAAAAACAAAAGCAAATTAGAAAACATAATTCGTAAACCTTAACAAATTTGGCCAAATTATTGCACAATAAAAACTAGTTTTATGATCTAAATAAAATGGCAAATTTATGACACTAATCAATTTTTTTTTCTACAATCAAGCTAAAATAACGGAGCACTCCATATGACAATATCATAACATTGTACTTAATTTATTTTTATTATTATGTAAGTATTTGGAAAATATTGCATCCACCAATATTTTTAAGTTGACTGTAAAAATAACCATTTAAGTAAATCGACAGTTTTTATAACTTTCACAATTTATGTAGGTTGTACGTTTGAAACACTTTGGAAGATTAATCATTTATAAGACATGGATCAAAGTCAAAGTTATTTATTCTTCAATTTAGGCATATTACATGCACCTATGAATGTCGATAAACTACCATCGGCTCGGAAAAAAACCTCTGCTTCGAGAAGAACCGGCGTAAAAATCTCGGCGAGGAATATTTTTTTCAAAACAATATACTATATATAATTTCAGTATTACAGCATTTATTTATTTATTTATGGCGGTTACACACTGGTACATATATGTATTCGTATTGATGTCGCTGATAGAGTTCCACAAAAAAATTAAATTATAAAATTACATTACTACAGTAGAAATCATATTTGTTTATATTGCGATAGATGACAGCTAGACAGAGGCGCTAGTATAAGTGTTATCGATACAATACGTTATCGAACGCGTTTGCGTTTAGTTTCAATTTGTATAGCAACGCGAACAGCGTCTCTGGTGTTCAATATTAGGAACTACGCGTTGCCATACAAATTGAGACTAAACGCAAACGCGTTCGTTAAGGTGGTTCGATTGCCATACAAAACGTTATTTGACATTCGCAGGCCAACGGCGTGATATTTTAAGAAACTTATGTAACAAACATTCATAAATTGGTTTCCCATTTGCGCCAAATTCCCCCTTTCCTAGAATAAACTTGTATAAACTAGATTAATTTGTGAAATTGGTTTGGGACGTGATATTTTGGGGAAACTAGTTTTCTCAAATTAATCTAGTTTATACAAGTTTGTTCTAGGAAAGGGGGAATTTGGCGCAAATGGGAAGCCAATTGATGAAAGTTTGTTACATAAGTTTCTTAAAATATCACGCCGTTAGCCTGCGAATGTCAAATAACGCTTTGTATGGCAATCGAACCACCTTAACGTATATGTATCGATAAAACTTATACTAGAGCTACTGGTTACTTAACCAGTTAACGACTGCAATAGATATGCCAGTCATAACGGGGTCATATCACTGTTAAATTTCAAGTATTCCATACTTACGATCCATCATAAACTGTACCAGTTATAATCTATAGGAGACACGAGCGAAATCGGCAGGACTGCCAAGCAGGGACACAGAAAATCTAGTATGGAGTGACCTTGATTTGGCCGGATATCCACACGGGCCGAATCACGCGTCGGCCTGCATGCAGTCAGGGATTGTAACCGGTTATTTTTTGTATGGGAACTGTAACCGGTTTATTTCGTTCTTTGTTAATTATTTCATTTTCTAATTGGGCAATCTAATAATACGCACTCGTTACCTCAGAAAACACAACTGAGTCCTACATATGAAGTATAAAATAGTTCGAGATATGTGGTTATTTCGAGGTTTTTGAAAAAAACCGGTTACAATCCCTGCGTGTAGTGTCTCTTTATGACTGACGAACATAGTGACTTATGTTAAGAACACTACAAACGATGCAATATGTCACACATACTTGCTTTAGTTAGAATGAATTATGTATTGCTCTCATTCCAACTATAGCAAGTTGTTGTGACAAATTGCTAGGTGTGTAAATTAGGTGAGGACCAGATTCTTGGCCAACTCACTCAATTAAATTTTGTATGAAAGTTTTCCGTTGTGACACGAAAATTGATGATTATTAAGATGCCACTGGGTCGAAGTGTATCCGAAACCCCTCACCTAGATAAGATAGTTACCTAATTTTTGTGTCACAACGGAACTATGTTCACTTTTTTTGTTTGTATGGCTAACTACCGACTAACAATGGCCAAGAATGTGGTCCTTACAATGGTTTTTGACTAAAATTACTCTTTTAACCGCCAAAACCAACACCCAATTTCTTATAAACAAATGGCAACTTATAAATGAGAGCATTCTCTTTACATAAATAAAGAAAAGCCATTGATTAGCAGCTCACCTTCCAGGACTTTTTTTATAAAAGCCCCTTTTGACCTTTAAGAAACAACAGAACTTTTCATAGAAAAAAGTTAAGTTTTCCAATTAATTTCTACTTATTTTGCCCCAAACGCCCCATACTATTTGATCGCATAATCATTTTGAATTCTTTTCTATTATGTTTAAACGTGTGGCTAGGAAAGGGCACCATAGGAAACCTATCATAATAGTATTTAAGGGCATATCAAAAAAACCACCTAAAAATACTGATTTCCACAGCTAAAATACTAATCATTCATCAAATATCGGTTTTGATGTGCCATTGTAAAATTTTGATGTACAAGACAGTATCTCTTTGGTAAGCGAATTAATTCTTGAGTAAGACCTTACATTCAATATATTAATGGGTTTTTTAAATAAAACTCCACTATATCATTTTAACGCGGATCGCAAATTTTTGCTCATACCAAAATACATCATGAATACATCACACGTAGGTACATCATATTGAAGATAGGTATTCAATATGATATGACCCTTCACCCTTTACTAAGTCTTTTCTTGCCCCATATCTAATGGACTTTATTTACCCCTTGCACCAAATATCTACTTGCTTTTTGGCACTATTTTTACAGGCCCCCTTTCCTTTGTCCATTCGGAGTTCTACTGACTTTGTCCCTTCATCGTTTCTATTGATTTTACCTCCATCATTTCTGTATGTTACTCGTACCCCCATCCCCTACTGACCTTACCCCGCCCCTTCTACTTACCCTACCCCTTGCCCCTACTTATCCTGACTTTACCCCGGCGGCCAGCCCATCTGTCTGCCCCCCAGAATGTGTAGATGTAAATGGTAGACGCTTTGCGCTCCCTCTCTTCCGTTGTTGACCACGAGCCGCCAGCCGAGTGGTGCACGAGCGGTGGCGAGTGCCCGAGCGACGGACATCAGGTGACCGAGTAGCTGATGATAAGAAAAACATAATATTACGGGACAATCTTACACAAACCGATGTAGTCCCACTGGTAAATGCGGGTAACTTTAGCAGGGATTGATTTCAGTTACGGTTATACCGGTATGAAACCGGTATTCCATTACGGTGCCGTTATGTCGTAAAGGTTATGCGCGCCGCGCGAACATAACGGTACCGTAACCGTTTTGAAATAACGGTTAGCGGTATAAGTTTTAAATGATACCGAAACCTTTATAATACCGGTAAAGGTTATCGAGACGAGAAAAGTAAGCGAGCTGGCATGGCACTCTACAGAGGAAGCATTGGCTACTAAACATTTGAAGACAAAAAGACAAAACGGCAGTGCCTTTGCCGGCGGTTTGGCAACAACGCCAGGCCAAAGTCGATATATCGGTACCTTTAAAAAGCGGTTACGGTACCGGAAAAAATAAAGGTACCTTTATATTTCAATAGCGAAATATAAAGGTTCCGCTACCGAAACCGCTATTTCACAACCGATATGACGTCATACCGTTAAAATAGAATACAGGTATTTTTCGGTTATGCAGTCCCTGAACTTTAGCCCTGGAGGGTAACTTTGGCATTCGCAAATTACTCTGTCCGCCGCCTTTTTAGGGTTCCGTAGTCAACAAGGAACCCAAGTTTCGTCAGTGACTTTACTACTAGAATTTTTATCACGATCGTCAAAAACAAAGAAAAAATAATAGGACATTGTGCATTAAGGGCCGTAAGAAGGGGATTCCTAACGAGAATCTATTAGAAACCCGACGCCAAAGGCAGAGGGCTTTTAATGAGTCGAGTTTATAATCCCCTTACTGCCCGTGATACACACAATGTTTTTCATCACATTTGCGAGGAAATAAATAACTACAAAAGACAGAAAAATCTAAGTTTCCTCTCGAAAAAGCACCACTCAAAAATTTTCGAAATTGACAACTTCACTTACAGATTTGAGGAGGGCGAGGGGGCGTGGCACCGCATGGCCTGCTAGATTATTTTCAACCAATCACAGAGAAGAATTCTTGTGACGCGCGGCCAACTAGATTTGCCAATTAATTTGTTTGATTTGTTTTTAACCAATCAGAGCACACACAAGCTCATAACTCCCTAGGGAGTTATAAATCCATAACTCCCGCGGGAGGTAAATCGGGTATAGCTGCCCTATAAACTTGCCTATAATACATCCTTTACGAGCAAGTGTGATGAAAAGATATTAAATTAATACAATGTCAACAAATGTACACAATAACGAGTAAATAGAAAAATAAAACAAAATCAAAAGAACAAATATGTCAACCACTGGTTATTTTTTTATTTATTTTTTATTTAGAACACAAACAGTCACATAAACAAAAATATAGCATTTGTCGAACGTGGCTGATTGAATTGATTTGATTTGTTTCGATTCTTTGGAACTCTTTGGGGGAGGCCTATGTCCAGCAGTGGACGTCTTTCAGCTGATATGATGATGATGACGAGGGTGGGTGGCGGTGATTTGTAGCTAAGCCGTGTGGAGTAGGAAGCTTGGCGTTACTTGCGGTCTGATATCTTTTTTAACGCTAAAAACTATATGAGCTAGGGAGTCTTGGCAATCACTTTACATGTAATGTATGTAATTTAACGACCGCTTTAGCCTAGTTGGTAGTGACCCTGCCTACGAAGCAAGAGGTCCTGGGTTCGAATCCCGGTAAGGGCATTTATTTGTGTGATGAGCACGAATATTTGTTCCTGAGTCATGGATGTTTTCTATGTATTTAAGTATTTATTTATCTATATAAGTATCTATATCGTCGTCTAGTACCCACAGTACAAGCTTTGCTTAGTTTGGGACTAGGTTGATTTGTGTAAGATTGTCCGCAAATATTTATTTATTTATTAATGTTTTTAGCGGGATCTCATTCCTTTTTGTAAGGAAATTTCTAAAGAAGTGTAATGGAAAACCCATACAAACTTCCATCCCCTAATTTAAAAGGTGGGGGATGATTTACTAACAATCCTGAAATACGTATTATTTTTTAATGAAATTTAAATCTATTTAGTTCAGATAAAGTACTTAACAAAATTACATCCTTTTGCAAATGTCTATCTCGTGTTTTATTATTTATAACAAGGAGTCCCTATATCAATTTTCAGACCCCTAGCATCAAAATTTGCGGAAGTCTCATACAAAATTCTATCCCCTATTTAAGGGGATGGGGGGCACCGCCTTCCATTTTTTTGGTTTTTTAATTGATTCTCTTACCTGCTCATAGAAATAGAAAAGCTATACAGGGTGACTGGTAATTCGACCTATGCCTTGAAAGGGGTTATACTAGAGCTAATTTGCAACAATTTACGAGTATGTCCAGTCAACCAGGGGTCAAAACACGATATTTTTTTAAATTTTCGAGTTATTAGTTTGTTTGAAAAAAAAATCGCCTTGCAGCCTTAAAGTGCTGATTGTGACAAAAATGTTTTTTACCATCCAAATGGAAGTACTTTTGTCACAATCACCAGCTTGGTTGCAAGGAGAATTATTTTCATACAAACTAAAAACTCGAATATCTCGGAAACCAGCGAGTTTCGACCCTGGTTGTTATTGTGTAGCCATGTTACATAGATGGTATTATATGGCTTGGTTTCGTTGGTTGGATGATTTTTTTTGGGATGGTATGGTTCATACTAGCTTACATACCAGATTTCAGCTTTCTAGGACTTCAGGAACTACCCTAAAGGTTTTGATGATCAACGTGAGTGAGACAGTGACTAAATCGGCGTTTTTTAGATATTAATAAAATTTTAAGTATAAGAACTACGCTATTGAAACTTTATATGTTTAATAATAAGTCCACTAACTATATCCCGATAATTTTGTTTCTCTGGTATAATCCAACCCCAATTTATGAGGGTTCAAAAAAACGACAAAGCGCTCCGAGAAAAGGTAGCGCCCTTGCGCTTCGCTTGGCTCGTCTTGGCGGGGGCCTGGCGTGCCCCCAGATTCATAGCATTTGCATTACGTTCTCAGTGAAAAACGCCCAATCTCCTGAAATCTCGTAATCTCGCGAGATCGCATTCTCAGGAGAGGGAAATATCCCGAGGGCCGGAAATAGTTACACTATCGCGATTCGCACCCAGCAACGACGTGTAATTAAAAGATAAGATGCCGGTGGAATGTGATAAGCGTGTTTGGTTATTTGATAACGCCGCTCCTTGCTTGTAATGGAGAAATTCTTCGCACATTAAAATCACTTAGTTTTACCTAGTTACTATACCTATGTTCAATTATTGTTATTAAGGCGAGGCCGGTTCATGGTCTTCTCTCCCTCTCACTGAGCATAAGCGTGAGCGAGATGGAAGTGCGTGTTCGGAAGTGTGTAACATCACTTTTTAGTACATATTAATTGTTTTTTGGAATACTGGATGATTTATTAAAAATCTATCCGGTTATTGTCTTGGAACAATAAAAAACCTATCCTTTTTATAAAAATAAAACATAGATTGTCGTTGAAAATTACGAGATCTCGAACATTTAAGTTTATTTTTATGGTGATATTTAAGATTTTTTTGCAGAGTTACCAAGTATTTTTTTTATATTATGTTCGGTTATTGTTTTTCTTTGTTTCTTTTTCAGTCTACAGTAATTTTTCTGTAGTAGGAGCCTTCATTATTTCTTCACACTAGAAGCTCAAACATCAATATTTTCGTCAGATCGTGAACGGCCTCGCCTTAACTATTTAAATTTGCATTTATATGATTGGACATAAAAAACAAAACATTTATTTCAAACCATACAGATCCATATTTTTGTTAGTAAAATCTTAAGTAGGTAAGTGTTATGTTAGTATTGGGAACAAAAATTAAATAAAGTAACTGACGTTTTCCAACGAGTTGGACATAGCCGATATAGCCCTCCGAATCGCTAATTATTCTGGTAGTGACTTTCGGGCTGTCAAAGCCCTTATATCACTGCGACCATCGCTGATCTATTGTGATATCGCTATCGCTAAACTTAAGTGGCAGTGGGCGCACATTACACGTAGAACCAATGGCCGTTGGGGCGGAAAGGTTCTCGAGTGGCGACCACGTACCGGAAGGCGCGGCGTGGGTAGGCCCCGCACAAGGTGGACTCATGACCTGGTAAAGGTCGCGGGAGTCCGCTGGATGCGGGTGGCGCTGGACCGGTCATTGTGGCACTCTTTGGGGGAGGCCTATGTCCAGCAGTGGACGTCTTTCAGCTGATATGATGATGATGATGATTTGACATTAAATGTATTGTGTCACATATTTTCTAATGCACATTAATATATCTGTGTTCTTTTTTTTTTCTATTTCTTCCTTATTGTGTACTTATATTTGTTGACATAGTCTTAATATTATATCTTTATTTTCCTTTGCTTTTGGCGATCGTGATAAAGGTTCTTATTTTTTGACATGCATGCAAATTTGTAATGTAATTTTTTATCATGAAATAAATAATCTTATCTTATGTACTCAAAACTTTTTCCCGACCATGGCAGAGTGAAAAGCAGGGATATGATTTTAGCAGTCTTTAAGATACTGGACCGATTTTGATGAATGAGGTATTAATCTATCCGGGAGACAAAGGCTCCCTTTTGTTTGATAATTTACTTTTAAAACAAAGTTTAAACCGACTTCAATTCAGCACCTCGCCAAGCCACATAGGTACAGGAAAATTTCCACATTTCCTTTCCAATTTACCAGATGAACTGCTCACCGAGAGCAAATGTGTTGATTATTACAGAAAAATACCAACGCTGTGGGCTGATAATATTTGAGGAGTTCTGTTGATTCCTCAAGGATCTCAGAATTAACACTTCATTAGTTGCTACTTCAACGGAATCATGTCAGAATCTTTGACATACTTTACATCTTTGAGGATTTCCATAAATGATCTGTGGTCTTCATCATCAATATCATCATTCTACTTCACCAAACTTATAATAGAAAATACCGAAATCACTACATGCGTGCCTATAAAATTTGGGGCTTGCCCTAAATTTCCCTGGTATCCCATCATCAGATCCTGACTTGTGACAATGAGACCACCTCAGGAGTATCATCGTTTGAACAAAAACAGAATTTTGGAAATTGGTTGGAGACCCTTGGAAGCTGGCCGCAAGCAAGGGTCTCACTGGCTGTCTGTTGCCGACCCCTCCCAACTATTCAAGTAAATAAACCTGAAGTCTTTGCTATAAGGAGAAGCAATGGCCCAGAATTTTACTTGCAATATTGAAATCAAGAAATGATTGAAGTTTGAATATTTCTTAATTTCAATAGCCTCACATAACATCCTCTCTATAATTTTAAATTGTAATGTTAATCATATCTCAATTTTACTTTTAATAGGTGCGTCCGCACCAAACGCACGCTCACCCGAGCGGCTCGCCCGAGCCCTCCGCACGCTCACCCGAGCCGCTCAGGCGAGCGTGCGGAGGGCTCGGGCGAGCCGCTCAGGTGAGCGTGCATTCAGTGTGGACGCACACCGCGAAAATAATTTTCACGTTATTCATTTGAAAACAATAAATAAATAAATAAGTACATTGCCAGTAGCATTGCGCCGCGGCCCCTTTGATTTCGCCCAAAAAGCCGACAGCGCTCGGGTGAGCGTGCGGCCACACAAAACAACCGTCCACACCGGCTCAGGCGCGCCGATCGCCGTCCACACTTAGTCTAAGGCCTGAGTGGACGCTCGGAGCGGAGCGTTCGGCGGGGCGTGCAGCGGGGCGGGCGAGCGTGCATTCAATTTGTGCAGCGTCTACTCAGGACACCAGTATGAGCCTCATTTGTTTAAAATACACGCCGCACGCCCCGCTCCGCCGCACGCCCGACTCGAGCGTCCACTCAGGCCTTACACTTAGCGCTAGCTAGGGCGAGCCGCGCTCGGGTGAGCGTGCGTTTGGTGTGGACGCACCTAATGAAACAGGAATTGGAGTTTTGTACTGCAAAATGGTAATATTTTAAGTAGTTCGTGTTAATTGCACTCGCAGGCGGCCAAAATCACAGGCTCAGCTTAGTTTGGTGTCTGATGGATATAATGTTTATAATTTAAGTGTATTTTTGGTAAATAATTTTGTTTTTTTTTTATTGTGGATGACTGCTCTTTACCACCTGCTTGGGATCCCATTGTACATACCTATATTATATGTCTTAGCTATTTATTTCCTTAAATAAGTATAATTTCAAGGTCACAGTACTCTGAATAGACACTTAAAGATAATAGGTATAAGTAACAACGCTACCTGCCCACAAACAAGCAAGCATGTACTAGGGGAGTGTGTTATGTACGCGGCACCGCGGTTTAACACATTCGGTAAAGATGTTAGAGGAGAGGGAATTGAGGGATATCGACCTTAAAGATGTCCTTCTGTTCTGCAGGAAAACGAGAAGAATTGAAGAGTTTGTGTGGGAACGCCGCCGGGACAGTAACCTGAGGCTCCAAACTAAGGGAATTCGGCTGAATGACCGCGACAAGCGGTCGACTGCCCGCCTGTTTCCAGCCAGGCGTCCCTTCACAACATCAACATCAACATAATTTCAAGTTGTATATTTATTTATAAGTTTTGTACTAGAAATTTATTTGAGGACCTCTCTACGAGTAAAGGCCTCCTATGTTCTACTCAACATTTTCCTGTTTTGGGCTTTTGATACCCAGTTTTCTCCTGCTACCTTTTTTTATTACATCTAGCCATCTCTCAAGAGGTCTGCCTATTTTCCTTTTCCGAGAGGGCCATTCCAATATGTTACTCTTTTTGTCTATCTATCCCATTGTACATATAAGCTCTAAATATGATCGAGTTATAGTATTTTTCACAATCGTGTTATAATAGAGAGCTTTATAGTCGAGTACCGTGTTTAGGCCACGAAGCTTGCTGAGTGGCCTAAGTAAGGTACGAGATTAAAAAGCTTGATTATAACACTATTGAGAACAATACTTTTTGTACGAGTTCATTAAAATTAATTTTCTACGAGTCAACTGAACTAATTAAACAAACTCGATACTGTTGAAAAGAAGTGCAGCTCATCGCTCGTACGTTTGTTGATATCTTAAAAGACATCAACGAGCGTACGACATCAAAGCGATTCTATTGGTCCAATTCATTACAGTTCAGTAAAGCAGCCACGTGATTGGTCGAATTTATTTTAGTTGTCTGGAGCGTATCGAAAAGTAGTTATTTCGATTGTTTCGACAGTAACATGGACTACAACTATGAAAAGAGTGACGTTGCAGTATTCTCTATGAAATCTTAATACACATATTTTAATCGTCGAGTACAAAAAAATTCTTTTGAGAAGTAATTATATAATTAACTTTAGGCACCTGTAAAATTGGGAATCTATAAAATAGGGAACAGCCCGTTAATATACTCATAAATTAATAGAATATCCTCACCTCTTTATCAGTCTCTTCCGCATCCTGCAACCTTGGTATTTTCCTCTTTGGAATCACCAGAAAATGCACCGGAGCCTGTGGCGCTACGTCATTAAACGCCATACACAGGTCATCCTCATAAATTATATCAGCATTGATCTCCCGCGACAATATTTTGTCGAAAATCGTCGGTCCCGGCGAAGCCACACTTTGTACCTGAGCCCTCTTCACTTCGTCGCTGTACGGTCTTCTCACAGCGAATGCAGAGCCTCGGGATATATCGTATATGTTGGTCGGATAGCTCCGTTTGCAACGGAACTTTAATGCCCGTTGGATAACTTTGGTAAACATTTTTATAAAGCAAAAAACATCTCGTAATGAAATTTATGAATTACGACGAATTCGCGGTTGACGTTTGTGGAATGCGGGATGGAGCGTTTTTTCGCTTTGAACTTTGTCTACTCTCTGTTGACACAACTACGTCGATGATACCCTGAATAATTGTATTTCGTGTTGAAAATATTTTATTTGATTACGAAACACATTTGGTTTCAATATTTAAAACTACATTTTGTACTCTATCTAAGCGAAAAATTTAATATATATGGGAGATTACGTCCACAGAATACGAAATGTCTTACGTAGTTAAAAGTATAAAAACGCTTGTTATCCGATTGTTTTTTTTATTTTTTTATTATTTATTTCATGACCATGGATACAGAGTCCTTCAGTCGGAATCATAGATTACATTGCATTTCTAAAGTAAAAATTTTAACTGAATTACAAGATAAGCAATAATATATATGTAACATTTAACAATCAAATTTTTTCCACTGTATTCAAAATGAACTTAAACACAGGTAGGAAATACACAGGGTTTGATAGTAAATCCTGAACAAGGCGGGGAACACTTAATGAATTTTCATCAGCAATATCACTAATGACACTGACAAGTATCAGCCTTTGAATGGCAAACGTTTCACACTCAAACATAACATGTTTTATATCCGCATTTTCCTTAGAACAATGTGTACATTTATCATCATTTATGATTTTCATCCGATTGAGATGCGCTGGAACCAAGCAATGACCAGATCGCAAACGATTAATGCATGTTATGAACTTTCTGTTAATATATTTGAAGCTATTATACCACGGTGCTGTAGGTAAGTTTCGCTGTAATTCTGCGTACCATTTTCCTTTTGTCTCTGTAGTGACGTCCCAGTATTCCTTCCACATTCTTCTTGAAGAGCTCTTAAACTGGTGATAATAATCCGTGAAAGGTACTTTAAAAGATTCTGTTAAATCGACGTCGTGGTCGCGACGAGTCGCATGATCCACAACTTCATTTCCTGCTATGCCACTGTGGGAGGGAACCCATACAAATTCTAATTTCTTTTTCCCTAACTTAAGTATCATATCCTTAATTCTGTATATAATATAATTTTGTTTATATGTTAAATTACAATTACATAAAGTAGATAGCACACTCTTAGAATCACTAACTATTAATATATTTTCACTATTTACATTTGTATATACATAAGTCAAAGCAGCTAATATTGCCCAACCTTCTGCAGTAAATATGCTACAATTACTTGGTATTTTATAACATTTGGTTAATTTCATTTGAGGATCATAGTATGCTGACTTAACATGTTCACTTTTAGAACCATCAGTGTACAAAGAATAGAAGTTTGGTTTTTCACTTAAAAATTCTAAGAAATCATACTTATTATTTACAGAATCTAAATGACACTTGATGTCAAGGTAGCTAAGTAAAGTGTTATATGGGCACTTGTAAATTGGCCACTTGTTACTGGTGTACATGTTTCTTGTCAAGTTTTTTGTACATGTCATTATGGTTGGAATTTCAGGTAACGAGCCTGAGATAAGAGTACTAGCCGAGATGTTGGATGTCTCAGCTGACTGTGTGATTCCTGCAGGATGTGTGATTTTATCTAGAACAACACTATAATCACAGGATAACTCCTTTAAACAAAATCTCTCAGCCAGCTGTAAGCGTCGTAAGGACAATGGAGGTATACAATTTTCAATTTCCATAGTGTTAATAGGAGTGGTGCGCATCGCTCCACTTATCACTCTCAGACCCATATTCTGTATAACATCCAACTTTCGTAATAAGCCACTACTTGCATTCATATAAGCCAAGGAACTATAATCAAAGTGACTTCGGACTATGCTTTTGTACAACATGTTAAGAGTTTTTGGGTCAGAACCCCAGAATGTCCCTGCCAGGCTTCTCATTACATTTATGCTCTTCATGGCATTCTGACATATATAATTTATGTGCTTATCAAATTTTAGCTTATCATCTATAACAACACCTAAAAATTTATGATGACTGACAATAGGAATAAGATTATTATCATATATAATATTTACAGCAGACTGTGCAAATGGGTCTTTACTGAATACTAATACTGTACTTTTCTCTGAACTTATTTCTAATTTTAAAGTGTTGCTATAATAAAGTTGTAGTTGGTTTAATGCTGTGTTCATGTTATTTACAGCCAAGTTCAAGTTCTGATTTTCACTGTACAAAAGCAAGTCATCTGCAAATTGCAATATTTTAACTTGGGATGTATTTACAAAATTAAGAATTTGCGATGTATATAAGTTGTACAATAAAGGTGACAATGTAGCGCCTTGCATTGTTCCTTTATTTACATTTCTAGGTCCATGTAGTTTATTATTGAATTTAACAAATAAGGTTCTATTGTGTAAGAAATCGAATATCCATTTTAAAGTTTTACTTGGTAAGCCCAATTCATGTAAAACATGAATCAGACTTTCAATGTTAACATTGTCAAAGGCACCTTTAACATCTAAAAAAACACATACAACATTAGAGTGACTGAGTTTTGCCTTTTTAAGATCAGATATGAGAGATACAAAGCTTTCAGAGCAACTCCTGCCTTTTCTGAATCCAAATTGAATATCTGGTAACTTTCCTTGTGTTTCAGCAAAGTAATCTATTCTTAACTTTAACATATTTTCAAAAAGTTTCCCTAAACATGATGATAAGGAAATAGGCCTGTATGATGAAGGATTATTGACAGCTTTATTTGGCTTTAGGATGGGAATGACACATTGCGTTTTCCATGATGACGGTATAACTAAGCTATTCCATAATTTATTATAAACTTGTATTAGGATTTCTACAGCATTGGGATGTAACCTTTTAATTAACATATATGGTATATTATCCAACCCTGGTGTTGTGTCTTTTCTAGTTTTTAGTGCTATGTATAATTCATTCAATGTAAATGGCCTATTAAGAAAGGAGTTAGTTTGATTCTCGGCAGACTGATTAAATATGTCACTTAGGTTATTTGGATCAAACTGAGACGAATCTGATATTTTATCTAAGTAACTTGGTACCCATTCATCATTTAGATATCTGTTGTGAGAGGAACCTATTCTTTTAAATCGTTTAATGTAGCCCCATATCCTAGCAATAGGTGTCATTCTATTAAAACTACTGCACAAGTTGTGCCATGAATTAACACTTTCTTCTTTTAGTATTCTTTTCTTTTGAGCATCAATCTTTTTGTAGTTTATGAAATTGGTAATGCTTGGTGATGTTCTGTAATCTATTAGAGCTTGTTTCGATTTTTGTACTGCATCATCACATGTTGGATTCCACCAAGGAGCAGGTTTTCTCATGACTTTCGGAGTTTGTTTTGACTTTAGCTTTGGAACTGTTTCTGATCGAATGTTATACAATATGTTTACATAGTTGTTGTACAAATTAAGTGGCTCTGTGTTATTAACATCCAATTGAGAAAAACAGGTTTCTGACAAATTATAGTATTTAGACCAATCTGCTTTACTATAAATATATTTTTCTTCTACAGGTCGGATCTCATACATGGAAGGCTTCACATTTACGACTACCTGAGTTGGATAATGATAACTGCCCATTGGATCGTCATGAACGCGCCATTCACAAAATGGGGCCAACGTGGGACTAACTAGAGCTAAATCAATTGCAGACGAATTTCTATTTGGATAAGACACAGTTGTTGCACTACCATCATTTAAAATGCACATGTCAAATTCGTCAATGAGTTTGTACAAGCTGTTGCCTCTGTTATTATTAGAATGACATCCAAACAATATGTGATGTGCATTAAAATCTCCCATAATAATACATGGCTTAGGAGTTTCCAGTAATACCTTTTTCATTTTGGAGGTGTCAAACCTGTTACCATTAGGAGGACAATATACACAAAGAATACTTAAAGTTCCTATTGATGTCTTTATTGATATACAGATATTTTGAATGGATTCATAAAAAGTTGTGTTTGTTATGCTATACTGTAAATTTTGTTTAATCAATATTGCGACTCCATTATGTGTGTTTAGTGAATTTTTATGTATAATGTTATATGGTGTGAAATTAGGAATTATGCTTGTACTTTTGAGCCAGGTCTCATTTAATAAACATATATCAATATCTTGTTCAGAAAGAAATGTTTTTAATAAGGTTTTCTTGCTCTGTAAACTCTGTATGTTAAACTGTGCTATTTTTAAAAATGTATCCATTAATTAAATAAATTTGTCAACAGTATTTCTTTAATTCTTTTAATTGTGATTGGGGTATTATCTTTGTCGTTTCCAAGACAGACCATTGACTTAACTATTGCGTTCATTAGTATTTCATTATTAACAAGTTGTTCCATGTTGAAGGTTTGTGGGCTACGGCTAACAGGTTTATTAGGCATAGGTGGAAAGGCAGTAGGAATGGCAACAGGTGGTAGTGATGGAGCACTCACCACAGTGGCATATGACTGGTTCGAATTGGCGTATTTCTGTTTCTTTTCTTCTATTTTCTGTTTCTTTATGGGACATTCCCTGGATATAGCTAGGTGGTTCCCGCTGCAGTTTATGCATACGATTTCATCGACGTCACATTCTTTGTAGGAGTGTTGTCCGGCACAGGAAGAACACATTTGTTCACCTCTGCAGACCCGAGCTGAATGGTTAAACTTCAGGCATTTATAGCATTGGAGTAGAGGTGGTATATACATATGCACCTTGTATCTAAACATATTGAGGTATGCATGTTGGGGTAATGTTGTAGTCGCAAAAGTGATCGCTATTGTCCCCAAAGGGACCAGTTTCCCATCGACTTTTCGCATAAATCTTTTAATTGATATGATTTCTGCATCACATGAAATATTTTGGTATATTTCTTCATTCTTCAATTCCTTTGGTACATATCGAAGTACACCTGTGGTCTCGGTCAGTGTTGCAGGTACAAACGCTTTAAGTTTATTCCTGCCCAGGAAAAGGTCCATTTTAAGAAAAGTATTTGCCGGCGCGGGCTTCCTGAATGTTATTCCAATTTTGTAGGCATTCACTCTATGGACAGCTACAATACCTTTTACATGCTCCGTAAATAGTTTTGTTAGAGTAATAGGGTTTCTATTACCTAGCTTGTCATTGTCTTGTGATTCTACGTAAACAACGCACTCAGCACTGTGGTTCTCTGGAAATTGTCTTTTATAATTCGGTTTAGTGAACATTTTATAGTCTTCAGCACTCTTGTCGATTTTTCGCTTTTTTGGTTCTTTGTCACCGGGGGCCTCGCCCCCGGCGCTCTTCACACTCATTTTTTGTACACTATATACACTTTGTATTTACACTATATTTACAACAAAAACAATCAAACATATACAAGAATTATTAATTTGCAAAAAGGAGAAAATTTCAATGCCCGCTTAGTTTGACTTCCCGCCAAAAAAGTCCCTTATCCGATTGTCATCATTTAATGTAGCCATCGTTTAAAAGTTTACGTATATTCTTAGTAAAAATAAAATAATCGAAGGTTTTTATAACACGTTCGCAGTCCACATATCAATTGTTTCGAGTACTCTGATACTGTTTGATTTTCCGATAAACTTACTTGTCGTCCGTAAGTTAGAAAAGATACCGTCGAATGGGGGAAATTGAAAACTGGTGTAACATAGGACGAAACATAGTAAAAAAATTGATTATTCGTGATGGCAACACCGTTAGAGATATTCCCCTCAGTTTGCTGTCAATTCACCCGCAAGATCAAAATGCTTCCACAGGTAACGCAAAAAGTTGTTATTTCTATCAGTAGTTCTCTTAAAAATCGATTTTGCATGTGCTTACAAATTAATATGATGATATAATTGTTCTGTAACAGTGTCTGCCACGACTCCCGTATTCAAATATTTAACTTTATTACCGATTGTTTGAAATTGAAACTAAGTAAGTACTTCAGTAATGCCAACCTACGCAAAAAAAAAACTAAATCAGTAAAGGTGCATTCATATTTGGGTAAATTGAGTTAATTGAGACGACGACGTCTAAAGTTACTTCTGAGGGCCTACCGCGAAAGGCATTCGAAGTTTTCCCTCTCTGTCATACTTACGAGTTCTTACGTAAGTGCGACAGAGAGGGAACACTTCGAATGCTGTTGGCGGTAGGCCCTCAGCATATCCCAAGTTTGACTTTTTTACTTTTAAATAATGCTTATTTGCATTTCAGATGCCAAATTGGCTCTAAAATAGGTATATCATCATAGCACAGCAGTCAATGCAGATTTTGAGGTAACATCATGTTATGAGTCATAATATGTAGTTTCTGCATTTTTGTGTTCAAAAGATTCTTGTGATTTTTTAATTTTTTTTTGTGTTTTTAGAATAAAAGGTTACTTATAGCACTCCAGAAGAGTAAAACAATACAAATAAACTTCTTTTGAAGAAAAAAAATATATTTTCAAATAAAACCACGTGGGAATAATTGTTTACAAGCTTAATAATCTATCGTTTAACTTTTTGCTCCTATTACAGGCCACACCCTGCATATTTGTCGGTCAACTCAATATTTAGAAATTAAACAACACATGTCTTGTCGTAAAAAATATATTTAGTATCACAAATTCTCTATGTCCATAATATATTTTAAAACCCACATAATCATTATTTTAACCCGAATTTTCACTGCCTATAAATTGGCAATAATCCCTTCCGTTTTAAAACCTATGTTTAAAAAAAGTAGTTTACTTACTTAAGTATTTAAATTTTTTTGATCACTAGGTAAGTACACTAAAAATAAAACTAATCAATTAATTTTCTATTAACCCAAACCAAAGTCATGTAGTTCTTGACAAACATATGTACCTTACCTAAATGCATGTGTACTTTATAAGTAGCCAGTTTAATTGAATACCTATTCAAATAATAATCATCGAGGGTGTTTTTTTACACATACGCTTTTGGGGCAACTTTGCTTTGTTACAAAACATACCATATATCATAATCATCATCATCATCATATCAGCCGAAAGACGTCCACTGCTGGACATAGGCCTAACCCAAAGAGTGCCACAATGGCCGGTCCTGCGCCACCCGCATCCAGCGGACTCCCGCGACCTTTACCAGGTCATCAGTCCACCTTGGTAGGCCCCCAGGCCTACCCACGCCGCGCCTTCCGGTACGTGGTCGCCACTCGAGAACCTTTCCGCCCCAACGGCCATCGGTTCTACGTGCAATGTGCCCCGCCCACTGCCACTTAAGTTTAGCAATTCGGAGGGCTATATCGGTTACCTTGGTTCTGCTGCGGATAGCCTCATTTCTGATGCGATCGCGCAGAGAAACTCCCAGCATAGACCTCTCCATTGCCCTTTGAGTGACTTTGAGCCTTCTTATGAGGCCCATAGTAAGCGACCACGTTTCCGTGCCATATGTCATCACTGGCAACACACACTGGTCAAAGACTCTTGTCTTGAGACACTGCGGAATATCATAATAGTTCCCCCTATAATCAAAGGTCCTGTAGTAGTTACTATGAGGGGAGGGAACTTACAGATAAAACACAATTAGAGCTAAATACTTTTTTGAATTTTTGAACTTTAAATATATCCAAGGATAAAGTTCTGCAACTATAAAAAAATATATAATTATGTTTATTTAAAACAGAAGGAACCAAAAACCAGAAGTAAAACGTAACACAGATATGGTCAAAATACACCTTTTTGGAACGCATTCATCAGCCAATTATAATATGAAACACTAAAACTTACTTCACAAAATAAATACACGCAAACACATGCAAATTGACCAAATTACAAATTTTCCATAACTTCCTATTTATGAAACATCAAAATGAGACGAAATTAATAACGCACTAGGTAGGTAGTCAAACTAAATTAGGTACCGTCTGTGGTACCGTCAAACATGCCTACTTTGCCACCAGGGGGAACTTTGCCCAAGAGGAAAATTTTAAAATTTGCTTCTTGGGCAAAGTTCCTCCTGGTGGCAAAGTAGGCATGTTTGACGGTATAGTCCATATTTTTTGAAGTGATGATTCAATGAACATTTTATGTTCCGTCAAATACCTATGCCTACATTGCTCGCTTTTTTCGGAAAAACACGAATATGTCATGTTTTTTATATGGTAGGATGATATTTTGTTTTGCTTATGGAATCCTTCGTAGTAACACGCATGTGTTCACGAGGAGTAGTAATATTTTTTTTAAATTAACAAATAGGTATTCCAAATTATTATCAATTTTGATCGCGGGTAAAGTTATCTGGACTTTTGCCAACATTGCCCATGTCGAATTATTGACTCAACTTATAGCTCTAAAGTATGATGTTGAGACTTTGAGACACGACTTAGTCCAAAATTTTGGGCAAATATGGCGTTTCATTTGAACATCTTGGTCTTAACTACGAAAAGTGTTACACAATACAGATGGGTATAATGTTACCTGGGTAGTTTTAATCTTTGCCATATACACCTCACATTCCAGAATTTGCTGCAAGCTCCTGACTGAAGTTAAAGACATGTAGGGATGATTCAAATTCAAGTCATAAATATAATAATTTTTTTACTAAAAATAGTAAGGTTGCCATAAATATGTTGTGTTTTCGTTCATTACCAGATTTGTTTGAAATTTGATTTTTGGGCAAAATTCTCCCTGGTGGCAGTCCAAAGTTAAAACGGCCGGGTTATTTACCAGTGGCGCTAGTGACCACGTAAACGGGTTCTTAACCTTTTTATTGCAAAAATACTGGCACGCGCCGACCAAATAATGGCATTGTTTGAGTTCAAAGGCTTTGTTTTCACCCTCACTTCAAAAAATATATAGGTGCTATACAAAATAGTACATTTGTCTAATATTTACTACAATCTTACACATTATGACAACTCATCGAATACATCAATTGAACTTAACTAACACTTAAATCTATCCGTCGCGCTCTCACGCGCCAACGATGCGGCTATATACCGTACTGAAGAGAGACAGCAATAATCTGAGTGTTCCGTAGACGATGGTGCGAGCGTACCGATTTTGCATGACGATACGAAGGAATATCAGAAACACGATGAATTTGCTGGTTTGGTGGAGGAGCCACATTCTGTGAACAAAACGTATAGGTACATTACATTTACACACGATATACTTACACTTACATGCAGGGCCATTTCGCAACGCTAAAAGTTTTTATTTAACAAGTCTAATCAGGCCATACTACGCCCGACCAATAACAACTACCCTCAAACATGCCTACTTTGCCATAATGTAAAAATTTGCTTCTTGGGCAAAGTTCCCCCTGGTGGCAAAGTAGGCATGTTTGACGGTACCTATTTTATCTTATCTAGGTGAGGGCCCTTTCGGATGCACTTCGACCCAGTGGGATATTTTGTGCATTTGCCCTCACCTTTATGCCTGCTCCCAGGCTTGCTCCATCATTTCCACAAAACGGATGATGCAGTTCACCGGGAGCACCTTGAACTCCTTTGGTTGCGGATAGCTGTTACCAAAGTAATTCATTCTCTGTCTGGCAAGGGCATGACATTCACACAATAAGTGTTCCATAGTCTCATCCTCCTCGCCACACATTCTGCAGTCTAAACTATCCGCTAGTCCCATCTTGGCCAAGAGATCCTTGACCCCGAAGTGACCTGTGAACACCCCAGATATAATTCTGAGTTGCTTCCTACTGGATTTCCAGAGTTTTCTGGTCTAGGCCGAGTCCACTCCTTCTATGAAGAGTATGAAGAGCTTAGAGTGCCTTATATATAACAACTACCTAACCATGTGACCACTGTTTGGCTGGCGGGCGAATTTACTCCTGGGCAAAGTTGAAGGGTGTGACGTTACTTACTTGTGCATGTGTCGTTTCGCCTTCTCTATGTCCCGGTCTTTCTCTTGAAGCAAGTACTTGCGGGTTCCCTTCACGAAATCCGTGTAATGATCGTTCCAGCTGCAACAAGATAATTATGGTCATCATCATCATATCAGCCGAAAGACGTCCACTGCTGGACATAGGCCTCCCCCGAAGAGTGCCACAATGACCGGTCCCGCGCCACCCGCATCCAGCGGACTACCGCGACTTTTACCATTATGGTAAAACAGAGATAATTAAAAACAAAGTTTTAACCGACTTCTATAATTCAAATCAGTACCGTCAAACATGCCTACTTTGCCACCAGGGGGAACTTTGCCCAAGAGGAAAATTTTAAAATTTGCTTCTTGGGCAAAGTTCCCCCTGGTGGCAAAGTAGGCATGTTTGACGGTAGCCAAATTGCTTGAAGCAATTTACTGATTTGAATCCCATATCCTGGAGAAATCGAAGGGACTCTTCAAATTTTATAGGCAAACTTGAAGCAATTTAGCTACCGATTTGTATTTTAGAAGTCGGTTAAAGCTTTGTTTTACCGATGATGGACATCAGAACTGGATTTTGGTGACAATGGGACCAATCTGGAATGCTTTCAAACAAAGAAAGAATTTTTCAAATCGGTTTATAAATTACCACCGTCAAACATGCCTACTTTGCCAACAGGGGGAACTTTGCCCAAGAAGCAAATTTTGAAATTTTCCTCTTGGGCAAAGTTCCCCTTGGTGGCAAAGTAGGCATGTTTGACGGCACTCAGTAAATTACAAACAAAAAAAATACAGTCGAATTGAGAAGCACCTCCTTTTTTAAAGTCGGTCAAAAACCGTCCAAGTGCGAGTCGGACTCGCGCACGAAGGGTTCCGTACCATTATCTATAAAAACGGCAAAAAAATCACGTTTGTTGTATGGGAGCTCCCCTTAAAACATTATTTTATTTTGTTTTTAGTATTTGTTGTTATAGCGGCAACAGAAATACATAATCTGTGAAAATTATAACTCTCTAGCTATCACGGTTCTTGAGATACAGCCTGGTGATATCCGGCGGACCTCAAACCAGGCTGAGCCTGTATCTTGGGGCCCTGGAGTGCAAATATGTGAAACAAATTTGGTAGAAAAAACATAGAAACAAATTAACAAGCAAAATCTTTACAATACAATACAAGCAACGGTGCGCGTGTGTGTATGTGTGTGTGTGTGTGTGTGAGTGTATGTGTGTGCGTGTGTATGTAGTGTGGAGTGTGTTAAGTACGTGTTAGCAGCCAAGGAGAAGGAACTCGAGGGAACTCTTCAAATTTTAGAGGCAAACTTGAAGCAATTTGACTACTGATTTGAAGTCGGGTAAAACTTTGTTTTGGAAAGTAAATAATTAACTTACTTTATGGTCATAACGTCCAAGTTGTAGATGTTGCTGTCCTCAGGCGACAGGCGCCCGCGCAGCGTGCGCACGCGCTCGCTCTCGAAATGGAACTCGCGCGTAGCGAAGAACTCTAACGCGTCTGTCATGGCGGATAGCTTCTTGTTCGCCGTGATTAGATTGACCCTGTATCAATAAGGTTTGTTTTAAACGGACTGACTTCTACATCCACTAAGTAGTATTGGAAAAATAAGTCACCCGGCAAAGGGATAAAACAAGCAATGTAACCAAGTGTACATAAATATAACTGCGTCTGCGTAGCATGGTCGAATCAAGTCAACCCTCCATACAAAAGTAGTTTGGTTCTCAATTTAACGGCATACTGGAATAACATGAAACTATATACATTGAAACCGCCATGCCATATCTAGGTCGGAAACTAAGTATAGTACGACTCTTCTCAGGTGAACTTTTCGCTCCGAGCCCTAATCTTTCAAGCAAAGGCCATTGTCTCTATTATCGCGTAGCCGCTAGCTACCGAGTAAGCACGTGCCACTACAACATTCATGTTGAAAAACAAACGGTATCATCATAGTATTAAGGTTCAAATTTAATGTCAGTGATATTCTAGATATTACGTTTTGGTAGTGTAGGACGATAGACTACCCCGAAGCAATACGGCACTCACATTATTTTGATACTATTCTATCTGTTGCTATAAATTATAATAGAAAAAATTAAGCGACTAGTGACTTAGACTAAGTAAGCTCGATTCTCCATACAAACGTAGTTACGCTCTCATTTAAAAACGACTAGCTAATTTGCTTTGAAACTTTGTACTTAGAATAAGTTGAGTACTCGTACCCTCCAGGTCTGTAATTAGTTTATACAGGGTGGAAAGTTAAAACGGGGCAGTAAAGGCAGCTACTAGATCCCTTGCCGCCACGCAAAAATGGCATTAGGATTTCATTCCTAACTTTTTAAGTGATGACAATCTACATTCACAGATTTTTGAAAAAAGGTACAGTCAGCGAGAAAATCATCACTTTTGACGAATTTTTTTTTTAATGCCATTCGATCCCATTCCTATTAGGGACCAAAATACTCTTTGGGACCGACTAAGGTTTGACTACTAGAACGCCCAGA
Organism: Epinotia brunnichana; assembly: GCA_963854355.1. Taxonomy (NCBI): domain Eukaryota; kingdom Metazoa; phylum Arthropoda; class Insecta; order Lepidoptera; family Tortricidae; genus Epinotia; species Epinotia brunnichana. Next base: position 2,275,369 of record OY977963.1, on the reverse strand, counting down.
AATCAAATAATTTTTTTCCATGCAGTTAGTATGGGAATCGCAAAGTGCATTTTTTTTTAATGCCATTCGATCCCATTCCTATTAAGGATCAAAATACTCTTTGGGACCGACTAAGGTTTGACTACTAGAACGCCCAGAAATCAAAGAAAACTTTTTCCATACAGTCAGTATGGGAATCCCAAAGTGCAAGTAGCGTTAGTAGTAGTGATCGTCTAGATTGTATGGAGACGGAGATTATACAATTTGATGATCGTCTAAATAAATAACTAAAGTACTACTTGCACTTTGGGATTCCCATACTGACTGTATGGAAAAAGTTTTCTTTGATTTCTGGGCGTTCTAGTAGTCAAACCTTAGTCGGTCCCGAAGAGTATTTTGATCCTTAATAGGAATGGGATCAAATAGCATTAAAAAAAAATTTCGTCAAAAGTGATGATTTTCACGCTGACTGTACTTTTTTTCAAAAATCTGTGAATGTAGATTGTCATCACTTAAAAAGTTAGGAATGAAATCCTAATGCCATTTTTGCGTGGCGGCAAGGGATCTAGTAGCTGCCCTTACTGCCCCGTTTTAACTTTCCACCCTGTATAGCTTCATTTATTTATTTATTTATCGTATGGCGGTTACACACTGGTACATATATGTATTCGTATCGATGTCGCTGATAGAGTTCCAGTGTGCGCTGCGAGGTTCAGAAGGAACAGTGCAGCTGCCGAATTTGTTGTTCTTTTAGCACCACCCGGAGGTCACGTGTAGGGCTTCTAGGGTTATTCCTACGGTCGTAGAACAACAACGACCTCCAGATAGCTTCAGATACCATAGTGAAAAAATATAACGAATTTAAGTTTTTCATACAAAACTTGCTGTACTCGTATTTCGTCTGTTTTATAAACTGGAGCCATATACTTAAACTAATTCCAGACCTAGATATACCTTATGTCATTGTATATGCAAAGTTTCGTTACAATCCAACACGTAGTTTTAAAATGAGAACGAAACTCCGTTTGTATGGGAAGTTCGGTCGAGCTTAGTGCGGACTCTTAAATGAAAAACGTTCTAAACGCTCTATTTTTTTTCTATTTATCTATCATCTAGGTATCTATCTAGCATCAACATCATCGTCCTAGCGTTATTCCCGGTTGTGCCCCTAAAGGAGCCCGGGGTCCGCTTTGACACCTAATCCCAAGATTTGGCATAGGCACTAGTTTTACGAAAGCGACTGCCATCTGACCTTCCAACCCAGAGGGAGAACTAGTACTTATTGGGATTAGACCGGTTCCTTCACGATGTTTCCTTCACCGAAAAGCTAACGGTAAATATTCCGTACATATTTAAGTTCCGAAGCTCATTGGTACGAGCCGGGATTCGAACCCACGACCGCTGCTTGACAGCCGCATGGCTTAACCACTAGGCTACCGTAGCTTTTAAACAAACTTATGTTATTCTAGCATGTCGTTATATAGATAGGAAATACATACATACTTATATTAACAACATATACACAAAGTTAGATATCAAAAAATTATGTCTAGATTTGTTTACTATAGATACTGTCTTATGTTAGTTATGTTATAAATATATTTAGTTGTAAGTTAATTTAGAAACATTTGCGATGCCCTCACAGGGGTCATATTTGGGACTTACTGTGGCATGTGACAACTATGTAATATACTGTAACAACATGATTGCAATAAAATACTTGAAATAGTTGAAAAAAAATGAGAACTTAAGAACCAAACAGTTTGTATGGTGACTCAAGCGTCCTGTCGATTCTTAAGTAAGACATAAGACATTTATTTAGCAGAATCGTTTACACATATATTTGTAAGTACCAGACCCTGCACTAGGCTTTGCCTGTATCGCAGGAGACCGAGTACCTATTTTGTGTTTATTGTTTTTTTTTGTGACAATTTTTTTTTTCACTTAATGCGACGTGAGCTCCAAAAACTGATTTTTAAAAAATCGTAGCTCTTGTTTGGATTATAATACGGCTGCCCTAAATTTAATTAGCAATCTTGAGGTCTTTCTCAAGGGAAATCAGTTATTCGAATCCTGAGTTTTTGACTTTCGCTCGATAGAAAAAAATCACGAACATAGGTCTAAAATACACTTAAAAAAATCATAACAAATTATGCACAACAGCTAAACATATTAAAATTGGTTCTAAAAATCGGCATGACATTTTTGAGGGAAATCAGCTATTACTTTTTTATTTATTAAAACGCACAAAAAAATTATATTAAAAAACATGATATCCGCGCTTCCAAACACGCACTTCCATCTCGCTCACGCTTATGCTCAGTGAGAGGGAGAGAATACCACGAACCTACGTCCCCTTAAATCAGAAAAAGCGTATGTACGAGTATGCCAAAGGGTTGTAAGTTTGATTCTGGCGGACATCTAGCATCCGACCCTCACGCATGTGCATGGCTTGCTGACAAGAACGAATGCTCTAATGTGAGCCATAAACGCGGTCATGCTAGCTAGGCAGCGCGTTTATCTGACGAGAGTGACGAGCTACTAAACTGAACACAACAACGCAACGTGCATGCCAGTCGGATGGAAATGCAAGCGTCCATAGGCTACGGTAACGGCTTACGGGCCAAAAAAAAATTGCAAAAAACTTTTAACATTTCCATGCTTCTATGTATTTTATAGGTAGGTTTTGATAACCAGCTATGAGATCTGACAATAGGACATTACGTAGCTTTATATTAACTTGCACTGTTCGTATGTATGTAAATATGTAAGTATGTAAGTTGTCCGTCAAAATTTGCAATCCATTTTTCAGTCACTTCCCGTTATCCAATTGAGCTGAAATTTTGCAAGCATATGTATATCGCATGACAATGCAATATTATGATGACTTGGAGCTGATCTGATGCTGGAGCTGGAAGGTGGCCATAGGAACTCCGCAATAAAACGACACAACCCCATCGAGTTTGGGCTCGTTAGAATCGTCTCAGTGAGTAGTTGATGATGGTATGCAGAAAAATACAGTCGGCAGTAGAAGCTTGTACCAAAAATGAAATTTTTGACATAAACTTTTCTTTTTGTTTGGTACTCACGCTGTTTTAACACCAATAATTCGCGAAGTATATTCCGCTAGATGCAGCGGCACTGTTTGTGAGATGAACTCAACCGTTTTCCGGGCCCACCTGAAACAAAGACATTTTAAGAACGGCAGTCAATTCAATGCAATCAACGATTCAAAACATGGACATGGTAATTAGAATGTCATATTCACATTCACCGCATTCACGTCATGGACTTATAGAAAACATCCGCTGCAACCGAGCGGTTAAGACACGCATTTCCAATCTGGAGTTTGATTCCTCGGCTCGTACCAATGGGTTTTTCAAAAGAACTTGTGTACGAAATATCATTTGATATTTTATCTATCCAAATATCATAAACCCTCCATGATGCGTTCAAGAACCGCACATTATGGCCACCATGAAAATAGACTGTTTTGTTAGAACAAATTTATTATCTGTAAAAATGTTATTATTGCTAAATAATAACATCGATTTCGATGCTATTATTACATTCAAATTTCGAACACCTCAAAAAAACAAAGCAATTTGATTTGACCTCTATTCTAATATCAGTCGAGATGACGTTTAGTTCGAAATGAATTGTCATCATGTAAGTAAGATATCGAACGATATGACAGTTGGCGCTGACTCTAGTTTGTCTCTGAATTAAAAAAAATACTATGACAGCTGCCAGAAAACAACGCCGCGATGCCGGTCATAATATGCGGCTCCTGAATGCATCATGGAGGCTCATGATATGTGGATAGATAAAGTAGTTTATGTAACTGTACATAATTAGGCATTAACACACTAGTGTTTAATGCCCTTCATTATGTACAGTCACATAAACTACTATAACAGTATAAGTTTCTTAAGTGAAGGAAAACGTCGCGAGGAAACCGATGGTTGGAAGCTCAGATGGCAGTCGGTTTCGTAAAAGTGCCAACGCAAAAGCCAGTGGATTCCTTTAGGATACAATTCATTTAATCGTATGGCATACATTTAAATAAAATAGGCGACGAGTTTCACATTAATATTCGATAGGTACAAGAGTGACAATGGCCGGTCCTGCGCCACCCGCATCCAGCGGACTCCCGCGACCTTTACCAGGTCCACCATGTGTACCTTGTGTGTTGTAGGACCGGCCATTGTGACACTCTTTGGGGGAGGCCTATGTCCAGCAGTGGACGTCTTTCGGCTGATATGATGTTGATTATGACAAGAGGGAAAAATGCACAGGATATTAATTTGGTCAGTATTTAAATGTCAATATCCAGGGTGTTGAGCCATGCAACTGCGTCAGTTGTAAAGCGCAATTTACACATGCAAGAAATTTCATGCAAGTTTAACTACATTGCGGGGTGTGATTGATCAATTGAACTCAGAATACCTCGGTAACCCGCAATGTAATGAAACTTGCATGTGTAAATTGCGCTTAAGGTGCAGCAGAAGCCCTAGAACACTATAGGTTTTATGTTAGTCTAAGGTATTTGTAACTATGGGTCTTAGATGCCTGAAATAAATGGTTTATTACCCAACTGCCGAACGAGAGGAGGGTTATGTTTTTCGAGCGTATGTATGTATGTAAGTATGTATGTATGTCTTTAGAGTTCGCTACCGGGGTGTTAATTAAAAGATTGTCCTTTACGGTTTAGTTAAATATTTATATTACGAAAACAGGTTAAACAGGTTATGTGCATACACTGTGACCCCCAAGTAGTAGTCCAGGCAATGAACTGACAAATTGTATGGACAATTATTCAATTTGGAAATAATTTATAATAGCAGATTTTTTCTTTGTAATGGATACATTATCAATTAAATAGTTACCTAGCGACAAAGTCCAACAAAATTTCAGACATCAAAAAAATTATAACTTAATTAGCTTCTGAAAAGTCAGAAAAAATATGAATAAATGGTTTTATCTTTATTTTGGTTCATTTACATTTGCTTTATAATTATTCAAGATAAATAATAAAAAAAAAACAATTAAATTTTTATTTAAATCTATATAAATACTTCCGGATGGAAAGTTTGTTGGATTCTTGAATAAAGCATCTTAGAATAATGTTTTAAAATGATGTAAAGAAAAAAAACGCTATTATAATTTAATGTTTTTCAAAAGCGTATTTTGCCTGGAGTATAGCGACTGGGGCTACTAGGGCTACGGGGTCCGCGCGTTGCCGTGTCGGTCCACATGCGAGCACTAAAGCCTCGCGATATGAGTCGAGCGGGCAATGTCTATATATGTATGTGTGTATGTCTTATTTGACACGCCCTGTAGCCTAAACCGTTTGACGGATTTCGACATATGAGGTGTCGTTGGATTCCTCATAATCGTGGGAGTGACATAGGCTATGATATACATATAATATTTGCAAAAAAGCTGTTGGATTTTTTGAAAAATCTTTTGATTTCACTTGTTGTTATTATTATTATTCGTTGAACGTTTCAGTACATTTTCGCCGACCAAAAACCTAGTGTGCTAGGGCTTCAGGTCTTCCGTTGGTCCTGAATACGAATGCAGGGCGCAACGTTGAACGACATGGTCCATAGTTTGGAGCTATTCACCGCATTCGCACAAGGCGGAGGCTTTCCACCCCAACTTGTGCAAAGTATCGTATAAGATACCGTAAAATGGGGTGAATAGGGTCAAAAGTGACATTCAAACCTCGATAACATTTTATTTTTACATAGGTATGCAAACTGAATGGTGTATACATATGTCACCGTTAGATTGTGAACACAGTCAGTTTATAATCTTACTTGCGATATTATAAACTGTCGAAAAATTGTGAACTGTCAAAACCGTTCACAATTAAATTCAATATTTTTCGTTAGTTTATAAACTTTCAATGTCGAATCGTCAAATTGTGAACTGAGATCAAATCGGCTTGCTACGGAACGTACACAAAGACTAGGTAGGTTAGGACAGTTAGGTTTCTTCAGTTGCCCGAAGGGCAAACCTCCCAGAAATAGGAGCCCCGCGCAGCGGGGCTCCGTCGACACTGCTGGATGCCGAAATAAATGGAATAAAATGTCTGAATAACAAAAAAAAAACAATCATGTTTTGACGTAAGTGCAAACTGATGCAAGTGTAATGGTCGCACCACACATGGCGGTGTTTGCCCAAATATTCGTGTTGCATCTTTTTCCTTACTACGGCAAATGAAAGAGAGGCAACGACGCAACGCGAACACGAACCCCAAGTGTGGTGCGACCATAATAATTCGCTCAACCAAACAGCGCACAGGTTGCGTTCCGATTCAGGCAAATTTGATTCAGTTCACAATTTGACGATATGACATTGTTAGTGTATAAACTAACGAAAATGAATGCGTAAAATTATTAATTATTTTGGCAGTTCACAATATTCTGTCAGTTTACAATATAACGGGTAAGATTATAAACTGACGGTTTTCACAATCTAACGGTGACAGAAAGATATAATAAGTGTTCCGGACGTTCCTACTCACCCCATTTTACGGTACAATCGGGATAAGGACGTATCAAAAAAGTAATATACCTGGACTCCACGGTGCCCCCAAAAGGGTACCAGAGTGCGTCATCGAGCGGGTTCCTCCTGGTCTCAGCACGCAGCATGTTCTCGAAGTTGTCGAATGTGGTCGGGTTGTCTCCGGTACTGCAGTTGTAGACGCGGACCTCTTTCGCTCTGCATACATAAAGGGCATGACAGACGTTGCAATTTGTCACAACAAACAGACCCGCAGCTGCTTTGGAATGATACAGTATCAATACAGTGATGTTATTCTAAGTTATACTTAAGAAGACTAATTATTTTTTGTCCCTTCTTTCCATGGGCTTCATAAAAATAATGGTGATTTTTTTTCACATTTAACTCGGTTCGATTCCCGGACGAAGCAACTATTTTTTTTTTTTAAATCTTTGAATAATATAAGTAAGTCATTTACTAATATACTTATGTACATTTATTATTTACAAACAACTTAAAAATAAAATAAAATTACAGAGACGTATCAAAACTTTGCCCTTTAGGCAGGGTGCCCATCACACAGGCAGCATTCCCGCGTTGAATAGCAATCGCTATTCTTTGAGCGAGAAAGCTGCCTGCGCGAGGGTCACCCGTTGCGTCCCTCAACCGCTTGCTGATCTCCTTGTGGAGCCCACGCGCGCTTTTTCCCCAAGGGCCGAGTGTCTCGACGCCAAATGCGACAAAGTCGTACTGGTATAAGTAAGTATTGTTACAATTTAAAATGTGGGCATAATTAAATAACTGTTACATATTTAAATATTATAATTATTTGTTGCAAATGTTATTGAATTAATTAAGGGCCACCGTAGTTACAAAAATGTTATGATATAGATGTACATATTTGCATGCTGTTTGAAACAGCTGGAAAAGGTGAAACAATAATGTATTTACTCTAAGATATGTAAACTACCCTTTTTCTGCAAATAAATTATTTGATTGATTGATGGATTGCAGTAATAACTAACTTTTAAAAATAAAATATAAAGTCTTCTTTTAGCAAAATATCTTATCTATGATATTTAAGGTACTTTCCCTTCATGTCGCATAGTCTTGGGACGCCCTGTATATATATACATACCAGTGGCGGCGCCTGAGAATTTTCACTGGACAACCCGGAGCAAAAAAGGGCTGTTTTTTGATGATTTACGAGTTTGGTAAGTAACTAATATATACATGCAGCAAGAAATTTTAAGCAAGCCGATGGGAATCGGCTTGTGTGGGCGCTCCGCCACTGATACGAGTACATACATATTATGAACAGATAGAGAACTTAGAGGTGTTAGGTAGAAAGTTTATAGGGTTCCAAATTCAACAATAAGGGGCCTTACAGTTTCGCTATGTTCTTCTGTCCGTCTATCCGTTCGCGGAAAAAAATATGACAGAAGAAGACTACGGAATCCTACGCTCTGGCCCGAAACGCACTTGGCCGGTTATTTAAAAGAGTGACTAAATAGGGAACATTACGCAAAACTCCGCTTAGGGGGCGACACTAGCAGAGTTGACATTGTATCTCATTCCCACTTGCGGTATTGTCTAAGCATGCATCCTGGTCACTCATTTGACAATCCATTGTGCATGTGTGTGTGAGTCCCCTACCTTCCTCTACTGGTTTACGGTTTGTGCTAGTGCTGCACTCTGGCGGCAGAACATTGCAGTCATCATCATCATCATCATCATCATCATCATATAAGCCGAAAGACGTCCACTGCTGGACATAGGCCTCCCCCAAAGAGTGCCAAAGTGACCGGTCCTGCGCCACCCGCATCCAGCGGACTCCCGCGACCTTTACCAGGTCATCAGTCCACATTGAGGGGGCCTACCCACGCCGCGCCTTCCGGTAGAGAACCTTTCCGCCCCAACGGCCATCGGTCCTACGTGCAATGTCCCGCCCACTGCAACATTGCAGTCATCATCATATCAGCCGAAAGACGTCCACTGCTGGACATAGACCTCCCCCAAAGAGTGCCATAGTGACCGTTCCTGTGCCACCCGCATCCAGCGGAAGCATTGCAACAATGTTCCCTGTTACAAAAATCTGAGAATGACATGAAACGAGGAAATATTTACTGGTCAACAGCAGTTTCCCAGGCGACGGCAATGAGAGTGTCCACAGCGATGTCCACAGGAAGGAAATCCGCGTGGACGCCAAGTTTGGTCGGGAACACGTGTAGAAGCCCCTTGCCGGTTGCCACTATGACGCCGGAGGGCCCGTTCAGGTTCTCTATCCAGCCCGGATACGGGTGCTTCATGGCTGATATCACTGTAAAGATGGATGGAACATTTAATCCAGTAACCTTATCGCCTGAAAGTACGGGGTTCATCATCATCATCATCATATCAGCAAAAAAACGTCCACTGCTGGACATAGGTCTCCCCCAAAGAGTGCCAAAATGACCGGTCCTGCGCCACCCGCATCCAGCGGACTCCCGCGACCTTTACCAGGTCATCAGTACGGGGTTGTTTGCGTCAAATCCGGTAGTTATAAGTATCTACATCAGTGTTCGATTTTGTGTTTAAATGAATATTTTGAGTATCAGCAGCGCATAAATTAGAATACTTAGGTATATATCCAGTCAGTGCACATTATTTTTAAACTTTAATTTTAAGGGTGAATATTGTACGCTCGGAATGAGCAACTGTTGTTACTTTTATATATATTTTAACACCTGTATGTACACAGTTTACAATCAATAAATACTTTACTTTACTTTACTGTGATTTTGTGTTTTTTTTTGTGTTTTTTTGCGACAATAAATCTTTTTTCATTTTTTATTTTTATTTAGTTCTGATTTTTTGCAGACTTGTTTATGACGTTGGTGTGACTCAATGAATAATACAAGTTTGTGACCTCGAGCGCCGAACGCAACTTTGTCCAAAATCGAAAATACCGCGAAATCCCTGAAGGACTCATTTTTGATAGAAACTTTTAAGGACGTTTTTAAAGTAGACTAAATTTGCAACAATATGAGACTAGAATTGTCTCTGTAGTCCCAATGGTTTCCTCGCTCGAACAACCTCTACCTATAGCGGGAGAAAGTTCCAAGTACCCCCGGCAAAAGTTGCTAGTGTTGCGAAGTTCAAACAAATTGTAAACTTTGAAAGGTTTTATCTCGGAAACTATTGGGTCTACAGAGACCATTCTAGACTCATATTGTAGCAAATCTAGTCACCTTTAAAAACGTCCTGAGAAGAAACTAGCAAAAACTAGTCCTTTAGGGTTATAATAAAAACTTTCGCGGTATTTTCGATTATTGACAAAGTTGCATTCGGCGCTCGAGGTCAAAAACTTGGATTATTCATTGGGCCAAGTCGAGCAAAACAAAGAGGCACGGCCGTACCATCCTTTTCTCGAAGCCATTCAGGCCATTTTCAACATCCTGTAATTTTGTGCTGGCTAAAGCCAGAACCCTGAATTTTCAGTAGCACATTAGGGCATAATATGGCTAACATATACAGGGCGTCCCACGGCGATGCCACATGGAGGGAAAGTACCTTGAATATTGTAGATAGAACATTTTACTGAAAGAAGACATTATTTTAATTTTAAAAACAATTTAAACTGCATTCATAGATTTTAAAATAATTACATGGTTGAACCGGGAATCGAACCCGCTACACGAGAAAAATAATTAACCTGTAGCTTTATCATACCGATCGAAAGGCTTCATCGTAAGGATTATTTTTTGCTAAATAACATAGTGTCAGAAATAAAAGGAAGACTATGCATTTTAACATAGTATGTGAAATTTTGTTCAGAAAAATGAAAAGCTGACATTGCCGTAAGGACATACAACTGACATTATCATAAGTACCTATTACTAATACATCAGTACCCACTTGAGAAGTACGCATCATTTCCCTATTAAAATTTAAGTGCATGATAAAATGACAAAGAGATACGTAATTAGTAGGTACCTGGTTTTATGCAACAAATCGAGTTTCTGTCCAATCAAGTTTCTGCCATATCCTAAATCTGCCGAAAGGCGCGTAAATGATTTTTTCAATGGGATTCTTTTTGAGCATTTGATAGATTAAATTGATTAATTTTGAACTAAAATGTTAAAATTTATGGTCTTCCCTTTATTTCTGACACTATGTTATTTAGCAAAAAATAATCCTTATGATGAAGCCTTTCGATCGGTATGATAAAACTACAGGATGATTGTTTTTCTCGTGTAGCGGGTTCGATTCCCGGTTCAACCATGTAATTATTTTAAAATCTATGAATGCAGTTTAAATTGTTTTTAAAATTAAAATAATGTCTTCTTTCAGTAAAATGTTCCATCTACAATATTCAAGGTACTTTCCCTCCATGTGGCATCGCCGTGGGACGCCCTGTATTGTCATTGTCAATAACATTCAATTAGAACTTTTAGTTTAAGAACTATTGCCCGTCAAAGTTCCTTAATAGGGAAAATGCAGCTTTAATATTAGCCATTATTTTGTGATCAAAATGTTGAAAAAGCATAAAATAATTGCTACTGAAACGTTTTTACTTTAGTTTATACTAATTTCAAACAACAATCACTATTTGAAGTAATGTGAAACGGAACGTGTTTTTATCCACCGATCAGCGACTTGTGACGTCACTCCTGTTATCTGAACTAATGAAAGGTTATAATTGTGAAGGGAAAGATTGATTCATTTCAAAAAAAATAAGAATTTTGAATAAAAATGGATGTAGGCTTTATTAAAGCAGATTCTAGAAACCTTTCAAAAGTTAGTGTCGACATGGTTGTAAATTATGGCGAATGACAAACACGAGTGACGTCACAGGAACTGTAGATCCGTGTAGGCGCAAAAGTTTAAATTGTCAGTTTTTAACAGAAATTTCAGACATAGGTATGGCTTGAGATGCTTTGATATAGTGGGGGTGTTAGTTTTATATCAAGCAGCGCCATCTGGTGACACTAATGTTATTACTGTCACATTCAAATATAGAACTTTGTTTACAGTTGTCATGTCTGTCTAAAACAAGAATACAGTCTCTCATTCGGATAGCTTACAATCTGGTGGTTTTATTATAATAAATTAAAGTATTTTCATTTTTAATACACTCATTGAAAATATCACAAAATTGAAAATATTGCATCTTGACTATTTTGTCACTGACATACCTACTCACTCACTCACTGACTTTTAAGGCTGGTTTCCACTTTGATTAGTGATTAGTGCGAGTCCATACAAAAGCTACTCACACTTGCAACAAATGTATGAACTCGCACTAATCACTAATCAAAGTGGAAACCAGCCCACATAGTCTAAGCATTTTACGGTCCGGTTGTATGGCGAAATGGAAATAATTTATAATAGCAGTTTTTTTTGCGTAACAGATAAATCATAATTAAAGTAATAACGTCGAGACTAAATCCAAAAAAATATAAGTGATTTAGATATTTTAATAATTATTTAAAAATTAATAAATTCCTGAAAAATTGGTAAAAAATGTTAATAACCTTTTTTTTCTGTATTTTGATAAATTCATATTTGCGTCGTAATGTTGGTGATAAATCACGCAAAAAAAATTACCGAATATTACCTTTATATTCAGTTAGACACCAACATTTTTATCATTTACCATATTTTCGTGTCAAAAAAAATAATTGACTGTAGGTTTCTAATTCCTTATTGAATGTAGTGGACACAAACATTACAAACCAATCACACACTAAACAACAACGGAAGGTGGATTTTAGGGGGTAAATACTATTTAACAATTGAAAAAAATGCAAATTGATCAGTAAGTTTTGGGATTTTCACTATCAGCACTCTTTCATTGAATGATGTACGAAACGCCTGATAAAATAATTTGCAACTAATGTTTTTACAAACACCTGTTAAAGGAGGTTTAAAAGTGCCGCGCGCGAGCCGCAGATGCCTTGATCACACGTACCGAGCAAACGGGCGAGGCAGTGCTCTCGGCCGAGTACTCGGTGCGTATAACATAGCGAGTGATTGTTTACACGCATCGAGTACTCGGCCGAAAGCACTCTCTCGCCCGTTTGCTCGGTACGTGTGATCGAGGCATTATAGGTAATGATCATCGTAATTCTAAGGTACTTCTAGCCTATATTACCTATGGTCGGTCTGAAGATGGATATGGGGTAGCCAGTGTTGCCATGTCGCTCCACCACGGACTCTGCCAGTGCCTTGGTGAACGTGTATGTGTTGGGTTTAGGCGATATGTACCTGTTACACACAGATAAACACAATATGGTCATCAAAGTTAACAAAAATATTCGTGAGATTTATGCTGGCTTTATTAGATTTAGAATAGAATAATAATTTAATGTTACACACCAGAGAATTAACAAAATTATGGCTTTTGACTATTATGGCAACTGAAATTATGGCCAATTAAATTCGAGCAAACAAAGGTATACCCAGTGGAATATTATAGGTTATATTTTCAACTAGGCATATTAGGTTGACAAAAATTACATTTTGTGTACAAGTATTTGCTGCCGATTGTACTTTATTTAACTGTAGGTACAGTCGCCATCACATACATCGATACACTATAGGCGTTCAAAAATATCGGCACATGCACCCTAATGCCTTGAAAATAGAGGTGTGTTCCGATGTTTGTGATCCGATGTATGTGACGGCGACTGCACAGTCACCGGCATCAATATATGATGAATCAAAGGCCGCATAAATAACTGACACGCTCTTACGGCTCTAGGAATAGAGTTGTCATCAGATATTTTTGCTGCCTTTGTTCCATCCAAAGATGTATGAATATAAGGAGATCGGACATGCCGGCCGATTTGTATAGAGTACGCCTGTCGCAAGTTCATAAACCCACACAACGCCCAAGTAATTGACAAGACAAAGCACGCACACATCTAAAACACACACACTTGTATACCTACGCACTTATTGGACAATACACGCGCATCATATCAGGCATTTTGGGAAAAAACGTAATATTCTCTGCGATCAGTACGCGTGCACAGTATAGCATAGTATGCCCATTGAGCTAACAGCTTGGTTTGTCCTCTCTCTAGTATTCTATGCTCTGAGGTTCCATCATATATTTATGCCGGTGACTGTACCTATTAAATTTGATTTATTGACAGATAAACGAATACTACAAAAAAAACAAGACACTTCTTCTTAATTAAACTCACTGATGAGTAGGTAATGTCGGCCAGAGTTGAGTCAACTTTTTTTTGACTGTAGGTAAAGTTAACCTATTAAATTTGATTTAGTGACAAATAAATGAATACTACAAAAAATAAGACACTTCTAAATTAAACTCACTGATGAGTGATGTCGGCCAGAGTTGAGTCAGGCACGTGGTCGGTCAGCGCGAGGACAGCGTCCACAGGCTTTGGTGGTTGGTACACGCGCTCCGCCACCGATGACAGCTCCGCGTTGCTGTACGCAGTCGATACGTGAACAAACGCCTGTAGGGGTAACTGACTATCAGCCGAGGACTTTTTTTTATACAAAGACGGTGGCAAACAAGCTTACGGCCTGCCTGATGTTAAGCTGGTGGTACCGTCGCCTATGGACACTTGTGACTCCAGAAGAATCACAAGCGCGTTATTCACTTGAGGATTCGCTGTGTTGGCAGATAGAGACATGCAGGTCCCTCACTCCCAACTCAGCGCACCCTTAGGGAGCTCTGGCGACCTTACTCACCACCAGGAACACAACACTACATGCTTCATAGCATGATGGAATAATATAGCAACACTACAAAGCAGTGGTGCTATTATGGCTGCAGTCTTCTGTAAGGTGGAGGACTACTGCGTTATGCCTCCACTACACGTCCGCGGACGTCATCTCCGGACGCATCCGCGGACGTGTAGAGGGGGTAATTTGGTCATCTGTGGTAGGTATTTGACATCTGCAGACGCATCTGCCACCGATCCGTTTGTCGTCGGTTTTTGTGGCACGGATCAAAGGATTAGGAGGAATTAGACTGAACGATCAACAGACGTGTGGTCGGTTGGTGGGGATTCGTCTGCGGATGCATTTGCCGACCTCCGCGGATGCATCTGCGGACGTGTAGTGGAGGCATTAGACGCAGCGTGGGTAAGGCCTCCCGCTAGGTGGACTGTAGACCAGGCCCCTATTACACCAGCTTGACAATTGTCACCTAAAACTGACAATACGCCACACATTGCTTTTTTAAAAGTTAAGGTGGTCGCTAGGTTACTTGTGGAACCAGCAATGTACGGAGAATTGTCATTGTCAGGTGACAATTGTCAAGTTGATGAAATAGAGGAAAGGTAAAGGTCGCGGGAGTCGCGGGACCGGCCATTGTGGCACTCTTTGCGGAGGCCCATGTCCAGCAGCGGACGTCTTTCGGCGGTCAATCGGCACTATCTTCTTTTACAATAGACTGTCTTATTTTTATCTTATTTGACTTTGACGACCGTTTAGCCTAGTGGATAAGTAGTGACGCTGCCTATGAAGCTGAATGTGGACTGATGACCTGGTAAAGGTCACGGGAGTCCGCTGGATGCGGGTGGCGCGGGACCGGCCATTGTGGCACTCTTTGGTGAAGGCCTATGTCCAGCAGTGGACGTCTTTAGTTTAGTTTAGTTTAGTTTATTTATTTCATTGTACAATTTTCACAGAACATTTTTCTTACATTTTATTACTTATTTATCGTACAGCGATCGTCAATATATGCAATAATAATGATAATGAAACATTGAACATGAATATAATTATGTGATTTCTTATGAATATAATTATGTACTAATCTTTTGGCTATTATGATGATGATGATGATACCTGTATTACTTTTTTGTATAACGCAGTTACGCTGCTAACGATATTTATAAACTACAAATTAAAGGAAAAATTGAAAAATTTAGGTTCCGAGCCGGTTCAAATCCGGCTCGGAACCTAAATTTTTCAATTTTTCCTTTAATTTGTAGTTTATGATACCTGTATGTTGGGCAGCTTGTCGCACAGATCCAACATGCTCATGACACTGCGCACGTTCTGTTCCACCGCCTTCCTGAGCTCCTCGTCGAACTTCAAGGTCGCAGCTGAGTGGAACACTATGGATACCTGTCGAGAATATACATATCAATATTTTTTTCTTTCCGAACTGGTGGTAGTTTATCAACATTCATACCTTTAACGGCCTCCGTAGCCCAGTGGGTAGTGACTCTGCCTACGAAGCTGGAGGTCCCGGGTTCGAATCCCGGTCAGGGCATTTAATTGTGTGTTTATCACGAATATTTGTTCCTGAGTTATGGATGTTATATATGTATATAAGTATCTATATGTATTTGTCTATTATATATATCGTCGCCTAGTACCTACAACACAAGCCTTATTGAGCTTACCGTGGGCCTAGGTTGATTTGTGTAAGATTGTCCCGTAATATTTATTATTTATTTATTTATTTATTATACCTATTAATCTCGATAAACTACCACGCACTGTTTAGTACCTACCTATAGTAATACCTAGTCATCTTTGTCATTTGATGTGGCAAAAGATATAATCATTCTTGGTCAATCAAACTCCAAAATCAAATCAAAATCAATCTAAATCAATGCAATGTATACGATTTTTTCCTATGCGTTTGTACAGTCGGGGAATGAAAACCTTAAGATCTGTTTTTGCTTGCTCAGTATAAGGTTATCAGTATCTGCTTTATCGACCGAGTGTCAGACACATTCCGTCATAATGAATGTCATTTCACTACACCACTTTGAATTTTGGAAAACGAGTAAAAAAAGAAAAAAAAACGTATACAAGAAATAGCAATGATGACATTGACAGGACCTGTTACTCACACTTAATAGTTTTAATAATTTTAAGCGAAGAGGATTTGATCATTAGATTTATCAAAATTGACACAACGTAGTTCAACTATTAATAGTCAAGGCAAATTCGTCTAAGTAAATTTGAACTTTGTTGTCAAACAGTTGAACATAATTTTCAATACATCACTCTCATCTGATACACAGTTTAAAAAGGTAACATGTGCTTGCAACGCGTAAATGATTTGATTTGAAAACTGATCAACCTTTTCATTCCGTCACTGTACGAGCTAGCTATCGTACATCGTATCGCATTTAGTATACTATTGCCTTTACAGTCGAATAGGATGACATGCGTAACCTAGATTGGTGAATTATTATATTTTAGTGCACTAAAGACATTCATTACCACCAAACGTGTATTCGTTTATTATGACATTATTCCGGCATCGTATCCTGCATTCTCTGACATACAACTGACATACATATTGACATATTGACAGTACGGTCATACTATAGGATCGAACAATGTTTTTACTATCCTAATTTAATTTAAATGTAATTAATTTAATTTACCTATTTGTTTTGCATAGTATTTTTAAATTCTGTATTTTGATATAACTTAGTGACATGACATTTATATTGAATGTTATTAAATATGGACCGATACGAGTGGCGGAAACAAGGGGAGGCCATTGCCCAGCAGTGGGACACAATATAGGCTAATATAAAAATAATTGAAGTGTAAAAACTAGAAATTCGTACGCCAAAAGGCACACCATGGCTTTGTCATCATCATCATCATCATATCAGCCGAAAGACGTCCATTGCTGGGCATAGGCCCCTCCCAAAGAGTGCCACAATGGCCGGTCCTGCGCCACCCGCATCCAGCGGACTCCCGCGACCTTTACCAGGTCATCAGTCCATCACCTAATACCCACGCCGCGCCTTCCGGTACGTGGTCGCCACTATAGAACCTTTCCGCCCCAAGGGCCATCGGTTCTACGTGCAATGTGCCCCGCCCACTCCACTTAAGTTTAGCAATTCGGAGGGCTATATCGGTTACCTTGGTTCTGCTGCGGATAGCCTCATTTCTGATGCGATCGCGCAGAGAAACTCCCAGCATAGCCCTCTCCATCGCTCTTTGAGTGACTTTGAGACTTCTTATGAGGCTCATAGTAAGCGACCACGTTTCCGTTCCATATGTCATCACTGGCAACACACACTGGTCAAAGACTCTCGCCTTGAGACACTGCGGAATATTGGACGAAAATATGTGTGCCGTAGCTTCCCGAACGCTGCCCAGCCGAGTCGGATTCGACGATTGACCTCTTTCTCAAAGTTGGACATACCTAACTGGACAGTCTGTCCTAGGTAAACATAATCGTCTACAACTTGTAACTACATTTAATACTAAAATTTCATCTTTTTTTACCTGTGATGAGCGAATAAAAGATTCTGATTCTGATACCAATTTAAGACGTTCGACACATTTGACAATATGGTTCACCGACAAACGTTGTTTCGCCGAATTTCCATTTCATCGAATTTTTGATACCTACTCAGAAACCGTTAAATTTTTATTTTAGGTACAGCTGAAAAGTCATTCTGTAGAACGCATTAGGTTAGGTTAGGTTATATAAAACTTTAAACTCTCGCGCTTTGTACACATATTTAAATACTGTTTAATCCGGGTCTAACGCGATATTTATTGTCAGAAATAAAGGTACATTGGTCTTATCTCTCCAAACATCTACCACCTAGTACCCATCTGCTTATAGTCTTGCGACTGATCGCAGATATAAATAAAGGAAAATAAAAAAAATTAAAAAAAATAAATAATGGTAAATAAATATCGCGTTAGACCCGGATTAAACAGTATTTAAATAGGTTAGGTTAGTTTCATATGGTGGTGAAATGTTCGCGATCCCATGACGCCCCTACTACACGGCAGAGAGGGCATGCCTTGGTGGTTTTAGACGGTAGTTCCCGGGAGCCCGTCATAACCATCCTAGTTCCTCGGCTAGGTGGGATGCGTAAAGAAAGGCATTTCCCCAAGTAAAGGTTAGTTTCATATAACAATCCTGAAGTTTACTAACTAGCTGCACCTAAAAAGTTAACAGTTTCTGAGTAACGAAAATTCGATGAAACAATGCATTCGACGAAACGTTTGTCGGTGAAATAAGGGGACATCGTAAACAGGCCATTACTGTCCAGCCTAAGTGCACGCGCCGATATGAGCGGGGCGTGCGGCGTCCGATATAAAACAATGCAAACAAAAAACCGGCCAAGTGCGAGTTGGACTCGTGCACGAAGGGTTCCGTACCATTATCTATAAAAAAGCGGCCAAGTGCGAGTCGGACTCGCACATGAAGGGTTCCGTTAAATAAATTGCGGTTTACGATTTATGACGTATTACAAAAAAACTACTTACTAGATCTCGTTCAAACCAATTTTCGGTGGAAGTTTGCATACATCATATATTTTTTTAGTTTTATATTTTCTTATTTTAGAAGTTACAGGGGGGGACACACATTTTACCACTTTGGTAGTGTCTCTCGCGCAAACTATTCAGTTTAGAAAAAAATTATGTTAGAAACCTCAATGTCATTTTTAAAGACCTATCCAAAAATACCCAACACGTAAGGGTTAGATGAAAAAAAATTTTTTGAATTTCAGTTCTAAGAACCCCAAAAAATCATTGTTTTTTTTTCTATTTTTGTGTAAAAATCTTAATGCGGTTTACAGAATACATCTACCTACTTACCAAGTTTTAACAGTATAGCTCTTATAGTCTCGGAAAAAAGTGGCTGTGACATACGGACGGATAGACAGACAGACAGACAGACATGACGAATCTATAAGGGTTCCGTTTTTTGTCATTTGGCTACGGAACCCTAAAAATGCAATTTATATAGACGCTCCACGCCCCGCTCGTAACGGAGCGTATTCTCAGCGCGTAGACTAAAGGATGACTCACGCTAGAACGGGCCGTGTCCGGCCCGGGCCGTTTTCTAAGAAAAACGACGGCGTTTTTACGCGGCCGAGCTATACCCAAGCCCGGCCGAGCCACGGCTGAGGCTCGAAAGCGTCTCGGTGTCGGCACGGCCCGACCGTGGCTCGGCCGGGCTTGAGTATGGCTTGACCAGGAAGCGAAAACGCCGTCGTTTTTCTTAGAAAACGGCCCGCGCCGGACACGGCCCGTTCTAGCGTGAGTCATCCTTTTAAGGCGACGTGAGCTCCGAAAACAGATTTAAAAAAAAATTAGCTCTTGTTTGAATTATAATACGCCTGCCCTAAATTTAATTAGCAACCTTGAGGCCTTTCTCGAGGGAAATCAGCTATTCGAATCCTGAGTTTTTGACTTTCGCTCGATAGAAAAAAAACACGAACATAGGTCTAAAATACACTTAAAAAAATTCTAACAAATTATGCACAACAGCTAAACATAATACAATTGGTTCTTAAAATCGGCAATGTCATGTTTGAGGGAAATCAGCTATTACTTTTTTATTTATTAAAACGCACAAAGAAATAAAATTAATAAACATGATATCCGCGCTTCCAAACACGCACTTCCATCTCGCTCACGCTTATGCTCAGTGAGAGGGAGAGAAAACCACGAACCTACGTCCTTAAGGCGAGGCCGTTTCACGATCTGACGAAAAATGAGAAATTCTACTACAGAAAAATTACTGCAGACTGAAAAAGAAACAAAGAAATGTTATAACCGAACATAATATTAAAAAATGCCTTGATAACTCTGTACAAAAATGTTAAATATCACCATAAAAACAAACTTAAATGTTCGAGATCTCTTAATTTTCAACGACAATCTATGTTTTTTTTAATATAAAGGATAGCTTTTTAATTATTCTAGTGTACCTAACTAATAACCAGACAGCTTTTTAATAATTATCCAGTATTCCAAAAATCTATTTATATGTAGGTACTAAAAAGTGATGTTACACACTTCCGAACACACACTTCCATCACGCTCACGCTTATGCTCAGTGAGAGGGAGATAAGACCATGAACTTCCTCGCCTTAAGTTTTTATTCATAAACGTTTATCAAACCTATTTTAACTGAAATGCATTTAAAACTTGTTTTTCTTTATCTGTCATTTTGGCATTTGTGTTCGTAAGAAAGGGACAAAATACATTTTATTTACTGGGGTTAAGGTGTAGTTATAGCGGCTACTCACGTCTTGTAACTGTAAAGCGGCGTCCACCGCCAGCCCCAGCCCCGGCTTCGCCACGTCTCCCTCCAGCACCCGCAGCTTATCCAGCTGTGCTGGATTCTTTTCGCGGATCACGTCGAACACCTGGAAACAATGTCCGTTGATCTATGTTAGAATGTTGAGCGTAGTGAGGGATTCAAACGAACGAGGTAGTTTTTGACGTGACAATAATCTCGGAACACCTTTTCGCAACTAACGTTTGGCAAACTGATTTGACGGGATTCCCCCGCGCTCTCTGCGGCGGATCGGTTTATGTTGCTGGGTTATTGACACCACCAGTTTACTTTTGACCCATAGTTGGAGTAGTGGACTATAGTTGTGTGGTTTTTCAGGACTGAAGGTGTTACCTGTGACTCTTTCAGCGCTTTCAGCCTCTCAACCGGCGAGGCGCCCTTCTTAACCCTTAGCAGCAGGTGAAGGGTTGAGATGTCGGGGCATGTCGCCAGGAGTCGCTCTACCAGCACCTGGAATCAACACGGGTAGAGTTATAAGTTATAAACCGGTTAAGAGTCCGCTGTAAGCTCGAGTCTCCATACATAAGACATAAGACATTTATTTAGCAGAATCGTTTACATATATATTTATAAGTATCAGTCCCTGCACTAGGCTTTGCCTGTATCGCAGGAGACCGCATATTACCTTTTACATTGCATGGATTCAAAATATTACAATCAATTGGACAATATATTATAAATATCAAATAAGGAATACAATGTGTGTGTTTGTATAGTGTTTGTGTGTGTACGTGTGTGTGTTTTATTTGATAATTTCCAGAATCTTCTCTATTTCCTCATAAGAGTTACAAACGTAGTTACGCTTTCATTTAAAACGACTAGCTAGTTTGCTCTGAGGATTGTCAAGGAAGCTAAAGCAGCTAAAGAGGCCGGCACTCCGTCTTCTGACAGGAGCTATAACTGGTCATGCACTACTAAACAAACACCTTTTTACTTTAGGTGTTACAGACAGTCCTCTCTGCAGAGCTTGCATGGAAGAGGACGAGACAGCCGCCCACGTCATCCTGACATGTCCTGGAGTGGCGGAATACAGGGCAAAACACCTCGGAACACCGGGGTCACTACCGGAGGCCGTCGGCAACATAAAGGGTCTGCTAGGCTTCCTGGTGGAACTGGGTTGGCACGAAAAACAGTAGTGCCAAAACCCCTACGCAAAATAGGCGCATTTATGACGTCGAGTTGCGGAAACCCAGCCCGCGTACAACCTATAACCTATAGTTTGCTCTGAAACTTTGCACTTAGAATAAGTTAAGTACCATCCAGGTCTGTAATTAGCTTATTTAGCTTCAGATATATCATAGTTAAAAAAAATACCGAATTTTTAGTTTTTCATACAAAATATGTTTTTGCTGTATTTCGTTTGTTTTATATACTGGAGCCATACAAACTAATTACCGATCTAGATATACCTCACGTCATTGTATATGCAAAGTTTCGTTCCAATCCAACACGTAGTTTTAAAATGAGATCGAAACTCCGTTTGTATGGGAAGGCGTAATTCGGCCGAGGTTACTGCGGACTCTAAACGAGGATTTTTCAGAATACATTATTTTTGAACGCGTTGGTAGACCCGCTGCATTCAGGGGCTCAACATTTACCCCTAAGACATCGGTTACACGCTAATTCTAGCGTCAATTCTGTCCATCAGTATGATGAGATAATGATAGTGCAACCGTTGTGGATGACAGAGACAGACATACCATACTGATGGACTGAACTGACGCCAGAATTAGCGTTTTACCGATGTTAAGACATCGGTAAAACGCTAATTCTGGCCCGTTGGCCTAATTCAATCATTTTCAATAGGGAACATTACGCAAAACTCTTCGTAGGTGGCGACACTAGCAGCGTTGACATTGTATCTCGTTCCCACTTGCGGTATTGTCTATGCAAGCATCCTTGTCACTCATTTGACAATCAATTGTACATGGGTGTGTGAATCCCTATATTCCTATACTGGTTTACTATTAGTGGTAGTGCTGCCTCTGGCGGCAGAACATTGCAGTAATGTTCCCTATTGGAATACAGTTAAGTTCTTCGTCTCTTTCGTTTTTTTAGGGTTCCGAATCCAAAGGGTAAAACGGTCCGTCTGTCTGTCCGTATGTCACAGGCATTTTACTCGAAAACTATAAGGTGTATTTGAATAAAATTTGGAGGATAGGTGATAGCCACTTCATAAGTAGTTATGTAATGAAATGAGTAAAACAATGTTTGTTAACAGCAACTGACAGCAAGTCCATAAAAAATACGAGTATCATTGTAAGGTTTTCGAGATATTGCTGAAAAACTACCTTCCCTATAGAAAATGATGTAGGCTCGCCCTACCCGCCCCTCGCCCCTCACACCCCGCACGAAACACGCCCGGGCAAAATTCGAAGCCTAGTTAGAAGGTTAAGTGGAGTATCATAATGAAAGGGCTTGAGTTGCACACAAACAGTTTTTTTTCTACTGTGGTAAAATTTTGATTTATAAAGTAAATGTTGAAAAAAAGTGGTCGTGATTTTGAAGTGTTGGAATGTTAGTACGGAACCCTCGGACAGACTCGCACTTGACCGTTTTCTTTTTCAGCGCCCCCTTAGGCGAATCCTGGCTACGCCCTAGTTTGTTGCCTAATTAAATTAGAAATAAGTTTGTGTCCAAATTTTCATTTTTGATACCAGCTTTTATTGCCGACTGTACTTTTCCGCATACCATCATCAACTACTCATTGAGACGATTCTAACGAGCCCAAACTCGATGGGGTAGTATCGTTTTATTGCGGAGTTCCTATGGCCACCTTCCAGCTCCAGCATCAGATCAGCTCCAAGTCATCATAACATTGCATTGTCATGCGATATACATACGCTTGCAAAATTTCAGCTCAATTGGATAACGGGAAGTGACTGAAAGTTTTATTGCAAATTTTGACGGACAACTTACTTATCTTCTATGAACAGTGCAAGTTAATATAAAGCTTGTAAAAAGACGGCCCACAGAAGACTGACCTTCCCAACGAAGCCGGTGCCGCCTGTGATGAGCACGGAGCGCCCCGCGAAGAACTGCGGGATCAGTGCTCCGCTGCGGCGGTCCCGGGGGGCCACCATAATATCCTCGTTGACCTGAAACAAAGGAATGTGTCAAAACAGTCATCATCACGATAACGCAGGTAAAGCAAAGATGGCAGCGGTCAGTCCTTGGATGGGTGACCGCCTGTTTGAGTGGTTACTATAAATGAGCGCTTCCGTGCTTTGGAAGGCACGCTAAGCAGTTGATACCAGGTGCTGTTTATGACAGTAGTCGTTAAGCCGAGTTAGAGGCCTTCGGGCGGCTTAAGAACCTCTAACAGTCGAGTTGCCCACTCACTTGACAAAGGGGGGCCAACTGTCACTTGCGTCCGCAGGCGCTACCTACCACAACCCTGCACGTGTCCCCTGGGTGGTACTAAAAAGTGACAAACTCAAAGGCCAAATAATGTATGCCATACGATTAAATAAATCATCATCCTCCTAGCGTTATTCCCGGTTATGGCCCTAAGGGAGCGCGGGGTCCGCTTTGACACCTTATCCCAAGATTTGGCATAGGCACTAGTTTTAACGAAAGCGACTGCCATCTGACCTTCCAACCCAGAGGGAAAACTAGACCTTATTGGGATTAGACCGGTTGCCTCACGATGTTTTCCTTCACCGAAAAGCTAACGGTAAATAACTCCGTACATAAGTTCCGAAAAACTCATTGGTAGGAGCCGGGATTCGAACCCGCGACCGCCGCTTGACAGCCGCATGCCAGAACCACTAGGCTACTATGTTATTAGGCTATAATGTTTCGGAACCCTTCGTGCGCGAGCCCGACTCGCACTTGGCCGGTTTTTTTTTCATTTATTTCGTCTTCCAGCAAAGTCGACAGAGCCCCGCTGCGCGGGGCTCCTGTTTCTGTGCGGTTTGCCCTTCGGGCAACTGAAGCAACCTAACTAACCTAACCTACCTTGTCATTGTGTACAGGGATTGTTACCGGTTTTTTTTGTAAGGGAACGTAACAGTTATTTTTTCGTTCTTTGTTAATTATTTTATTTTCTAATTGGGCAATCTAATAAAACGCACTCGTATCGTTACCTTAAGGAGATGATAATAATTATAATGATAATGGTGTAGTCCTTGCATTTCATTAAATTGCCAAAAGGGCCTCTACGTGTTGGCCTCCGCCATGGTCACGCCTCCCAAAGGTCCGGGACATCATTGTCCCGTGAGCGGGAAAGACATACATAATGATAATAATTATTTAGGCGATGATTCTGGTGCCAATGCATCGGACCACGACGTTTCGAGGTAGTTTTAGGTTCGCGGCGTCCAAGTGTTGGAATGATCTCCCTCCACCTATTCAAGGAGCGTCTAGCAAGTATACCTTTAAGCGTCAGCTTAAGGGCTATTTGTTGACGCTCCAGAAATCCCAAACCCAATCCTAACCCATCCTGCACTTTCCTATCCCAACCGTGTCGCGTTTTTTGCTTTATGTTTTTCTTTCTATCCCATTTGGCTACTGGTACATATTTTACAAATTTATTACATTTATTATTTATTATATGTATACAATAATTATGTGTTTATCAATGGTCTTATGTTGTGTTGCGTTCCGTGGGTCACGTACGGTGCTGTCTGAAAATCAGCGCTGTAGGTGTCTGTCTGACACCTCGGCATAATGCTGAGACAGCGACCTATTCACTGCCGCGAAGACACACACACAATATGTGTTCAATTGTAATGTATGCCTACTCCCTTTATCTCTGTGTGTCTTTTGTGTAGTAAATCATTGTCTTCTTTCTTTCTTTCTTTTCTTCTATTTATTGGTTCTAGAAATACTTAAATTACTTACAAACTTCTGCCAAACCACAATGCGGTTTGTTGGCAGACAAGACGCGAATTCGAATTCGCGATCTTTTTTTTTCGGAAAACAGAATCGACAAATAATTGTAACTGAAAGTCAAATAAAGTTAGGTAGGTATATTAGTTTAACTTTGCATAGACCTTATAGCCTGAATTGAATTAATAAATACAATAGTAATTAACTGCCTCCCAATTCTTTGTAGGTGTCTTTTTGTCTTTTTTTTAATCGAAATTTGAAGTGACAGAATAATTATATCTAATTGAAAGTCAAATAAAAACATTCTGAATTAAATGAATAAATACAATAATAATTACCCGCCTCCCAATTTTGTGTATGCAATTCGCGTCATGAATATATTTTTTCAACACATTTGCTCGTAACGTGCCTCTTATTGTGCCGCTTTTGGGCTCATAATCCTGGGTATTAAACACGCGTGTTTAATAACATTACGACACTCGTGTAGTTTATGTTTATATCCCGATTAAGACACGTTGGCACCTTGCAGCAAGGTGTATGTATGGACTCGACGCATTCTCAAATTGACCGGGTTATAGGTTTGTTTTTAATTCTCGGCAAATGGATTCTTACTCGACTAAACAAATTAAATCCTTCTTGTGGATTAATTGATTATTTCTTGTTGGATATGATATAGAAACGTTTCATTTAGTAAAACTATTTACTTTTGATAACATTTTACATGAATTTATATTGAATAAGAAAATATTTATTTTATTTTGTATTGGCTGTTTAGAGATTTCATCTAAGCCTCGCTGCGGGCGCACTGCGCGAACTTCACGAAAAAAAATAGTTGCGCGCCATTATAGGTAATTTCACAAATATTTGTAAACATTGATGATGCGTGTTTGGTTATTGTTAAAAATGTTGACTCGTAGTAAATAGAAAATAGAAAAATAGAATTGACACCACTGTACATTCTTGGAGATGTACAAATATGTGAGTAAAAACCTGTTGTCATCTATAACTAAAGGAAACAACTTACCTAGGAGCCTGTAACATGTTCATTTTATGAAAATATTTTTTTCCTCGCAAATGTGTTGAAAAACGTCGTATGACACGCGTGAGCTTTAATAATTACATCCTCGGCTCTATTATCACGCTCACCTGCGGTTCGCGTGACAATTCCGCCTCTGATGTAATGATCAACACACCTCACTTGTATCATAATGTACTATTTTGACACACACACTGAAGTTTAGAGTCAATAATGAGTATAATGACGTTAATTCCTAATAACGCGGGAATAGCGTAACTTGATTAGGGTATTCGTAATTTATTTATTTATTTGAGTTAAGGATGACTCACGCTAGGACGGGCCGTGACCGGCCCGGGCCGTTTTCTAAGAAAAACGTCGGCGTTTTTGCGCGGCCGAGCCATACCGAAGCCAGGACGAGCCACGGCCAAGGCTCGGAAGCGGCTCGGTGTCGGCACGGCCCGGTCGCGGGCTTGCGTATGGCTCGGCCGCGTAAAAACGCCAACGTTTTTCTTAGAAAACGGCCCGGGCCGGACACGGCCCGTCCTAGCGTGAGTCATCCTTTAGGCAACAAATGCATATATTACACAGATATAACTTACAGACTAACATACAACATTAAACGCACTATAACTGCGGTGTGTTACGCAATTTCGTGGTGTCAGGTAACCGATCGCGAAAGAAGAAAAATCTTGCAATATCGGTTCATAGCCCTAACACCTACCTCTGGTTTAAATTAGAGGTAATAAGTACGCTGTATAAACCTTCCTCTTGAATCACTATCTATTTAAAAAACCGCATCAAAATCCATTGCGTAGTTTTAAAGATCTAAGCATACATAGGGACAGACAGACAGCGCAAAGCGACTTTGTTTTATAATATGTTGGTAGTGATGATATTACTATGTCTTTCAATAATCTGGGTCAAATCAAGTACATTTCTGTTTTATTTAGTCGTGAAATACTTACTGCATTTAAAGCGGCTTTTGACTTGGCTAAATGCATTGTACTATCTGTGGGAGGGGAGATACACCATCTCGATCTAATCAGTGCGTGTGAGTGCGGCTATAGTGTACTGCATTTAGCCAATTTAAAATGGCTCTTGGCCGATGGAAAAAATATTATTTTTAAACTTTCAAGTAGGTACCATATATGTATTTACAATGCACTTGCTCACGGGAACACGGGAAGTCGTCTATGCCAGCACGGCGGTGCCGGGTGGGGCCAGCCCGTGCGGGAATGGATTTCAGACCAATATTCCCACATACTACTGTGCGAGAATGAGATTTCATGACAATTAAAATGTCACCTTTTATGTAAGTATATTTTTTTTATTTCCTTGCATGATGTATTGTAAAATGTTGTATGATACACGTACGGTAGGTAATTCCTAACTCGTGTCGATCAAAAACACTCCCTAACGATCGTGTTACTTTCCGCATTTACATCATAAATAACTATTTTTTTTTTATTACTATAATCATGTTTTGTAATTTACACTTTATTATTGTATTATTTTGATGGTTAACTATCAATATAGCAACACTACCTTATACATTTTAGCATGAGAAAGGTACCCAATACGCTCGTACGTATAAATAGTAGGTGCCTTTGAATTAGCGAGTACTATTTTGGAATTTTCTAAGAAAAACGACGTCGTTTTTGAGCGGCTGAGCCATATCCAAGCCCGGCCGAGCCACGGCCGAGGCTCGGAAGCGGCTCGGTGCCGGCACGGCCCGGACGTGGCTCCGCCGCACAAAAAAACGGCAGACAGACCGAACCGATGTTGTCGAATTTTAATGTTATTGTTAAATGTAAACTTAAGTGTCTGTGGGACGCTACCTGTACACACTGACACCGTCCCACCTCCAACGGACTACTTCTATTAAACGGCCCGTTCTACCGTGTCATCCTTAAAAAGCGGGTGTAGCGGCGAAAAACGCCGAACTTTTGAAATCTCATAAATATAGAGGCCTCGGCAGAGAGTACAACTTTGTACCATTTGGCGTCGAGACCCTCGGTCCGTGGGGTCCCAGTGCGCATAAGTTATTTGCGGAAATCGCGAAACGTCTGGCTGATGTAACTGGTGACCGAAGAGCTGGCGGCTTTCTTGCGCAACGCATCAGCATTGCAATTCAACGAGGAAATGCCGCCAGCATCCTCGGTACAATGCATTGAGGGCCTTTTTAGGGTTCCGTACTCAAAGAGCAAAACGGGACCCTATTACTAAGACTCCGCTGTCCGTCCGTCCGTCCGTCCGTCCGTCCGTCTGTCTGTCACCAGGCTGTATCTCACTGATACCGTGATAGTTCCAGCTGAAATTTTCACAGATGATGTATTTTTGCTGCCGCTATAAGAACAAATACTCAAAACACAGAATAAAATAGTTTTTTTTATAGATAATGGTACGGAACCCTTCGTGCGCGAGTCCGAATCGCACTTGGCCGGTTTTTTTAGATTAAAGGTAGTTTTCATTTAATTTAGTTAATGTTTATTATCATCTTGTACTTGTATTCTTTACAAAATAAATATTTTTAAAGTGTCTGAATAAAAGGCTATAATATGTATATATTTTTTTCCATATCTCGAGACCATGGGGTCCCGGACTTTTGGGAGGCATGCGTCGGGGCCGAAGCCAACAGCACAGTGGCCCTTTAAAACAAAAATAATCTAAAGCGAGGTATGGGTACACATGGCGGGTACCATCTCCGAGCGCACAACATGATACAATCGGTGATGGTCCCCGCCAGGTGCAAAGGCTTATATTATTATTATAAGTTCGAATCCCGGTCAGGGCATTTATTTGTGTGTTTATCACGTTCCTGAGTTATGGATGTTATATATGTATACAAGTATCTTTATGTATATATCTATTATATATATCATCGCCTAGTACCCACAACACAAGCCTTATTGAGCTTACCGTGGGCCTAGGTTGATTTGTGTAAGATTGTCCCGTAATATTTATTTATTTATAAGTATCTGTTTTACGTGTTTTGATCATTGTATTCTTCTTTAATTTATTTATGTGATAAATTATGTGATAAATAAATAAATTCTTATTCTTATAGATTTCGTAGCGCTACGCTCGTAGATTTCATATAATTGACAGTATTTGACACTGTTCTTCTTCTCGCTTCGTCTAACCTCGGCTCTCGCACACCTCCAGGCATCTATACCTACCTACACAAAAATATACAGGGTGTGGCCTGTAATAGGAGCAAAAAATTAAACGGTAGATTATTAAGCTTCTGAACAATTATTTCCACATGGTTAAACTAGAAAAAAAATTGTTTTTTGTTTATTTTTTTATCTTCAAAATAAGTTTAGTTGTATTTTTTTACTCTTCTGGAGTGCTATCAGTAACTTTTTATTTTAAAGACACTAGAAAAAAATGAAATAAAACAAAAATGCAAAATCTATTATGACTCGTTACATGATGTTACCTCAAAATCCGCATTGACTGCTGTGCTATGATGTCGTGGTGCCAAGATACATTACTTGGAGGTCACAACTTTAGATCAAAATAGGTAACACCGAATCCAAAAAAATAAAATTAGTGGGACTGTTGACTGTAGCTTAAGGTTTTCTAACTCAGGAGCTTGAAGAAATGAAACAACTGGTACTGGTTCACATGGCGCGGTCGGCGAAGGTGAGTGGAGGTGTTGCTCGTTGGTGTAAAGGTTGTAAACTGAATTGTGAGATTTTTTTTTTTTTTTTTTGAACCTGACTGTTGCTATGATAGGACGAACCCAATATAGCAGTCGAACTGCGTGGTTGGAGGGTAGCTTGGGGAAAATCCAAGGGGAACCTCCGGCACGACCACGCGGGAAGGGGTAAACACTGGAATACTCTAAAAGTTTGCGCTCCAGTGAGATTGGTTGAACGGTTTCAACCGAATCTGAGGTGTGAGTGGTGATGAACTACTGGGATTGCTGGTTCGCTAAAACCTACCCTAGCTGAGAAGAGTCCAGGAAGAAACTCAGCTAGGCCCGACATCGGTCGGGTTTGTCGGACTGACTCTACCCGGTATGCGGCGGTACCGGGACGAATATGGACTATAAGTGTCTGTGTTGTCGCGATCACGCGGTGGACGTCCCCGCCGGCGGGAACGCTGTAGTGTACGCGCTGAGTTGGACGCCGAAAGCGCAGCCTTCCATCTTTCGATGGACTCTGTGATTTCGTCGTCCGGATCCGTGAGTGTGTGCCTAGGACGCCGGACCGTGCGGCCCCTAATCAGTGAACGCCGAGTAACGACAGAGGGGGGAGGGACGGGAACGTAGTCAGCAGCCTTCCTAATTAACGGATTCCTATGGTGGGGAGCGTTGTCAAAATAACGTCTGGCAGCCTGCTTAAAGAAACCATACATGGTGCTAATCCCCATGTCGTGGTGCAGGCTGAGGTTCGATTGGTACCACGGGGCACCAGTCGCCCTACGGAGAAAACGATTCTGAATGACCTGAAGCGGTTTGAGCGATGACATAGGCACGTGAGCAAATACTACACTTGCATATGTCATGATAGGACGAACACAAGTTTTGTAGAGTGTCTGCTTATTTCTAAGTGACATTTTACTAAACTTGTTGATCATCGGCCCAAGCCTTCCTAACACGAACAACGCACGGTTGCGTACCCTACGGATGTGGCTACGGAAAGTCAGTTTCCTGTCGAGGGTTACTCCAAGATATTTGGCCTCGTTGACCCAGGGGATGGGTCGGTCAAACATCTGGATCGGAGCCACTCGTCTTTCTGTACTAATGCAGTCAGACGGGTGGAAGACTATTGCAGTGCTTTTTTCCGGGTTGACTTCGATACGCCAAAGACGAAACCAGCGACCTAGGTCTGTGGTTGCCTCTTGGAGGTATCGCCGGATAGTAGCGTACTTACAATGAGTCGTAAAGAGCGCGGTGTCGTCCGCAAACAACCCCAGTTGCACATTAGGGTGCCTGGGAATGTCGTTCGTGAACAACGAGTACAAAGTGGGAGAGAGCACAGAGCCTTGCGGGACTCTGGCCCGGATGGAGTGTGGGATCGAGTACGTTCCCTCTAGTCGGTAACGAAAGCTTCGGTCCTTGAGATAATCTCGTATGGTGAGTACGAGTCTGTCCGGTATACCGAGCAGGTATAACTTGTATACCAGCCCGTTATGCCAGACCTTATCGAAGGCTTTCGCTACGTCGAGAAAGATCGCACCGGTCTTGAGCCCCTGGAAGCGAGAGAAACCGTCCAGCACGTGCTCCGTGACGCGGTGCACCTGTTGGACGCACGAGTGTCTGGATCTAAAGCCGAACTGCTCGTCAATGAGGAGGTTATTCTCAGCCGTAAATTTGAGAATTCTCGTGAGTAGGATCCGCTCGTATAGCTTTCCAAGGGAGCTAAGTAAGCTGATCGGCCTGTAAGAGGCGGGCTCGGTCCGGGGTTTACCGGGCTTCGCTATCCCTATGACCGTTGCACATTTCCACGCGGCTGGAAAGTGAGCATTGGTCAGTGCGGCATTGAAGATGCCAACCAAAAGGAGGAGGAGGGTTTCGGGGAGAAGTCTCAGAATGCGATTGGATATACCATCCGCACCCGGAGCTTTCCTAATACGAAGACGCCTGACAAGGTCACTGACTTCCTTAACCGACACCGGTGAAATGGTTGAAGTTACAGGGAGACGCGATCTCCTGTCCACCTCGGAATCGACCCACCTAATGTGGACTTCGTCGGTGTTGAGGAGGTTAGGCGAACATTGGGACTCTAAGCTGCTCGCAAGGCATTCGGCTTTATCACTATCCTCCTCCGCGGGGGTTTGGTGATTCGGTCGATTCAAGGGAGGGATGGTCCAACAGGCATCTGATTTGAGAGATCTCGCTAGTTTCCAGTAAGCCAGATGACTAGGCGTTATCTCCCCCATCAGATCCCTGAACGAGTTCTCCCGAAATTCGGCAATTCTCTGTTTGGACTCGTTTGACAAGTCCCTCAGGATTTGACGATTTTCGGCAGAAGGGTGATTTGAGTAGGTACGGATGGCGCGATTTTTCCTTGTCACCAACTCTCTCAATTCCCTAGGTAGGGGTCGGTTTTGGATATCCTCCGCCGACACCTCCCTTGAGGCCTCGCTTCGTACAGCGTTGAGATAGTTGGTGAAAGAATCGATCGCTTGGTCAGTCTGTTCGGTAGTGGTTATATTGTCAGGAATGTCTCTAAGCAGGGGGGGGGTCTGTCTGTAGGAGACCTGATTGCACCTTGTCCCAGTCCACGAGTGTCCTGGTCCGTGGCGTACTATTGGGGTGAGGTCCTAGTCTCAAAAGGACTGGCCTATGATCCGAGTCAAGTTCGTGTATCACTTCTATAGAACGCAGAGATAACGCTACGTTCTTTAGTAATGCTATGTCGAGTATGTCAGGTCGGTGCTCTACGTTATGGGGAAAGTGAGTCGGTTCTAAGGGAGCGATGAGGTCGAAAGGGAGGCTCTCGATTAGGAGGTGATGAAGCCGATTGCCGTTGGGATTGGTTGCTACGCAACCCCAGCTGATATGCTTACTGTTTAGGTCCCCGGCCACGATGACCGAAGGACCTAAGGAGGCTAAAGAGTTGAGGTCAGTCAAAAGTAAGTCTCGTTGAGGTGAAAGGTAGGTTGACGCAATCGATATTGGGGGGTGACCCTCCATCGATATGCGACAGACCGACACTTCCATATTCGTCAGGGGCGGGGGATCGAGTCTTATGCAATGGAAGTGACTTCTATAGAAAATGAGCGTGCCCCCGAATGGCCTACCATCTTGCCTATCATCTCTAATCTGAACGTATCCAGGGACGCGAAAAGCTCTAGTGCTGGGTCGATAAAAGGTCTCTTGGACCAGGAGTAAGTCTACTGAGTGATCGCGAAGGAAGTTCGTCACCTCGTCCTTCATACCTCTTAAGCCATTGGCATTGTAAATGCCAATGGTGATCGAAGCAGGTTTAAGCTTTAGGGATGTACTATACATACTAGTAGGCAGCGTGAACCTGGCTGCCGCTTGGTGCGGCGAGATACTGTGTCGTTGTTGCGAATAGGCGGGCAGTCAGGCCGCTCGCCACCTGCGGTGGGAGTACCTGAATTACCTGCATAAGCGCAGCGAGGGGATCAAAAGCAGGCCGGCCTGCTTGACTGGCGGCGGGCCCCCATGCAGGGGGGCTCGCCTGAGAGTGGGGCACAGAAGGCGCCGGGTGGGGACCTACGGCCGCAGAGGGCGGCAGGTTCCTAGGGGCACCTAATCCTACGGCCTGAAGGGCGGGGTAGTTTTGCGGAGTGCTATGGGGAGCAGCCCGGCTCGCCATTTGCTTGCTTCCCGAGGGGGGTGAGGACTTCGACTTTGCTCCGGTGTCACGACTCTTTGGGCGGCAAGGACAACCCCCATAATTGGCAGTATGCCCATGGGGGAGCTTGCGGACCAAACAGTTGCAGCACCGTATGCCGTTCGGGTCCCTACAACCCTTTGGACGCTCGCAATCGCGAGTCGGGTGGTCCCCAGCGCACTTGACGCAACGGGGGGGAGAGTGACAGCCACGGGCGCCGTGGCCGTACCTCTGGCAGTTATGACACTGGGAGAGATGAGTCCTCTTGTTAGGAGTCTCAGCCCTCACAGGCATTTTAAGGACCTCCTTAAGGGAATGGATTGCTTTGCGCTGGTCCGGGTCGGTGACTACTAGTACCATATCGTACTTCCCTTTCTGCTTATTGTAGAGGCGATGAACCTCCCTGACGGCGATCCCCTTGCGTTTGAGATCCTCAGCTACCTCGTCCTCCGGGATGTCCTTGTGGATGCCCCGGAGGACGGCCCTATAACCTTTCTCTTCGACGGTCAGCCTCCGGTTGTAAGCCATTGACTGCTCGTTGAAGAGACGGCCCTGACCCGACCACGGTAGTCTTCGGGTCCCTGGACCGTAATTCGCACCCCTTCCAAGGGCGGCTTCAAAATCTCCGAACCGACCACACGGATCCCACGCTGACTGGCTATGGCCATGGCAGTGTGGTACCTATGTGTGTCGATCAAGACACATGAGTCCAGCTTGTCCGGGTTGCCTATCGGAGTCGAGCTGGGGGCCGAAGACCCGCCGTCCGTTGCCGGAGCGGCACTAATGGCCGGAGGGGCCTGCGCAGAAGGCGCGGGGGGGGCGGCGGGAGTCCGATGGGCTTTCTTCGCCGGCGAATCGGCCCTAGGAGACTTCGGCAGCGTACGTTTTCCCTTACGGCTGCTGCCTACGAGTTCCCACTTTGTCGTGTCCATGTCATGGTCAGAGTAGAGCAAAGCGAGATTCTGTGCGTCGGTCAGTATCTCTGTCGAGGGACTGCGGGGGAGGGTGGGGGGGGAGCGGCGACGTGGGGCAAAATCGCGTTCCTCCGGTGAGGAGCGAGAGCGCGATTGCCTCACGTCTGAGTCCGCTGCGGGGGGGGCCTGAAGGGCCGGAGAGTTGACTTGGGCAGACGCGGCTGCCTTTACAGGCTTGTTTTTGCCCTTTTTGGGCGCTTTGGCCTTAGGGGCCTGGTGCGGGGGAGCAGGCATCGCTACTGCCGCCGGCATCGGCGGTGGCAGTGGCGGTCCCATGGTGGCCTGAGGGGCCTGGGCGGCCAGAGTGGCAGCCGGAGTGGCCGGAGGGGCCTGGTGATGCGAGTCAGCGATTGCGGGGGTGAAGGGTTTCATGGGAGTCGCCTGGGCCGAGCCGGTGACCCCACCACTGAGAGCCAACTTGAGTTGAGGTGTTGAGTCTTGTCCACTTGTCCGCCGTGTCAGTGTCAGCTATGTGTCCTACACACGATGGGAAAGAGTCGGACTGACCGCAGTAATGGGCTTCGTGGTGGTATCCACCCCACACAGTGACTTCGTTGGCACAGTTAGTATCCGTCACTGTGCAGCCACTGCGAGCGTGGTCTTTCAAAGGGACTGAGACCCGGGTCTGACTTGCGAAAGTCTTAACTAGCGGATAGCCACTGATGGTGTCTAGCCCACAGCACAATGACTGCGACCACTACGAGCGTGGATTTCCAGGGGGGCTGAGACACGCGGGTCGACTGGGGACTTTAGAAAGTCTGAACTACACACCCGATGCTTCCACGTGGTGATTGATTGACGATAATCACCTCGTGGGGGAGCGATAAGAGCGCGCAGGTAGTCGGAACTATAATCGGGTTACAGACAACAATAGGGCCAGAGCGCACTTAAAAGCACGACCTCACTCTACCGCTGCCGCAACCAGAATGTGTGTGAATTGTGAGAGCAAAAACCGCCCCTCTTATTCCGTTTTTGCTCCCGCAAGAGATGCTAGCTCGGCCGCGCGATACGTTTTCCATCGCGTTGTGGGCGGGGCTTGCACCTTTTAGCAGCTTTTTACCGGGTTTGTGTGTAGGTGTGTAATACCGTGAAACCGGCCTCACCATCTCTTTATTTAGTACTAGCTGTTGCCCGCGACTTCGTCCGCGTAGAACTTTTTATCGTCTTAGAAAATGATTTCTCTCAATACAAAATTTGAACCCTCTTTTAGGGGATAATTAAAAAAAAAGTTGATGTTCATTTTCTAGTTTGTGAACAAACAGTCTAAAACCAAAGTTAAAAATCTCATACTTTAAAAATGCCTTGAAATACTCAAACTTTGAACCAATTTTAACACTCTTAGGGGATGAATTTGGAAAAACTCTGAAATCAGTTTTGTAGTCTTTTAACGTACAGAATAAGACCGAAGTTAAAAATCTCTTACTCACACTTTAAAATTTTATTGCTCGCCATTTAAACTTTGAACCCCCTTTTAAACCCCCTTAGAGGTTGAATTTTTCTAATCGCTGAAAGAACTTTTTTCGTAAACTTTTAAGTCTCTAGCTCAAAAATAGTGTTGCCCATACAAAGCTTTCTTAACCCCCTTAGGGGTGGAATTTTCTAAAACTCTGAAAGTACTTTATTATTAATTTTAATAAGTAACATTTTGAATAGTTTTAAGTCTAGTAAAAAAAAAAGTTTTTCCCACACAACACTGGCTACCCTTCTTAAGGATCTTAAGGATCCCCTTAGGGATGGAGTTTTCTAAAACGCTGAAAGTTCTTTTTTAGTATTCTAATAAGTAATCTTTTTGCAAAGTTTTAAGTCTAACTCAAAAAAAAGTGTTGCCCATGCAAAGCTTGCTCTCCTTTTTAACCCTATTAGGGGTGGAATTTTCTAAAACGATTTGTGTTCTTTTTTTGTATTTTAATAAGTAATCTTTATACAAAGTTTCAAGTCTCTAACTCAAAAACATAAACTTTCCGTGATAAAAACTTTGCACCCCTTTTTATCCCCCTTAGGGATAGATTTTTTCAAAACGCTGAAAGTCTTTTTTTTTGTATTTTTATAAGTAATCTTTCTACAAAGTTTTAAGTGTCTAGCTCAGAAAAAGTGTTCCCCATACAAACCTTGCACCCTTTTTTAACCCCCTTAGGGAATGATTTTTGTAAAACGCCAAATGTAGTATTTTTCATGTTCTAATAAGTAATTTTTCGTCAAAATTTTAAGTCTCTATTAAAAAAAAATATGTTTTTCCCATACAAACTTTGCACCCTATTTTACCCCCTTAGGGGTGAAATTTTCCAAAACGCTGAAAGTACTTTCTTTGTATTTAAATAATCTTTCTACAAAGTTTTAGGACTCTAGCTAAAAAAAATAGTTTCCCACATACAAACTTTGCACCCCTATTTTAGCCCCCTATTTTTAGGGGTAGAATTTTCTAAAACGCTGAAAGTACTTAATTTGTATTCTGATGACTAATCTTTCTACAAAGTTTTAAGTCTCTATTTAAAAAAAAAATTGTTTCCCCCATACAAAATTTGCACCCCTATTTTACCCCCTTAGGGGTAGATTTTTTTAAAACACTGAATCTAGGTACTTTATTTGTATTCTAATGAATAATTTCTCTACAAAGTTTTAAGTCTCTATTTTAAAAAAAGTAGTTTTTCCCATACAAACTTTGCACTCTATTTTACCCCTTTAGGGGTAGAATTTTCTAAAACCCTGAAAGTTCTTTATTTGTATTCTAATGACTGATCTTTCTACAAAGTTTAAGTCTATAGCTCAAAAAAAAAAGGTTCTCCCATACAAACTTTGCACCCCCATTTTACACCCTTAGGGGTAGAATTTTCAAAAATCCCTTTTTATCCCTAGCCCACGTTATAAAAGCAACATACTGTGCAAAAATCAACTCTCTAAGATTAGTAGTTTCGGCTGTGCGTTAATGAGTGAGTGAGTGAGTGAGTGAGTGAATAAGTCAGTCAGGACATAGGCATTTATTATGTATAAATAGATAGAAGATAATGAAACTCCCATTCAAATATCTCAAAAAATTATGAAGCTACATCCGTTTTAATGTCGCTTGTTACAGTGAGAAAACGATGAGGGACTGTGACGTCAATATACTCGAGCGTCATAGTAAAAAACAATCGTTTCATATGAAGGTGCGTTTTGCGGAAAAGGGACAGAACATACCCCCTCTTAAAACTTTGGACTCTTATAACTTAATCATTACCTATATAACCTCTTGCTTTGTTTTTTTCTCCATTTGACTATATTTATTTTAAATTCTTTTTCGAGAAAATACATTATGATTATTTACCATATTTTCGATTCCTGAGCTATAACCACGAACTTCGGAATTCGAAAATATTCGGGTATCTCTATCTCTATCGCACTAACCATACTCGAGTGACAGGGATGCAAATATATGAACATTGAGTATCGGTTTTCGTGGTAGCGCCGCAGGTACTTTGGCTGAATGCGCCGAGCGCGTGCCATTGTCATTCAAAAAAAACAAATTCGTGTTAATTATATTGTTCAAATTTGTTGATTTCATTTATTGAAATTACGACATAAAACGACATTTGCGCATATAAGTTCTCATATCAGAATCGAATATTTTTTTATGGTTTATATTTTAGCATTTGTCTCGTAAAGGTCTATCGTAGACGGGATTTAAATTATTAATAAGTGAAAGGCAATGCAATTCCGCCATTTTGACGAAAATTTGACGGTTCTTATAGCTGACAGTTGGAGCAGCGTTTGATTTCAATAAAAATAAATGAAAAATTAAATGAAGTCGTATATTTCGGAAAATTAATTAACTGTCGCAGTCGGATAAAAACTATCCTAAGTTGCAGCTAGAATAATAATGTACCTATATAAGATGTTTCATATTTTTCCGTTCATGGGATGCTGAGAACATTCGAACCGCGCAAAGCTTAGTTTCAAACTGGCTGATTCTTTTTTTAATTTAGAGATTTATTATAAGTGGAGATAAATCTTACTATCTAGGTACATAATAAACAATAAAAGACAAAAATAAAATACAAACTTAATTCTATAGAATGATTGACTTAGATACTAACACGTTAAAAGGTAAATAATAGACAGAAGTTATACACGTTTATTTAGGAACAGCAAATCATATACATAATGGATTATAGCGGGCTATTCCCGACAGGGACATAAGGGGTTACTACAAATGCTCTAAGGAAGCGTCCCTTTGAATATTTGCTCCTATTAAAGGCCACACCCTGTATATCTATTGTCGCATCACCAAGATAATATAAGACGTTTATTCGACTGTTGAACAGTATAGTATCATTCACATAATTTCGACGCCATTACTTGTCCGGTCGTAGGCCTTAATTGGTAAATCAATAGCTTACAAAAACATTGTATATCCGTCTGTTAATAATTAACACATTGTATACTTGGTATGGCAAACCGAAATAAGTGTAAATTATTGATCAATCAAGACACTGATATTGCCGAAAAGAGGAAGGGTTACAACACAATACAAGTAAGTTCTTTTTACCACCATAAAAACAGACTGTTTTGTTAGAACAAATTTCTTATCTGTGAAAATGTTATTATTGCTAAATAATAACATCGATTTCGATGCTATTATTACATTCAAATTTCAAACACCTCGAAAAACAAAGCAATTTGATTTGACCTCTATTCTAATATCAGTCGAGATGACGTTTATTTCGAAATGAATTGTCAATTTGCATACAAATTGGACAAATGTCGCACGTAAGTCGTCACGTCGAATGACTCTAGTTTGTCTCCGAATTAAAAAAGTACTATGACAGCTGCCAGAATATGCGGCTCCTGCCTGAATGCATCATGGATGGATGTGGTGGATTAATGATATGTGGGTAGATAAAGTTAGGCATTATGTACAGTCACATAAACTACTATTATTGCACTCCTCAATAAAATAACACTGTACAGGACATAATCAATACAAGTAGAAGAAAACAACATGCGGTCATATCGCTAGACAGCGATCTCTTCCAAACTACCTCAGGGTAGCGGAAATCAAATATAACTAGTATCTACGATTTATAAGTAACGAAACGTTTATTTTCTAAAGTAAATACAAGATGATAATTAACATAAACTAAATTAAATTAAAACTACGTTAAATCTTAAATCTAAATAAGTGTCTGTCAAAAATATCATTTTTGGTACAAGCTTTTATTGCCGACTGTACTTTTCTGCATATCATCATCAACTACTCATTGAGACGATTCTAACGAGCCCAAACTCGATGGGGTTGTGTCGTTTTATTGCGGAGTTCCTATGGCCACCTTCCAGCTCCAGCATCAGATCAGCTCCATGTCATCATAATATTGCATTGTCATGCGATATACATATGCTTGCAAAATTTCAGCTCAATTAAATAACGGGAAGTGACTGAAAAATGGATTGCAAATTTTGACGGACAACTTACATACTTACATATTGACATGCTTACATATTTACATACTTACATATTTACATACTGGGTTTAATTTGGAAATATGTAAAACAATGTGATCTTCTTATCATTATTACAAATAGGTATATAAAAAACTAGTTGTACTCTCTGCCGAGGATATTTATTGCATTTCAGAAGTTCGGCGTTTTTCGCCGCTGCACCCGCTTTAGAAGTAGTCCGTTGGAGGTGGGACGGTGCCAGTGTGTCTACACAGGTAGCGTCCCACACAAGCATCTGTCCCAAACTCCAAGGAACCAGAGACACGCCATCAGGTCTTTACGATTTATTAAGTAGAGCGCTCGAAAATTAAATAAAGTAAATACGATTTTAGTGTCAAAATTGCAGGCACAATTTTCTACCGATAGAATTGAATACGAGTGGTCAATACCACTCGCTTTTCAATGTTCTATCGCTATTTCAAAAGAGCATTTCGTAATTTTTGTCAGTTTTCGAGTGAAAGATACGAGCGCTCGAAAGTCAAAAATTGGTCCCCTGGTCTCCAACAACCCATACAAACGTCCTATTTCCTATTTGATCATACAGACGACACGCGTCGCTACAATAAACTTAAGGATGACTCGCTAGAACGGACCGTGTCCGGCCCGGGCCGTTTTCTAATAAAAAACCGGCCAAGTGCGAGTTGGACTCGCGCACGAAGGGTTCCGTACCATTATCTATAAAAACGGCAAAAAATCACGTTTGTTGTATGGGAGCCCCCCTTAAAAAAATTTTTTATTTTGTTTTTAGAATTTGTTGTTATAGCGGCAACAGAAATACATAATCTGTGAAAATTATAACTCTCTAGCTATCACGGTTCTTGAGATACAGCCTGGTGATAGATTATCTATAAAAACGGCAAAAAAAATCACGTTTTTTGTATAGGAAAAAAATATTTTTTAAGGGGAACCCCTTAAAAAAATATTTTTATTAATCTGTGAAAATTTCAACTCTCTAGCTATCACGGTTCTTGAGATACAGCCTGGTGACAGACAGACGGATGGACAGCGAAGTCTCAGTAATAGGGTCCCGTTTTACTCTTTGAGTACGGAACCCTAATAAAAACGACGGCGTTTTTGCGCGGTCGAGCCATAAGCCCGGCCGAGCCACGGCCGAGGCTCGGAAGCGGCTCGGTGTCGGCATCCAGTAACGTAAAAACTTTGATGATGTATTTAAAAGATACTTAAATACACAATACGAGTACAGTGCGTAATGGCCTACTTTTTTAAAGTTCCGCACTCAAAGAGTAAAACGGGACCCTATACCAGGCTGTATCTCAACAACAGTGATAGTTTGACAGCTGAAATTTTCACAAATGATGTATTTCTGTTGCCGCTATAACAACAAATACTAAAAACTAGAATACCTGAATATATATTTTTTATATGATTTTTTCATTTTTTTTTACTTTTACAATCTTACACAAATCGGCTTAGTCCCAAACTAAGCAAAGCTTGTACTTTGGGTACTAGACGACGATAAACATACTTATATATAGATAAATAAATACTTAAATACATAGAAAACATCCATGACTCAGGAACAAATATTTGTGCTCATCACACAAATAAAAGCCCTTACCAGGATTCGAACCCGGGACCTCCGGCTTCGTAGGCAGGGTCACTACCAACTAGGCTGAAGCGGTCTGATATTAAAATAAATAATAATAATAATTAATCTCAATTATTTACCAGTGGCGCTAGTGAGAATGTGAACGGGTTCTTAAGTCTTAACGTATCATAAGTAGGTGCAATAATTAGCAAATGCGACAAAACTATGATGACGACATTTGATGACACCCGCAAAGTGTTATAATAGTGTAGATCTGTAGATAGACATGTTTTTTTCCGTGTATTACCTTACTGATTAGTGTGAAATGATTTAGGCATGCTCACATTTTACGCGTAAACATTTACGTTACGGGATGGTGGGGTCTCGACACTTTGTAAACCACGTGTACGAGACACGTCTTCTGCGCACGAGAAATCAAGCAGCTCGAAACCCAAAACCTAAGTGAGGAAACTGTTTATACGTATTTTTCAAAAATAATTGACGCATTGCACGTAGAACTGATGGCCGTTGGGGCGGAAATGTTCTCGAGTGGCGACCACGTACCGGAAGGCGCGGCGTTGGTAGGCCTCCCACAAGGTGGACTGATGACCTGGTAAAGGTCGCGGGAGTCCGCTGGATGCGGGTGGCGCAGGAACGGTCACTTTGGAACTCTTTGGGGGAGGTCTATGTCCAGCAGTGGACGTCTTTCGGCTGATATGATGATGATGATGAATTGACGGAGCTGAAAAGTTGCAACTTTTTTCTGGTGCTAAGGAAGATTATTCCTATCACGAAAAAATAATCAGGCACTTCTAAAATTTTCATCCATTCCCAATTGTTTCAATCTGATAATGTGGTTCTTGGGATTACCACCTAAAGTCAAACGTACTAAGTTACTATCTCACAGACTTTAACTCTTTATAATATTACTAGGTATAGATTAGAGTGAATGAGTCA
Source organism: Epinotia brunnichana (assembly GCA_963854355.1). Lineage (NCBI taxonomy): Eukaryota > Metazoa > Arthropoda > Insecta > Lepidoptera > Tortricidae > Epinotia > Epinotia brunnichana. Next base: position 2,232,702 of record OY977963.1, on the reverse strand, counting down.
TTTGATACTCGTAGTTACCACAGTCTAGCTTAGATCGCCATTCGTTGGGAAATGGGGCTACATGTGTACTGACAATGATTGATCATTTAAAATTTTACAACATAATGTTACCACATCGTAATGACACATAGGTACCTATTATACGTAGTAAAGTCATCGGCATCATCATAAATGATAGATCAAAGGCCGCAAAAATATCTGACACGCTCTAACGGCTCTAGGAATAGAGTAAAGTTAAACATCAGATATTTTTGCGGCCTTTATTCCATCTTATATTGATGCCGGTGACTGTCAAGTGTATTAATATCCATACTAATCCATACTTCCATACTAATATTATAAATGCGAAAGTGTGACTGTCTGTCTGTCTGTTACCTCTTCACGCCTAAACCGCTGAACCGATTTAGATGAAATTTGGTGTACAGATAGTTTGAGTTCCTGGAAAGGACATGAAAAAGTTTTTATCCCGGAAATCATCCTCTAAGGGGGTGAAATGGGGGGTGAATATTTGGATGAAACCCATTTAGATGAAATTTGGTTTCGAGATAGGTTAAGTTCCGGGAAAGGACATGGGATAGTTTCTATCCCGGAAATCAATCCCTAAACGGGAAATAGAGGGTGTAAGTTTGTATCGAGCTACGATATAAACGAGTTCTACGCGGACGGAGTCGCGGGCAGAAGCTAGTACGTACATAAATTAGGACATAAATATCTGTACACGGCTTTATGACATAGACAATAGAGTCCTGTACAGATATTTATGTCCTTATTTATGTACGTATATTCCTAGTTTTCCCTCTGGGTTGGAAGGTCAGATGGCAGTCGCTTTCGTAAAACTAGTGCCTATGCCAAATCTTGGGATTAGGTGTCAAGGTGGCTCCTTTAGGGGCACAACCGGGAATAATAACGCTAGGAGGATGATGATTTATGTACGTATAATAATACCCCCGACTACCTACTGCCTAGCTAGCGTCGCTTTCTAACAAGTATGAAGGTACAGTCGCCATCACATACATAGGTACACTATAGGTGTTCAAAAATATCGGCACATGCACCCTAATGCCTTGAAAATAGAGGTGTGTTCCGATGTTTGTGACGTGCTTGTTTGCTCCTATGTACCTATGTGATGGCGACTGTACGAGACGGCCGAAAACGCCTAATGTCGGACGTATAGTGCGGAATGTTTCTCTAGACCGGGTCTTATCTTAACACCCATTGGTCCAACAAAGCAATTGTTTAGCCACAATAGCCACGTGCCACAAACGCTTCGTAATGAAAAGGCCATGTTTTGAGTGAAATTGAGTGATAAAGTCAGAAACAGTGTGATAAGAGATAAGTGTGGAATGGATGGAGTTATTGTCACGAAAATTGAGAAGGGTATGTTAAGGCGGTTTGGGCATATATAGAGGATGGATGAAAGAAGATTAACGAAGAGAGTGTATATAAAAAGAGTGGAAGGGAAAGTTGGAAGGGCGAACTTTCTGCGATCAAATTGGAGAAATCTTACAAAAAGGCCAGGTCAAAAGTAACCTAAACCGACGAGCATGTATGAGAAATGTTATGAAAGTGAGTGAAGCGAAAGTGGTTTGTCAGGGTCGTAGCAAATGGAGATCCGTGATCTCTGCCTACCCCTCTGGAAAAAGAGGCGTGATTATATGTATGTACCTATGTATTTTTCAGTGTTCGTTATTAGGTGGCAACCTGGCAACTGGCGCGAGCATTTGCTCGATGTGAGCACGAATATTCGGCACGTATGTACAGCGAGCGGAGCAGTCGCAAACTTTATAATAACAGCCCTGCGTTTGTCTCTATTAAAATAGCGAAATAAACGTGGCTACGGAAATATCCCGTCATTACCACGAGTTATTGGCGAATGTCACGGATCAATGACTCTAATCAAACATTACTTCACTGAGCACACAACACTTGTTCCGTGAGATCACATGTCACGTGCGTCAAATAACTTTATATTTATATACTAACAGTATAAGATAAAATAAAGAGATTTCTCTCTCTGTCGCCCTAACCACCACACTCTTGGTCGGAACACGACCTGATCGAGAGACGCGGCTGTCAGAGCTGTCCACACCGCTGCCTATTGGGCATCTCTTATTTGAGGAACCTCGACATGAAGACGAAGAAGAAGAGCGACGTCTAGAAGACCTGAAACTTGACTTAATGTCGGGTGGCCCCTGGATGGAGCAGAGGTCTTCCACAGTGCTTCGCCATCGTGTTCTGCCGTGGGCTACGCGCTTCGCCTCGGAGCACGTCAGCCCAATTGCCTTCATTTCCGCTGCCGAACCACTGAACTTCTCCAGGTTATAATTAAGTTTGTATGTAGGAGATAACATTTCTTCACCTGTGTATATAGAATGGACTTTTCGGATGGACACAGGCCAGTTGCCTGACATTAACTACTCTGGTTTGCAGGTTTTAAACGGCTTAAAATGGCACGACCTTCAGCCAAAGGGTTTGACAAGGAAGCAGTTGGTGACACGACGAAATTGCGACGTTAAATCGCTGATTTTCACACATGCGTGCGCGCCGCGTTAGGTGTAAACAATATTTTTAACTTTTCGTATAAAGGTGCGAACGATTACCAATTACCACTACGTGTTTACTTAATATCTTAGACGGGCGTACCTACAGGTTTGAAGAAACGAACTGTTTAGGTCCCATAATTGCTTGAATACACACTGCGTATTATCTACGCTTACGTTGGATAGGACACGTGCAGAGATTGGAGCCTTCTCGTTTGCCGTAGAAAACTCTCGAAATCGAAATCTCTTCTCAGTCGTAAGTACACCCTTGTCACTCTTGTTAGAGTGGTCGTTGGAGGACATCGCAAATTGAACAAACACCGGTTTCAAATGGGTATGAAGCAGGACGCAACCTGCAGGTTCTGCCAGGAGACAGAGGAGACGGCAATGCACATTCTCTGCTCCTGCGGACCATTCATGCATAAAAGAAGTACCTACCTAGGGCGGCACATAGTACAGAAGAGGTACAGTCGTCATCACATACATCGGAACAAACAAGCAGCTCACAAACATCGGAACACACCTCTATTTTTAAAGCATTAGGGAGCATGTGCCGATATTTTTGAACACCTATAGTGTACCTATGTATGTGATGGCGACTGTACAACATTCACCGCCTAAAGAATCTGGAATGTCCTGGAGGCAACGGGCCTTAACGGTGAACTCTAAAGAAAGGGCTGCCACAATAGATCACTTGCTGGTCGAAGCGGCATAATAAGGCCCACAAAACAAATAATAATAATAAAATAGAGTGGCAGTGTTCACGTTTATATATAGTGTAGACACGTGATGGAGACCCACCGAGTACCTACCTAGTGTACGGTCAGGTCAGCCTTACAAGGGGCTTAACACCTTTGTACCATGTCGCATTAAACGTCATGTTAAACTGCCATATGAAGTTGTCAAGCGAGTGAAAACGACAAGGTACTTAGGTGTTCAGCAAATTATGAGGCGTAGTGTAACTACACTTTTTTTTTCTGCATCTTTCCAATGGTGGCTTTAGCTATGACGCGCCACTTCAGACGGTTTGTGGCATAGCGGGAGCACTGAACTATGCTGGTCTCCGTGACCTTTTTAACCGAATTTAAAAAAAAGGAGGAGGTTCTCAGTTCGGTTGTATTTTTTTTTGTTTGTTACCTCCCTCGGAACTCCGTCATTTATGAACCGATTTGCTTTGAGATTGCGGTCTCATTGTTTTTAAAACTCTAGTTAAATGATGGAAACAATGAGGAATTGAGGGGTTTCCTCATATACTTATATTAGGCACGCGTGTAATAATGTCGGTATTTTTTATAATAACTCGTGTATCACCCGGAAAATCCGGAAATCATAAATTTGGTGAAATGGAAGTGATGATGAAGACCACAGATGGCTTGTGGAACTTCTCAATAATGTACTTCAAACTATGTAATATACGGTGTGGTACCTACGTCACAGATGCCGATATGATCTCGTTAAAATAGCAAACAATGAAGTGCCAAAAGTAAATCTGAGATCCTTGAGGAATCGACGGAAGTCCTCAAATATTATCGGCCCACATATACAGCGATTTGGTTTTTTTCTCTAATATTCAACGTATTTGGGTCATTGTCAGTCACAAAAACAAAAATCATCTTTCCGGTGGTCAATAGTTAAGGGCTTACGCTCACATATAATATGTTTTTATCACATAGAATTATAGAAGGGGCAACGCCGTTTATGCGGATTCAGAGTTCAACCAAAAATTAGGCTTTATAGCCCTCTCGAAAATCAATTCATGTGGTAAATTGGAAAAGAAAAGTGGAAATGTTCATGTGGCTTGGCGGAGTACTGAATTAAAGTCGGTTAAAATTTTGTTTTTAAAGTAAATTATTAAAGTGATAAATGATTAAAGTATTTGTTTCTTTTCTCATCTCTATTAAGACTGGAGAATATAGATACTGTTAATTGCTCTTTAGTAGCATGCTTGTTTGAGCATGCTCAATTATTTTGTATGCAAAAAGCATGCTACTTACTAGCAACTAGCATGCTTCGTGCCACTAAAGAGCATGTGTAACGTACCTTAATATTTGTCAATTGTATCTGTATTTTATCTGTATTTTTGCGCATCACGTTTGGGTTAAATTCTTCTGGAAATACCTTACTTACAGTTCTCACGACAGGCTCGACCTAGTGTGAGGACTTTTTTTTAGCAACTCTAATGTAAAAATCTTAAGTGGTAGTAGTAATAGTAATTCTTCCTGTTTGTAAAACTCACCAGCTAAATAAATAAAATTTGTATTTTTGTATTTTGTTTTTGATTTTGTATATGTTAACTTTTTTCGTCTTATTATTTTTTGTGCAGTTTCGTAAACCCGGGTTACTTTGGCCCTGGGGGGTAATATTGCCCATCCTTAAAACTCCTATTATTAACTATTTATGATACGTTAAAACAAAAGTTGCTTGTGGTATTGTTTGTAAAAATATTGGATTAATAAAAAGTCTTTATTCACGGGTGGGCAATGTTGCCCCCCAGGGCCAAAGTAAGCCGGGTTTACGGTACCTATTTTAAAGCATCACACACATACTTCCATCTTCCATGTGACATCCTCACGTATATGTCCGTCCACAAAGCACTATTTGCAGTAAACTCAATGGCAACCTCGTACCGCGTAAACCAACAACTCTACTTCCATAGTAATAGTCGTAACATGATACTATTGACGCGGTGGTTGAGCCATTTTGTTGCGGGCAGTATTGGGGTCATGGGTGTTTGAACTAGATTATGTTATGGTTTATAATCTTACGTAAGGAGCTTTAAAACTGCTGGGTATTGTGTTATGGTGATTATTTATTTAATCGTATGGCGATAGTCTAGAATAGGGAAAATATAAAACATTATTGTTATACAAATTATAAGGCAACATCCAGGCTTTGCAACCATTGCACAGCGTCGGGTGTCAGGTATGTAAAGAAAGAAGACATTTATTCACTAGTCCCTACACAATAAAATACACACAGCAAGAGACAAAGGGAGTAGACAAGACGTACATTTGACACATATTGTGTGTGTCTTCGCGGCGGCAGTGAATCTGTCGATGTCTCAGCATTATGCCGAGGTGTCAGACAGACACCTACAGCGCTGGTTTTCAGACAGCACGGTACGTGACCCACGGAACGCAACACAACATATCCTCTTAGTTCGAATTTAACCCATAGTGCTTTAACATAAAGTGCCCATGCCATACAGTACAGCGTCGAATACTCGGACATTTACCTTAGTATGTAATGTAGTGGCGTTATTACTACTCCTGCCACAGTTGGGCTACTGCTCCAAAAATGAGCGATTTAGTAATAAGATTGTCCCCAAAGATTATGGATTAATAGTCTTTGACTGTCCTCTAACATTTACGAGTAAGTAAAGAGGGGTGTTATAAGTTTGACGTGTCTGTGTGTGTGTGTGTCTTTTTGTGACATCGTAGCTCCTAAACAAATGGACCGATTTGAATGCGGTTTAATTTATCCGAACGCTGACGTGATCGAGTTGGTTCTTAGTTACGTCATCACAACAAGATCGGTTCAGCCGTTTTTGAGATATTGAACACGTAGGGTGTTTTTCAACTTTTTAAGTTGTAGTTATTTTGGAGTTAATTTTTTTTTTTTTTTTTAATATTATGGGACAATCTTACACAAAATCAACCTAGGCCCACGGTAAGCTCAGTAAGGCTTGTGTTGTGGGTACTAGGCGATGATATATATAATAGTAGATAAATACATATAGATACTTATACAGGCCGTTAAAGATAGTTATTTGGGTAAGGACCAAATTCTTGGCCTATTTTATTTATTGATCGTTAGTCGTTTTTAGCCATGCAAACTGAAGAAGTGAACAGATTTCCATTGTGACACAAAAAAAGTATCGTTAAATTTCGTGTCACAACGTAATTTAATTGAGTGAGTTAAGCTGGCTGGTGGTGGTTTTGGTGGTTTGGTATTAATGGTGGTATGTACTTACTCGAAACATAGTGGTTATCCTTCCGAGAAGCGACTAATTATTCATTACCACTTTTTATATCTACTAATGGTGTTTTAAGTGTAACGTTTTATTGAATGTTTTATGACCTATTATTACTGAACAGCCGGTCTAGGGTCACTTTAATCATTGCTGCTTTATAAAGCTAATGATTTATGAACATACATAACTATATGTATCTATTTATTTATTTATTTAATTGCCTTAAGTGTCCCACTGCTGGGCAAAAGCCTCCCTCTTTTCTTTCCACGTATCCCTATCCTGGGCAGTCTCCCACCAGTTGTGGTCAAAGACATCACGCTCGTATCTATTGTAAAAAAAAATGTCTTCGGACAATCGTTTTTAGGGTTCCGTAGCCAAATGGCAAAAAACGGAACCCTTATAGATTCGTCATGTCTGTCTGTCTGTCTGTCTGTCCGTCCGTATGTCACAGCCGCTTTTTTTCCGAAACTATAAGAGCTATACTGTTGAAACTTGGTAAGTAGATGTATTCTGTGAACCGCATTAAGATTTTCACACAAAAATCGAAAAAAAAACATTAAGTTTTAGGGGTCCCCATACTCAGAACTGAAACTCAAAAAAAATATTTCATCAAACCCATACGTATGGGGTATCTATGGATAGGTCTTCAAAAATGATATTGAGGTTTCAAAAAATTTTTTTTTCTAAACTGAATAGTTTGCGCGAGAGACACTTCCAAAGTGGTAAAATGTGTCCCCCCCCCCCTGTAACTTCTAAAATAAGAGAATGATAAAACTAAAAAAAATATATGATGTACATTACCATGCAAACTTCCACCTAAAATTGGTTTGAACGAGATCTAGTAAGTAGTTTTTTTTTAATACGTCATAAATCGTAAACCGCAATTTATTTCACGGAACCCTTTATGTGCGAGTCCGACTCGCACTTGGCCGCTTTTTTTTTGTCTTCCTCTTTTTTTTGGAATCTAGATTAAAAAGATAGCGGGCTCTTTATTGTACCGCACAGCTATATCTAAATAGACAAGAGTGGAAGAAGTTGGAAGAGGCCTCTGTATCCCTACGACATGCCCGCACTTCATAAATACATATGTAGTTGTTGGCAATACGGCTGCTCTACGGAAAAACAAAGTCACTATATTTTTTTTCAAAAGTGGTGATTTTACATTTTTGGTAAGTACTTTAGACAGCTAAAGGTGCCAAAAATGTAAAAACACCGGTATAGGAAAAAAAGTTAGTTAAGTACTTTCTTTTTACCACCTACATGAGATCTTAAGATTATACAGAAAGGCTTCCATGACGCCCTGTTAGGGCACACAAATGGTCTTATAAGTAACTTTTTTTTTTTGGCTGGGCGCGGTTTGCGTATTGCCATATAAGTAACTTAATACTATATTTTTGCAGTTTTGGTCAATTGAAACACAGCTCTCTGTGTGAATTTTGAAGCTAGCAATAGAGGATGGGGGACTAGATAATGCGGTTTTATGGAAGCATAGAAATTGTGTTTTTTCTGCATTTAATGTGAGAAGATTTTGGTTTAACCAGGCTGATATATGTCTAAGTCCTGATATTGCTGTATCTTGGACATTTTGCCATGAATGACCGCTGTCTTGTTTTTATGCTAAGTCGCATGGACAGTTAATCAGTATTTGTCTTGGTCTCCACGGGACAGGCCTAGCCTAGTGTGGGACCACAGTTATGTTTGTAAATGTCTGTCTGTATATGTTAATAATAAATATTTCATATTTCATATTTCATTTCATATTTCATATTTTAGGGCATGATCTATTCCAGACAACCTTAGGGTAGCGAAAATCAAATCTAATAAGTTCAATACAGTAGGTGATGCAGAGATAATTAATGAAACCTAGTAGCAGTTACAACACTGATTACTAACAAAATTAGAATAAAATACATAAATAATCATCATCATCATATCAGCCGAAAGACGTCCACTGCTGGACATAGGCCTCCCCCAAAGAGTGCCACAATGGCCGGTCCTGCGCCACCCGCATCCAGCGGACTCCCGCGACCTTTACCAGGTCATCAGTCCACCTTGTGGGGGGCCTACCCACGCCGCGCAAGCCGGTACAAAAGCTCTTCCCTTTTAATAAAGACTTTTGACGTGATCGTTTGCGTAGATACTGTTGATGCTGACTGTACCTACCCACAAATAAAAATACATACATACTCTAATCTACTTAAATTTTATATAAAAATAAATATACCTACATTACAGACTTAGTGTTACTAGGTATAAACTAGCCACCTAGAATATTTTTCTTGACGTCTTATCCATTAAGCCGCCAGCCCTCGACTAAGCAAAAGTAATCCCATATGCCATGAAAGTAGTTTACCATGCGCAAACTTATGCCAGGCGCGGCTCACTCGCGATTTGTGTTTATCGCTACAAGTACATGCCGGTCGCCCCTTCGGAGGGGCTCTATTCAGTGGCTGCCACGTGTTGGGACAGGACGCTCGCACGGGTCGCAGCGCGTTGCATGCGATAGAACGGGATGGCCACATTTAGGCACGTTTGGCGTACCTAAACAGGGAATTTGTTAACAGAGAACCTTCTGTACGTAGTACTATTACTTATTCTGTGCTTATGCTAGGGGATGTCTGTTTGTAGCTCTAGCATATATCGATAAGTATAGGTACAGTCAAAGAATTTAATTTCCTACCTATTTAGGACTATTTCAAAGTGACACTGTAAATAAAATCATAAGAAGTCTCTTACGTTTTGATTGATTACGTCACTTTGACAAAGTCCAAAGTGGGTAGGAAATTAAATTCTTTGACTGTACATACCTACGTTTTCGAAGGTGTTTGCGTTTAGTTTCAATTTGTATGGCAACGCGAACGTTCCTAATAGTTACCAACAGAGGCGCTGTTCGCGTTGTCATACAAATTGAAACTAAACGCAAACGCGTTCGAAAACGTATATATGTATCGATAAAACTTATACTAAAGCTATTGCTATACAGGGTTTCCCAGAAATCGACGTCAAGTCGTAAACGGATGATAGACCAAGTCACAACAGTTAGGTATCATAAAAATACAAAAAAAAAACATTATTATTTCGAAAAAAAGGAGTTCTCCCGGAAATGAGACATATATGGCTCACATGCATGGTTTTTTTATCATTGTAAATCGTTAGAGCCTTTTTAAAAACCCCATGTACTACGATCGTTATAAATAAATTATCGCCGATCGTCATAGGTACAAGAGGCTAATAGGTACCTACATAATTAAGAAATGTATGTAATGTTTTTGTAATGTTTTTATTTAATAAAAAAACATAAAAATATGTATTTCTATAATGTTAAAAGTAGACCAAAAAGTTAACGGTTTTAAGGTAAATATATCTAAGGGTAATAAGTAGTAAAAGTAAGTATAGTATAGTAAGGGTATATATATATATATATATATAAGGGTAATATATGGGGCGGATCGACGGCTTCCACGCTATTATCAGGAAGCGGTGTTGCTCGCTACTGAGACGGTGGCGCGCCAGCTCGAATACCATCCTGTACTCACCGTGGCTGAGGCACTGGGTGCAGCTGCATGTCCCCCTATGTCTTTACACGTAGACTAGACCTATATTAATGTTAATACTAACCCTAGAATTAAGTAACATGTTACTAACAATTTATGGACTTTGTCCGAAATAAAATTGATTGATTTGATTTGATATTATTAAAAAAACTTTACCTAAGTACCTACCTACCTACCTACATGTACCTTAGACGTTTGTCAATTTAATAAAAGTATGTCCAACATACCTCTACCCTGCATGTGTTAGTGTTTAGTTTTTCTATGCAACTATTAAAATAAACTTATTATTCCAAAATACTCACCCTTATTTTTCAATTCAACTCCAGACACGATCCCGCACCGAACTCGATATTATTAACTTTCCAAAGGTGTTTTTCTGAACAACAGTTATTTTATAAAAACTTTCTCAAATTGTAAAACTAGCAAAAATTCACTGAAATATTTACTATTTTATAGAACTTCAGATTATGTAATGTTTAGACGTACGCGCGGTAGATGAAGACGGACAGACTGACGGCCTTATCTCACAGTCAACACTGCAGTGTACTATTACTATACCTCTCTTATATACCGGTGGTATTCACAAAGCTCGATTACTCGACTCGGACGCACCAGCGTGCAGCGTAAAAACCTATCCAGCTATTATGGAGCAAAATAAATGGACAGGTCAATGCGACCAATTAAGAATGGTGTTTTCCAAACAAAACTCACTAACTAACAAATTCCTACTTAGGTCGTATCTCGATATCGACTACGTACCGAGATACGAGGTTTTGAGGAGCAGTGACAGTTTTGGTAGTGACTTTTGGTTGTCACCCGACGGTTTGTCGCGTTTTCGTGGTTTTTTAACGTCAAACCTGTTTTGCCAATCAAAACAGTAAGTACCCTATTTGTTTGCCGAAACTGACGGAAAACATGTTAGATGTTTAAAAACATGGAAAACATTGGTGCAGCGGACCCGGCACGATATAATACAGAGAACAAATATAATTAAAAAAAAAACAGCCAAGTGCGAGTCGGTTCCGTAGAATTATCTATAAAAACGGAAAAAAACGACGTTTGTTGTATGGGAGCCCACGTAAATGTTTATTTTATTCTGTTTTTTGGGTTCCGTACCTCGAAAGGAAAAAACGGAACCCTTATTTATAGTATCACTTTGTTGTCCGCCCGTCCGTCCGTCTGTCAAGACCTTTTTATCAGGAACACGTAAAGGTATGAAGCTGAAATTTATATCAAATACTCAAGTCTACTGTCCCTTGGAGCTGTGAAAAAATCAAACTTCTAAGCCAACGCAATTAAAAGATACAGCCGTTTATGCCGAAAAATTTTGTAACTCGCAAGGGAATCAAAACCTACAGGGCACTTCCCGTGAACTCAGAATATTGAAATTTGGTACGAAGCAACGTCTTATAGCACAGATAAAGGAAAAATTGCGAAAATCGTACATTTTTAGTTATCTACATCACTGAAAACTTGTGTCCAGTATAAACTGACACGCACTATGTATGTGAATACATCGTTAGTGAGTGTCAGTTTATAGTGGACTTTATCTATTGTATTGTACGGGGTGGTCCGGAACCCTCGGTGCGTGAGTCTGACTTGCACTTGACCGGTTTTTTTATTAGAGAGCAATAGTTATTAAGATTGCTAGCTTTAGATTATAATACATTTAATGTTATTAATTATTTATTGCAAATGTTATATTTTTATAAATTGATGATAATGATGATGTACATATAGGTATCCCGCCAAGACGTAGAACAGCCAAGCGAAGCGCAAGGGCGGGCACTACCTACCTTTTCTCGAAGCGCTTCGTCGTTTTTTTGAACCCTCATAACTTGGGTTTGGGTTTGGTTCATTATAGGTACCAGATAAACAAAATTCTCGGGATATGACGTCATTAGTGAACTTTAATAAGTTCACTAATGACGTGAACATATAAAGTTTCAATCGCATAGCTCTTATACTTTAGATTTTATTGATATCTAAATAACGCCGATTTCGTCACTGACTCACGTTGATCATCAAAACCTCTAGGGTACTTCCTGAAGTCCTAGAAAGCTGAAATTTGGTATGTAAGCTAGTATTAGTACACATTCAAAAAAAAAACAAATAATTGGAACTTTTATTCCCCAACCCCTTAAACTAGGGGATGCAATTTTGCATGAGACTTCCGCAAATTTTGATGCTAGAGGTCTGAAAATTGAAATAAGAACTCCTTATTATAAATAATAAAATACGTATTTCAGAATTTTTAGTAAATCCCCCCCCCCCCCCCTAAAAAGATATCAGATCATAAGGAGCGCCAAGCTTCCTACTCCACACGGCGTAACCTACCACTAGCTTTGTTTGGGCACACCGCACACCCCGGTCGCCGCATATACTCTCGCGCGATTTATAAGCGACATTATTAATAAGCGACGGATCTATACATTTTCTAATACCGGTTTTAATAAATAAATAATTATGTAATCGGAGGTTACCGACTTAGTGAAAGTATAATAGTCAATGTCAAGAGCAACCAACGTATTTTGAACTCCAGTTACGAACTGTTTTATCGAACCCGGGATCACGTTAAACCAGGCACATCCCACTCGTGTTTTGGCGCGAAATTACACTGTCAATGGTAACCTCCAGTGTGTCTTATCTAAATGGTCAGGGTTGTAGCGTACCGGTCATACCTACCGCCAGAGGTATTCTAACTTATTCTAAGTTTGCTAAAAAGGCGAAAGAATTTAAAATATTGATACATCAAGCGACATTGCCGCGAAAACACTCGTTAAGAGTGAGTTTAAGCGTGGATTTATTAGTAGTTCATAGACGCATATTACTTTTAAACCAACTTCAAAATAAAGGAAGAAGGTTCACTATTCGGGTGTATTTTTTTAATTGTGTATTAGGTACCTTTACCTCAGAACTCCGTCATTTATGAACCGATCCGTATAATTCTTCATTTATTTGAAAGTATTATTATTACTATTGAATTAAAACAACGAGTTGCATGGCGATCACAGAACAGACAGACTTCATTTTATTATTCATAATCTACTCTACCATAAACATCAACACAAGATCAGAACCTCTCTGGAGTATTTTGGTATTTCATACATAACACCCCCACTAAATATGAAAATACTACAATTAAATCCATATAAAATTATCTATTTGACACAAAGCACACCTAACTTCTGCATTAAGTAGTAATGCTTGCTACTGGTTAAACTCTTAGTCAAAATGTCAGCAGGCATTTCTTTTGTCTCTAAATATTTAAGATCTACAATTTTTTCACTGATACAATCCCGACAAAAAAAATATCGCATATCAATATGTTTGGTGCGTTTGCTGAAAACATTATTTAATAACAATTTGATTGCACCTTGGTTGTCATTAAATACATTTACAGTATATGTTACATTTATAATTTCATTCAACAAATTCCGTAAATATATAGCCTCTCTACAAGCCTCAGTTATTCCCATCAGTTCAGCTTCTGTCGAGCTTAAGGCGACAGTCCTCTGCTTCTTGGTTTCCCAAGAAATAGCTCCCCCGGACATTACAAAACTTAAACCGGTGTATGATCGCCTATCAATAGCATTATTGCCCCAATCAGCATCAACAAAACCCACAAACTGAGAATTGCCCGTTTTAGAAAACTTAAGACCTATTTCTTTTGTTTTCTTTAAGTATCTGAGAACCCTCTTAGCATACAACCATGTCTCATGACTAAAGCAATTATTAAATTGACTTAAGTATCCAACTGCAAAAGCCAGGTCAGGCCGAGTCAATACAGCCAAATACATTAAGCTACCAACCAGCTGTTGATAGGGAAATTGTTTAGTACAATTATTATCAGTGGTACTAATATTAAGCTTAGCCTCTAATGGTGTATCAACAGTTTTACAATCCACCATTTGAAATCTGTCAAGCAACTGGTTAATGTAGTTTTTCTGACTCAATGTAATCACTCCATTGGCTTTATCTACATTTACAGACATACCAAGACATTGCTTTATTTCACCCAAATCCTTTATTTTAAACTGTGAAGCTAACACACTTTTCAAATTGTCAGTTTCATTACTGTCATTCGAAAATATGAAAAAATCATCAACATACAATGCAATGATTGTTTTCAAGTCATTCTTATTTCTGGTATAAAGACAAGGTTCCAATTTAGATCTCTTATAACCCATGCCAATAAGACAATCGTCCACCTTCTTATACCAGGCTCTTGAGGATTGCTTCAGCCCATAAATTGCACGATTCAATTTCAATACTTTATTACTTTGAGCATTTGGAAAACCTTCTGGTATGTGCATGTAAAGCGTCTCCTCAAGATCCCCATTCAAAAAAGCTGTTATTACATCAAGGTGGGTTATGTCTAAGCCGAGTTGAACTGACAATGCAAACAACATCCTCAATGTTGTATGTCTAACTACTGGCGAAAAAGTATCTGAATAGTCCATACCTTGTTTCTGCATGTAGCCTTTTGCTACCAACCTTGCACGAAACCGAACATTATTGTCAGTGTCATATTTCTTCTTCAGCACCCACTTACACCTCACTATCGTCCCACTTTTTGGAATGTCCACAAGCTCCCACGCACTACTTTGCTCAAAACACTGAAATTCTTCAGTCATAGCCTTAAGCCACTGATCCTTCTCGGGTCCACTTAACGCCTCTTCAAGTGTCAAACCGCTGGCATCATCTGGTACTTCCACCTCTTGACACTTATTGGCAAAACCATACCGATCTGGAGCTTTCCTTATTCGGGTTGACCTTTTTGGGTCTTCAGGTTTAGTGGTGTCATCTGCTTCCTCATGTTCACTACTGCTGGGAATAAAGGACTCATCAGTTTCAGTCTTAGTCTTATATGACATGCTCTCTGTCAAAGTCTCATCTCCATCTGTAGGATCCCCCACTGAACCTGAGCTCTCTTCTGAAACAATATATTCACCTGTGTCTTCGGGTTCCGTTGGTTCTATAGACTTATCACTTATGGGCATCACAATTTGACTTTTGACATCTTCCATTATAATCACATCTCTACTGGTTGTCATAGACTTCGTTTCAGGGTTGTAAACGCGATAGCCTTTGATTCCTTCTGGATAACCAACAAGGATGTGTTTCACTGCTTTTCTGTCCCACTTTAAACGCTTTTGTTTAGCTACATGTACCATTACAGGACTACCAAATATTCTGATATGACTTAGATCAGGCTTGACTCCAGTCCACATTTCATATGGTGTCTTGTTCTCCAGTCCAGCTGCAACAGTACGATTCTGTAGGTAAACTGCAGTATGGGTACTTTCAGCCCAGAACTCCTTTCCTAGTTTTGCCTCGAACAACATGCATCTGGCCTTTTCGACAATCGTTCGATTTCGGCGTTCGCAAAATCCGTTCTCTTCTGCTGAATAAGCATTTGTTGTTTGACGATGAATGCCATGTTGCTTTAGGAACAAATCAAATTCTCTGTTGCAGAATTCCTTGCCTTGGTCTGTACGGATACACTTGATTTTCTTGTTTGTTTGGTTCTCCGACATGGCCTTAAATTCTTTGAACTTCCCTAAGGCTTCACTTTTATATTTCAGAAAATATATAAAAGTCATTCTACTATGGTCATCGATCATCAGTAAGAAATAGGTAGAACCCCCAATGGATGGAGTTTCCATTGGCCCACAAATATCCATATTTACTAGCTGCAGGACCTCTTCGCGCCTTGTACCAACATGACTAAAGGGCAGCCTGCTCTGCTTGCCTTCACAGCAAACTGTACATGATGCCTTACTGATCTGTTGTACCTTTTCCTGCAGTTGCAAGCCATCTACTGCACTTGGCATCTTATTGAGGTAATTGTTGTTCAAATGTTCCAGCCTGCGGTGCCATGTGTCCTTGGACACCACTGCTGCAGCCGCCAGCACGCTTTCAGCCATTTCTGTCACTTTTAGCTTGTAAACACCATTGTCCAACGTGGCCTCTGCGACAACCACGTCGCGTTTGTTGACAATAGAGCATCCAGTGGATGTGAACATAACTTTGTTGCCATTTCTTATAAGTTCACTTACTGACAGCAAGTTCGTTGTCAACTCCGGGACACAACAAGCTCCTTTAATGTTAACTTCAAATTCTGACGCGGCAGTTTTTGTAACTATTTTACAATCTCCTGAGCACAACACTTTCAATTTTGTTTTAATGGCGTCCGTCGTTATGGCTATGCCGGAATGTTCGATCGCCATTATCATAGGAGAGTATTTATCTGTTAATCCTGCTAACAATAAACATCCGATCCATTCATCACTAATGTTGAATCCGGTCCCACTCAATTTCTGACCCATTTCGACCAATTGAGTGACGTATGAAGTCATGGAGTTGCTGTTTTCTAGGCGTATTGATATCAAATTGCGTAGAAGACTTATTCTTCTTGTAAATCCTGCATCATCAAATAAAGCCCTCAGCTTATCCCAAAGTTCTTGCGACGTAGTCACATTCTTTATATGCACGTAAAGTGCCGAGTCAATCGTCATAATCAATTTGGCCTTGGTTTTTGCATCATCAGCGACTTCAATTTTCTTGTCGGCAACTGGTTTAATGCAATGCAGCATCCCCTCCAACACCAGAAAATTTTCCGCAGCAAAAGTCCACTCGCTGTAGTTTTCACGCCCCTTTAGCTTAGGCACATTAACTAAATAGTTCGAAGCCATTATCGTTTTCTGCTAACCTGCTACGATAATAAACTGACCCTAAATACTATTTAAATGGAACGGTAGGGCTCCATAACCTATTATTACTATTGAATTAAAACAACGAGTTGCATGGCGATCACAGAACAGACAGACTTCATTTTATTATTCATAATCTACTCTACCATAAACATCAACACAAGATCAGAACCTCTCTGGAGTATTTTGGTATTTCATACATAACAAGTATATATGCTTCCACAATGAGACCATTGTTATCAAAACTCCAGGATGATGGGAACAATGAGGAATTGAGGGAACTGTATATTAGGCACACATATAGTCATTTCATTATTTTCTATTATACTTAATTCTCGTATTTACACCCGGAAATCACAAATTCGGTGAAGTGGAACTGATGATGAAAACCACAGATAACTTGTGGAACTTCTCAATGACTTACTTAAAACTATAAAAGTGCGTCACAACTTTTAAATTCTAAGTAGTGAAGTAATATGATTCCGTTGAAATAGCAATTAATTTAGTGCCAAATATGATGATGATTTTGAAAATTCGGAGAAACATCATTCGATAAAACGTTTGTCGATAAAACAAGGGTAAACCGGATTGGCGGAGTAGGTAGGTACTGAATTTTATTGAAGTTAGTTAACTTTGTTTTTAATAGTACATTACTGAAGAGGCCGTGAAGTAATCCTCGTCTACGACTCGGCCGTCTACCCCAATCTCGTCCAGCAATCCCTGTTCCGACCGAGGCTTGTATAGTGCTTTTCTCAAACGATGTGAGGAAATAATAAATAGTTATTTGTTATACAAGGGTGCAGTTATATTTTAACCGCGAGTGTGGAATTGAAACACGAGCTAGCGAATGTGAGTGGTTCAAAAATATAATCCTTTTCACCTCACTAAATTGAGGAAAATTCTACATAAAAAAATCAAAGAAATAAATAAAACAGAAAGAAAGTATTAAAAAAAGAGAAAAAAAAACAAAAAAATAAAAACATTTAAAAAAGAAAAGAATTAACATACATAAAGGGAAACAAACATTTAAAAAGGGAAAAAAACTTGAAAAATAACATTAAAGACCATACAAAATTTTAAACATTAAAAATTAGACATAAACATCTAAAAAAGAAAAACACTTTTTAAAATGATTATAAACGATCACTAAAATCACGAAAATTAAAAAAAAAAAAAATTAAAAACAAAAACAATTAAAAAAGAGCCCCTACTACTAGTGGTTGGCAGTATGTAATTTTCCCTTTGTCTGTTTAATATTAGTAAGCAAATTTAAAAAGTTAGAGTAGCGGCCAATAATGTTATTAGTTAGGGTTTTCAACTTTTCATACATTACTTCTTGGCCTTGGCCAAGAGGTAATTAATGTAGGGAGCCATAAACATGAAACTTCATGTCTTGATTTCGTGACATTAACGCATACATTTCCGAGCATGTTTGAGAAAAGTAAATTATTTACTTCGAATATCGCTTTTCGAGATTCAGATGGTTACTGAGTATTGGATTATTGAATGGTTATTGAATATAATACAATACTCTTTTCACCTCACTACCTCGGAAAGCCCATTTATATTCTTTAAAAACAGATAGCAAAACTGCATTTTATCCACATGTGTGCAAAGAATATTTGAAATCCGAACGTGTCATTAGTTGCTTTTTTAAACATAAAATAACATGTAAATAAGTCCAGGCAGGACATTTTTAGCCCATCTGATTTTTTATTTTATTTTATTTAAGTAGGTACCTTTTTTTAATGTTTATTTTTATTTTATTAGTTTATTTTTCATTATGTAAAATGTTTTTTTTTTATTTGGGGGTTTTTTTTCAGTTCCTTTTGTTTAACTTTTTTTAAATATTTCTGTTTTGGTCTTTTTTGTTTTTTAAAATGTTTTTTCTCTAATTTTAATGTTTTATTCTTTTTTTTAATGTTTTTTTTTCTTTTTTCATTTTTATATTTATATATTTTATATATTTTTTTGTTTTTTTTCGTTTCTCCTTTTTAAAAATGTTGTCTCTTTTCTAATGTTTTGTTTCTTTCTGAAAATATTTTTTGGATTTTCCTGTTTAAAGTTTTTTTTCCTCATTTTATACGTTTTTTTCTTTTGTTAAATGTTTTTTTTTTATGTTTTTTTCTTTTTTGATTGTTTTTTTCTTTATGTAGTATTTTCCTCACTTTAGTGAGGTGAAAAGATTTGTGTTACACACGGGTGCAAGTTATTTTGGCGTCTCGTGTGTTGCAACACTCGCTACGCTCAGGATTCTATTTTTGAACCACTCGCTTCGCTTAGGATTCTATTTTTGAACCACTCGCTTTGCTCGTGGTTCAACCAAAGAATCCATTCGCTAGCTCGTGGTTCAACCCTAGAATCCATTCGCTAGCGTGTTTCAATTCCACACTCGCGGTTAAAATACAACTTTGCACCCTTGTATAACAAATAAAATAACTATTACCTATTGCACATCTCAATAATTGTAACTACTAGCTACCCGCGCGGCTCCGCCGCGTATACAAAGAATCTAGGCGGAGCGAGGGTATACAAATATAGCACATACTGTAGGTCCATTCTACATATAACCTACTGCACGGCTATCACAAGACGGCCGCGACATACTCTCGAGCTCTCTCGCACTATGCGTCTCTTTCTAAGTGGTCTAATCAAAGAGAGACGCATAGTGCGAGAGAGCTCGAGAGTATGTCGCGGCCGTCTTGTGATAGCCGTGCTGATGAAAGGGTTTTTAGAATAGGATGGGTATAGTTTCTGTGATTACCCCCAACATACAAACTTACATTTCACAGACATTACACTTGTTTATTATTAGTATCGGCAGATCGGCACAGATCAAATAATACTGAATCGGGGACCTTTAATGGTGCTAGCTTCGGAACAACTGCTATCCGGCCACAAAGAGCCATGGCCCACCTGGAGGGCGCTAAATAGGCTCAGATCGCAGGTTGGCCGCTGTAAGGAAGACATGGCCAGATGGGGACTGCATCGTGGCCAATCAACCCAACGTGTTTGCGGTACAGCACCGCAAACCATGGTGCATCTGATGGCGTGCCCCACATGCCCACACTCCTGCTCGGTACACGACCTGAGGGATGCGACTGCCAGAGCTACCCACACCGCTGCCCATTGGGCATCTCTTATTTGAGGAACCTCGACTCGAAGAAGAAGAATGGTTTAAAATAATATTTCACCGGTTATAGTTGCATTTGACTATTTATACCGCTAAATATTTAGTTTAATAGGTATCTACTAGTTTATGTTTCCCAGTATTCAGTTTGATTAATTACAATTTATATAACCTACCTGTAACACAGAATAAGTAATAGTACTACGTACAGAAGGTTCTCTGTTAACAAATTCCCTGTTTAGGTACGCGAAACGTGCCTAAATGTGGCCATCCCGTTCTATCGCATGCAACGCGCTGCGACCCGTGCGAGCGTCCCGTCCCAACACGTGGCATCTACTAATGGGCCGCCAATTTGGCGGCCGCCGGCATGTACTTGTAGCGGTGCGACGGGATCACTAGAGTGAACCGCCCCTGCCTGTAATCAAAATATAATTATCTGAACCTAAAATATTTAATTTGGATGGTATTCTAGTCAAGTCAACAAAGTCGCCAATGGGAGTCCCCGGCATCCGAAAAGAAAATTTTGTAATCGAGTTTTTCTACATCTTTATAGGTACAGTCAAACAATTTGATTCCTAGGCCATCATAGAACCTTGCCGTTGTAAATGCGATGTCAATACGGGTTACTAGGATTATTGCGTCACTATCTTCTTCCTAGCCTTGTCCCATCTACTTGGGGTCGGCTCTCCTTGTATGGCGTCGCCAGGAACGTCTGTCCTGGGTCGTATCGGGTGATAAATTAGCATCTTTAAGGTTCCTCTGAACAAGTCCCATCCATGTTAGTTTGGGCCTTCCGCGTTTCCTAGGCCTCTCAGTCCTTTCCAAAACCATCCTCGTCATGTGGTCAGGTGGTCGCCTCATGACATGGCCGTACCATCGGAGACGGCTCTCAGTGAGCTTTTCCTGTATTGGCCTGACCCTGAAACTACCTCTGACGTGAGTATTTCTAATATGGTCTAGTACGAGTAGTGTTACTCCACCGGCCCATCTAAGCATTCTCATTTCGGCAGCATGCAACTTATCGACGTGTTGTTTCTTGAGTGGCCAACACTCGGACCCGTCGGTCATTGCCGTTAATGTGAACCGGCATTTGCTTGTCGCAGAGCACGTGCGTCACTATGTAGCAGTTAAAATGACAGGGTTCTACGGTGGCGTAGGAATCAAATTGGTTGACCGTACTGGAAATTAAGCGAGCCTATCGGCGCCTCCTACGGCATTGTGCTAAGTAAGGTTAACACAGCTGTCTGTGGGGTCCACGACAATTAATGGATTTAATTAAACCTCATATATTCTTCTCCCAACTACTGTGTATACGAGTATAAACATTTTTAAATAAAAAATACATGGCAAATAATATTGACGTCTATGTCACTAAAAAAAGAATCCATAGTTGACGTCTGTCAGTGATTGTAAATTTGGTTTATAAGATCGTTAATTTTCTATTTTCTTAATTGTCTTAGTGTTGTATCTATATGTGGCCGACTCAACATTTATAATTTCTCATGCTGAAGAACTTACTGTAGGTTCGAGTTAATTTTTTTTATGTTAATTTACATTGTCATCTCAAGTCAAACAAGGAGTTACGTCACGTGATGTCACGCTGCCAAAGTCACGTGGTCAGCACACAGTAGTTTTTTTTAATTAAAATGTTAGTACCTTACCACTAAAAAATAAAAAAAACGAAGACCTTATTGCAAATCTGCAGCATAAGACGAATCGAATGACAGACAGACGGACAGACGGACAGACGGACAGACGGACATACGGACAGACGGACAGACGGACAGACGGACAGACGGACAGACGGACAGACGGACAGACGGACAGACGGACAGACGGACAGACGGACAGACGGACAGACGGACAGACGGACAGACGGACAGACGGACAGACGGACAGACGGACAGACGGACAGACGGACAGACGGACAGACGGACAGACGGACAGACGGACAGACGGACAGACGGACAGACGGACAGACAGACAGACAGACAGACAGACAGACAGACAGACAGACAGACAGACACACAGACAGACAGACAGACATATAGATAGATAGATACTCATACTAATACTCATACTCATTTATTCATAAAATATAAAAATTTACATGTCAAAAATAGAATTATAATATGTCAAATGAATTTGATTATTCAACTAGTATAACATAACAATATTTAGGTATGAGTAACAAAATGTCAAAATTAGAATTATAATATGTCACATTTAAAAAGGGAAATTTTATTTACAGATAAAGTAGGTACATATAATAGTATTTTTCACAATCGTGTTATAATAGAGAGCTTTTTAGTCGAGTACCGTGTTTAGGCCACGAAGCTTGCTGAGTGGCCTAAGTAAGGTACGAGATTAAAAAGCTTGATTATAACACTATTGTGAACAATACTTTTTGTACGAATTCATTAAAATTAATTTTCTACGAGTCAACTGAACTAATTAAACAAACTCGATACTGTTGAAACGAAGTGCAGCTCATCGCTCGTACGCTTGTTGATATCTTAAAAGACATCAACGAGCGTACGACATCAAAGCGATTCTATTGGTCCAATTCATTACAGTTCAGTAAAGCAGCCACGTGATTGGTCGAATTTATTTTAGTTGTCTGGAGCGTATCGAAAAGTAGTTATTTCGATTGTTTCGACAGTAACATGGACTACAACTATGAAAAGAGTGACGTTGCAGTATTCTCTATGAAATCTTAATACACATATTTTAATCGTCGAGTACAAAAAAATATATATATATAAAAACTACGATTAAACAGAAAGAGAATAATAACAAAACTAAACTAAAACTAAAAAAACAAGGTTAAAATAAAGAAAATGAAATATATATATTTTTTATGTCCGGCTCCCATCTGGTCCAAAGGTGCCATAAATACTGGCTGCATTGCCCCGCTGAACTGCCACCGATAAGAGTCGGAACGAGGGTCGCAGCCCTTGTCTCTTAGACGCCGGCCAAGGACCCAAACAAGCCTAATACTGCCCTCCGAACACCAAGGACCAGCCGTCTCGATAGCGACCGGAACAAAGTCGTACTCTGATTCTAGGTGGGCGTATTTGCCGTGTTTTAGTTTTGCCGACATTAATATAACATAACAATATTTAACGGCCTCCGTAGCCCAGTGGGTAGTGACTCTGCCTACGAAGCTGGAGGTCCCGGGTTCGAATCCCGGTCAGGGCATTTATTTGTGTGTTTATCACGAATATTTGTTCCTGAGTTATGGATGTTATATATGTATATAAGTATCTATATGTATTTATCTATTATATATATCATCGCCTAGTACCCACAACACAAGCCTTATTGAGCTTACCGTGGGCCTAGGTTGATTTGTGTAAGATTGTCCCGTAATATTTATTTATTTATTTATTTATTATTTAATATTTAGGTATGAATAACAAAATGTCAACATTATAGATACTACAACTGCGGAACATTAAAGTAAAGTAATTTATTTTGCATAGTGGTTCAGTCAGAAGATGTTACCTACTATACATCACAGAGAAACACACATTTCACCAGTAACTGGCATGCAAATTTTGCATAATTATACGTAACGAAATATAAATGGGAAATTATAAACGCAGCGACTAAAGTTTTTAGTAGCACCTGAAATGTAGGTAACGTATTTTTTAGTATGTGAGCAACGGGTTAATAGAACAGCTTCACTAATACGCCATCTTTACTATCCCAACAGAATATGTCCAATCCAGCGCCAATCTACAAACAATTCACATAACTCATCTACCGGTCAAATATATTATCTTCTAAATTGATGACTCAGCGACTAATCTAGTACATCAGCTACTTTATTTATTTTAGAAATTCAACATCTATCTACTAATAAAAAACAAAATCTAGCCTCAATAAAGAGCATCGCACATAATTATTTAACATCAAAATTAATGACACTTCTTCTTTTTTTAATGAAAATTTCATTAGCAACAGAAAATTTGCATAGCAACAGACCTCTCGCTGGAGTCTGCTGGAGTCGCTATGTGATTTATAAATAAAATGATTGTTTGATTTTTATTTCCCTTACACACAAACTCACTATTTCGCCTTAAACATAACCAGCCCTCGTATATTCGTGAAACATAGGTAGGTCAGGTTCGTTAGGTAGCTTCAGATGCCCGAAGGGCAAACCGCCCAGAAATAGGAACCCCGCCGTGCGGGGCTCCGTCGAATCATTCGAGAGACGATTCTAACGAGCCCAAACTCAACGGGGTTAAATCGGTTAAGTCCTGAATTCCCATGACTACCTTCTGTCTCCATCATCAGCTCGATGGTACCATAATATTACCTAGTTGGTCGAAATAAATGAATTTATTATTATTATTCCCTTTATTTAAATTTCCTCTTAAGCTAGGTTTTTACAATAATTATATAAAAAGTAAAATATAAAACAATACATACAAAACATAAAATCATTATAAAAACCTAACCTAGGGTGCCGCCGGCAGCGAGGCGGGGCCTAAGCTACCGGTGGTCAGGGCGACAGAGACAGGAACCTCCTGACTATCCGCGCAGTATCCAGGAGTACCTACCGCCTTCTGTATCTGGCCCTTGATCCAGCCATCTAGCGAGAGTCTCTTGAGGTGATGGCCGAGACTCTTCGCTATTAAACCGGGACGATGATTATTATTATTATTATTATATTGAATTGTCATCCAAACTATACCTTTACCCAAAATTTTATCTCAATCGGTCGAAGATATCTGCTTCAAAATTGAGATGCAAGATTCCACCCGAACAAACATAGTTTAGTTGCATACTCGTACATACATTGCAAGTTAATAGAATAAAAAGCTTGTAAAATAGAGGTGACAATATGACAATTAAAATGAGAAATAATAAACCCGGCCACAGTATTTTTATTTAGCCACGCCACGTGGTCAAACTTCTAATTTTAATAACTAAGCATCGGGAAAATGAGATAGCCTCTAATAAACTAATTCGTCTTCTTTATAACGCCATCTAAAAATGTTAAAGAAAGCGTCAAGTCAAGATCAACAATTATTTTTACTTGTCCTTCTGATTTATACATTGCCAACTAATTTACTAACTCGGCCACGGAATTTGTAACTCATCAACATTTTACGTTTTACAGCTTCAATACAAGCTCCTCAAAAATTATGTATTTAAGCTTCAATAGAGAACATCATCTTCTTCTATCTGTACATATAATAATGCTGAAGAGGGTCGAAAGTCTGTACATGGAATGGATTCGAAAAAAAATTGGCCAGGGATACTAAGAATCGACGACAGAACACGTTCCAACAGTTTTTAGAATTTTTGTCTGTTTATCTGTTTGTCTGTTTATGTGACCGCGCATCACGTGAAAACGGCTGAACCCATTTAGATGAAATGTTGTATAAAGATAGATTGAGTCCTAGGAAAGGACATAGGATAGTTTTTATCCCAGAAATCATCCTCTAAGGGGATGAAATTGGGGGTGTAAATTAGTATGGATCTACTTAAACCACTGCACCGTTTTGGATATGTATCTACGTTGCGCAGCATAATGGGTGCCTTGTGGACGCAAGTCGGACCGACTTAGATATGTATGTACGTTGCGCAGCAAAATGGGTGCCTTGTGGACACAAGTCGGACCGACTTAGATATGTATCTACGTTGCGCAGCAAAATAAGTGCCTTGTGGACGCAAGTCGGACCGATTTAGATATGTCTCTACGTTGCGCAGCAAAATGGGTGCCTTGTGGACGCAAGTCGGACCGACTTAGATATGTATCTACGTTGCGCAGCACGCTACAGCAACTATTATTTACATTTAATGTGGATGTGGACACAGTTATAATTATAATTCCGGACATGTAAGTGGAACATCTTAGGAGAGATCAAAGCTCAGACTCCGTTGGCTTGGTCACCTGGAAAGACACTTCTGGAGAGAATGGAGGAAGATCGCAAATTCAAGAGAGCATACTGCGGCCATCCGGAAGGTCGGACGTCCAAGGTACCGCTGGAACGACATCTTCTTCTTCTTCGTATCAAGGTTCCTCAAATAAGAGATGCCCAGCGGAATGGGCAGCGGTGTGGACAGCTCTGGCAGTCGCGTCTCTCAGGCCCCGTAGCATGGATGGGCCTTATCACGCGATAAGTGACATGATAGAGCATCCGTCCCTGGCTGACACCGTTCGATAGAACGAGACGACGCTCTTATCCTGTCACTTATCGCGTGATAAGGTCATCCATGCTACGGGGCCAGGTCGTGTTCCGAGCAGGAGTGTGGGCATGTGGGGCACGCCATCAGGCGCACCATGGTTTGCGGTTCTGTACCGCAAACACATTGGGTTGATTGGCCACGATGCAGTCCCCATCTGGCCATGTCTTCCTAGCGGCCAACCTGCGATCTGAGCCTATTTAGCGCGCTCCAGATGGGCCATGGCTCTTTGTGGCCGGATGGCAGTGAAGCGACATGGTCCAGGCGGATCTGCTCGAACTTCAAATCTGCAATTGGCAAGAGCTGGCGCAGAACCGAGAATACTGGCGCACTCTCGTGTCACAGGCCTAGGTTCATTTTGGGTCGCTGAGCCAAATTAACAGAGTAAGTGAGTGGAACCAATAACGCGGCATTCACGCCGATGCACGCAGATAGCATGCACAGGGCAGCGCCACCCCGTTGCTATAGAGACACGTGTGCCCCGCCCCACCTCTCCTCAAATTACACCCCAAAATCGACTCATGCCCCCCTATTCTGTAACTTATTTTAAGTTCACCTCAACGCTCACCCACAATTATACCTTGACACCGCGATGCGTAGTAATTTAGCGTAGGTAGCGGTCTAGTTTCGTAACGTGACCGACTCTACGCGTTAATGCGGCTCACCCCGCCGGTCACCCGTTACGAAACTAGACCTCTACGTACGCTTAATTCCTACGCATCGCGGTGTTAAGGTATAATTGTGGGTGAGCGTTGAGGTGAGCTTAAAACAAGTTACAGAATAGGGGGGCAGGTTCTACTTCCATGCCATGGAATATACTAGTCTGGAGGCTTATGGTGAAAATGATACGCATATTTACTCCATATATGACACAATCACATTTATTAAGATTAAAGTACATACGAGTATACTTATTAACTAACATTACAATAAATTTGGTGTTCTGTTTGCTACAATTAACTTAACTAGTATTTACACTGCAATTCCAAAATAGGTTGATCTGTGGGGTTCCAAATTAATACATAAGTATATACAAAAATTAACGCAGTTTTCCTTATAAAAAAACACTACCTACCTACTATCCAGAGGTCATCATCCCAGAAAAAAATCCCGATCCAAAAATCGACGCAGACGATATTTTTTTAATTGGCCATAGAAAGACTGAAAAACGACTTTGTTTCAGTGTGTCCCCCTCCCACTCAATCATCACATAGACACAATCGCTGGACATGTATAACATTCGTACCAAATGGCATTGATGTACAGTCAGCATCAAAAGTAGCTACGCAAACGAAGACGTCAAAAATCTTTTATCATCATCATCATATCAGCCGAAAGAGGTTCACTGCTGGACATAGGCCTTCCCCAAGTGCCACAATGGCCGGCCCTGCGCCACCCGCATCCAGCGGACTCCCGCGACTTTTACCAGGTCATCAGTCCACCTTGTGGGAGGCCTACCCACGCCGCGCCGCGCCGGTACGTGGTCGCCACTCGAGAACCTTTCCGCCCCAACGGCCATCGGTTCTATTAAAAATAATTACATAATAACATATACCTATATTATCTATACGCGTTTTCGGCCACCGTAATGCTCGATTTACAAGTATTACCTAAGTTGTTAAATAATTAACGAAATTTTAATTTAATGTTAAGTGACAAAATGAGTGTAAACAATCAATTTAGTAGTAAGTTGCTACCTACCTACTAAGTTGATTGTTTACACGCATTAATTACTTAACAACTTAAGAGTCCGTTCACGTGTTCACTAGCGCCACTGCTAAATAATTTAGATTATTTAGATATAACGATAGATATTTAAAGAAGTAGGAAATTAAGTACACACTGTATTTTGTATTTAAGTACCTTGTGAATACATCAAACTAGTTATAATGTTGCTGGATTCGTCGATCTATGAACTCAAAAGAAAAACGGCCTTTTTAACTTTGGACGCATAGATTGACGAATCCAGCAACGTAAAAACTAGTTTGTTGTATTCACAAGGTACTTAAATACAAAATACAGTATGTAGCGAGCGGCCTACTTTTTTAAATATCTATCGTTAGGTATATCTAAATGTGTCGCTTAAATTCAAAATCGGATAAAACCATTCGACCCTATCAAATATCTACCTTGTCACCTTTTCTTAATAGCAAAATCGCATGATTTGACAGATGGATTTACCCGGGTTTGAAATTAAGCGACTCAAATAATCTCAATTATTTACCAGTGGCGCTAGTGAGCACGTGAACGGGCTCTTAATACATGTAAATCGAGCAAAAGCATTTAGTACTTACAATACAATTTCTTCACAATTTACAATTAAAATCATCTTGCTTTGTGAAATTAACCTTGATTCTTGATTGACATCATTGATTATCAGCTAGTAATGAGTCCATTATCCAGATGAACTTTTTATGTGACACGTGTATGAATGAGGTAGGCTTAAAGGCGAAGCACTTTAAGGAAATAAATAAATTAGTTTTGTTTACTATTTACGATGACCGACGACCGGTTTAGCCTAGTTGGTGTCCCTGCCTACAATGCTGGAGGACCCGGGTTCGAATACCGGTAACGGCAATAATTTGTGTGATGAGTACTATTATTTGTTCCTGAGTCATGGATGTTTTCTATGTATTTAAGTATATATTTAATCTATAATAAGCATGTTTTACGTCGTCTATAGTAGGTACCCATAGTAGTACAATTACAGCATTGCTTAGTTTGGGACTAGGTCGATTTGTGTAAGTTTGTCCGCAAATATTTATTTATTTTCGCGCTAATGTAAATTGACTAATAAACTAAAACATCAACTCTCAATTTTTTTTTACTATTTTAAAGATTAAATTTGACCAGAGAAAATTGTGATTCCCCTATAAATAAACTGGGTAAAACTCCAAGAGGGTTATTCTTCATTCGAAATTAAACCATGTCACTTAACACTTGCCAGACAAAGAATGAACTACTTTGGTAACGGTTACCCGCAACCAAAGGAATTCAAGGTGCTCCCGGCGAACTGCATCATCCGCGTTGTGGAAATGATGGAGCAAGCCTGGGAGCAGGTATAAAGGAGAGGGCAAATGCACAAAAGATCCCACTGGGTCGAAGTGCATCCGAAAGGGCCCTCACCTAGATAAGATAAGATAAGATAAGAGCATTTTTAACCCCCGACGGAAAAAGAGGGGTGTTATAAGTTTGACGTGTCTCTGTGTGTGTTTCTGTCTGTGGCCTCGTAGCTCCTAAACGAATGGAACGATTTGAATGCGGTTTTTTTATCCGAAAGCTGACATGATCGAGATGGTTCTTAGCTACGTTTCAACAAGATCGTTTCAGCTGTTTTTGAGATATTGAAATTTGAAATGAAAAGGTCGGGGGTTTTTCAACTTCTAATTTGTGGTTTATTGACGTATCATAAAAATATGCTGATTTGAATATCAGTCAAATCATCAAATGCCATATTGTGGGTTTAAACATTATTATTTTTATAAGAAATCTACTAGGTACTAGTTTATTTATTTCATATGTTAAGTTTTTTATCATACAAAAGGTAAACAAGGTATGTCACACGGACCATATATTATTCGAATCGATTGAGATTAATCAGAATCGGTTCAGTATATTTAACGCTACAGTGGAACACACGTAAATATACAAACATACACTGCCAAAATTATACCCCTTTCAGCTCTGCCGTAGGTAGTCGGCCAATAATAGTTACCGTTCCAAAAAAACCCTACGCCATTTCAAAGAATTATCATCATCATATCAGCCGAAAGACGTCCACTGCTGGACATATAGGCCTCCCCCAAAGGCCGGTCCTGCGCCACCCGCATCCAGCGGACTCCCGCGACCTTTACCAGGTCATCAGTCCACCTTGTTGTTTCAAAGAATACACCTAAATAAAAAGATAAATAAACTTCATGAAATAAAAATACGCTGTCGTTGCTTCCATTTAAACTAATTATATCTACCTGGTTGTGACTGAATGAATTTACAATAAAAGTATAAACAATATAAATTTATTGCGAGAAAATAATAAAGAACAATAAAAGTACCTACATTACATCAACATAAGTAGTGGTAATTAGTCCAACGTGACTGGCATTAGCTTCTTGGTTCCGTGCATTGAACACATTCAATAATCCATATAGGTATAGGTATTGCTAGCGCGAGCGGCGAGCGAGCGAAGTTTTCCGTTTCGTTTTTTGTCGAATAAAGGGTTAGGTACACTCAGCGTCAAATAGGTACTCTGTAGCAGTCAAAGTGGCCAAATAATTCGGTACACCATACTAAATATAATATGGTGTAGGTAAGTACCGAACTATTTGACTACTTTGACTGCTACAGAGTATTTGACGCTGAGTGTACTTGAGATTATTTGAGTTAGTCGATTGGCATAAAACTAGTTCATTCAAAAAAAAGCATTGGTTTTTGTTTTTAATCTTCATTTGGTTGCTAAATAAAATGTTGGCCTTGGCATCACACTTATACCACAGACTAAGTAATATACATCGTTTTAGGTAGGTTTAATTTAGGACCCAATTCCTTCAAATGTTGTTAGAACATTCACAATGCAATAAGGTCGAAAATTTCAGTTCAATAATAGCGGTGAAGTGTCAAGATAAGACATTACGCAAAAGTCCTCGTATGTGGCGACACTAGCAGCGTTGACATTGTATCTTGCGGTACTGTCTATGCAAGCATACTTGTCACTCATTTGACAATCAAATGTGCATGTGTGTGTGAATCCCTATATTCCTGTACTGTTTTACTATTAGTGGTAGCGCTGCCTCTGGCGGCAGAACATTGCAGTAATGTTCCCTATTACGAACATGTGTCAGTGTCAGACAAGAAAATTTAGAAAACTGACATTTTCACGAAATATAATATCAATGGAAATAACAAATATGGCCGGAGTGGACAGGGCCAAAAAGACGAGTGACAATTACTTAGTCGGAAAAATCGAAAACGATCGTTAGACTCGTGGCGCCCGGTTGACGTCACTTGACGTCACTGAGCAAACTTTATGATTATGTCACTACATTAAAATTATTTAATTAAGTTAATTATCATCTTGTATTTACTATAGAAAAAAAAAAAATATGCCTACTATCTACTATTCGTTTTCAGGCGTGACTTTTAAGGCCTTCTTGCAGAATAATTCTTAAGTAAGTGAATCAGTATTGTGAGTATTATAGACAGCTTAGAAGATTAATAATTATTAATAAGGGTTTTCCAAACAGGATATCAACATGAACTTAATGACCTGCTAGACGTCATTTAGGTACCTCTGTGATTTATCGACATTTATAGGTGTTTGCTTACGGAGGCAGGAAAAATATAGATTAATAACGCATTACCTAAACACTGGCAAATTGATAAAATTACCTCAATTTGGTGTAAATCCCACTTCCCACGTTACTGAACGTCACAAGACAGTTTAAATGTTTGCGTCACTTTTTACGAACTTTCAAATTAATTTATTTCAAAACTGTTTCCACGATACCGTCGAAAAGACAGTATTTAGGGCTCTCCTGAGCTGTAGAAATCGCGAGCCGTCTTTTTATTTTCAAAATACCTATATTTAAAAGTTCTAAAATGTGACTCGTCAAAAAAATCTATAAATAATTAACAAACTTGCTCACAAAAGTTTCACCCGTGTCCTTCGCGGGACTGATTTTCGGTTAAATCCAGGGACCGGAACCGGTTAACCTTAATAGGGTTTTCCATAGGGTTATTTTCGAAGTTGTTTTTAAAACCCTATCCATAATGGTAAACTTATGATAAGGTAATTTTAACCCTATTGTTATGGTAAGCATATCGGATGATTGATAGGGTTACTAAATCGATAGGCTTAAGCCTGAAAAGGGGATTTCCGGTCCTAGGTTAAAACTAATAAAAATTAAAAAGTGTAAGCGAGTTGGTAATGAGAACGAAATGAACCTTTAGGGACGGATTCCTACAATTTACACATCAATAATTATTTTTTCCTTTGTTTCTCACACAATTAACCATAAACAAGTAATTAGAAATGTTTGCACGATAGAGGTACCTATTCAGAAGTACCTACCCTATTACTAAGACTCCGCTGTCCGTCCGTCACTCCGTCTGTCTGTCTGTCACCAGGCTGTATCTCACTGATACCGTGATAGTTCCAGCTGAAATTTTCACAGATGATGTATTTCTGTTGCCGCTATAACAACTAATACTAAAAACACAGAATAAAATAGTTTTTTATAGATAATGGTACGGAACCCTTCGTGTGCGAATCTGACTCGCACTTGGCCGGGCTTTTTAGGGTTCCGTACTCAAAGAGTAAAACGGGACCCTATTACTGAGACTTCGCTGTCCGTCCGTCTGTCTGTCACCAGGCTGTATCTCAAGAACCGTGATAGCTAGAGAGTTGAAATTTTCACAGATTATGTATTTCGGCTGCCGCTATAACAAATACTAAAAAAAAAAATTTTTTTTAAGGGGGGCTCCCATACAAAAAACGTGATTTTTTTGCCGTTTTTATAGATAATCTGTCACCAGGCTGTATCTCAAGAATCGTGATAGGTAGCTAGAGAGTTGAAATTTTCACAGATTATGTATTTCTGTTGCCGTTATATATCAACAAATACTAAAAACAAAATAAAATATTTTTTGAATGGGGGCTCCCAAACAACAAACGTGATTTTTTTGTCGTTTTTATAGATAATGGTACGGAACCCTTCGTGCGCGAGTCCAACTCGCACTTAGCCAGTTTTTTTATAGGTACAGTCAGCATCAGATAGTTAGTAGGTACCTAGCAGCCAAGGTAGCCAAATATATCGCAACACGTCTTTATTACTATAGGAGTAAGTATGTGTTACGATATATTTGGCTACTTTGGCTGCTACTAACTATATGACGCTGACTGTACCTACACATTAAGATGAGATGTAAATGGTCTGGAATGTTCGAGATTGCGTCCGACGATCGCGATTGCGTGCGGGGAAAATCCCAGCTGTTACCACTGGTAACAATTTGGTGGTAACGTGTGGGAATAACTCGTTTTTATGGGATTTTATTCGGAACGTCGCCGGTCACGTCACGGCTAACAAAACTAGACCTCTACCTACGCTTAGTTACTACGAATCGCCGCGTCAAGATATATTTGCCAACGGTGAGGTGAAGTTATAACTAGTTACAGAACAGCAGAGGGCGGCGTCCCTCTACAAGGCGGAGCTCATTGGGGTTCTGGACGGTAGTCCGTCGCCATCACATACATCGGTACACTATAGGTGTTCAAAAATATCTTCACATGCACCCTAATGCCTTGAAAATAGAGGTGTGTCCCGATGTTTGTGAGGTGCTTGTTTGATAAAACAAACTTCGAGTTTCGATTTTTGTGGTAGCGCCCCTGGTCCCCCGACCCAGAGGGATGCGTATTTCCGGAAACATTAAAACAATTTTTTTTGCCTCGTACTAAACTTACGATATTTTTATAGTTTTTTAATATTCTCTCATTGCCATCTTCCCAATTGATGGCTTCAATAAAAGTCAGTCACGGAATTACGAGTATATATCCTGTGGCTTGCTCCGTGACACCAAGCCAGGGAATGCAAACCGGTTTTTACCGAAACCGGTTATAGTCGATTATATCGAAAAAACTTCATAGTCGGATTTCGGAATTTTAAGTAACCGGTTAACGTTACGGTATAGGTATCCTTACTTGAATTTTTTTCTTTCATTATTTCTGTGATTTTGGCAAATTTTTTTTTTTTTTTTTTTTTGAATATATTATAACTGCCATCAGTCGATAACGACTATTATCAGTTTCGGTCTGTGATTTGGTTTGATTGGGTTTAGGAGACCATCGTCTCGCACAACCACTATGCAGCCTTACACAATGTGTTTTCGTTTTAGGCGTTTCACAACTTGTGTCGCATCTAGTAACCTTATAGCCAAAGGATTTGGGTGGCCTGCAAGGCGCTCGATATATCGTCTCGTGTGCTTTGTAATTTCGTCCTTTATGGTGGGCATGTTGAGGTAATCGTGTATTTCGTCGTTCCGGGTAAACCATGGTGCGTTGGCAATTACGCGTAGAATTGCGTTCTGTGCTCTCTGCAGACACATTATGTTGCTATCACTGGCAATCCCCCACAACTGGATGCCATAAGTCCAGATAGGTTTGATAATGGCGTTGTACAGGAGTAGTTTATTATCCACAGAAAGAGTTGAGTTACGTCCCATAAGCCAATGCAGGTTTTTGTGCTTTAGGTTCATCTCGTTACGCTTGTGCTTTATGTGAGTTTTCCAAGTTAGACGTCGATCCAGGTGGAAGCCTAGGTACTTGATGCTCTCGCAGTGCGGCAAGACATCGTTACCCAGTTGGACGGGTGAGCAATCTCCTCTTCTCAAACTAAAGGTAATGTGGTTTGATTTTGTAGCACTGGCTTTTATGCGCCATTTTGTTAGCCATCTATGGGTGTTGTTCAACACTAACTGCAGTTGTTCACTGGCTGTTTTAGGTGAATCGTGGCAGGAAAGATAGGCGATATCATCTGCATAAGTGGCGGCGGTCACAAATTCAGAGGTAGGTAAGTCGTAGGTAAATATGTTATAGAGAACGGGACCAATCACTGACCCTTGGGGCACGCCAGCCTTGATATCGTAGAAGCTAGATCTTGCATCACCGTGTCTCACTTGAAATATTCTGTCTGATAAGTACGAGGATATGATATTAAAGAGTGAGTGCGGTAAGTTTTGTTTTATCTTGCACAGCAGGCCCTTGTGCCAGACACGGTCGAACGCTTGTTGCACGTCCAGAAACGCTGCCGAGCAGTATTGTTTCCGTTCGAAGCACTGGCGTATAGCATCGTGAACACGGTGTACCTGTTCAGTTGTGGAATGTGACTTTCTAAATCCAAATTGGTGTGCCGGTATAACATCACATGCATCCAAGTGCGTTTTCAGGCGGACCAGGAAGATCCTTTCCCACAGTTTTGACAACACTGGAGTGAGACTTATAGGACGATACGACCCAGTTTCATGTGCCGGCTTGCCTGGTTTGTGTATCATTATAATTTGCGAGATTTTCCATGTACCAGGAAAGCATCCCGTTCTGAGGATCGCATTAAACAGACACGTTAGGAGCGTAATGGTTTTCTTTGGTAGTTCCTTGAGTACCTTCGGTGTGATTAGATCATAACCCGGCGCCTTCTTGGAATCTAGGGTTCGAATGACCCTTGCGACTTCTCTTGGAGACGTCGGTCTGATAGGTAAGCATAATTGTAGATCTTGGTTTAGTATCTCGTCCAATTCGCTTTCGTTGGAAGGGCTATCGACATGCTTTGGCTGGAATACTCTGGATAGGTGCAGCGCGAAGGCTTCGGCTTTTTCCTCGTCAGTTCTTGCCCAAGAGGATCCTGATTTTATGGGAGGGCAGTGGATTTTCGATTTATTGATGCTTTTACAGGCCTTCCAAAGTGAGTGTTCATTTCGGCCGCTTGGTGACATCATTTCCAATGTGGTTTTTATTTTATCGTTAGAAGATTCTTTGAGAAGATTTTTAAGCTCTCTCGTTGCGCGGTTATACTTTGTCTTATCAGCCGGATGGTGTGTGTGATGCCATTGTCTCCTTAGTCGACGCTTTTCCTCAAGTTTATTTCTAATTTCCAGAGGGGTAGGGTAGGACTTATGCGAATCAGGTAACGTCGGCGTGTTGATCCAGGCTGCCATTTGAATGAGATTGGTAATGTTTAGACAAGCCTTTTCCACGTCGTCACCGCACCTCAACGGGATCTTGAGGTCAATTTTTTCATCCAGGTAGGTGCGAAAACCATCCCAGTCAGTTTTATAGTTGTATAGGGAATCCGCCATTTCGTGACTAATGATGTTGGCACATAAATTTAGTATAACTGGAGTGTGGTCCGATGACCCATCAAGACAGGATTCAATACTTGTGTACAGATGACTCACTCCCTTGACGATATAAAAGTCAAGAAGGTCAGGCATCCTTTTGGGATCAGAAGGCCAGTAAGTAGGGTTGCCAGAAGACCATGTCTCCAGCTTGATATTGTCTACACATCCTTTGAGTGCGCGTCCTCTGGTTACTGTACACCTTGAGCCCCAGAATATGTGCTTGGCATTCCAGTCACCACCAAATTGTTTGGCAAATAAAAGCAGTTTAAGTAATGAATTATTGCATAATTGCTTATAAAACAATACGCTCATGCTCGTTAGTTGAGGTTTGAATCAGGTGCCTATACAAGTAGGTATATACAACGTGTCCCAAAACTCAACGATAAGCCGGCACCAGAGGATGGAGCTACTTATGATTAGTCGAGAAAAAATAAAGAAAAAAATATATCTCAATTATTTTAGAAATTACAGAAAAAAAATGAAATTCATCGAAAATCGACATCCCTAATGGTATTTTTAACGACCATGTCTACAAATATTCAAATATTACTGTTTTTTTTTGTTTTTGGAAACTTAAGTAGCCCTGCTATCTAACACAGTTCTTAAAAATACCATAATACATGTAGTTTTTACACAAAAAATAATTAAAATCGATTTTGTCCCTACAATTTTGAAAGATTTTTTCTTACAGTCCACTTTCAATCATCATGGTGTAAAAAAATTGTATTGACACCACAATGGCAATTATTTTCAAAAGTTGACGCAACTAACCAAGATTCCAAAATGGTATAATACTTTAGGAAACCTAGTCACAAAAAAAAACAACGAATTTTTAAACAAGAATCGACATTATTTAATGTTGGCGGTAATCACTTTTACTGTACCCAAAAAAGGATTTTTGTTGTTGAAAAATGTTGAATAAATGCAAAGAAATGGTACAATTTTTTTAAATTTTTTTAAATTCATTTACTACATTATTAATACTACAGTAAATGTTCAAATTGCCTGCCACCGGCATTAATACAGACATGACATCGCCTTAGAAATGATCGTTTTATCCGTCGTGCATATCTTCTACCATTGATATGATCCGCAGCTTGTGTGATTTTTTGGCGAAGCTCGACCAATGTTGCTATGGGTTTTGAGTAGACTTTGTCTTTAAGACAGCCCCAGTAGAAGAAGTCCAGGGGGTTCAGGTCGGGCGAACGGGGTGGCCACAAGATAGGACCAAGTCGCCCGATCCAACGCCCTGGATACTCTTGGTTTAAGTATTCTCGCACTGCACGGGCATAGTGAGCTGGGCAACCATCATTTTGAAACCACATGTTTTGTAAATCACGTAAAGGCACGTCTTCTAATAATTCAGGCAAGTCGTAGTTACAAGGAAACCTTAATGGTGATGGCTATTTGAACTTTTTACAAAACGACTTGCCTGAATTATTAGAAGACGTGCCTTTACGTGATTTACAAAACATGTGGTTTCAAAATGATGGTTGCCCAGCTCACTATGCCCGTGCAGTGCGAGAATACTTAAACCAAGAGTATCCAGGGCGTTGGATCGGGCGACTTGGTCCTATCTTGTGGCCACCCCGTTCGCCCGACCTGAACCCCCTGGACTTCTTCTACTGGGGCTGTCTTAAAGACAAAGTCTACTCAAAACCCATAGCAACATTGGACGAGCTTCGCCAAAAAATCACACAATCTGCGGATCATATCAATGGTAGAAGATATGCACGACGGATAAAACGATCATTTCTAAGGCGATGTCATGTCTGTATTAATGCCGGTGGCAGGCAATTTGAACATTTACTGTAGTATTAATAATGTAGTAAATGAATTTAAAAAAATTAAAAAAAATTGTACCATTTCTTTGCATTTATTCAACATTTTTCAACAACAAAAATCCTTTTTTGGGTACAGTAAAAGTGATTACCGCCAACATTAAATAATGTCGATTCTTGTTTAAAAATTCGTTGTTTTTTTTTGTGACTAGGTTTCCTAAAGTATTATACCATTTTGGAATCTTGGTTAGTTGCGTCAACTTTTGAAAATAATTGCCATTGTGGTGTCAATACAATTTTTTTACACCATGATGATTGAAAGTGGACTGTAAGAAAAAATCTTTCAAAATTGTAGGGACAAAATCGATTTTGATTATTTTTTGTGTAAAAACTACATGTATTATGGTATTTTTAAGAACTGTGTTAGATAGCAGGGCTACTTAAGTTTCCAAAAACAAAAAAAAAACAGTAATATTTGAATATTTGTAGACATGGTCGTTAAAAATACCATTAGGGATGTCGATTTTCGATGAATTTCATTTTTTTTCAGTAATTTCTAAAATAATTGAGATATATTTTTTTCCTTATTTTTTCTCGACTAATCATAAGTAGCTCCATCCTCTGGTGCCGGCTTATCGTTGAGTTTTGGGACACGTTGTATAGTGAAACTCGAACCACGCAGCTATTAATTTTTTTTAAAAGAGTTCGCGTATATTGCCACAATTTGTCAGAATGGTCTAGTAGTTAGTATTTACTGATGTTTGACCGATCATTCCCTTTTTTTGAACACAAAAAAATCGTAATCGATTATAACCGAATTTTGGTTATTTTCCCACCATAAATGAAATCATAACCGGTTATGAAAATATGATCGGTCATTGCATTCCTTACATCAAGCTGAGTGATACAACCGAATCCGTTGGAAATTATTATATGATGTGTGTAACGTCCCTCAAATCGATAGTTTTCTATGGGATGACAGCCGCTGGTCATATTTAAACTTTACCGGCCTGTAAATTGTGGTGAATGCCTATAATCCGGTTTATTCTCTCAAATAGTAAACACATTTTTGTATATGTTGAAGTGTTTTTGATAGATCAGCTAATACGGACACACAACTGCTCACAAACGTTAAATAAAAATTGTGCTTAAAGTACAACACAGTATTATCATCAATTCGAAATGGGTAGAAAAATCGGATACATATTTTGTTTACAGTAAAAAATGAGCTGTGGTTTTTTTCCATACAAGGGTAATCCCGGAATCGGAATCATCTCATCTGACGTACTCTCTGACGCCTGACACAACGGGAGCCGTCGCGTCAAGCCGCTTTAGATTGACGTGAACATAACCGTAATAAATGTATGAAACCGGTATCGTAATCTCGCGTCACGTCAGACAAATATGAATCCGGTTTTAAACTTAGTGCGAAAATAAGAAACCGGTTAATCCTGAAAACGAATAATCGTTTTTTTGTAACCGGTTTTTGAGTTGCATATGCATATGTACCCCATTTTTTTATTTTGTATGTACATACCTATAGAACACGAACGAGACAAGTGGCAACAAGTGGCAAAAACTTGTTTAAAAGGTCAAGACTCGTTTTGGGTCAGCAAGCCATTGATGTTAGGTAATTACCTACTTAGGCTCGCTGCATACAGGTTGAATTTACTTTCCTCATGTTAGAATAAATAAAGTCGTGTTGCTATAACTTGAATTTATAAAGTCGTGTTGCAATAAATTGACGGTGGATAGTCAACCATCAATGTATTCCAATAAAGTATAAATTACAAATATACCTAATTAAAATC
The DNA here is from genome assembly GCA_963854355.1 of Epinotia brunnichana. Taxonomy (NCBI): domain Eukaryota; kingdom Metazoa; phylum Arthropoda; class Insecta; order Lepidoptera; family Tortricidae; genus Epinotia; species Epinotia brunnichana. The sequence continues at coordinate 2,193,111 of OY977963.1, read as the reverse complement.
ATAAAAAGATATGATACGACATCTGAAAGATTAAAAAAGATATTTATTTTTATCGGCCATGAACAAATTTAAATATAGGTACCAATAGAATCCTTACATTGAATATTTTTTTTAACAATTATGTACCTATTTCACGATCAAACATCCATTTACGTGATTACTGATTAACCACACAGCGGTTAGTACGAAGATAATGCTGTGAAATCATAATACTACCTAACCTAGGTATGTCAATTTGTATGAGCCGTTTCGGCAGTCGTCAGCAAGGGTCCGCTTTTGACCCTCTTTTTTTTAGGGTTCCGTACTCCAAGAGTAAAACGGGACTTTACGGGACCCTATTACTAAGACTTCGCTGTCCGTCCGTCTGTCTGTCACCAGGCTGTATCTCAAGAACCGTGATAGCTAGAGAGTTGAAATTTTCACAGATTATGTATTTCTGTTGCCGCTATAACAGCAAATACTAAAAACAAAATAAAATATTTTTTAAGGGGGCTCCCATACAACAAACGTGATTTTTTTGCCGTTTTTATAGATAATGTGTGCGAGTCCAACTCGCACTTGGCCGGTTTTTTTAGTTAGTCCTATACCTACATACACTACCGGTCAAAAGTTTAAGTTCACTCTTTGTTTTAGGTACAAATGAGTCCTTTTGGACAATATTTTTTTGCAGTTCGGAAGCCGAAATTTGTTTCCAACTGATCCGTTATTGTTTCCAGAGATTTGTTTAATTAGTCAGACACAATTCACGTACATTTCTAAGAACGCATTCCCTAAAATCTTATAGGAATGACGGCAAAGGCTGGGCCATATATGGGCTTGCCACTTAAAACGTACAATGATCAGATACAATGTTGGTTTTTAGGGAATCAGTTGTTTAGAAATCTACGTAAATTGTGTCTGACTAATCAAACACATCTCCGTAAACAATAACGAATCAGTTGGAAACAATTTTCGACATCTGAACTGCAAAACATTATCGCACAAAAGTACAAATTTGTACCAAAAACAAAGGGTGAACTTAAACTTTTGACCGGTACTGTATCTACATTTGATCCACTCAGAAAATGTTTCTGTCAGCAGTCTTGTTCCGCTGCGTAATTCCGACCGCAGCCAGGGATTGTAACCCGGTTAATTTTGCCGGAGCGGTTAGAGCCAGATTTTGAGAGCCTAACCCATAATAAAGGTTACGCTCGCAAGAACACCGCTCTCCCCGGAGCATATGTCGGAGCGCAAACAGGGAACGAAGTACCATTTACCGGTTAGAGAGCGCTCTCTCCGTGTACGGGTGAACGACCGCTCGCTGGCTCGCTAGAGTCGCAAGCTTATACAGGATTAGTTGGCTATATATATATAGACGCTTGAGTATTATTACTATTTATTTATACTTTATTGCCCAATATAAAAAAGTAAATGTCGGACTTAATGCCATAAGACATTCTCTACCATTCAACCATTGGGCTAATAGAAACATTTGGTGCAGGCATTTAAATAATTATTATTAGTATTAGATTCGATTTTACTGAGTAAGTACCCAAATTTACCTAAGTATTTATATTGTTCATATATTGGCATTGTACTGTAGTAAGTAATAGTGGCGGAGCGCCCGTTCAAGCCGATTCCCACCGGCCTTCCTAAAATTTATTTTTAGGCAAGCCTATAGTTAAAAACTCTTAACTCATTCATAACTTATTTTGTTCCGGGTTGCCCATCGGAAATTTTCACGCGCCGCCACTGGTAGTTAAGGACTTACATAAAACATCAAGTATGATTTGCGAAACATTGTATAAGTACTTAAGTCCCTGCTAGACGGTCGCCAACACGCCACTCCGACCGAGCGACCTTGGTCGGCACCGACCGCTGTAGTATGAAATTTTGCTGCAAACAACTGTCTACACGGTTGGTGCGGAACAAGGTCGCCCGGTCGGAGGGGCGTGTTGGTGACCGTCTATCAGGAGCTTTACACCAATTTGTTCGACAAAATGGTAAAATGCCCTATCGCAAACCTAACGTGCATAGGTAGTAGGTAGGTAGGTACTTATCCAAAGAATTAGTGAGCCTGTGACGTAAGTAGGGACCAAAAAAATATAATGAGTTATAAATATTTTTTCACACCTCTCATTCAAAAAATTAAGTTTTGGTCCCCGACGAGAGGGAGCAAAATGCTACTTTTCTGTCCAAGCTACTTTTTTAATTTATTCATTGGCTTGTAGCATTTACGCAATGTGCCAATAGAATCTTGATAAAATAATCGATTGTAATTTCATTGTAATCGACAAACGTATATATATCATCATCATCATATCAGCCGAAAGACGTCCACTGCTGGACATAGGCCTCCCCCAAAGAGTGCCAAAATGACCGGTCCTGCGCCACCCGCATCCAGCGGACTCCCTACCCACGCCGCGCCTTCCGGTACGTGGTCGCCACTCGAGAACCTTTCCGCCCAACGGCCATCGATTCTACGTGCAATGTACGTATATATATATATATATATAAAGGATATATAGATTTTTTTTTGTTTTCTTTTTTTTTTGTTTTTTTTTTGTTTTTTCTTGTTTTTGTTTTTATTTGTTTTTTTGTTATAGTTTTTGTTGTTTTTTTTTCTTTTAGTTTTTTTCTTTTGCTCGTTTTTTTTGGTTTTTGTTTTTGTTTTTTCTTGTTGCTTGATTTTGTTTAAATTTTTTGCCGTTTTTTTTTTGTTGTTTTTTTTATGTATTTTTTTTTATTTTCTTTTTTTGTTTCGATTGTTTTTTTTGTTCTTTTTTTGTTTTTTTGTTGTTTTTTATATTTTTGATTTTTTTTGTTTCTTTTATTTTTTGGTTTTGTTCCTTTTGGTTTGTATTTTTTTGTTATTTTTTGTTGTTTTTTTTTGTATTTTTTGCAAATGTTTCCTCATAGTCGTTTTGAAAAGTTACGTGTTACTCAGGAGCAAAATTATTTTCGTCTTGGGCGTTAACACTTGAATCCCTCACTACGCTCAGGATTCAATACACCGCCCTCGCCGTAAATATACTATTTTGCTCACTTGTGACACAAATAACTATAATATAGTCACTTACTATTACTAATCAAAATCATATACCTACATAACGCACATTACATGTAGGTAATGTATGGAAAAATATTCAAATATCGAATACTGATGGTTGCGAACAGTCTCAACTAGCTTATACTTAGATACATACATTACATACAACATACAAAAGGGGCATTTCGTTTGTTTTTATCTATAGGCACCTACCTAAACCTTTGAAGTCAAAAGTGTAAAAAAGTATAAGTTAGTTACCTGCCTACCTTTATTTTGGTTCAACAACCTACAACTAGGCATTTTGATGTGTGCCTATCATAATCATAAAATTGGTAGATGTATTTCCTTTTTTTTTCTGCCCATTTTAAGTAGGTGTTTACGCTGTACACTGTACAATAGTTATTTGTGTCACAAGGGAGCAAAATAGTATATTTACTGCGAGGGCGGTGTATTGAATCCTGAACGTAGCGAGGGATCCTACAATAGAATTGGATTCTAACGTAGGATCCTGAGCGTGTTGAGGGATTCAAGTGTTAACTCCCAAGACGAAAATAATTATGCTCCTGATTGTCATGTAACTTTTCACACCGACTATGAGGAAAAACTGCAAAAAAAAACAAAAACAAAACAAAAACAGCAAAAAAATAACAAACAAAACAAAAACAAAAGAAAAACAAAATAAAAACAAAACAAAAAAAACAAAAACAGCAAAAAACTAACAAACAAAACAAAAACAAAAGAAAAGCAAAACAAAAAAGAACAAAAAAACAACAAACACGAAAAAAGGAACGAAAAAAAAACAAAAAACAAACAAAACAAAAAAAAATAACCAACAAAATAGAACAAAAATACTAAAATAAAACAATAGAAACACCAAAAAAACAAAAAAAACGAACAACAAACAAACTAAATAACGAACAAAACAAATAAAAACAAAAAACATCCTAAAAAAGCGAACAAAAACAACAAACGAAACAAAAAAACAACAAAAATACAAAAAAAAAAAACAAACTAGAAAACGAACAAACAAACGAAATAAAAAAACGAAACAAAAAAAAGAACAAAACAAAAAAGAAACGAAAAAAAACTAAAAAACTAACAAAAAAACCAACAAAACAAAAAAAAACTAAAAATGAACCATAACTAAAAAAAACAAAAAAAAAACAAACGAAAATAAAAAAACAACAAAAAACACCAAAAAACAAAAAAAACAAAAATCCTTAAAACAGCGAACAAACGAAACAAAAAAAACAACATAATAACAAAAAATAACAAAAAAACCAAAAAACAAGAAAAGTGAAACAAAAAAACAAACGAAACAAAAAAAACAAACACAACTAAAAAAAGAACAAAACAAAACAAGAAAAAACAAACAAAAAGAACAAAAAAAAACAAACAAAAAATTACTTATTAAGTCGATTATTTTATTAAGAGTCTATTGGCACATCGCGTACGAGTAAATGCTACAAGCCAATGAATAAATTAAAAAAGTAGCTTGAACAGAAAAGTAGCATTTTGCTTCGGGGACCAAAACTTACATTTCTGAATGAGAGGTGTGAAAATTTTATTTCAATATTTTTATCGTCGAAAGTAGGAGCGGCGAGCAGAAAACTAGGGCGTCAGCATCGGCGGAACACGAACGAATTTATCGAATAAACAGAGTAGGTAGCTACACTGTAGCTAGGTATGTACCTAGCTCACTTCTCGCGCGCGTTTGGTCAGGCAGGCAACCCGCAGCGCCCCGCAACGAAGCGGCGGTCATTGATCCCGTACCGCAACACGGAGTGAACGGTTAGAGAGCGCTCCGAAATAAGGCTCCCAAATCAAATAGTTCGAACGGAACCTAATCAATTAACCGGTTCTGTAACCGGTAAATTTGTAACCGGTTACAATCCCTGACCGCAGCTATTACATACCAAATCTCTGGGTTTAAACATGCGTTGCTTTTATGTGGCGAGCTCAGCGGAATTCGGTCGCGGAATTTAGCCCGATGTGGCGAACTTTATTGATGATGTAATGAAAAATCCTCATTTTCTTTTCAAATAAAATGAGGTGAGGTGTTTCTTGTGACCACTGCATATTAAATATATAATTTTCATTAATTTGTAACATATATGCAAGCAAACAGGGCCTATTTACTATAAATAAATAAATGAATTAAAGGTATATGATAATTTTATTTTGTAATTATGCCTACAAGCGGTTAGTAAAATAGAATAAATTATACTTATCGTGGAATTAGTCGCGGATAAGTCTCGATCAGCCTAATTGCATACCAGCAGAGATGATGACATCTTAACGAGCTATATTCGTGTAAGTATTTATTATTGTGTTCTCGAAGACTGGTCAAAGGCGGTCATGAGTTCATGACACTGCCGCCGGTTCCCGCGCCGTGCGATGCCACGGTTCGCAAGTCGCAACGTTGTTATTATCAGGCATCGGAGTATTTTTAGCACGGTAAGACTTAAGTGAGCTATGGAATCGTTGTAAGCATTAAAATTAAATTTATACTCATACTCATTAATTAATCCCAATAAGGTCTAGTTTTCCTACTGGGTTGGCAGGTCAGATGGCAGTCGCTTTCGTAAAACTAGTGCCTATGTCAAATCTTGGGATTAGGTGTCAAAGCGGAAAAAACATGTCTAGTAATTTTTTTTTCAAAATGAGATTTTGATGTCAAACTATTGCGTGACATTAAAATCTCATTTTGAAAAAAAAGTGACCAGACATGTTCTTTTGACCCTCATATTATTTTTTTATTCTTATTCAATGAAGATCTATAGTGGTGTCTTTTTATAGTTATTATTTATTTAATGACTTAAATTAATGAGGATGAGTATGAGTATAAATTTAATTTTAACGCTTACGACTCCATAGCATACTCAGTAGTTTGCTACAGGTGTCCCAAAATTCAACGTCCAAGCCCAAATAATAAATTGCCAGTTATAAAAATATTTAAAAAAGCAAAAATATTTATTGGCATCATACTAAAGTAGGTAAAAGTACATTCGTGGCTGGCGTCTCCCGGTAAGTATAGCATTACTTGTGTTGCGTGTAAATATACAAGTCGTGTTCAAAAACGTTTTCTCTGCGCGATCGATCGCATCAGAAATGAGGCTATCCGCAGCAGAACCAAGGTAACCGATATAGCCCACTAAGTTGATGCGGGGCACATTGCACGAAGAACTGATGGCCGTTGGGTGGAAAGGTTCTCGAGGGGCGACCACTTACCGGAAGGCGAAGCGTTGGTAGGCCTCCCACAAGGTGGACTGATGACCTGGTAAAGGTCGCGGGAGTCCGCTGGATGCGGGTGGCGCAGGGCCGGTCACTTTGGAACTCTTTGGGGGAGGCCTATGTCCAGCAGTGGACGTCTTTCGGCTGATATGATGATGATGTTCAAATAAACTTTACTCGATGAATTGAACTTTCAATTTCCTATGCCATATTACACAATTAACAACATGCATCTAACACACTTTAAAAAAACACAAGTTTTTGTTTAATAAACTAGCAAGTGTTGTACCTATTCTGCTATTTTGAACTTCGGACTAAATATGACGTCTTTTGAAGCTATCTACTGGCCAAATTAGCGTCATACATTATTTTTTAGAACAGTCGTTTAAAGTTAGTTGGTCTAATGATTTTAAGTAGGTACATGTTTTGGAACATAGTATGATTTTGTATATAATGGAGGCATTTATGTTTTAACTTGAGTATTTAATTTAAAGCAGGGTTGTTCACGGACATAACAATACACATAATGAAGAAAAAAAAAACTTTTGAAGCCGTAGTGGGTACCTGGGTACTTTACACATCATTACAGGGTGTCCTTTTTTATTGCATGTAGGTATTTTAATTTTATACTTGACGTAGTTTTTTTTTTTTGATAATTGTTATGACTATCTCCCTTTCTCGGCTTGACGTTGACTCTTGGGGGCACGTTGTATACAAATATGACAAATGAAAGTTGAACTTTACTAGTCACACCATCAAACTAATGATTTCAATGTTAAATGACTTATTCGTATTTAATTACGTTTAAGGAAACAACACAAGCTTATTGTTAAAACACGTGGGTTATAAAAACGTAAGTCACTCGCGTTCGATGTTAGTTTGAAGTTTATTTTCAATGTTTTACAACTTGCGCGGGCCCGCGCCCGCGACTGGTGTGTGGAGGCCTTTAAGGTCAAAACGCACAGACAGCGGTGGCGGTGCGGCGCGGTGCGGTGCGGTGCGGAGGCGGTAGCGGTTGTAATGTTCGAACTAATGCGAAAGGGTCCGCACAGAATACCGCGACGGGACGCGGCGCGGCGCGGTGTTCTGTGCGGACCTTTTCATATTAGCTCGAACATTACAACCGGTACAGCCTCCGCACCGCGCCGCCACCGCCGTTACGTGCGTTTCCACCTTCAATGTCAACGTGACAAACATGATTACATCGTCACAGAACAAATGACGGTACTTACAGTACCGGCCAATAATATATCACCTTTGCGTTTTATTGTATGAACGTGTATAGAGTACCTAAACAATTTAGGTTTGTTGAAACATCTCATATTTTACTAGTTACTCGTACATATTTTATATAAAATTTTGACGACAACTGCAATGCAATACTGTAAATTTACGCTGTAGCCAGCATTTACGCTGAGTTGTGACTCACAACTCATAAAATATGTACGAGTAACTAGTAAAATACGAGATGTTTCAACAAACCTAAATTGTTTAGGTACTCTATACACGTTCATAAAATAACACGCAAAGGTGATAACATTATTGGCCGGTACATAAAGAAGGTCCTGGTACCTGGGTCGTTCTTCTTTTTTACCTACAATAAATCGTAATTTTTCTGTTTATTGCATTTTTCAACCATTGATAATTATGGTTTTAATGTTTGATTTTAATAAACGTTGCGTGTATTTTTTATGAGGACTAATTAATTATTCTTTCCGTGGCGATAGTTTTTTTTAGAGACCACATTTTGGATTACCACTCTGTCCCGCGATTCTATGAAAAACAAACGTATAAGAAAAAGCACTGGATAGATAAAGTGAAAGACTATTTAGTGGACTAATGTATGGACGTATATTCAAACACTAAAACATTAATAATCAATACTCTAACTAATGACGTATGATATAATGTGGTCAGGAAATTTGTAGGTAAACCGGTTTTTGGCAGCTAGAAACTAACATTATGCCAGACAAACTGCCCGCGCAGTTTCGCCCGCGTATTGCAAATAACGCTGAGATACCTTCGGGATAACATATGTCATATTAGCTCAGGACTATTAGGATTTAAACATAAAATCGTTCATAACTAGCTAAAATTTGGTATACTGAATTACTGACGTTATTTGATAATTAAGAACTAATAAAAACTCCCCACTTCTCAGCCGCTTGCATTCCTAAAAAAAAGGACGATAAATTTTTTTTTTGTACATACCTTTTATAAAAAAATATATTCAACCGTATCGTATTTGTAGGAGCCCAAACTTGATATGTTTTGAAGAATATGTTTACTTTAATTTAAAAATATGTTACTGATTTTAGGTTCTTTTTAGGTTCCTGATTGTGAAATTGTCTAATTGTGTGAGTGTCATATTTCTTGTTTCATAATAAAACGTGCGTAAAGTCTGTTCCTTATAATTATTAACACTAGGTACTCAATATTTTTAAAACGAGGACTTGTTAAGAATAAAACCGCAGCACTTTACCTTAAATACTAGTACCTAACCACGTTACACACTATCAACATATCCATCGAATAACACTAACATTATTAAAGACAAATAAATATTTATTTCTACTTAAACACACAATTATTTATTAACAACTGAAATATACAAAATTGCGGTAAAAACCTAAAATTGTGCAAAAAATATTACAACTAAATAAGCTATAATTTAATGTTACTTAAAATTATTTATAAATATATTTGTTTATTTAATAGTATTTACAATATTCTACTAAGTTACGATAAAAATATGTTTACAATAAAAAACGTTCGACATTTACTTTATTTTTCATATTTTATCCTAAATAATTTGTGTAGTAGTTACGAGAATGCAAAAAGGGTATAGTTTGAAAAAACTTCTTTTAACCGGTTTTCAACGAGAAACCGGTTATATAAAAAGACGCATTCCCTTTTATTATAATTTGAACTAAAACTTTGTAAAGGCAGGCATAGAGTAAAGGGTTATATTATAAACAAGTCCAAGGATCATAGAAATTAAACGTGTCGTAAAAATAGCAGATAATAGTTAATTAAGTCAAAATTCTGTACTAGCCACACTGAAGGGGTCGACTAATAATAACTGACAATTCTTAGAGTATAGATTTTGAACGTCAAAGTCATCGAGTGCAACTGCTATTTTAAAGGCCCGTTTTTGTCTTTGGATTTGACAAAAGTATAACCCTTTACTCTATGGTACAATTCCAACTATAACAAACATTTCTTTACTAACACTCTTATACAAATCCGGCAATATAAATAAATTGTCAATTGCCAAACTAAAAGCATTCGCCTTTCTCCATATGAACAACACTTTTGAAAAATAACTAAGGGTCGTTGGCACGCTCGACTACAAACACAAACGTAGTTTGGTTCTCATTCTAAAACGACATGCTAGAATAACATGACAATGACACTTTCAATACACAATGGGACCCGTCATATAACACTAACTGCCCAGATAGTGTTATATGACGGGTCCCATTGTGTATTGAAAGTGTCATTGTCATGTTATTCTAAAATGTTTTCACTAAAATGTGCGACTTTTACTTTTTTTCAGAATTGAGTTTTGTTTGGCTTTTCCTGTTCAGAATCATAAGCACTCTTAACCCTTTTCTTGACAAATTAAAAAAAATGTGTGTTCGAGCCTCGTTTGCGCCTTAGAGCAAAAATAAATGTCTGTAAAAAAATGCAAAAAGAGCATCAACAAATGTGTATCTTGTGAGATACAATGTCAAGAAAAGGGTATCGATAAATAAAAAAAGTGTCCCCAGTTTTTTATTCCACTATGTGACGTTTTTTTCATACATGACCGCCACATAGTGGAATCCTAAAATATGTATTGGAAAATTGGGGACACTTTCTTTCTTTATCGGGATCAAGAGTGCTCATGATTCAGAACCGGAAAATCCAAAAAAATCTAAATTCTGAGCAAAAAAGTAAAAGTCGCACATTTTAGTGAAAACGCCCTTCAACGTCAGAAACTAGTTTCTGTTGCTAGAAATTAAAATAGAAAAAAAAACGCTACATAACGTTTTTCATACAAAGTCTGTACTTAATCGCTTAATTTTTATTCTAAGTTCATAATTTTTAGCAACCGATAGTTTTTTTTTTTTTTTTTTTATTTATTTAGAACACAAACAGTCACATAAACAAAAATATAAAGGGCAAAAATATAATCGTTTTCGAAGAATGCTGTTTTAAAATGAGAACCAAACTATGTTTCTATGGAACGTCGAGCGTCTTGGCGACCCTTAAACATTTTCGTATAAGAAAATCATGGTTCAATTGGAATGGCATATAATGCATATAACAGTAAAATCATTAAAGCATTACACTCAGATATACATAAATATCATTAAAATTACCGGTTAATTTTAAACAGCCAACCGGTTTGGTAAATGTAATAATTGGTAAATATTGTCTATCATTATGAGGCAGCATTGCATTCCAATATCAATTAATTAAGGCGATGTGAGCTAAGAAAACGGATTTTTAAAAAATCGTAACTCTTATTTGGTTTATAATACGGCTGGCTTAAATTTCATTAGCAATCTTGAGGCCTTTCTCGAGGGACACCAGCTATTAGAATCCTGAGTTTTTGACTTTCGCTCTATAGAAAAAAATCAAGAACATAGGTCTAAAAATTTCGTAACAAATTATGCACAACAGCTGAACATATTAAAATTGGTTCTAAAAATCGGCAATATCATGTTTGAGGGAACTTAGCTATTACTTTTTTATTTATTAAAACGCACAAGAAATTAAAATTAGAAAACATGATATCCGCGCTCCCGAACACCCACTTCCATCTCGCTCACGCTTATGCTCAGTGAGAGGGAGAGAAGACCACGAGCCTTTGCGCCTTGAACATAAATAGCGTTATGTTAATATGATGAATTCGCTATATACTGCTATCTATCCTCACAAACTCGCATTTACGATATCAAGAGTCAGGACTTGAAAAACATTAGTTTTTGTTGACTTCTGTCAACAATAACTGATGAACAATGTAACCCCCTTTTACGTCATAATGGCCTCGACCCAGACCTCTGTCTTATTGTCCCACGTCGCCTTAATATGTTTAAAGCATTGACCCGGTTTTGATGCGTCGATCGTTCAAGCCATAAGAGAGAGCGAGACAGGAAGATATTAATCTTAGACCTAGATTCCATATTCCTATCTAGCTCTCTCTTATAGCTTGCAGCGTAGATAGAGGATATATAGATGGCGTCCTAGCGTATACCCAAAAGGGACGATGGTAATTTAACCATACTAAATTAAGAAGTATCAGAAGCTAATACACTCTTGACGTCTAATGTCATTTATAATTTAGTCGTGTTAATTATCGGTGGTGTTAGTTTCAGTACAAATTTTGACAGGTGTGGTGGCAAACAAAAAATCCGTATACGCGATGAGGGACAGAAAATATGACACTGTATCTCGTTCCCACTTGCGGTATTGCCTATGCATACATCTTTGTCACTCATGTGTGTATGTGTGGGTGACTCCCTCTATATCTATTCTACCTCTATGGCTTGCAGCTGCCTCGCTTTACCTCATAAGTACTACATCCGAAACCTACAGAACGCCTGTTCACCACCATAAAGGTAGAGTTTAGTGAGCTCATGAGTGGGGGCATTGTTCTCTCTCGCACGAGCCAAACTTTGCAAAAAAAGCGGGTCACTGGGAGCGGTTTTTTTTTATATTTTAGTCCATTTTGAATCTATTGAATAAGACGATATAGTTAATTTTACAATGAACATTTTATGTGGTTTAAGTTTTTCTTGCAAAAAATGGCACGCGTCCGACCACAAAGTCGTATTGTTAAACTTGAATGGTATTGTTCTGAAGATAAGAAGATCAGTCCAGTTTAGGAAATTTTAACTACACTCGTTATAGCACTTTAGTTCTCCGATAATGTAGTGCCCTAACTTTTAGGGTCAGCATATGACCTTAAATTAACTAGCGTATTACGTTGACCTTACCGGGCAGTGCGCCTATTTGCCACCATAAAGGTACTCGTTATTGCACTTTAGTTCCGTAAGTGTTTACATACAGAGTCCTTCGGATTCGCGTTAGCAGTGGCTAACATGGTAAACAAATAGTTCGCTTCAATTTCCGTTGCGCCGCAGACGCGGGCAGAGATAAAATATATGTTAGTACATTGACTCCTTTTAAAAAAGGCAATCAAGAAGCTACGGTAGCCTAGTGGTTCAGGCATGCGGCTGTCAAGCGGCGGTTGTGGGTTCGAATCCCGGCTCGTACCAATGAGTTTTTCGGAACTTATGTACGGAATTACCGTTAGCTTTTCGGTGAAGGAAGACATCGTGAGGAAACCGGTCTAATCCCAATAAGGTCTAGTTTTCCCTCTGGGTTGGAAGGTCAGATGGCAGTCGCTTTCGTAAAAAAACTAGTGCCTATGCCAAATCTTGGGATTAGGTGTTAAAGCGGACCCCGGGCTCCTTTAGGGGAACAACCGGGAATAATAACGCTAGGAGGATGATGATGAAAAAAGGCAATCAACAATAAAAACTATAGTTTTAAACGTATTCCATTTTAACTATCGTGAGTCATGCTTTTAATTAACCCTTTGAACGCCAAGAACGTACAACTAGATACCTACAACTAGCAAAATCCCGGAAAAAGCTAGGCAAGTATGGAGTCGGTTTCTTAAAAATAATTGTATATCTGGACGTTTGTCAATTAAGACCAGCTTCACCGAACTGGCTTCCCCTAGGCAGCTAGACCAGGCCCCTATTTCACAAACTTGATAAGTGTCACCTGCCGACGACAATTCTCCATACATTTCTGGATCCACAAGTGAGTCGCTTAACTTCAAACTCGGGTAAATCCAATTCTGACATTTTTTAAGATTTTGGTATGAAATAAAAGGGTAAAAAACTAGTTTTGTTATAATTTAATCGGTTTAGTATAATTTTGTCTGGTTTTTGAGAAAAATACGGTTAAAATCATAATATTTTATCAAATTCAGATATATCCATATGACAGTTTTTTTCAAATGTAGGTAAGTCCATCCAAGCCAATCAGCGAAAGAAGTTTGTTCAACATGGCTGACAATTTCTAATCGTATTTTTTTCAAATCTAGATAAATCCAGGTCTTTTAAATCAAAATTATACAAATCCACACTGAGTTTTTTCAAAGATAGATAAATTACAATCGATTATATCAAATGAAGGTAAATCCAATCTAAATTAGATTTTTTGTAAAGAATGGATGGTTTTAATGCTGAATTTGCCGAACAGGATGGCTTTATTTAATGGTTTAGCCATAATAAAAGAAATACTGCCTTTCACATCACCATATTAACGTTATTTATCACTTTATTTTAATTATCTCGGAAGTGGTTAGAGTGGATTTATCTGAATTTGAAGTTAAGCGACACAAGTAATCTAGCGACCACCTTAACTTCTAAAACAAGCAATTGTCATTGTCAGGTGACAATTGTAAAGTTGGTGAAATAGGGGCCAGGTGAGGATGATGCAGCCGCGAGAACACTCATTCTGAACAACTCCCGAAGGGTTCGAAACATGTCGCACGTTATGATAACTAATACTTGAGTTTAACCGTTTATTACTAGGTATAAAGTCAATAAAATTGTTTTAAAAAGTTAAAAGGATATCTGGGCCAATCAACTTTTGGACCCAGAGTATTTTGTCCAGTAACGCAAGATACAGAACTGTCATGTTTGTTAGAGAAACTGATATAAACCAGGTACCCAATGTGTATAACGATGGTTTACACCAGCAGTTACGATATGCCACAGATTTTAATTGGATTGATAGGACACAGGTTTGAAATAGATTGATTTGAAAGTTTGTAAAAAGTAACACAGGAGACAGAAAAAGTGTGGGTGAAAAAGTTGATTGACCCATCTACCACTATTTGCTCTGTGGGCTTGGTGTTGTTTCTGATAGTGAGCATGCGCTGTTGAGTGAGGGACCTGTATTTTTGCAATGAGTCTTACAAACGTTAAAACACACTTAAAATACTGTCCATACTTTAACTGTGACAACTGTTCAAATAAAATTGTAAAGCAAATAATGTATGTTCGTCATAAAGTCATAAAGTTAAAGTGCAAACAGTTCTTGTTTACCCGAGTATGACCAACCTTAGATCAAGTATTTCATATTTATCACGCCACTATTGCGTCACTGCAATTAAAAAAAAACTTATGTGCAAAATATTCGATATTATAGCTTTCCGGTGAAGGAAAACATCGTGAGGAAACCGGCCAAATCCTAACAAACTCTAGTTTTCCCTCTAGGAAGGTCAGATGGGAGTAGCTTTAGTAAAACTAGTGCCTACGCCGAATCTTGGGAGACAAAGAGGACCCCGGGCTGGCGGGCTCCTTTAGGAGGATTACGATTATTAATTTAATATTTTGATGGTGGCAAACGAGTATACGACCTGCTTGATAGTAAGGCACTGTAGCCTCATCCTTGATTCATTTGAGGATGTTGTTTTTGTAAGATTTTTGTAAGAGACAGATGTACCTCACTCTCAACACTACATATATATTTTATGATTCTGTTTTCAATGCCATACGATAAAAAAAAACAACATATCTTCTAGGGTTCTTTACAAGACACGTGGCCGTCCTAAGCAAAAAGGACGCATCTGACGCTGAGTCTCATTCAAAAAGAACCCATCTGACTATATTACTCATAGACAGATGCGTCCTTTTTGAATGAAACTCATAGATCGATGCGTCTTTTTTGAATTTTTGAATGAGACTAAAGTCAGGTGCGTCCTTTTTGAATGAGGCTCATATATAGATGCGTCCCTTTTGAATGAGACTCCTAGTGTGATGCGTCCTTTTTGAATGAGACGCATATTCCGATGCGTCCTTTTTGAATGATACTCATAGTCAGGTGCGTCTTTTTCGAATGAGAATCATAGTCAGATGCGTCTTTTTTGCTTAGGACGGCTAAGTTGATGTTAAGATTAATAAACTCAAAAGAGGATTCGATGCCTTCGGACCGTAACTACATTAACATAGGCTAGAGGATATTTTTAATAAATTGCGTGCAAAGGCGAGTACAAATAGACAGTGTCATTGATCTCTTTTTTAGGGTTCAGTTCCGTACCACAAACCGAAAAAAACGGAACGCTTATAGGATCACTTTGTTGTCCGTCTGTCTGTCAATACCCTTAATCTCGGGAACGCGTG
The DNA here is from genome assembly GCA_963854355.1 of Epinotia brunnichana. Taxonomy (NCBI): domain Eukaryota; kingdom Metazoa; phylum Arthropoda; class Insecta; order Lepidoptera; family Tortricidae; genus Epinotia; species Epinotia brunnichana. The sequence goes on along the minus strand of OY977963.1, from coordinate 2,177,655 downwards.
AAGGTATCGAGTTGAAATTAATATACTCAAGCCTACAGTTTCTGAAGGTGTGAAAAAATAAAACTTCCAAGTTAACGTAAAAAAAAGATAAGGCCGTTTATGCCGCAAAAACCCATAATAATATTTCGACACTCTCAAGGGAATCCAAATTTAAAGGGTACTTTCTATTGACCTAGAACTATGAAATTTTGCAAGTAATTTAAGAAACATTTAAAACTATACATTTATAATTTTGTATGGAGCCCTCGGTGGGCGAGTCCGACTCGCACTTGTCCTGTTTTTTAGGGTTCCGTACTCAAAGAGTAAAACGCGACCCTATTACTAAGACTCCGCTGTCCGTCTGTCTGTCTGTCTGTCCGTCTGTCACCAGGCTGTATCTCATGAACCGTGATAGTTAGACAGTTGAATTGTTCACAGTTGATGTATTTCTGTTGCCGGTATAACGACAAATACTAAAAAACAGAATAAAATTAATATTTAAGGGGGCTCCCATACAACAAACGTGATTTTTTGCCGTTTTTATAGATAATGGTACGGAACCCTTCGTGCGCGAGTCCGACTCGCACTTGTCCTGTTTTTTTTTTACATCATAGATCAGGTAAACAAGCTCACATGCTTCGTAAGTGGGCACGGCGTACAAATAAGCGAATTTCAAGAATAAATTTAAATATTATTATAATTTGTAGATGGGCACGGGTCGGCAAACCTTTACTACTAAAGAGCCGGTAGTACTCAGTTTTTTTTTATACCATGTCTGTGGCAAACTAGCTTACGGCCCACCTGAAGCGGTCACCGTCGCCTATGGACACTTGCAGGGTTCGAAATTATCAAGATCTCTTTCTTGATAATTATTGGATAATTATCAGATAATTATCACCAGTATATTCTTGTAAGGGGAATCCCAACGGCGCGGCACGTCACGTTGACACTTCGTGCGTTCGCATAGACGCAAGTGCGGAAATACACGTTCGAATACTTCGAATAAGTACAGTTCACTTTCACGAGCGCAATTTTTGTTATTATCAATCGATAATTATCCATCTGTTATTATAACGATAATTACCGTGATAATTACCATTGATAAGTATCGTGATAATTATAATTGATAATTATCGTGATAATTATAATTGATAATTATCGTGATAATTATAATTGATAATCATCACGATAATTATCCTTTCGAAACCTGGACGCTTGCATCTCCGCGGGTGACGCAGCGCGTTGCCAACCCTTTAAATACGTATATATTCCTTTCTTAGATAACTCCATACTCAAGCTCTTGCTTGGATTATAATACGGCTGCCCTAAATTTAATTAGCAATCTTGAGGCCTTTGTCAAGGGACAACAGCTATTCGAATCCCGAGTTTTTGACTTACGCTCGATAGAAAAAAAATCACGAACATAGGTCTAAAATACACTTGAAAAATTCGTAACAAATTATGCACAACAGCTAAACATATTAAACTTGGTTCTAAAAATCGGCAATATCATGTTTGAGGGAACTTAGCTATTACTTTTTTATTTATTAAAAGGCGCACAAAAAATTAAAAAAAAATTATATCCGCGCTCCCGAACACGCACTTCTATCGCGCTCACGCTTATGCTCAGTGAGAGGGAGAGAAGACCACGAGCCTTTGCGCCTTGAACATAAATAGCGTTATGTTAATATGATGAATTCGCTATATACTGCTACGTAGATATCCTCACAAACTTGCATTTACGATATCAAGAGTCGAGACTTGAAAAACATTAGTTTTTGTTGACTTCTGTCAACAATAACTGATGAACAATGTAACCCCCTTTTACGTCATAATGGCCTCGACCCAGACCTCTGTCTTATTTAATGGTGAAACATTCAATTTGCTACGCGCAAATACTTCCGTTGATAATGAGCTATAAACCTTGTTTCCAACTTGGCTGTTCAAATTACCCGTTAATTTTATTAATACTCTTCAGTAAATTACAATAAACTCTCCAGCTATAAAGCCGGTAAGCACACCTGCTCAAACAAGCACAAAACTTTATGTATTAATTCGTATTGTTCAGAATTCTGTACCATTCCGCCACGGTTGAGTCGCATATTACACACTATACCTAAAACATCCACTTTATGCTCAATGCTCAACTGTTTTATACCATTAAGGATGGCTATAAGGCATCCCGTTCGACCAATACCGGCCGAGCAATGCACTATAGTAGCAGGCGACTGATTTTCTTTACTAAAATCTATAGGAGTCACGCTTACCGAAACACAAGAGTCCTCCGATGGAGGGAACACAAATTTAGAGTCCACCTTAGGGCTCTTGCACAAACACATTTCAACACTATCACTATCGTCAAAACTGTATGTAGTTTCTTTTAAAACGTCTAAACTAAGGTTCAGTAAAGCGTTCACGTCATTCGGACACTTGTGGTCGGCCCAATTGTGGAACCAATAATGGTACACAGTCACTGATTCACTTTCACCGCACACGTTTAGTTTACGGATTGTGTAGCCAGGCTTTTTTATGTGCCCTGTGTTTTTCACTGTTAAGCTTGATCCCACTTCTGAATCTGTACACTCGAACACCATTTCTTCATTTAGCTCGAGCGGGAAGTATTTCTCGCATTTCTGCCGATTGTTCTCTATAAAGTTTGTCAGCATGACAACTTTTTGGATCGCGTCTGTGCCTTTTTCTGAGCAGTTCTGGTGGGCCATCTTCCAGAAGTCGTAGACTGTGTTCTGGAGCGGGCCTTGGGTGGCGATGTAGCTGTTTTTGGTGTATTCATGCCCCTGGAAATAGACAATCGGTTAAACAGTTTAGAATATTTAATGTGTTTTGGCATTAACCCTTTAACCACTTAGAATTTTTCATCGGGCATATTCGTGTCGCCACCAGGGATTGTAACCGGTTTTTTTCAAAAACCTCGAAATAACCACATATCCTGAACTATTTTATACTTCATATGTAGGACTCAGTTGTGTTTTGAGGTAACGAGTGCGTATTATTAGATTGCCCAATTAGAAAATAATTAACAAAGAACGAAAAAAACCGGTTACAGTTCCCATACAAAAAATTACCGGTAACAATCCCTGGTCGCCACCGATACGAAGGTACGTACCCAGAGTAGGGCTTGCATATGCGATAGACCGATAAATGTCCTGTAAAAAGCTAATCAAAACTTTGTGTTACATATCAAACTGCGGCGAAATGAGCCGAGTATTTTATGGCTTATAAATCAGACTATGGCGGTTAAAAGGTTAAATACTATACGGAAATAGGAAAAAGAATTAACGAAACATTTGAGACGTTTTAAATGTTCAGAAATTAATTTTGCAATTACATCAAGTTAAAGGACTTGCGCAAAATTTATTTTTTTCAAGAAAATTTCTAAACTTTCTTTTTTATACTAGGTGTGCGGTGTCCTTTGAGTAACAAACACATCAGGGTTATATAATATTATATCTGTCAGTTATACGGCTAAGGATGTCTAGACAATGTTATGCACGGTCATTATATGCTAATAATTAATAGGATATGGACTATCATGGTCACACATATTATATTAGAAACTGGGAGCAAATTGATAAACTTCAAGCATATATTCCAGCCATTATAGGGTATTACAATATAGACCAATCAAATTAGCTAAACCCGGACATAATTCGATAACTGTAATTTTCTTTTTCTATGATGTAAAGTATTGTTAGTTATAGCTATAATAAAAATAATTAAACATTTTAGGGTTCCGCGTCGCTGTAAAAAAACCAAAAATCTAAATTTTTTACAAATTCTGATTTCATAAGTGCAGCATAATATGTAACTTTGTAAGAGTGCCTCTATTATGATAGGATGTTTGCATTTCAGTTAAACAAATCAAAATTAAACTAATTAATCAACCGGGACTATCATTAAGAAAGAAAGTTCAGTAAATTACACATTTTCTGGCTTATCTTACCAGAAATTATAGATAACTACAATTTTACAATTTATTCTGAATAGTATTTTATGTGTGTTGATAAATTATAAAAAATTAAACAGATACTCTTTGCGGAATTCTAAAGTCACAAATATTGGTAGTTTTTGGAAAACCAAAATACATAACTACTTGTAAAGTGTTTGATTTATCCTGTCAACATATTATTAGTACTATAAGAAACAAATTAAACAAAAAATATCCACGATTATTAATTAATTCATATTTTTTCTTACTTAAGTTTTAATATGAACGTTATATCTTGCAGAATAAGGCCGTCATTGCTTTGTGCCTCAACTACCGACCGTGCTGTGGCGAGTCGCAGGCATTCAAGGCCAAAACGCACAAACAGCGGTGGCGAAGCGGCGCGGGGCGGCGCGGAGGCGTTACTTGTAATGTTCGAGCTAATATGAAAGGATCCGAACGCTTTTTTCCCGGCCGGTATTCTGTGCGGACGCTTTCGTATTAGAGAAGAACATTACAGCCGGTACCACCTCCACGCTGCGCCGCGCCGCTTCGCCACCGCTGTCAATGCGTTTCGGCCTTCATTTATTATGGGTAGGTCAATGATTGTCAAACATTTATAAACACGAACGTGGCGTGCACCACGGTTCGGCTAGGGTGGAGATTTATTGAAATATTGTGTTCATTATATCGATAATAACTAAATTGTTCAGCATGAGACATAATTGTCGTGGAATCTCGATTACCTATTTATAAGCGCTCAGTTTTCTGTACATAATTATTTAAATAAAATATGTTACTTATGTGGGTGCAGAAAGGGGCTTTATTCGAATGATTCTTTATTCGAATAAACATTTATTCGTCACTAATTTATTCGCGAATAATTTATTCGTCTACACTTTCGAATGAAGAATGATTTATTCTCATTTCATTCGAATAAATAGATACCACGAATATATAATTAAATAAATACATAGAAAACATCTATGACTCAGGAACAAATAATTGTGCTCATCACACAAATGCCCTTACCGGGATTCGAACCCGGGACCTCCGGCTACGTAGGCAGGGTCAATTTGTTCAAATTGAAATGGCATAAAATTACGATACCAACAATGTAATCAACATGCCTATTGACCTTCAAATAGCGCGGCAAGGAGTACTAGACGGCCTTACCTTATACATCACGGGAAGACCGTCTACTCGCCGAGTTTTAAAAAAACCTAATTTTTTGCATAAGTTTTAGTTATTTTGTCAATTTGTTAAAGCGACATTGTAAAATATAATATGTATCATCCTATAAGTCTAGGCCGTTTATCCTGGAATAAATAATAACATTGTATAATCCGATCAAACATAACTTTAAATAAAGTATTGCCCACATTGACCTTAATCAAAACCTACAGGGTACTTCCCGTGAACTCAGAAACTTGAAATTTGGTGCGAAGCAACGCCTTATAGAACAGTTAAGGAAAACATTGCGAAAACCGTAAATTATTAGTTACATCACTGAAAATTTAATGTGCAGTATAAACTGACACGCATTAAGTATGTGAATACATACTTAGTGAGTGTCAGTTTATAGTGGACTTGTTTCTATTGTAAAGGGTGGTCTGGAACCCTCGGTGCACGAGTCTGACTCGCACTTCACAGGTTTTTTTTTGTCACCCGTGGTAAAGCCGAAATAGAAAAAATAAAACAGGTGAAATAATTACAATTAATATCCGTTTCACCTTTGCACGGCGATGTTAATTGGTACCCTTGATTAAGCGGTCACCTCTTTCTAACAAATTTTAAAACTAGGTATCACTGTTCTGTCTGTATTAGGATATTACGTTTTTGAGATATATTTCATTAAAAAGCATTCCTACAATATTAGGCGGATTACAGTGAGGCCAAATCGTATAGGCCGATAAGTCTGTCGTCATTTTTCCTCAAAACATTGGAGAAGTTGGTAGATAGACACATAAGGGATGGCCCACTAAGGAGACATCCGCTGCACGAACTGCAATGTGCATATCAGCCAGGAAAGTCAACGGAAACGGCACTTCATCTGGTAACAACCAAGGCTGAACAGGCTATAGAGAATAAAGAACAATGTCTGGCGGCTTTCTTAGACGTGGAGGGAGCGTTTGATCGTACCACGTATAATGCTATTAGCGAAGCAGCTGCAAAACATGGTATAGAGCCGACCATATGTAAATGGATAGGCAACATGCTAAATGGCAGACTGATAAAGTCATCTCTTTTAGGGGATGAGATAATGGCCACGGCCACAAAGGGATGTCCACAAGGTGGGGTACTTTCACCAACTCTATGGAGTTTGGTGGTGAACTCACTCTTGATAGAACTCAATAAAGGTCCCATCCACACGGTAGGATATGCTGATGATTTAGTGATACTGGTTAATGGGAAATTCCCAAGTACGGTATCAGAAATCATGAACAAGGCACTGAGGGAAGTGGAGAGATGGTGCGACTGTCACCAATTATCCATTAATCCAGGCAAAACTGTAGTAATACCCTTTACTAGGAAAAGGACCCTTCGCGGAATACAGCAGTTAAAGCTGTACGGAAGGGTACTAGAAATGTCCAATGACGTGAAATATCTAGGAGTCACACTGGATAAGGAACTGAACTGGAAGAAGCATACAGATCTCACCATTACAAAGGCCCTGAGGGTATTTGGAATGTGTAGATCAGCGTATGGCAAAACATGGGGACTGAACCCCAAGGTACTGAAGTGGATCTATACCATGATGGTGAGACCCATAATACTGTACGGTAGCCTGGTATGGTGGCCAAGGACTTTAATGAGCACATGCAGAGAGGCCCTGAGAAAGGTGCAGAGAACGGCATGCATGGCTATAACAGGGGCGTTTCGTACCACGCCTACAGCGGCGCTAGAAGTCCTACTGGACCTACCGCCACTTCACATGGTGATTAAGTCAGAGGCGCGCAAATCGCTCTACAGATTAAGAACTCTTGGACTGTGGAGCGATAGCAAGCCGAAAACTAAGCACACAAACATGGAGACTGATGGTTTCTTAGACAGAATAACAAACATGGGAAGCGACAAAATGCTACCCAAGTATGTATTCCACAGGAACTACACAACAAAAGTTCCAACCAGGGCTGAGTGGGCCGAAGGTCTAGAACCACCAAAGTCTGGTATCGAAGACAGTATATGGTACACGGACGGATCAAAAATGGGATCCGGTACGGGAGCAGGCATTTATGCAAATGACTACAGTAGTAGTGTAAGCATGGGTAGTTTGGCAACTGTCTTCCAAGCGGAGACATACGCCATAATTGCTTGTGTACAGGAGAATATAGACAGGCGAACCAAAGGGCGGACTATCTATATACTCAGTGACAGTCAAGCGGCCCTTAAAGCGCTTACGGCGCCGAAAGTGGACTCTAGACTAATTTATAATGGCGTCCAAGCACTAAACAGACTTGGAAGGCACAATAAGGTGCAACTAGTTTGGATACCAGGGCACAAGGGCTTCATCGGCAACGAAAGAGCAGATGAGCTTGCAAGAGGGGGCTCTACAAATCACTTTGTAGGTCCAGAACCATTTGTGGGACTCTCGCAGGGGACCATAATATCGGCCTTTAAAGCCTACGCCAAAACCAAACACCAACACGAGTGGAGGAATGAGGCTGGCTTAAGGCACTCTAAGCTCTTCATAGAAGGAGTGGACTCGGGCTGGACCAGAAAACTCTGGAAATCCAGTAGGAAGCAACTCAGAATCATATCTGGGGTGTTCACTGGTCACTTCGGGGTCAAGGATCTCTTGGCCAAGATGGGACTATCTGATAGTTTAGACTGTAGAATGTGTGGCGAGGAGGATGAGACTATGGAACACTTATTGTGTGAATGTCATGCCCTTGCCAGACAAAGAATGAACTACTTTGGTAACGGTTACCCGCAACCAAAGGAATTCAAGGTGCTCCCGGCGAACTGCATCATCCGCTTTGTGGAAATGATGGAGCAAGCCTGGGAGCAGGTATAAAGGAGAGAGCAAATGCACAAAAGATCCCACTGGGTCGAAGTGCATCCGAAAGGGCCCTCACCTAGATAAGATAAGATAAGATTCCTACAATATTCGTTAAAAATTATATTCCCGAAAAGCATTACGAATGGTTATGCGAATAAAGAAGTTATTCGCGAATAATCCTATTTATTCTTAAACGTTATTCGTATTCGAATAAATTTTGCCCATCTCTGGGTGGGTGGCAATAAGCATATCGACTACCGTAGGCTCAAAGGGCGTAAGGGACAAAATATCGAAAATGAGCTAAAATGCAGTCATACTCAGTTTTTTTCTCTCTATCGGTTGGTATAGATAACGTCCCGATAGCTTGAAAAAATTGTCCGTTACAACCATGAAAAATATTGCGTTGATACTCAATTTTACCGAGCATTTTTGTCATATCCAATCAAATAAGAAACGTCTCTGATACATTTTGTCGTAACTCTCAGTTCATTGTACGATACGCCATTTTGCTTTGTGAACTTTTGCACAAATGTGTCTGTTACACCAAAATACTCTTGTTTTAAATATTAAATAAGTCTGGATACGCTAATTTGTAATTTCATAAATCGAATAATTCTTAGCTTTAACTTATTAGGGTTCCGTACCTCGAAAGGAAAAAACGGAACCCTTATAGGATCACTTTGTTGTCCGTCCGTCCGTCCATCAGTCTGTCAAAACCCTTTTTCTCAGGAACGCGTGGAGGTATCCAGCTGAAATTTATATGAAATACTCAAGTCTACTGTCTCTTGGAGCTGTGAAAAAAACAAACGTCTAAGCCAACGAAATCAAAAAATACAGGCGTTTGATTTCCGCAAATTGTCAAAACCCGCAAGGGAATCAAAACCTAAAGGGTACTTCCCGTGAACTCTGAATCTTGAAATTTAGTACGAAGCATTTATAGCACATAACTAATGGAATAAGTTTTTGTCAAAAATTTCATTTTTAGTACAAGCTTTTATTGCCGACTGTACTTTTCTGCATACCATCATTAACTACACATTAAGACTATTCTAACGAGCCTAAACTCGATGGGGTTGTGACGTTTTATTGCGGATTTCCTATGGCCAACTTCCTGCTCCAGCATCAGATTAGCTCCAAATCATCATAATATTGTATTGTCATGCGATATACATATGCAAGCAAAATTTCAGCTCAATTGGATAACGGGAAGTGACTGAAAAATGGATTACAAATTTTGACGGACAACTTACATACATACGAACAGTGCAAGTTAATATTAAGCTTGTAAAAATTGCGAAAACCGTACATTTTTAGTTACATCACTGAAAATTTGATGTCCAGTATAAACTGACACGCACTAAGTATGTGAATACGTACTTAGTGAAATCCTACAATTAGGATATTCCATTATATGTATTTGTTTTATTTGTACACGGCGCGGTCGGTGCAAAACACGTAATTGAAATAAACTCGTTATGACGTGTTCGCCGTGCGCTCACCCGCTGGCGCCCCACACTCTCCCCGCCTCGCACCCACCGCATGCACCTGGCTCCACTACAAGGTCGCGAGTATTTTCAATAAAATTTTCAATTTCTTAAGCGTGAAATTAACATGCTTAATTTTGATGAAAACATGATTATCGTACACAAAAAGCTATTAGTAAACAAAAATTTCATAGTTACTATTTATAACTACCGAGAAATACATTATTATTAAAACGTTAAAAATAAATGATTAATTTTCGTCTTAAATGTCTAAAAACACTCAATATAGCTTAAACAGATAAAAATATCATAGTTACCATTTTGGCTTGTCTAGATAATGAGATCAGAGGAAAACTGTGAAAAAAAACGTATATGCGAATTTCATTTCAGTTTAATTTTTCTATTAAGTGAGCGCATTTTAATGCACCTCAAAGTTATACTAACAAGGTATTTGGTTACCTTTTTTACTTTTAGGAAAAAGTTAGGTAGTGTACGTTAACTCGTGTTTTTTTTAAATACGGTTACGATCGCGGATTTTTTACCTAATATATTTGATAAATATATGATACTGAATAGTAAAATCCGATAAAACAATAAAAACAACGAGTTTACGAATTATGTCCAGGGTAAGCTAATTTGATTGGTCTAATAGTACATTATGATACAAGTGTGCTAAGTTGGTCATTACACTCGAGTCGGTTTTTAAGCCTGAGCCGAAGGCGAAGGCTTAATGGAGACGAGAAGTGTAATGACCAATGCTCACTTGTTTCATACGACGTTTTTCAACACATTTGCGAGGAAAAAATAAAAAAATAAAAAATGAAAATGTTAAAAGATATGTAATGAAAAGGCACTAGTGCGATAATGTAATGTAAAAGTCACGGCATGGGTAATATTCTGCATTATTTTGCTAATATTTAAAAAGATATGTAATGAAAAGGCACTAGTGCGATAATGTAATGTAAAAGGCACGGCATGGGTAATATTCTGCATTATCAGTGTAAATACGCTGCAATAAGACCTACTTTACGAGCAGGTGTGTTGAAAAATACATAATCGCATGCACAACGACAAGAATAGGGGTGTAGACACCAAATAAAATAACCAATAATGATGAATCTTCTCGCAAAAGGATTAAAAGTATTGTCAAATGGAGAAAAAAGTTAAGCAAGGGATTAAATAATCACAAAATTATAAGTGTCCAAAGTTTTAAGAGGAGGTATATTCTGTCCCTTTTCAGCAAAACGCACTTTTATATGAAACAATTGTCATTACTATGACGCTCTTGGATCGTGACGTCTCGATCCCCTAGCGCTTTCTCTCAAACAAGCAATACTAAAACGGTTGTAGCTTCGTAATTCTTTGAGATATCTGAATGGGATTTTCGTCAATAGGCATATTTTTTTGCCTTCTTTCTTTTGGAGTAATAATAAATTTTGAGTCTACACGCCTATTACTGATTAGAGATATCTTACCTTAATAAAATTGGCATTAATGTATCCCTCGCCAGCCATCGCCGCGTCAGACTTCAATATGAACCGCGAATGCTCGTTCGGTAGAATAGTTTTGTACCTATTCTTCGTATGCGACCCTGAAACTATTGGCTTCTCCTGAAAATTGGTCGGCATATCCCAGAACTCCTGATGCAAGTTCCTTAGCAAAGTTTTCTGGTATTCAGAGCACGGGTGGGCAACGTCTGGTATCAACGTCTGAGGGTTCTCTTTCGTCAATTCAGCGTCAACTTTGTTGGAACAGCAATGTTGCCCTTCAGTTGTGCTGTGGCATTTTACTTTGGAGTAGCCGTTTTGGAAAACTTCGTTTAGATCCCTGAGTTGGTGTCTGGATAAAACGCTAGAGGCGTTCTGTAAATGTTGCATATTTGCCAAATATAACCTAAAGTCTTCAGAAGTGCTTTGAGGACTTAGAGGTTTCGTGGTGATGTTTCTAACGAAGCCTTGCTGATAGTTCGGGTCCTCTTGCCTCCCGAATGCGTATATAATCTCGTTTTCTTGATCGCCACAGACATAGGTCAGATTCTGTGGGTATTCGTCTGTGTTAAAGGAGTTTGACCATAAGTTGTCGTGGGAGCCGAAGCCAACACATTTGTTTTCGCCTGAGCGTCTCGTACGAGTTTTATACGACTTTGGTATTAAATTTTCCGTGCTTAATGATTTCCTATGCTTATCCCTATGTGGCAGTTCCTTTAAGTTACTTTCTATAAGATGCTCGTCAATTTCCAAGTCTCTAGGCTCCTGTGGTTGTATGTTCAGAGTCAAGGATGTATTGGAGCTCCTTCTTTCTAAAATCCCTTTCTTTTCTGGGGGATTATCGATACTTTGGTTACTGTTATACCTGCTTAAGTTACAAGTTGAACCGTTCAGGTTATAGTTAGATATGCTAAGACTTCTATTAACTGATAATTGTGGATTTGAGTTGTTGATGTTTAAAGTTAGGGAAGTATTTGAGCTTCTGCGTTCGAGTAGGCCTTTCTTCTGGCCTGGTTTCGCGTCTTTGTTCAAAGAGCTGTTGCTAGAATGCCTGCTTAGAGTGTTAGTAGGTAATATGTTCAACGTTAAACTGTTATTGGAGCCTCTTCGTTGTAATAAGCAGTTTTTAGATTCTCCGGACACATTTGTGTTTGATGAGCATATAACTCTAGTAGTAGGCGTGAGATGTTCAGTATTTATTAAAGATGTGTTCGAATCTCTTCGTTCTAAGGACAGTTTTTTTCTATTATCTGAAGTAAGGCTGAAATTGGATATGCTTGTGCGTACAGTTGTTAAGTTGTGACAAGATGCGCCAGAGCTGTTTAAAGAACAGTTTGAACTCTGCAAGCTGTGGGTGCTTAGCATTAAACTTTGGTTAGAATTTCTCCTATGTAATTTCTTGGCGAATTTCTCATCTTCTTCACTCGGCTCAAAGTCATCAGACGTCACGCCTTCTGGTAAAGTTTTTAGATTAGTACTAGACACGCTTAGGTTCTGCTTATAGTTGAGCAGATTTGAGCCTAAAGTTGGGCCAGATTCTTGGTGATAACCTGGACCGGAAATGTTAATTTCTGGAGGGTTTTCGGCGAAGTCTGACATGTTTTCGTCGAAAGAGCCCATTACTCGCCGAGATGTACCCGGTTGATACAGCATAAGACTAGCATGATTTTCACGCAAAAATATACCGCTGTCTTGTCCTTTCATGTACAAACGGCGTTGCTCTGCGCTCTTAGATCCTGACTCGTGCTTTATATTCTTCTGCGCCAATATTCTTATCAATTGACGCTTTGGCGTGTTCGGTACGGATATAGAATTCTGAGGGACGTCTAACGTCTTATTCTGTGGCAGCGACAAGTTCACAGACTCGGAAGAATCTAGAGAAGTCGCTTTGACTTTCAGCGTCGGTGTTTTAACCTTCTTTTCTTCAGCGTTAGTATACAATTTCTCAAATTCCAACAATTCTTTTTCCAAGTCGCTGTCTCGTTTCGTCAAATCGATCGTTAGGTTTCTTAAATTCTTTCCTTTTCGTTTCGTTTGAGTTTCGGCTAACGACGTGGCACCTTCTTCTGAAGTCACTGTAATTTCAAATTCCTTTGGCGAAAACCTGGGCATATCTATAAAGGATTGCGTATCAGAGCTGTGGCGTAATGTCTTCTTCTTTAAATCTGGCGATTTTGGTTCGTCTTCTTCTGAAGTTTTATCCTTAACTGGTTCTTCTTCAAATTTAAATACAGGCTTTTCATTTGGCGGTGTCTTAAGGTGCCTTTCCATGCTTTCACACGAAGCACTAACGTCATTCTTATACGCCTCGTTCATTTGGTCTTTCATCTGTTTAGCTATAGGCAGACCTAGATTCTGCTCGATAATTTTTGCATTATCAGAGTCTAGAGATATCGATTTGAGCCTCTGTCGTCTGGCTTGTGCGGTGTTCGGGTGAGGCGTCAATTCATGTCGCTCTTCTTTCGTTTCTACTTCTAATGATTCCATTTTGGCACAGCAATCTACTACGTCTGTATTAACCTCTTCAGTTTCTTCGCATTTCGATATATTTAGTTCTATATTCTTATAGTTAGTGTCGCAGCTGTTGTGTCGACGGTATCGCTTGGCTTCCTTGTCTACTGGTGGTGTATATCGTTCCTTCTCCAAAGAGTTCCGACCCCCATATCTCCTGGGCCTAGGAGACATCCTTGCGGCACCTTCTTCGGGCAGAGATGCCTCGAATGTGAAATAGTTCTCCTTATTACAACTATGAATTTTTGGACTAGGCTTTGCACTTAACACTCTTGGAGAGCTAGGTTTCTCTACACCATTCCTATTTAAATGATCCCCTAAAGTCCTAGGTGACTGCGGCACCTCCGCCTCCCTTGGAGTTTCAGGGAAGAATTTAGGAGACCTAACGGTGTCATAGTAGACAGATTTGGGTGATGGCTCGGCGAAGAACATGGGTGACACCGCTTCGGGGGGCGTGAAGAAGCGTGGGGAGGTCATACTGTCAGCAAGAAGTTTCGGCGAGAAGTCAAACTTGGACTTGTCTTTCGCGGAACATTCCAGAAGTCTGGGGGAATTCTGCATCTCTAGTCTTTCCTGCTGTCCCTCTAAATGGGGAGCCTCGTTGACACTGCACAAGTTAAGCCTGGTGCTGACAGATCTAAAGCGGCGCAGATTGCTTGGCGACATGTCACTCCTCTCCTCGTTAGGAGTCATAGGTTTATCCATATCTACGTCGATCCCTACCTCAGCTTCGCTAACCTTCTTCACGACGTCAGCGTCAAAACCGAAAACGTCGTCACTTCTCGCTAAAAACGGACTCTTCTCGTCCTTTTCCAACGAAGGCGAGCGAGTAGCGCTATACTTCTTCGCTCTAGATTCCTGCGTCAGCTCGCTCCCTAAATCCGAGTTAATCTGAACTATGGGCCTAGGGATCGTCGAGTACTTGTAGTCAAAGGGTTTCTTTAGCAGCCACTGTTCCGGCAAAGGTATCTTAGGGCCTTTGAAGGTCGGTTCCGAGGATGGACCGGGTTGGGTGTCTGTGGTGTTGTTGACTATGACGATTTGTGGGGGCGGTGCTTTGTCGTCGTCAGCCGTGGTGAGGCGGGCCTCTGCCTTGCGCGGGAGGGGTGGGAGGGGCGGGGCGGGGTAGAGGTGCGGGTGCGTGTGGGAGGGGAGCGTCGCGCGCGCCGCCCGGGGCGCTGCGCGGACTAGGTGCACCTGGAACGGAGAGAAAATATCGGTTAATGGCAATGTATGGAAAACCAAACGTCAGATTAACAGACAGACAGCAGCCGCGAGCATTCCAACTATTTCAAACAAATGCACAGAGACAGTGCCGTCTCTGTGCATTTGTTTGGAATGCTCGACGCTCACCGCGGTCGCCGCCATTGTGAAGTCAATCCTGAAACATGTCTCTAGTGATGTGACACGTTCGAATATTGTGTCGATAAAAGTTGTGACTCAGACCTAAGAAATATCGTGTATTATTTTAGTTGTTTTATTCACTGAAAATGAATAAAATAACTAAATTTTTTTTTAATACGATGGTGGCAAACAAGCTTACGGCCTGCCTGATGTTAAGCTGCTGTTAACAATTGTGTGGTTATTTTATTAATTGAAAAATGTTTTCGAGCTACTTACTAGGCGTAAATAAAATTAAACACAAGAGTCAAGTTTATACTTTTGAAAATTGCTAATTAAAATCTCTTTAATGTGAATCTCCCTAATAAAACAAGGAAAAAAGAAATTATAAACAAACACATAAATCTAACATAGACACAATCGCTAGACATGTATAACATTCGTACCAAATGGCATTGATGTACAGTCAGCATCAAAAGTAGCTACGCAAACGAAGACCTCAAAAATCTTTTATCATCATCATCATATCAGCCGAAAGACGTCCACTGCTGGACATAGGCCTTCCCCAAAGAGTGCCAGAATGGCCGGTCCTGCGCCACCCGCATCCAGCGGACTCCCGCGACCTTTACCAGGTCATCAGTCCACCTTGTGGGGGGCCTACCCACGCCGCGCCTTCCGGTACGTGGTCGCCACTCGAGAACCTTTCCGCCCTAACAGCCATCGGTTCTACGTGCAATGTGCCCACTGCCACTTAAGTTTAGCGATTCGGTTACCTTGGTTCTACTGCGGATAGCCAGCCTCATTTCCGATCACGAAGAGAAACTCCCAAAACAACAATAGTCTGAAATATTTTTTTCTTTTTTAAAGAAACACGCACCTGTCGCTTGTTTCGTTTGGCGCGGCATACGCGCAGAGCCAGCAGCGCCAGCAGTGCGGCGAGCGCGGCGCCTGCGCCGGCCGCGGCGGGGGCCCACATGCCGCCGCGGCCCGCACCCGCGCGACGCTCACATCTGGAACCCAACACATTTATGTTACCAACCAATCATGTTATATCAAAAAAACCGGTCAAGTACGAGTCAGACTCGCGCACCGAGGGTTCCGGACCACCCCGTACAATAGAAACTAGTCGATCATAAACTGACACTCACTAATTATTTTACTTAGATTTTACTTTTTGTTTAGTTAGATAGAATTTACATCAAGGCGCCACTGAAAATTTGCGCTGCGAAATAGGTATTAACATTTCGTGGCACAAATTCAATTCAATTCAATCAATTTTATTTCGGACAAAGTCCATAAATTGTTAGTAACATATTACTTAATTCTAGGGTTAGTATTAATATTAATATAGGTCTAGTCTAGGTGTAAAGACATAGGGGGACATGCAGCTGCACCCAGTGCCTCAGCCACGGTGAGTCCCACCGGTCGACAAGCGTGCACAGGATGGTATTCGAGCTGGCGCGCCACCTCGAATACCATCCTGTGCCGAGAAGCCAACAAACCCGAGTGGCGGCCATTTTAGCATTTAATTATTATGACTGTAATTTTTTGTCTTTTATCCTATAAATATGCCAAAAGAACGTATTTTCTTTCTTTATTATTATGTATTCACATACTTAGTGCGTGTCAGTTTATACTGGACATTAAATTTTCAGTGATGTAACTAAAAATTTACGGTTTACGCAATTTTTGTTTTATCTGTGCTATAAGACGTTGCTTTGTACCAAATTTCAAGATTCCAAGTTCATGAGAAGTACCCTGTAGGTTTTGATTCCCTTGCGAGTTTCGAAAATTTGCGGAAATTTCCGGCATAAACGGCTGTATCTTTTGATTGCGTTGGTTTAGAAGTTTGATTCGTTCACAGCTCCAAGGGACAGTAGACCTGAGTACTTGAAATAAATTTCAGCTTGATACCTCCACGCGTTCCTGAGAAAAAGGGTCTTGACAGACGGACAACAAAGTGATCCTAAAAGGGTTCCGATTTTTGCTTTCGAGGTACGGAACCCTAAAAAGAGGTAGACCAGTTGCCTAAAGGAATTCCCTGTATAAAAATGCCCAGGCACATCTGACAGCTGAGAATTGCCAGTTTAGTATTAAATTCCACACCTGTTCATGAGCCACAATAAATTTCACAAAGGTAGTAAAGATATTTTCATCACACATGCTCGTACATGGTGTTATTCCATGCCTGTATACAGGGACAATGGCCTAAATTATTCCCACGGGAGTAATGGTATTTTACAGCTACCAAGGGAGTAATGAGAGTGTGTGTGACTTGATTGGTTTAAGCAAATCTAGATGGCCGCGCGCTAAACGAATTCTGCTCTGTGATTGGTTGAAAAAATGAAATATTGAAGCTGCGCGCTCCACTCGCACTGATCTAGAAGTGAAGTTGTCAATTTCGTCAATTTTTGATTGGTGCGCTTGTTTGAAACATAGTCTTTTGTAGTTACTTATTTCCTCGCAAATGTGATGAAAAACATCATATATGTACGCCGAACGTCGGGCTTATGATAGACTCTCATCTCGTTTGCAATATTCCTCTTACGCCCCTCGTTAAACAATGTACTATTACCTAATTAAATAAAGTGTGTAAACATACATTATTATTGTAAAAGCAAACGAAACATTAAAACAAGGTCATTATTGGAAATACGTGAGAAACTGACCAGTAATTAGACATGTACGTATTACGTATGTACTACTTAATGCTATAAGAGTACAATTATGCACTTTCACCCATACTAATATAATAAATGCGAAAGTATGCCAAGGTGGACTGATGACCTGGTAAAGGTCGCGGGAGTCCGCTGGATGCGGGTGGCGCAGGACCGGTCATTTTGGCACTCTTTGGGGGAGGCCTATGTCCAGCAGTGTACGTCTTTCGGTTGATATGATGATGATGAAGATGAAAGTATGTCTGTCTATCTGTCTGTCTGTTACCTCTTCAAGTTTGAACCGCTGAGCCGATTTAGATGAAATTTGGTATAGATAGAGATAGTTTGATAAGATAAGATAAGATTCATTTGAGTCCCGTCCCGGGGAAGGGACAATCGTACACACATCGAACTAGCTCAATAGGGCTTATGTTATAGGTACTAGACAACAATATATTTTAGTGGATGTGAATACTTAAAACATCCAAGACTCAGATTCATGCGCATTACACTAATATTTGCCCTTACCGGGATTCGAACCCAGGACTTTTAGCTTTGTAGGCAGTGTCACTACCCACTAGACTAACCGGTTGTCTAACTAAACTAACATACATTTTAAAATGAAAACAAAACATAATCAGTTGATTTTTTAGGGTTCCGTAACCAAAATGGCAAAACGAACACTTCTAGTTTCGTAATGTCCGTCTGTCTGTCACATGCAGTTTACTCAAAAACTATGTGGTGTACCTGAATGAAATTTGGAATATACGTAGGTGTAAGTATTTTGTAAGCCAATAAGTACTCGTTTCCTATGAATTGTTGTGTGTTTGGATGTTTGTCACTCGATCACATAAAAACAGCAACGGATTTGGATGAAATTTAGCACAGATTGGAAAGTCATAACCAAACCCAAATGGAGTTGGGCAGGACATATTGCCAGGCAGCGTGACGGTAGGTGGACCAAAACGTTAACGGATTGGTGGCGAATTGCAGGAAAAAGAAGCGTTGGTCGTCCACCAACTCGATGGGTTGATTACATAAAAAAGACCGCGGGTCAATTCTGGATGAGACTAACACGGGACCGGGATAAGTGGCGTACGCGAAGAGAGGCTTATGCTCAGCAGTGGGCGATTACAGACTGAAAATGACGATGATGATGGATAAAAAATAGGTAACTTTTTTTATCCTTGAATTATTCTAAGGGGGTGAAATTAGGGATGGGGGTTCCTGTGGGTGTTTACTCGGACACCCCTGTAAGAGGCACATGTATGTCTTCCACGCATGTAAAAACGAGATGCAACACTCTCCAGCAATAGGTTTCTTGGACAAATGTTGATAACGATAAATATCTAAATTAGTGAAGTTAAGATTGTGTAGTTTAATAATTATTAGAGATGCGCCGAATATGGGTTTTACCGAATACGAATATTCGGCCGAATTTTCGGTCCAGCTTTTGCCGATCCGAATATTCGGCCGAATAATTCGGTTCAAAGGAATGCCTTATGCCTTAATCAGCCGTTCCAAAACAGACACATTTTTCAGTGGTAAAAATCTTGTGGATTTTTAAGTGAAACATTTATACTAAAGTTAGTTAAATAACAATAAGAATCCGTTTTAGAATAATAATTTCACAAGACCATTGTCTACTACTATGTTACATTCTTACAACTTGCAGACAAAAAACCTGCAAAATTATTCGGTAAATACTCGGCATTTGAACCGAATAACGAACATTGAAAAACGTGCTCTAATAATTATAATGTCCTTATTGTTTGAGTTGAGAGATTTTATCTAAAGCGAAAATTTTAAGCAATCGTGTTTCTGACAAACACCACATAATAGTTAGTCAAGTAACGTATATCGGAATATTAATTCATTTTGTTCCGTAATTCAAGAAATCGTATAATTTTCCAATTCATGCTCAAATGCAGCATAAAACGTAAGTGCTGTTTATAAATACGGTCATAAGACCTTGCTAAAGAAAACATGTACTTGAGATTATTTGAGTTGTGCCGAATTGCATCAAAATAGTCAATTCAAAAAGCAACTCTACCACCTGTGTTACAAGATTTCAAATCCAAAGGCAGTTTAATAAAGAGTCAGCCACATTAAATAACCTCAAGCATAAGCATTTCCGCAAAGGAAGAAGGAACCATGACGCCGTTTTATTAATAACCGTGTTGACGAACTTCAATGGCGGTATAAGGAAAGGATCGCTAAACTTAAAGGTCGAAACGCACAGACAGCGGTGGCGGCGCGGTGCGGTGCGGTGCGGTGCGGTGCGGTGCGGAGGCGGTACCGGTTGTAATGTTTGAGCTAATATGTAAAGGTGCGCACAGAATACCGCGCCGCGCCGCGTCCCGCCGCGGTATTCTGTGCGGACCCTTTCGCATTAGTTCGAACATTACAACCGCTACCGCCTCCGCACCGCACCGCGCCGCACCGCCACCGCTTTCAGTGCGTTTCGGCCTTTAGTGGCAGTGGGCGGGGCACATTGGACGTAGAACTGATGGCCGTTGGGGCGGAAAGATTCTCGAGTGGCGACCACGTACCGGAAGGCGCGGCGTTGGTAGGTCTCCCACAAGGTGGACTGATGACCTGGTAAAGGTCGCGGGAGTCCGCTGGATGCGGGTGGCGCAGGACCGGTCACTTTGGAACTCTTTGGGGGAGGCCTATGTCCAGCAGTGGACGTCTTCCCTATAATCCCCTAAAATCTTATAGGAATGGCGGCAAAGGCTGGGCCATATGGCCTTGCCACTTAAAACGTACAATGATCAGATACAATGTTGGTTTTTAGGGAATCAGTTGTTTAGAAATCTACGTAAATTGTGTCTGACTAATAAACACATCTCTGTAAACAATAACGAAACAGTTGGAAACAATTTTCGACATCTCAACTTCAAAACATTATCACACAAAAGTACAAATTTGTACCAAAAACAAAGGGTGAACTTAAACTTTTGACTGGTACTGTAGGTCTTTAAAAATGTCTGCTTATCTATTTTATTTCGTTCTATAGGCATAAAGTTGAATACCATTTATTTATTTAATTGTATGGCGATAGTCTAGAATAAGGAAAAATATAAAAAAATATTATTATAAGGATTATAAGTCAACATCCAGGCTTTGCAACCATTGCACAGCATCGGTTGTCTGGCATGTTAGGTTGTCTGGGTTTCCTGGGTAGGCACAGTGAATTCCATTGCAGAACTGAGATATTCATATTTTATTCAGAGTGAATATGAGTGAGAAAAAAGCTTTCATTTGGAGAATACACCTAATTCTGTATTTAACCATCCTGCAGGTCATCTAAGTGACTTAATTATAGTTATCACTACATATTATTAAACAAAGTCGCTTCCCGCTGTATGTCTGTCTGTCCTTATGTATGCTTAGATCTTTAAAACTACGCAACGGATTTTGATGCGGTTTTTTTCAATAGATAGAGTGATTCAAGAGGAAGGTTTATATGTATGTCTTAAGGTTCACATGTATCTTTAATTATAATTTCGTCTAGATAAGATAAGATAAGATAGCCTTTATTTGCTGAGTTATTTTGTTACATTTCATTTACTACATGCATGCATTTTTCGTGTAATGTGATGTTAAATAAGGCTTTTCTATTCTATTCTATGTATAATACAATACAATACATGCATGCATTAAACATAAGTCGGGGCGGGTCGCTTGTTCTGTTATGAATAAAAAGTGAAAAAAAAAAACAATTTAAAAAGCTAAAACAACTATTATTGACGTAATGAGATAACAACTTGCTCTAAATAAAATGACATATAAACTCTCTGCTCTGTTGGTTTTTGGTTCACATTCCATACAAAGTTGCCCATAGTCCTTTTTATATTGAATATGACCGCCAGTTTAGCCTAGTTGATAGTGGATTTGAATCCCAGTAGTAAGGGCATTTGTGTGTGATGAGCACAAATATTTGTTCCTGAGTCATGGATGTTTTCCATGTATTTATTAAGTATTTATTTATTACATTAATATTATTAAGTAGGTATGTTTATCATTGTCCTATAGTACAAGCTTTGAAGCTTTGCAGCGGGAGTCCGCTGGATGCGGGAGGCGCAGGATCGGTCATTTTGGCACTCTTTGGGGGAGGCCTATCTCCAGCAGTGGACGTCTTTCGGCTGATATGATGATGATGATGATGACAAGCTTTGATTAGTTTGAGAGTAGGTAGATTTGTGTAAGATTGTTCACAAATATTAATTTATAAAAAAATAAAACTGTCAACTCACTCATAGCAGTAAATGATCACCACAGCTGACTCAGCCCTTGTTTCACACATTTCAAATAACTTTTACTGCACTGTACACAACCACACACTCAATGACATCACCTACTACTAATCTGCCATCTTCACAACACAATTTTAACCTCCAAAAGTCGTGTACACTGATAAAATAGTGCCAAGCCAATTTAGCCGCGACCAGCTCCACTACAACGGCCATAAAGTTGCGTTTCGTATGACGAAACTAAAGGTTATTTACAGTATCTGACATATACATTCGCCCGATCGCGCAAAAATGGCTAAAAGACGAAGAATTTGCATTCTAATAGTTATTGTTGCGGCTTCGAATTATCAAGTCACGATCTGGAGACATTATAGTGGTGTTTTATTAGGGACGGACGATTTTGAGACGAGAAATGGTGGAGGAAAATTACTTGTTTTGAAAACGAGATTACGTGAGCACCGTTGGTGTTAGAGCGTTGAAATTGATCGATTACAGAGCTGTAGTCATTAGAGTTTCTAATTGTAAATTGAAATAATGTCTTAAATACTAGAATTGGGAGAAAATCAGACAAATATTACTTACGGTGCATTGACGTTACTGTCGTCAATACTTGCAGTTTTAAACCCTTTACAACACAATAATAAACTATTTATTAGCACAGGGCACTTCCTGAAGTTCACCACGACACGTCACAATTACAAAATAAACGTATGTTTGACAAATTTTAAAGCAAATTTGCTCGTTTTCGTCGTAAGCACTACTCTTTGGAGTTTTGACGTTCAGCTAGTCAGCCATATTTCTTTCGGGACAACAAAAGCAAATAATGTTGCCACGTTGCCAGCGTTAAATTTCCAATACCCTTATCCAGGATTTTTTGAAAAACATTACTTTTCATGCGTTATTATCACACAATAAAGTTTAAATAAATAATGATAGAGGATCGATTGGATTGATAGATTCGATCTAACAAACTATGAACATCTACAGAGACAGGACTTGACTCGAAAGACTAGGCTATGAGACTAGGTGCTACAGAAGACACTAGATTAATCACAAACCGTGACGTCATATAGTGACGAGCTATTGATTGTTGTGAAATAGGTAGGTAATGTAACTTGTTGACGTCACAATATAAACATTTATTTACAATATTATAAATATTACATGTCATCATTATGCAAATCACAATTAAATTATTTGCGCTAGTCATTATAATATATAACAACATTTAATTACATTTCTATGCGATGCTAAAATTGCCCTCGTAAGGCCCAGGGGCCTACTGGAAGGACTTATTCTCTTAAAGGAATTTAAACCATTTTGGGTTGGAATAGAGTTGCATTTGATTTGTTTGGGTCTTTTTTGAAACAAACGAAATTTATCCCTATTTCTTACGTTAGTTGATTCAAATTTTAATGTCAGTTTGTGTCGTATGGTGGGCCTTACGAGGTTAAGTAATATCTTTAGAAAATCAACAGCTCAGATTTTAAGTACCTTGTTGTTATTGGTTGGCTACTATTTTGCCCATTGTACTCGTTGTACGAAACCTCAAAAAAACGGGCTTATCTGTTTAACAAAAATAAAACACTATATTATCTAGTACTTGCAATACAACGTTTTGGACTCGCGTGTTAACTAACCCTAGTATAATTTGACCTGTATCGATTTAAGTGTTATTTTTAATTTTATTTACCTTAGTCCTGTTACATATACTACGTACCTACGTTATTTTCACAATACACGCCTGTCGTGTCGTCACATTATGTCGTGTCATGGGTCACCCTACAAGGAAGACTATAGGTATGAATGACGTCACGTCTTATCGGTATCAGCACAGTAATGTTTCTGTTAAGTGGGAGGTCCTATTATCCGTGAGTAATGTCTAGAGTCTGACCAGCGAGTCGTGACAGTGAAAAATGGCGGCAAATTTAAAAAAAACGCATGCTGGTAACACGAAATGTATGGAGCCGTCATAAGTACTTATAACTGACAGTTTATTTCATAGGTAAAATTGTTGCCATATAAATAATTTGATAAAAATGCTACTGTCACGACTCGCTGATCAGACTCGAATAACGCATTTACCGTCAGTTTCAAGGGCCGAGTCAGTAACTGGGGATTTCCTATATTGTAATTGAAATACATGTAATGATAAATGGATAAATATTGTTGATAAGAATTTATAATTAGTAATGATTTACAGTTTATAATTAGTAATGATTTTAGTTAAAAGAAAACGCTGGTTGCCATTGGTTCAGGCGCGTGACTTTAAAAAGGCAGTTGTAAGTTCGAACAGGGCCGTACCAATGCGTTTCCCCGAACTTATTTATTGAATATCATTTATGAGGCGCCAGCACGGTCGACTCAACTCGACGCTCCATACAAACTTAGTTTGGTTCTTATTTTAAAACGACATGAAACTACGAGTAAGTATGTATACACAATGAGATCCGCCTTAACTAGGTCAGAAACTAGTTAGTTGCTAGAAATTAAAATAGAAAAAAAAAATTCTATTTGTTAATTATTATTATATTTGAAAATTTCTTTTAAATTTGTGATTGTACATTGTAATTATTAATTAAGTGTAGATTTTATTTAATATTGATTTAATTGTTATGTAATGTTTTATGGGTGAATTATATGATACCCGAAATAAATGTTAATTTTTAATTTTTTAATGAGATGCCTTGATAAGAGTCGATTCGCAAAAACTACGCCCCCTTGTGCCTTCACACTTATAATTACCTTCCGCGCACGAGAAAAAGAGATACACTCATCATTTCAGACGAGGGGAAATACCATAACTTGATTGTGTCGTAAAATAATGTATTGTTTGAGTAAGCTGAATAAAAAAAAGGAAATAAAAAACCAACATTGGATTTTTTTTCCTGTCGAATACATTTTAAGCAGTGTAACGATAAAATCAACAATCAGATACATAAATATCTGAAAATCAGTCCTTATTGTTTCCTTGTCCAGTCAGAACAGCATTTCGAAGAACGCGATATTTTCTATTTCATGCCCTTCATATTTATCTACCTTAGTTTTTCGGCGAAGGAAAATATCGAGAGGAAATCTACATAGTACTATGATGGGAAAAGGCATACGGCCTATTAATTACGGTGTCCAATGGAAAGGGGTAATGGAGAGTTTCAACTCTCATGCCAATCCACACTAGACGATTGAATTTAGATAAGACAAAAATTATGCAGTATAAACCACACCAAAAAACAACTTAAATACACATTTTACCTACATTAATCAAACATTAGAATGCATCGACTCAACGAATCTTCTTGGACTCCAAATTGACACAAACATGAACTGGAAATCCCACATCCAAAAAATAGCTTCAAAACTATCAAGCTTAACCTATCAGTGGCGGAGCGCCCATACAAGCCGATTCCCACCGGCTTGCCTAAAATTTCTTGCTATATATTAACAAACTCGTAAATCATCAAAAAACACCACTTTTTTATGCTCCGGGTTGTCCAGTGACAATTGTCACGCGCCGCCACTGTTACCTATGCCCTAATGGAAATTAAAAAACATACCAATCTCAATACAGCTCTAAGTGCCTATCACGCATTTGCCCATTCCCGGCTACGGTATGGAATTATCATGTGGGGCAACAGTACAAATGTGAACGATCTCTTTGTGGTGCAAAAGAAATGTATAAGGATCTTTATATACCAAACAGATAGTTGCAGACCACATTTCCCTAAACTCAATATCATGACCTTGACCTCTTTATACATACTAGAGCTATGTAAGTTTTTAAGAAAGCATACCACATTATTTCTAGACCAACAAAGACCGACTACCTCAAACCTACGTCCCAGAGATAAGATTCCAATTCCAGCATCTAAATTAAAAATGCACGCCTCTAGTCCCCACGTAATGTGTATCAAGGTGTACAATAAACTTCCAAAGATTATAAGGGACGAGGAGAACAATAAATTATTTAATAAAAAAGTCACCAAATTTCTAATTAAAAACTGTTTTTACTCACTGCAAGAATTCTTTGAAAGTTAATTACTTATATAACAGTATAGGTATAGCTATAGCTAGATTATTAAATATTTGTAATACTTAGCATAAGATATTTTGCATGCTCACTATTTTGTATATGTTTAACAGTTAAAAGATAGGCACCTTAAGCTGTTGCAAATTAATAAATTTTAGTTTTAGTTAATATTGTAGTGCCCTACAGGGTTTCATAGCTGAACATATATAATGTTAATGTACCATCTTGTATTTACCTATGAAAACAATAAAGATACTGATTACTGATTACTGACGAGCATGGGGACTACATAGCTATAACCTGCTCCTAATAGCTACAACAGGACATAACACCTTGAACAGACACCTCTATAACTTAGCTATCAAAAACAGCCTCATGTGCAGAGGCAGAAGAAACGACTAAACATATACTACTGGACTGCAAGCAGGTAGAAGTATACAGAATAAAGCACCTAGCCTCTCCAGACACACTACGAGACGCAGTCAGCAACACCAAGGCACTCACCAACTTTCTAGACGAGGTGGGGTGGTTAGTGCCACACGAAATAGCCATAATGTATGTCAACTTGCGGAAAACGCGCAGTACAACTAACTAACTATAACCTGCTCCCTTTTTATCCATGGGAGAAAGCCTATGCTTAACAGTAGCAGTGGATCAGATGTAGTTCAGTGATGATGTCTGATGACTATCCACGATTCAGTGATTTTTAATATATACATATATGCACAGGATGGGCCAAACATTTTTGCACTTCTGAAACTTTGATGAAAATAAAACCATGAAAGTTAATTTGCTGCATCGCGGATGTTTTGCTTGAGTTTGGATATTGTCTTCGGTTTTTTTAAGTTAGAACTCGACTCTATAATTAATATTATACAAAATATTCAGTGTTGCCATTTGCAAAAATGTATGACCCAGCCTGTATAAGTAATTTATTAAAAAAACCTTAATGTACGAAAAATTGTTTAGTTCTAAACGGGACTTAATCACGTACGGCATCTGCTCGCGATCGTGATCAAGGATGCTGTGGTGGCACGTGTAGTGTCGGTCACTTTTTATTGTAAGCAATAATATAAGCATGCCACCAAATAGGTACCTGGCTTCCCGTGATACAGGCCTAGCCTTGTCCGGGAACTTATGGCACTTTTGCACAGTAAATTCTAATGCACTTTACCCACCTTTTATTATTTTTATCTGAAAGGCAGAGTCACCTCAGAGAGGTAAATAAATTTAATTATAGGCGAAACGGTTGTTTTTTAGGGTTCTGTACTCAAAAAGTAAAACGGGACCCTATTACTAAGATGTCGTCGCTGTCCGTCCGTCTGTCTGTCACCAGGCTGTATCTCACTGATACCGTGATAGTTCCAGTTGAAATTTTCACAGATGATGTATTTCTGTTGCCGCTATAACAACAAATACTAAAAACAGAAAAAAAAATATGTTTATAGATAATGGTACGGAACCTTTCGTGCGCGAGTCCGACTCGCACTTGGTCGGTTTTTTATAGACTAACAACATTCTATTATAGTCATTGTTTGAATCACGCGCTAAGTGTAGACATTTAATGCGTGTTGGCGACTGTCTAGCACAACACGCCCCTCCGACCGAGCGACCTTGGTCCACACCGACCGTGTAGACAGTTGTTTGCAGCAAAATTTCATACTATAGCGGTCGGTACCGACCAAGGTCGCTCGGTCGGAGGGGCGTGTTGGCGTCGGCGACCATCTAGCAGACGTTTAAGGTGAATAGATCTTTCGAGGATGCGCAGTACCGAGTTGCATGAGTCTCTAGCTGTCAACGCAAAGAATCCTAAAACCAATAAAGTGTCCAGAAAAATCACAAGCGCACTCTAGTTACTGAGTTTTTTTGTCTCTAATTGGAAGTAGTTATGCAAACAGGAACCAACCCACACTTTCCCAGAAATTGAGATAAGTATACAGAAAACTATTAAAATGCACCTTCTATTGACCATGTAAAGTTCAAAGTGATCTGACAACTTTAACTTATAAAAACATTACGTTGACAAAGATACCAACACACATAATATTTGTTTTATAATAAATCAAAAAGATCTAAATCACATGATAACCCGGCAATTAGCAAAATGTTATTATTTTATATTTATGAAAAAGATCCATTTCACGTGGTTCCTCGTTAAAGTATGTTCTTAATTATTTTATATGAGACCATGCGGGTTGGTTCTTGTTTGAAAATAAAAATTGCCAAAGTTCATATTATCACAAAGATCTACATCGCATGGTTCTATCTTAAAATAATTTTATTTGTAATACTTAAGGAACCATGTGTTTTGAATCTATAGTTTGCATAATAAAAATTGCCTGAGCGACTAATTGGGCTTAGTTATGCAAAGAGGAACCAACCCACACAATGACAGTTTTGAGATAAAAGCATATTACTTAGTTAAAAAAGTGTATATAAAAAATCTACAAACTTAAAATAGTTTGATCGTAATGTTATACAAATTCACATGCTTTATACTTTTTACTAGTAATTGGTCGAAAAAAACATATTATAAAAAAAACGGCCAAGTACGAGTCGGAATCGCACATGAAGGGTTCCGTTAAATAAATTGCTTTTTACGATTTATGACGTATTAAAAAAACAAATTACTAAATCTCGTTCAAACCAATTTTCGTTGGAAGTTTGCATGGTAATGTACATCATATATTTTTTTCAGTTTTATCATTATCTTATTTTAGAAGTAACAGGGGGGGGACACACATTTTACCACTTTGGAAGTGTCTCTCGCGCAAACTATTCAGTTTACAAAAAAAATATGTTAGAAACCTCAATATCATTTTTGAAGACCTATCCATAGATACCCCACACGTTTTTTGAGTTTCAGTTCTAAGTTTGGGGAACCCCAAAATGTATTGTTTTTTTTTTCTATTTTTGTGTGAAAATCTTAATGCGGTTTACAGAATACATCTACTTACCAAGTTTCAACAGTATAGCTCTTATAGTTTCGGAAAAAAGTGGCTGTGACATACGGACGGACAGACAGACAGACGGGCAGACATGACGAATCTATAAGGGTTCCGTTTTTTGCCATTTGGCTACGGAACCCTAAAAAAGTGTCAGTTAGGTAGTGCGCTGTGATATATAAAAATGTTACTACAAAAATGTTACTACAAAAAAGTTACTACAGAAATGTTACTACAAAAATATTCCTTTGCTAGTCTAATATACTTGCGTATTTATGCAGTTCATTCCATAATCGGGGAGGATAAACACATTCGGAATAACAAAAGAATATTGTTCTAGTGACATTAATTTATGACAAAACAATTTCCAGGCTCAGTAATAGGTACACAATTCCTATTCATACGTAGTCAGAATATTGTCTACAATTTTTGCAAATGAATCTCAACTTGTTCTATCGCTGCATCATGTTTTAGAACCTTAGTAGAACGATTAGATAAAATCTGAATTCATCATGATCATCATATCACCCGAAAGAAGTCCACCGCTGGACATTGAGTTAGCCCAAAGAGTGCCACAATGACCGGTCCTGCGCCACCCGCATCAAGCGGACTCCCGCGACATTTACCACAGAATAAGTAATTGTACAACCTTTAACATGTTATCAGTCAATTTTAATTGGATACCTCTAAATTTTATCCCGACGATTTGCCTGCATTCTTTGCAATACACAGGTTGATGACTTTGCAATACACAGGTTGATGACTTTGCAATACACAGGTTGATGACTTTGCAATACACAGGTTGATGACTTTGCAATACACAGGTTGATGACTTTGCAATACACAGGTTGATGATTTTGCAATACACAGGTTGATGACTTTGCAATACACAGGTTGATGACTTTGCAATACACAGGTTGATGACTTTGCAATACACAGGTTGATGACTTTGCGGCCGTCATGCGTAAACGGTGTGCCTCATTTCTAAACCGCTGACGAGGCAGCGCCAACGGCATCCTGGTAGCGTTAGCGGATAGATGTGACTCCCCCCTTCTACAGAGATGCACTAGGCTCCATACCTGAATACATTTAATATTATACCTACTTTAATTTTTACTTTAACAACTAACACTAGAATGTAAGTCTGCAAGTAACACCTATGGATTCCGTCCGAAATAAATGATTAATTATTATTATTATTAATACGCGGGCGAAGTCACGCGAGCAGATAGTAGGTACTATGATAAAAATAAACAGGCACTTACCTTTGATTAGCCGACTGTGACTCGAAAAGAGCGTCGTGTTTTGGAGATTTTTGCCTTATGCAAAAAGGATATGAAATATAAAAATTGGATTATTGAACTTGCAGGTAACAAACAGTTTAGATGAAATATTCGTTTACCAATAAGGTAACAGATAAAGAAATGTTAACCTAATAGGTAAACAATTCCCTAATCTCCCGTCTTCCAGGGAGATTTTACCCCAAACCTCCCCCGTTGCTCAGGGCTCCATTCAGCCGCGCGCCTGCGCGGGCGAGGGCGCGGTCCAAACTAGGGCACTAGGGCATCGACTGGCCCCAGCCTAGGTCACCGGTGAACCTCCAACACCCCTTCAATTACAAAACAGCTTAAACACAGGGAACCGCACGCGAATATCGACTTTGGGCGGATAAGTTTAAGTTTGACATTGCTTTGGTGTTGCCAGGCGTATAAATCTTGTAATTGTAATTGTGGGTAAAATCGATTGGTAAACAGAAGGTTGTATTTTGTTTTGATGCGTCGTAATTTAAGCTTTATAATAACTAGAGATATTTTATTTTTGAAATGCATTGGTGAGAGATATGTTCTTTTATTTTCTGTGCTATATTGTCCCAGTTTTCATTGAGGGTAGGGGCTGATACCATTGGTGGATGGCTGACATTGATTGTTGGTCAAAGATTTATGGCCGAATTCATAGGTAAACGTTCTAAGGTAAACGCCCGAGTGCCCGACGCTGTACTAGTATCTCAGAGCATAGAACACTAGAGAGAGGACAAGCCGCCGGCGCGGCGGCCGTGTCGCAGCTGTATGCTCAATGGGCATACACTGCCATACTGTGCACGCGTGCTGATCGCAGAGAATATTACGTTTTTTCCTAAAATGCCTTATATGATGCGCGTTTATTGTCAAATAAGCGTGTAGGTATACAAGAGAGTGTGTTTTAGATGTGTGCGTGCTTTGTCTTGTCAATTACTTGGGCGTTGTGTGGGTTAATGTACTTGCGACAGGCTCACTCTATACAAATCGGCCGCCATGTCCGATCTCCTTATATTCATACATCTGTGACTAGTATATAGCATGGGCATTTTGTATCAAAGCAATAAGAGTTAAATTCAAACTAAGAGGATTTTTCTTCATTCGAATTTAAGCCATGTCATTTTGACCTAGAAAGCCCATGCCATAATCAATGATCGGCACGACCCGTGCAACACGGTGTCAATGACCTCAATCATTATGTTAATATGGATATCCCCCGGGATTCTGGAATTCGAGCCGGTAAAGGAAGACAATATTTTCTCATTTCAGTTAAGTATATAACGGGGACATATGAAACCTATTTGCACAATCCTTACACAAATAACCTTAAATCACCACGTCCGAACTTGATGACCCGAAGAACATAAGTAAAAGTAGGGTCATGTGGTATACAGTGGGTCACTTTTTTTCCAACGGTCATAACTCCGAAATAAATGGTCATAGGAAGGTGATATTATGGGTGTGTATAGTAAATTTATTCTATTTTACATATGTATTATTCGTTTTTTTAAGTTAACCATATGTATAACAATAATTGTGTTTAAAAAAAAAACAGATTTGAGCCACTGTGTACGATAGGGTCGAAACAGTGGCTCGGCCTCATTTATACAGTGGTTCGGGGTGGTACACATTGGATCATTTTGGATTAAGTTGGGGAAATAATACAGTTTTGTTCAGAAATCAAACAGTCTTACTGTTTATTAATCATTTTAATTATAGTAACAAGAAAAAACTCAACGACTTATTTTAATCAGTCACTTACATTACGTATAGCAGAACATGAGATCACACATTGCAAAAATAAAATATTTACATCTTTATAAATTCTTATAACATAACTAGGTAAACGTAAATAAAACCATTTCTTTTTGGTTTTACTTATAAAAAAAGTAAAAAAATAAAAATCACATCGTTTATGGAAAAAAATGACATTCTTAATGGGTTATTAAGAGATTAAAAATGATTCAGCACATGTTCAATTGAGATAAGTCGATGGAAAAGCAATAATACCATTGCTGTCTTGTTGTACTGCCACCAACTGCAGGTTTAGGCAAAATCAACTTAATATCATCTTCATTCACATATGAGAGATCTGGTACGGCAGGTATGTAATACTTATTACCATTTTTCTTCCTCAGGAAACTAATTTAATATTCTAAGTTCTTGTTTCTTCCTTCCAGAATCTTACCTGAATGGGGTTGTAAAGGGAATTCCCAATAATTTCGAAGCTTGTCACACGCTAACTCCTCGGTGGATTTGCTGAAGGGCCTTTTTTTTGGTGTGGCCACCGATAGAACGCGGCTTTGGCGGACGAGGCATCCTAAAAAAAACGAGTTTCTGTCAAAAAAAAATTTTTTTGTTAAAAAACTTTTATTGTAAGCCGGACCTTTTTTTCTACAGTCATCAACCTCATATCTTAACAGTAAAAATTGAAATTCCCAATGCATTAAGGTGTAGTACACACTGGATCATACAGTCGACTTAGTACAGTGCACAGTGGTTAATTATCCACTGTGTACCTTTACGAGTTGCTCCACTGTAGACTAACACCGCTATTTTGAAAATAATCACATGCTATGAAAAATGTAATGTCTATTTCCGATTAAATTTTACGCCCCTGCCTCCCCAGATAATCATATAGTGCGATAAAAAATACGATCAGCATGAATGATGAACACTACAGCTACGGTTACATAAATAAAACTTACCTCAAACTAGTAATTTGCACCACTCACACAAAAAAATCCTCCTCACACAACAACCTTGCGGCGCAGACACCACCCGACTAGTTCGTTCGTGCTCCTGCGTCGAGGGCTTTCTTAACGAGACGGAACGGATAAAATAGAGCTATCCCTTTCTCGTAATCCGTTTATGCGCCACTGTTCCTGACTGCGCCACTGTCTAACACATGACCCTAAACATATTTGTTGTTAGAAATTGGTTGCATTCGTTATCAGTAAATTAGAGAAGGATGACATCAACTTTGTTAATATTACTATTAGCTGTCTTTTTCGCACCAGCTTAAACTATGCGTTTGGTCATAAACGCAAACCATAGAAAATCCGAAAGTGACCTTCGACATGCCAGGTAGTCGGGAAAAGGGTTTTTTGCACTTCAAATGGTTACATTTTAACACTAACATATTTTATATGAGTGCACTTAATATTTTACGCAACATCAAATAAAATCAATGTATATCAAGATTTTATTTATTGAAAAATTATACAATTTATGAGTTTATTAATATTATTTTTGCGTACTAGACCACGGGATTATAATCATGCATGTCATGTCCATATTAATATTTCTTCTCGGAATCCCGCGGTGTTGCACGGGTCGTGCCGATCACTGGCCATTATATATACTTGATATACTAGTAATAGTTAGTACAGCGTCCAGCACTCGGACGTTTACCTTACAAGCCTATTTGAGCTAAAATGCCGTTAAAATTCGCTTGGCTTTATCTGTCACTTTGACATTTGTGTTGGTAAGAAAGGCACCAAAACATTTTTAACCGACTTCAAAAAAGGAGGAGGTTCACAATTCGTCTATATTTTTCATTTTAGTTTTATGAATAAGGGGTTTTTAGGCAGGCTGCAGGCTGTCTTAAAACAAAATATAAGCATGAAGGGGTTTTGAAAAAAAAGCAATAAATAATAATAATAAATAAATAATAAATATTTGCGGACAATCTTACACAAATCAACCTAGTCCCAAACTAAGCAACGCTTGTACTATGGGTACTAGACGACGATATAGATACTTATATAGAGAAATAAATACTTAAGGTGGTTCGATTGCCATACAAAGCGTTATTTGACATTCGCAGGCTAACGGCGTGATATTTTAAGAAACTTATGTAACAAACTTTCATCAATTGGCTTCCCATTTGCGCCAAATTCCCCCTATCCTAGAATAAACTTGTATAAACTAGATTAATTTGAGAAAAATAGTTTTCCCAAAATATCACGTGACAAACCAATTTCTCAAATTAATCTAGTTTATGTAAGTTTATTCTAGGAAAGGGGGAATTTGGCGCAAATGGGAAGCCAATTTATGAAAGTTTGTTACATAAGTTTCTTAAAATATCACGCCGTTAGCCTACGAATGTCAAATAACGTTTTGTATGGCAATCGAACCCCCTTAAATACCTACATAGAAAACATCCATGACTCAGGAACAAATATTCGTGCTCATCACACAAAATAAATGCCCTTACCGGGATTCGAACCCAGGACCTCTTGCTTCGTAGGCAGGTTCACTACCAACAAGGCTAAAGCGGTCGTCAATCCTCAACATTTGAGAGGTCCATTGAGGAGGCGTTATCATCTGTGTAGTGTTGATGTCGGGTTAGGATATCATTTTCTGCCGATGCACGATTACCTAAATATAGGTACCTAGTGACTCTGTGAGAGTTCTACTCGCAAGCCTGTTTTTTTCCGAAAATTTGTTTTTTTGTACGCGGTAACCGAACGTTTGCGCCCACCCTAAATGACATAACTCTCAGCTCTGTTGGGTTAATTCCACGTTCCATACAAAGTTGCCCATAGTCCTTTAAAGACGTGATTATTGAACTTTTGAGCAAAGCGAACGAAGTTCTCCTTTCAGCTTGAACTCAATTTTTTTATTTAATATCCACACTTACAACTATTTTTACAGGCATCGAACCTAAGACAACAGTGTAGCTATTTTATAATATAACTTTTTACGTAGTACTTCTATTAATAACATATTACGAGCAATGCTGCCTTTGTGAATTTTGTCATTTAAGGGTAAATCGCCACCCACCAATAGCTGGCCTCATACTAAAAATAAACGGCCATAAAAAATAAACGGCCATAAAAACGGCCATAAAAACGGACGGACGGACGGACAGCAGAGTCTTAGTAATAGGGTCCCGTTTTACTCTTTGAGTACGGAACCCTAAATTCTGACTTGGGAGTTTTTATACCGCCAGATTGGCAAACAAAAATCGGCGGTGAGAAGACACGGTCGCATATTATGAACGCTTGTCGCTCCTTCTAAGGGATCTCAAATAAAACAGGAAATTTAAACAAGCATTTATTTCATAAAAAAACTACTAGGTAAGTTCGCGTTGTACAAATGAAAATATACGAACCATTGTGAACCTTATTGCTAAGATATACAAAGTCTATAATAAGTTACATGACAATCTATTTTATCCTCCTCGGGCCGATCATAGAATAAAAAACGTCATTGAATTTTGTACCTAATATTGATAATAGAGTTGAATTTTTCAGTCTCAAAAGAACCGAAACGAAACAAATGCAACCCTACTATTGGAAATGTTTTAAATTCCTTAAAGATAATTATTCCTATAAGTAGGCCCATGGATCTTAGGAGTTCCCGGTTTCGGTTAAAACCGGTTTGCATTCCCTACTAATGGCATAATTTTGCTCAGAATTTTTTTACCTTTGGAAACGTGCATATATTTAGGAACTCGACTTTTAACCCTTTTCCAGGCTGGCAGTTCAAAACTGACAATCAAGTGTCAGTCTTATTCATTGACATTAACCTGCTGTCTCCCAGCGATCTGGTGTACGAAGGCCTGGTATCCCAACGACATACATGTATGTCGGCATGTGTGGTCCCATTGGTCCAGCAGTCAGACCTCGATAATGAACCATGGTGTATTTTGTATATAAGAGTCAAATTAAAAAAAATGTCATGACCCACATGTGGGTCATTGGGTTTCCAGGGTAAAAAAAATGGCCCACATGTGGGAACTTCCGGCCGACTGACATGTGAGTCGTTGGGAGATGAAGGGTGAGACATGTTTGACAGGCAGTATGTGGTCGATATAACGCCTCTGCCTGGAAAAGTGTTAAATATGCATATCCTAAAAGTTCATACACTTGTTCATATGATGGTCGCGTGCATAAGAGGGGGTGCATGTGCTGACTACACTGGTAAATAATTGTGATTATTTAAATTGAACGATAGATATTTAAAAAAGGAGGCCGCTACACACTGCATTTTATTTAAGTATCTTTTGAATACATCATAATAGTATTTTCAACACACCTGCTCGTAAAGTAGGTCTTATTACAGCGTATTTACACTGATAATGCAGAATATTACCCATGCCGTGCCTTTTACATTACATTATCGCACTAGTGCCTTTTCATTACATATCTTTTTAAAAATTAGCAAAATAATGCAGAATATTACCCATGCCGTGACTTTTACATTACATTATCGCACTAGTGCCTTTTCATTACATATCTTTTAACATTTTAATTTTTTTTTTTTTCCTCGCAAATGTGTTGAAAAACGTCGTATGAAACACGTGAGCATTGGTCATTACACTTCTCGTCTCCATATAGCCTTCGCCTTCGGCTCAGGCTTAAAAACCGACTCGAGTGTAATGACCAACTTAGCACACTTGTATCATAATGTACTATTACGTTGCTGGATTCGTCAATCTATGCGTCCAAAGTTAAATTTGCTCGCGTTCTTGTATAGGGGTACAGTTCAAAATGTATGACATGACTTCCGGAATAACTTTTTGTAGAGAAGCCTAATCTGATTTCAAATAATTGTTATTTACAAGTTTTCATCCTTCTTTGTTTGCCATTAGTTGTAAATTAATAGTTTATGTGGCGGGCATGAAAATAATGCTGGAATGACCGCCATTTTTAATGTATTGCGAATCAAAAATGAATTCATGTAATTCTTATGGGAAAATAATATTCTTTAAACCCAAATGAGCTACGTCAGTCAACGTTGCCATATATACCGATTTATCTGTACTTACACCGATTTTAGTGAATTAATTAAGATATATTAGGGTCCCATAGCCAGCAAAGAAGTATCCACTTAAACTTAATTAACGGTTGTATCTCACCCGGCACAAATTCAGGTCAGTAAAGCATTTTTTCGGCCTCAACGACGGGGCAGCTCTACCCAACATCGCCCCCTAACCCCTCCCTAACCCCTCTCTACTCTCTACATACAACCATCCGTTCTTTTTTATTATATTTATATTTCTTGTAAATATTTGTTTATAATGTATGAGTAATAAAATGTGTGAAGACCCGCTTCTTTTTTTCTTTCGAGTTCATAGATCGACGAATCCAGCAACATAAAAACTAGTTTGATGTATTCACAAGGTACTTCAATACAAATACCGCAGTGTAGCGGCCTTCTTTTTTAATTATCTATCTTTAAATTTAAATAATCACAATTATTTACCAGTGGCGCTAGTGAGCACGTGAACGCCCTCTTAAGTTTTGTTACCGCGCCGCGCAGCGCGTCAACGTTAAATTTTACAATAGGGAACATTACTGCAATGTTCCGCCGCCAGAGTGCAGCACTAGCACAAACCATAAACCAGTAGAGGAAGGTAGGGACTCACACACATGCACAATAATTGATTGTCAAATGAGTGACAAGGATGCATGCATAGACATTACCGCAAGTGGGAATGAGATACAATGCCAACTCTGCTGGTGTCGCCCCCTAAGCGGAGTTTTGCGTAATGTTCCCTATATTCATATGCTTGACGCGCTGCGCAGTTAAATCGGGGCTATTATGCAACTTTTGCCGTTCGTCTGGGCCCAGTTTAATATTACATACTACTATCATACGCATCGCACATATATTTAATTTCATTAAGGCAATTATTATTATATTCTTTACGTCATACCTGGCCATAAAGTAGGAATTACCGCACGCTAGGCGTGCGGAAAACCCCACTTCCTGGCCAGATAGAGACGTAAAATTTTGTACTCACCACGGGCGGTAATAAAGAAAGCCTCAGAGCGCATGTTTATCGCCCTTGCCTTCGGCTCGGGCGTCAAATACCTGCGATCTGAGACATTTTTTGTTTAACCGCCCTAGGTAAGTAATGTACTAATATCTACAGTGGAGCTTTGTTTTGTCCTTTTTAACCCCCGACGCGTTTTTGAGATGTTAAACTTTGAAATAAAAATATCGGGGGTTTCCCAACTTTTCTTCGTTGTTAATTATATTTTTTGCTAAGGTCAATATTCCATTTAAGTAAAATTACACTGTCATATAAATAACAACTAAATTAAATTTCATTTCGATTTTTCAAGTCAAATTGAATTTACATTTAATTAAAACTGAGTATGTTAAAAACATGACTAGTTATTGATATGTCGTATGCCTTACAAAGTTATCTAGATGTTTTTTATACAGTTAGAAATTAAAGTAGAGTGAAGTGTAATTGAATTTAAAGTGAGGTGTTCTTTCATTTAAAGTGAAGTTAAATTGTGTTATGATCGATTGAAGATAAAAAATTAGGATTTTAAAACAAGTTGAGCTTAAATCTATCCAATATTACTAACCAATTAAAACTCTGGTATGAGCTCTCTAGGAGTGTCTCTGACTAATGAGATGACAGAAATAAACAAGAACATGCTCAAATAAAACAAAAAGTTTATTTGGATTTGAAGGAAATAATGAGCGTGCCTAAGTGAAATAGGATAGAAAATAATAATAAAGTAAACTCTGAAGTTTCATTGTCATTTTACAAGTGAACTGAAATTAAAGAGAAGTGAACTTGAATTTAGCGTGACGTGAAATTGAATTTCATGTTAAGTGAAATTTTAATTCAAACGAAGTGAAATTGAATAAAAAAAAGATTGAGTAAAGATAAAAAATGAGGCTTTTAAAACAGAAGGTCGTGGCAGTCGAGGAACTGGAGGGAAGAGCACACGGCGTCACGCCTCCTAGACTACACCGACTTGTACTTATAGTGACTTTGTTAGATGTGGACTAATGAGATGACACAATAAACAAGAATATGCTCAAATAAATAAAATATAATTAATTTGGATTTTAAGGAAATAAGGTGAGATGAAATCTGAAATTTCTTTTTCACTTTGCATGCGAATTGAAATTAAAGTGAAATTGAATTTAGCGTGAAGTGTAATTGAATTTCATGTGAAGTGAAATTTAATTTAAAGTGAAGTGTAATTTCGTTTAAAGTGAAGTGTTTTTTTTTTTTTATTAAAGTTAAAAATGAGGCTTTTAAAACAGAAGTTGAGCTTAAATCTATCTTAGTCTAGTAACCACCTAAAAGACTGGTATGAGGTCCCTGGGTGTGTTCTGCAGAGGGTCATCTATGACCAGCAGCATGTTGAGCGACAGATACAAGGCGGCGGCCGACGCGCCGTGCCACACGTCGTGGCTGTCGAAGAACTGGAGGGAAGAGCACACGGCGTTGCGGCGCCGGGACTGCGCCGGGGTGTCCTGTGACACAATTAAGGATTTTACATTTCTTTATCAATTTAACCGACTTCAAAAACGGAGAAGGTTCTCAATTCGACTGTATTTTACAAGCTTTTATATAGTTTCCGGCGCCGTGGTCGGCCGAAGAGGAGATGGCGGGATGGACTGGACGTCTTTCAAAGCGACTGGCCAGAATTGGCTTTAAATCGGGATGGTTGGAAATCTAGGGGGGAGGCCTTTGCCCAGCAGTGGGACACAACATAGGCTAAGCAAAAAAAAAAAAAAGTTTCACCTGTCCCGTTGTCTGTAATCAAATCTTGCAAGTTAAATTTGACCCAATTCCCGGTTTCCGATTGAGCTGAAATTTTGCATGCATATTTATATAGCATGACAATGCAATATTATGCTCTGATGCTGGAGCTGGAAGGTGGCCATAGGAACTCCGCAATAAAACGACACAACCCCATCGAGTTTGGGCTCGTTAGAATTCTCAATGAGTAGTAGTAATGCTAGCAGGGCTCCGTTGTATATAACACATATAATACTTATAACATTTATTATTTGTGTATCTTTATTTGTATGCATTATGTGTGTACGTTTAATATTGATATAATTGTGTATGTTGTAGTTAGTTTACTTTACCGCAACAGATTCTAGTGTTTCTCAAGCCTTGTATTCATTAGGCAACATTTGTTAATATACACTGTTTATAAACTGTGTTTCACAATGTTTTATCATCTCTGTAAACAGATTATAAACAAAGGTGATGACACATTGTTTATTAAACATGTTGCCGTGTTCCCCACTTCGAGTGGAGAACAAGTGTTTATAAACAAACAAAAAAGACAACAGGTGTGGACGTGTGTTGCGCGAGTTTATAAACATGACTTCGAGTTTATAAACATGATTTTGAGGTTATAAACAACTGACAAGTGTGGACTGCTAAGTTTCAAAAACAGTGTTTACGTTAAACTTGTCGCGAAACATTGTGATCAATTCGTAAACAGTTTATTGACAAATGTTGCCTAATGAATACCCGGCTTTAAACACGTGGATTTTGTTTCTGAAACACCTAGATGATGCATATACAACTCACCGCCCACCGAGTGTGTCCGTCCAGAAACAAGTACATGGCGAGCCCCCAGCAGAGGTGCGCAAGGGCGCAGAACACCCACGCTCGCACCGGCACCTGAGATCAATATTTAACACTTAAGGCGACGTAGGTTCTGAAAACGGATTTTTAATACGGCTGCTTTTCTCTGCGCGATCGCATCAGTAAAAAAGGCTATCCGCAGCAGAACCAAGGTAACCGACATAGCCCTACGAATCGCTAAACTTAAGTGGCAGTGGGCGGGGCACATTGCACGTAGAACCGATGGCCGTTGGGGCGGAAAGGTTCTCGAGTGGCGACCACGTACCGTACAAGGTGGACTGATGACCTGGTAAAGGTCGCGGGAGTCCGCTGGATGCGGGTGGCGCAGGACCGGCCATTGTGGCACTCCTTGGGGGAGGCCTATGTCCAGCAGTGGACGTTTTTCGGCTGATATGATGATGATGAACATTTTTATACTACAACGGTGGCCAACCAACATTTTTCACAGATGATGTATTTCTGTTGCCGCTATAACAACAAATACTAAAAACACAGAATAAATAGTTTTTATAGATAACCCTTCGTGCGCCAGTCCGACTCGCACTTGG
Organism: Epinotia brunnichana; assembly: GCA_963854355.1. NCBI lineage: Eukaryota > Metazoa > Arthropoda > Insecta > Lepidoptera > Tortricidae > Epinotia > Epinotia brunnichana. The sequence continues at coordinate 2,136,807 of OY977963.1, read as the reverse complement.
CCGGTTTTTTTTTCTATTAGTCTAGCGAAAGTCAAAAACTCAGGATTCGAATAGCTATAGTCCGTCGAGAAAGGCCTCAAGATTGCTAATTAAATTTAGAGCAGCCGTATTAAATAAAGTGTTAGTAGTGCGCATCATCATGTATAATATGTTATGTTGATTATAACATGTCGTATAAGGTGAACAATCATTTTCCCTCTCCTATTCTCTATCGTTTTTAGGGTTCCGTAGCCAAATGGCAAAAAACGGAACCCTTATAGATTCGTCATGTCCGTCTGTCTGTCTGTCCGTCCGTATGTCACAGCCACTTTTTTCCGAAACTATAAGAGCTATACTGTTGAAATTTGGTAAGTAGATGTATTCTGTAAACCGCATTAAGATTTTCACACAAAAATAGAAAAAAACATTAAGTTTTAGGGGTCCCCATACTCAACTGAAACTCAAAAAATTTTTTTTCATCAAACCCATGCGTGTGGGGGGTATCTATGGATAGTTCTTCAAAAATGATATCGAGGTTTCTAACATCATTTTTTTCTAAACTGAATAGTTTGCGCGAGAGACACTTCCAAAGTGGTAAAATGTGTGTCCACCCCCCTGTAACTTCTAAAATAAGAGAATAATAAAACTAAAAAAAATATATGATGTACATTACCATGTAAACTTCCACCGAAAATTGGTTTGAACGAGATCTAGTAAGTAGTTTTTTTTTAATACGTCATAAATCGTAAACCGCAATTTATTTCACGGAACCCTTCATGTGCGAGTCCGACTCGCACTTGGCCGCTTTTTATTAGTTTCATTTTCTCTCCCACTCTTCTCAGCACTTGTTCATTGTAATTTTTTCTGTTGAACTTAAGACTAAAATCCTATCCTGTACTAGTTATTATAAATGTGAAAGTTTGGATGTCTGGATGTATGTTATTCAATCACGCTTAAACGGCTGAACCAATTTCAATGAAATTTTGCACGAAGATAGTTTATAGCCGGGATTAAAATATAGGATAGTTTTTATCCCGGGTTTACGCAGACAAAGTCGCGGGTAGAAACTAGTCAACAATAAATTTCATAATAGGTTGTACAGCTTTAATTTAGGACCCATTTCCTTCAAATGTTGTTAGAACATTCACAATGCAATAAGGTCGAAAATTTCAGTTCAATAATAGCGGTGAAGTGTCGAGATAAAACAATTAAATGTCTTATCGAATGGGCCCTTGAATTGATAACCTCTTTGCAAAAAGCTATCATTACGGTTTTCTTATTACGAACATGTGTCAGTGTCAGGCAAGAAAATTGAGAAAACTGTCATTTTCACGAAATATAATTAGCAAATAACAAATATGGCCGGAGAGGACGGGGCCAAAAAGATGAGTGACAATTAGTCGGAAAAAATCGGAAACGATCGTTTGACTCGTTGCGCCCGGTTGACGTCACAGAGTGGTTGCAAAATGTATGACACTACATTAAAATATTAAGTAGCTCTAACTGTATTCAGTTTGCTACATAATATACCACCTTAAGTGAGTCCCAAATTAAAGCTCGTGACTGTACATAACGTAATCAGTCAAATAAATTAAAATACATTATAAATAGGACATCATTATATATTTTTTTTAATTATCAGTCATCATCAGTAGCTCTAGTACCTATATAAGTTGTATCGATACAATACGTTTTCGAACGCGTTTGCGTTTAGTTCCAATTTGTATGGCAACGCGTAGTTCCTAATAGTTACCAACAGAGGCGCTGTTCGCGTTGCCATACAAATTGAAACTAAACGCAAACGCATTAAAGGTATATTTATCGAAAAAACTTATACTAGAGCTACAGTACTAGTATTAATTAGGTATGACGTAAACTTTACCTTCTCTTTATGCGCCAGTTTGCCAATGACGTACGCCAGGAGATACAATACTGTGTTACCCATGAGGATGGCTAGGAGATGCCGCGCCATATCTTTATTGTGCTCGTACATACTGAAAAAAAAAAGTTTCTGTCAATAACTCATCTTCCTTTTCTTTGCCCTTATCCCATTAACTTGGGGTCGGCTCAGAATCATAACCGAAAAATACCGGTATTCTATTTTAACGGTATGACGTCATATCGGTTGTCAAATAACGGTTTCGGTAGCGGAACCTTTATATTTCGCTACCGAAATATAAAGGTACCTTTATTTTTTCCGGTACCGTAACCGCTATTTAAAGGTATCGATATATCGACTTTGGCCTGGCGTTGTTGCTAAACCGCCGGCAAAGGCTCTGCTGCTTTGTCTTTTAGTCTTTAAATGTTTAGTAGCCAATGCTTCCTCTGTAGAGTGCCAGCTCGCTTACTTTTCTCGATAACCTTTATAATACCGGTATTATAAAGGTTACGGTATCGTTTTAAACTGGTACCGCTAACCGTTATTTCAAAACGGTTACGGTACCGTTATGTTCGCGCGACGCGCATAACCTTTATGACATAACGGTACCGTATTGGAATACCGGTTTCATACCGGTATAACCGTAACCGAAATCAGTCCCTGCGCAGAATGTCTTTTTACAAGCTTTATACTAACTTGACTTGTTCGTATGTAAGTATTTAAGTTGTCCGTCAAAATTTGCAATCCATTTTTCAGTCACTTTCCGTTATCCGATTGAGCTGAAATTTTGGGTATTAGTATAGTTTGGATGACAATTTAATATTATGGTACCATCGAGCTGATCTGATGATGGAGACAGAAGGTGGCCATGGGAACTCAGTATTTAACCGACGTGACCCCGTTGAGTTTGGGCTCGTTATAATGGACTGACAAACTTGCTGATAGATAGCGCCTTTGATGCTCTGCTACTTTCGTCCTTGAGGTTGATGAGGAATAGCCGTCAAACAAACTAACAGACTTTCAAGAGCAGATATCTCGAAAAATATACAAGACATCGCAAAAACTTGACCAAATAAAACTTGTAGCAAATTTAATCAGCTTTCATTTTGTAAAAGTAGTCATGTCACTAGGACGCATAGTTTCCGAGATATAAGCGTAAAGCGTCTATTAAAAGTTTTAGATAATAACTTTTAATATCTAAAACTTTTAATCATATGTACCAAAAGCTTGTAAAATATAAACTAAACACTCTTAATAGCCAAAACTAAGATTTCTTACAAAAACTGCAGCTTTTTAATAACTTTTTTAGATAATAACTTTTAATATATTTATATCATACTTACCAACGCATCTTCACTGGTTTCGTCACTATCTTTCTTGCTCATGTCATAATCTTTCTTACTCCTTACTTCTGCTTACTAATCATACATCTTTTCCATACATCTGCGTATGCAAACTCAGTTAAAAACCTTATACTTCTGCTCTAGCCATCCAAATGCCTTTAAATAGGCAACCTTCTATGGAATAGGGGTGTAGACTACGATATTTTTACGATGCCATTCGAACCAGTTTTTGGAGAGGAAAAAATTCGTCGGGTGACAAGCAAAAGTCACTACCAAAACTGTCACTGCTCTTCAAAACCTCGTATCTCGCTACGTAGTCGATATCGAGATACGACCTTGGATTTAAGTAGGTATTTGTTACTTAGTGAGTTTTGCTTGTCACCCGACATGTTTGTATTGGAGCAACTACAATTAAATAACATGAATACCCAAAAATGTGAGACAAAGATTGAACTCGCTGGCGGCAGTCCAAAACGCTTCATACTAACTGACTTAAAAGTATGACGTCACAAACCGCTATTTTGTAATAATCGTTGTATGGAAAATCAAGTAAATTGCTGTTTCGGTCGCCAAATACAGCATTTAGGTACATAGTTGTTGTACAATTTTGTTTCCATAAAAGCGTAAGGATTTTGTTGGTAGCTTAACTCTTGGACAATAAAAAAATACATATATTTTCTAAACTTTCAATCTTTTTATGATTTTAATATATACGTTATTATGTACAATAATTTGATGGTTTACTATCCATTTAGCAACACTACGTCATCAAATTTAACATGACTCTACACCCCTATTTATATCATTCTAAATTGGAACAGTTTCATTTTTTTGTTTGTGTGTCTCAAGGGATCAAAATGATATATTTACGGCGAGGGCAGTAAATTGAATCCAGAGTGAAACGAAAGATTCTACAATTGAATCCCGAGCCTAGCGAGGTATTCTAAAGTAGAATATTGAGCGTAACGAAGGATTCAAACGTTCACGCCCGAGACGGAAATAATTTTGCTAGCGAGTGGCTTAAATGTTGCTTTTCTGAATACCAGGATCATGGATGAAAAATACAACTTTGACCCCTAATTTGAGAACAACAATAGGCTACTTTCCTAAAAAAACATATCGTCACAAGCAAAACTCACTTAGTAACAAATACATACATAAATCAAAGATATCGACTACGTACCGAGATACGAGGTTTTGAAAAGCAGTGACAGTTTTGGTAGTGACTTTTGCTTGTCACCCGACGATATTTAGTCCGACCATTAGATCATCAAAAATATTGGATACGTATTTTTTAATTTGTCTATCAAACAAATAATGATGAAGATATGCCCGTTAAAGTACCGAGTGACGTGACATTATGGTACACTTTTAGCATAATGTGACATCACGCGGAACTGGGCTATATCTTCATAATTTTTTGAGTTATGGACAAAAAAGTATACGTGTCCAATATTTTTAATAATCTTTACTGACTGACTAAATATAATTATATATTTTTCACCTCACTAGCTCAGAAAGGCTTTTTTGTATGTTTGATATCTATTGAGAAAATCGCTTTTCACCTCAGCAGCTCGATCAAGCATATTTTGCTGCGTGAAAACAGTGAGCAAAATGCGATTTTGCTCACTCCGTGAGTCAAAGTAGCTTTTTAATTTTGATATCGAGCACTGGTGACACATCATAGTGTGGAGTCCACACTATGATGTGTCACCAGTGCTCTATTACAAATTCAGAATATTATAGGTGCGTAAAAGCCTAGCGATATATTTTTTAACGTGACGATGTTCTCACTGCTGAGGTGAAAAGTTGTATGTATCACACGAGAGCAAAGATATTTGCATCTCGTGCCTTTGAATCCCTCACTGCGCTCAAGATTCTAATTTTGAATCACTCGCTACGCTCGTAATTCAAATATAGAATCTTTCGCTTGCTCGGGACTCAACATCAACACTCGCAGCAAAAATCTACTTTGCTCTCTTGTTGAACAAATAACTATTTTATCCACATGTGAGGAAAGTAGACGTAGAACGTTAAAAGTACTATGACATAGAACGTTAAATGTTTATTTTTGTTTTTTGTATATTTGATGTGACATATTTATTTTTGACTTTATTTTTACTTTTTAAATTTTTTTAAAACTTTTTTAATTTTTTTTTTCTTTTTTTTACTTTTTTTACCCTTTTTCGTATTTTCCTCGCTGTAGTGAGGTGAAAAGATTTGTGTTATACACGGGTGAAAAGTTATTTTACGCCTCGTGTGTTAAAACACTCGCTACGCTCAGGATTCTATTTTTGAACCACTCGCTTCGCTCGTGGTCAATCAAAGAAACACTCGCAGGTAAAATACAACTGTCCCCCCTTGTATAACAAATAACAATTTTACCCAGGAAAGGGGAAATTGGGTAGTTTATGTGTGTTTACGTCAGAATACTATATGATTAGGAATGTCAGAATATTTATTCGTCAATAATGAATAATGAATAATCACTCACCCGTAACCAGCTAGCGCCCAGTTAGCAACGTTAGCCACGGCAAGAAGAATTGCACGAGCGCCGTACGAGGGCCGTAAAAAGGTAACAATGCTGCCTTCTCGAGATTTGAAAGCGACCAGCGCTCTCCCGAATATGGCTCGCTCTATAGAAATAAACAATCAATTGAACATACGGAAAATTATTGAAAAATACACAAGACTACGCCTTCTGGTTTTTGCATTTGCTGTTCTGGCGTCACAGAAGACAAAATGGCGGCCGGCGTTTTCGGTCACGTGACATAGGTACAGATAATAAAACTACGATTTTAATTTTCTATTAAAAGTAAATCTTATGTTTTCATAACAACATTGTGTTATATTCGTATTTCTTATTAAACGAAAAAAATGTAAAAACTATATAAACAAAATACTTTGATAGATGAAAATACCCTCTTCTGTTGTGTGTGTATTTTGGGGAGGCCTATGTCCAGCCGTCGCACGTCTTTCGGCTAATATGATGGAAATTCTGTTAAAATTCGTTTGTCATTTGTTTGTGGAAAGGTGACAATACTAAACTTTTATGGCAGTTAATCCTTTAATTTGAAACTTTCTTTTCCGAATACGTTTTCTTTTATATTTAGTGTTAGTAGGGCACACTATTACCCAGCGGTAAAACACGCGACATTCAAACAGGAGGTCCTGGGTTTCGAGCCCCGACTTGTACAGTCAGCATCAGATAGTTAGTAGCAGCCAAGGTAGCCAAATATATCGCAACACGTCTTTATTACTATAGTAGTAAGGATGTGTTACGATATATTTGGCTATATCACGCTGACTTTTTCAAAAAACTTACGTACGAAATATACCTACTCATAATTTATTGATAATAAAAAATTACATGTCAACATAATACTTATTAAAACGTACGTACAGTCGCCATCACATACATCGGAGCAAACAAGCACGTCACAAACATCGGAACACACCTCTATTTTCAAGGCACTAGGGTGCATGTGCCGATATTTTTGAACACCTATAGTGTACCGATGGATGTCATGGCGACTGTATATACGTATAATTTGATATTTAACAGTGACGGAAAACATCGTGACAAAACCGGTCTAATCCCAATAAGGTCTAGTTTTCCCTTTGGAAGGTCAGATGGCAGTCGCTTTCGTAAAACTAGTGCCTATGCCTTTTTTTTTTAGAATACCAAAGTAGACCTAGGGTTCATTTGGGGCACAGCCGGGAATCTAGTATGATGATGTTTACATATACTCTTACCCATCTTGAACTGGCCAACGTAATATATCTTCATGGTCAACACGAAGCAAGTGGCGAGGTGCAGAATGGTGAAAAACACCCAGAAATATATGCTCGGGTATATGATGCCGAACAAACCTGCAAAATTAATAGATAATTTGACGACCGCTTTAGCCTAGTTGGTAGTGACCCTGCCTACGATGCAAGAGGTCCTGGGTTCGAATCCCGGTAAGGGCATTTATTTGTGTGATGAGCTGATGAGCATGAATATTTGTTCCTGACTCATGGATGTTTTCTATGTATTTCTCTATATAAGTATCTATATCGACGTCTAGTACCCATAGTACAAGCTTTGCTTAGTTTGGGACTAGATTGATTTTATGTAAGATAAACCGCAAATATTTATTTATTTATAAGATAAAAAAAATCTTTATTGCACACAAAACATTAAGTACTTATTTATATACACGACAGAATTTAATAAGTTTATATCAAAAAAATCATTTTTGATACAAGCTTTTATTGCCGACTGTACTTTTCTGTACACCGTCATCAACTACTCATTGAGACGATTCTAACGAGCCCAAACTCAACGGGGTTACGTCGGTTAAGTACTGAATTCCCATGGCCACCTTCTGTCTCCATCATCAGATCAGCTCGATGGTACCATAATATTGCATTGTCATGCGATATAGATATGCATGCAAAATTTCAGCTCAATCGGAAACCGGGAAGAGGGTGAAATTTCAATTACTAAATTTGACCCAAGAAAATAAAGTGTAGTGAGCTAAATAAAAGCTTGTAATAAAACTCACCAATAGTCATAACGACGGCCAACAGCATAAAGGTGGAGTGCGCGTTCGCATTGACGTCCGGGTGACGGTTCTGGTAGAGCTTTATCATACAGAGTACGGCTATCACGTACATAAACGACGAATCTGTAACATACACAGTTATAGACGGATAGGCAGACAAAATTACGGACTGTACAGTCGCCATCACATACATCGGAGCAAACAAGCAGCTCACAAACATCGGAACACACCTCTATTTTCAAGGCATTAGGGTGCATGTGCCGATATTTTTGAACACCTATAGTGTACCTATGTATGTGATGGCGACTGTACGCAATGTTGAAGACTAGATGGGAATATAAATGTACTTACAAATTCATATACAATATTGATTTTAGATTCAAAAAAATCTAAATAGGTTATTTATACAGTGACACTTTAAACAAAACATGGTTTATGTGACATACTGGCACTTAACATTTGATTGTCCGTTATTCTATCATTAGGCGCTAAAGAATTTTACATTACATTTTTAGTATTTTTCCGCTAGGAGGATGAGTACAAATGTCTGAAGTTTAAGATTAAATATATACTAGCAACAAAACATAACGCCAAACGCACTATACTGAAAGGCAGATATACAGAGAAACAAGCAGCACGTTGGACGAAGGTACTGACGGATGTGTAACAAATTAATATATTTATTTAATTATTTCAACAAATAAGTACAACTTGCACAAACACAGCATTAGCAGAGTTTCCCCACATTATAATCCCGTATCTTACGATGGATGCAACAGATCAGTGGTAGGTGATGACATGAGCTGTGTTTTTACGGACACTGTGTGTCTTTGTCGCCACAACACCTATCTCCTCGTATACACACATCTGTTACATGATTTCTTCAATTAGTATGTGTCCAGCACTACGCTTAGAAGTTTTGTAGTATTATTTTCCTCGATGCCAACACTGCCGTCGCTTCCTTTTACTTTATAGACTATATTATAGGCTTAAGTATAAGCTTTGTGTCATCATCATCATCATCATCATATTAGCCGAAAGACGTCCAATGCTGGACATAGGCCTCCCCCAAAGAGTTCCAAAGTGACCGGTCCTGCACCACCCGCATCCAGCGGACTCCCGCGACCTTTACCAGGTCATCAGTCCACCTACGCCGCGCCTACCGGTACGTAGTCGCCACTCGAGAACCTTTTCGCCCCAACGGCCATCGGTTACGCTCGTAATTAAGCTTTGTGTGACCTGAACTAAATGAATAAGGCTTCTTGGAAAAGAGGTATTTTAGCGTATTCTATGTAAAAATAATGTATTGTATAGTAACTCACCGAATTGGAAGTTCATTTTATTTGGACAGAGATGATAGCACGCTGATAGTATTCCCTCCATGCTGAGAGCCAGACCCAAAGAGTAGAAGATGCCGTGGTGATGAGGGATGCCTAAATCTGCGCCCTGTTTGACATCAACTAAGTTAAACTTATTATTATAAATAATAATAAAAAAATAAAAAAAAACCAATGGTCCATAGGATGTTAGTAACAAATTTTGACTTAATAACTATGTTAGTAGGTACATGAAATGCATACAAAAAATATATAAAAAATACAAACAAAATCAAACAATTGAGTGGAAAATTAAATGAAATGAAAATAGGTACGAACCAACACGGCAAAGGCGTCCCGCGATCGTTCGCAGCCCCATCCTATTTGGCCCTGCCGATGGCCACTTCGACCCAGTATTAAAATATGGGGCAGTCCATACTCTCCGACAATACCCTGAGGAGGCCATTACCGCTGCCACGCACTCGCCTGAGAAGTGATCCAACACGCTTGCGTCTGATTGCGATAAAATCATCAGTTCGCGCTTCGGCAAACATGTTGGACGCACTACAGTGCTTCGGCGCCACAGCATCCTCAAAATATTGTTGTATTGGACTCTTATGGCGTTGTATGTCCTCTGCGTAAAACTTACCCATAGACTGCAGGTGTAGAACGTCTGACAGTACGCTTTGAAAAGCGTCAATTTGACTTGTTCATTACACCTTGCAAATCTGCGGGCAAGCATGTTGCCACGCACCGCCATCGCCCTTCTCGTCCTTTAGGTCTTCTGTAAGGATATGCCCCAAGTACCTTACGTTATTACCTCTTTCTTCTGTTCCGAGACTTGTCTGATCCTCACTTGGACTATGAAAGCCAGGCCCAGCAGTACATAGCCAATGTTAGAGTAGACGTGGTTGAAGTCTGACAGAGATCCGAGAGGATGGGCGCAGAAGAAGTTATAGTAGCAGAGATCTTGGTTGCCGGTTTGGAAGACCATCTGTAGAAAAAAAAAGGTTATTTTAAACTAGCGACCCGCCCCGGCTTCGCACGAGTTTATATGTATAATATGATGACGATGATGATGTAGTCCCGGCCGATTTCGGCCACAGCGACTGCGTTCAGGCAGGGACTGATTTCGGTTACGGTTATACCGGTATGAAACCGGTATTCCATTACGGTACCGTTATGTCGTAAAGGTTATGCGCGCCGCGCGAACATAACGGTACCGTAACCGTTTTGAAATAACGGTTAGCGGTACCAGTTTAAAACGATACCGTAACCTTTATAATACCGGTATTATAAAGGTTATCGAGAAAAATGAGCAAGCTGTCACTCAACAGAGGAAGCATTGGCTACTAAACATTTAAATACTAAAAGACAAAGCAGCAGAGCCTTTGCCGGCGGTTTGGCAACAACTCCAGGCCAAAGTCGATATATCGGTACCTTTAAATAGCGGTTACAGTACCGGAAAAAATAAAGGTACCTTTATATTTCGGTAGCGAAATAGACGCTGGAGTATGTCACACAGGTAGGCAACATACTCCAGCGTCAACACCCTCCCCCCCAGTGCTGCCCTAGCTGCACTCATCTCCCATTGGAACCAGTGCAACGCGCGTCACAGATCGCTTTAGAGTCCCTGATTTTGTTCTCACGGTAACAACCCTAACACGGCCATCCTTGCCTGGGAAGGTTTCCTGTATCACGCCCCGTGGCCATACGTTCCTGGGTCCATCGGGGTCAACTATCAGAACCAAATCTCCCACTTGTAGCGGCGTCACCTCGTGGTTCCACTTGGTGCGGGGTATCATTTCAGGTAGCATCTCTTTAACCCAGCGCCTCCAAAACATGTCTGCAAGCCGCTGCGCTATGCGCCATTGCTTGCGAAGGAAAAATTCTGAGTCATCGAATGCTCCGGGCACCGGTAGCAATGAAGATGAGCCAATTAGAAAATGATTTGGGGTGATGGATTCTTGGCTGCCAGGTTCGACTGATACGTGAGTAAGGGGACGGCTATTCATGATCCCTTCTACCTCAGCCATCACGGTAGCGAGCGTCTCCTCGCGCGGTGCGCGCTCCTTAAGGATGACCTTCAGAGATCTCTTCGTAGCCCCAATCAACCGCTCCCAGGCGCCTCCCCAGTGAGGGCTAAGTGGCGGAATGAACGTCCAATTTATCTCATGTGCGGCTCCTACTCTCTTCAGTGCCTCCATGTCGATCTCCTGAACGGCTCGTTTTAATTCGGTATCTGCGCCCCTGAGATTCGTGCCGTTGTCGGAATAAAGGCAATATGGCCAGCCTCGCCTGGCTGCCATACGACGCAGGGCCATAATGAGGGAGTCTGAAGTGAGGGAACAGACTATCTCGATGTGAACTGCCCGCACTGTAAGGCAGGTAAACAGGACGGCGTACCTCTTCTCCCTGCGTCTCCCGATAGTGACCTCCATCGGTCCAAATAGGTCGACGCCGCAGTGCGTAAATGCGCGCTGATGGTGCGCCATCCTAGCAGGGGGTAAGTCGCCCATCCTGGGTATTTGCGGTTTAGCTCGGCGAAGCCTACAAAGCATGCACTTGCTTGTCACGTGTTTTACTGTAGGCCGCAGTTTTATAAGCCAATACTTTTGCTTCAGCTCATTCACCACGGTTTCTTGGTTTCCGTGTGCTGCCCGGATATGATAATGTCTTGCAATTAATCTTGATACTTGGTGACGCCCATCTAGTATTACCGGCTGCTTAGTATCCATAGATACTCCAGAGGCTGCATCGATGCGTCCACCAGCGCGCAAGACGTCATGGCCATCCAGGAACGGAGATAGTCTATTTAGCTTGCTGCTCCGGTCTATGCTTCGTCCGCACTTGATTGCAGTCAATTCTTTGCAAAAATAATCCCTTTGCGCTTGACGTATTACAAGACATTCCGCCTGCTTCATGATGTCGGTCGGTGCAATCTCTGGTAACCTTTTGCTATTGTTAATGAATTTTAGAACTGCTGACGTAGCTCCTAGAAGGCGCCGCCAAGAGGAAAATCTATGAGGATCTGGAACCGGTAAGTTGTGGTAGTCAGCATCGTCCACGGTAAGTACTCTCTCCAGCACTGTTTCATCGATGTCGTTTAATCTTTCAGGTGCAGAGGGCCATTCTTCCGAGCGTAAATGTAGGAAAGCAGGACCGCAGAACCATTCACTGCTCGCTTCTAGCTTGTACGCGTTTGTTTTAGTAGCGGCATCCGCTATATTCAATTCAGTAGAAATATAGTGCCACTCTGTAATTTTACTGAGTAAATCGATCTCTCCTAGTCTGTTTGCGATAAATACTTTGTAATTCCTGTTCTCGTTTTGTATCCAATGCAGAACCGTCGTAGAGTCCGTCCAGAAGTAACGCTCCACAGGCTTGATTCTGTGCTCATTCTCTATGCTCGATGCCAAGCGGCATCCAAGTACTGCAGCCTGAAGCTCCATCCGAGGAACGGTGATGGCAGGTTTAACAGGTGCGACGCGACTCTTACTCGCGATAAAACTGACTTGTACACCGCTATTGTTATCAATTACTCGCCAATATGCGACGCACGCATAGGCACTTGGGGATGCGTCGCAAAATATGTGCAATTGTAGTGTGTGTCCTAGGGTTGGACTATTAAAATACCACCTCGGAATTTTCAGATCTTTGATAGTCTGCAGTTGGGTCATCCATTCTCGAAAAACAGCGAATAAATGATCAGGTAGCTTGTCGTTCCAATCGATGTTTAGTTTCCATGTCGCTTGAATCATTATTCTTCCCTTAATTGTAAATGGCGCGAGCAACCCGTAAACATCAAATATGGACATTACGATTCGGAGCGCCTCGCGTTTCGTAGGTACCTTTTTAAATGACAGTATTTCATCGGAAACCCGTCGCAACGATAAATCAAACCCAAACGAATCGGCAACTGGATTCCACAACAATCCCAAAGTTCTTTCGGAAAAATCTTCACTTCCGACCTTGAACTTTATTGCCCTCGGACTTAAGGTCTCTTTTGGAATGTGACGCAGTATACCAGGTTTATTGCACATCATATTCGTCATGTCGAATCCACCAGCTTTATGAATCTTCAAAACGTCGTTGATAATAGCCACAGCTTTTTGCTCGTCATCGTGACTATCGAGGTAGTCATCCATGTAATGTGACCTGATTATGGCATTCACAGCGTCAGGCATTTCAGTTTCAAATCTTTGAGCGTTTTTATTTTTGACATATTGGGCAATAAATGGCGCGCAATTGGCTCCAAAAATCAAAGCAGTCATGGCGTAGGTTTTCACAGGCTCCGAGGCATTATCGCGCCATAAAAATCTCAGCGCTCCTTGATCTTCTTTTCTGATTTTTATTCGGAGAAACATATCTCTGATATCGCCTACCCAAGCGATCGAACCTTCTCTAAATCTGAACATTATTCCTAACAGGTTTTGAAGCAAATCAGGCCCTTGAAGCAAAAGGTGGTTTAAAGAATAACCGCCAGATGTCGCTGCTGAGTCGAAGACAACCCGAAGTTTCCTTTTGTTCGGATTATCGATTCCAAAATGAGCTAAATTCCAAATACGGTCCGCAAATTCACCTGTGCCTACTTCTCGTGCGTAACCATTGGTAAACAAATGATTTATTCTCTCACGATAACGCTCCAAATAGTTATTGTCCTTCTTAAACTTTTTTTCAAGGCAAAGTAACCTATTAAAGGCATTTGGATAGGACTCAGGCAAGGCAGCATTCGATTTCCATGGTAAACCAACTTCCCATTGCCCGTTACATAATTTAGCAGTATCTTCGAGAATTGATATCGCTTGCAAGTCGTCTTTGCTTATTCGAGGTTTCGTAGTAACGCCGATAGCTTCTAATGCAAACGAATCACGAACCATCATAGTTAAATTCTGGAGTGTATTTATTTCATCTTGTGATTCCGAGCTGTCCGTGTTTTGAAGGAATGCCACCATTTCTGTAGTCGGATTACTATTATAAAAATCGCAAACATCATAACGCAAATAATTCGCAGGATCTATTGTATTTCGAGGTAATAGCTGACGCCGCGGGAACGATGGGGCAGCGGGGGGCGCCGCAGGGGCGGGGAGCGCGGGCGAGTAAACAGGAGGCTGCGCTCGCGCTGACAAAACTGCTGCGTCATTCCAATGCCGGCCGTCGCCGGGCGCACTGCACACATTGCCATGTACACACCAGCCTAGCGGTGTGCGTGTGACATAAGGCTTATTCTCGCTTCCCGGTATTATTACAAGAGGCACAAGTAAATGGTAATGGTCTTGACCAATTAACAATTGAGGTTTGATGTCGTCATGTAACACATATTGCTTAAAGTCTTTTAAATGTTCATAGCTATCGAATCTCACACTGGATAATTTCTGCACGGGCAAGTTCAGTTCATTCATTTTACGCGCGCGCAGGCTGAATGATTCACCGGTGTCGTTAGTAACCGTTAAGTTTATAATCTCACTTGTACACTGTAATTCCGTATTGTTCCACGCGCCTCGTACTTGCAACGTTTCACTACGGCCGTGCAAACCTATAGCATTGGCGAGATCAGCTGATAAGAGGGATACCGAAGCGGCGTCATCGAGCAAGGCGTAGGCTTGCTTACTACCATTAGGGCCGTGCACCACCACCGATACCACTTTTAGTAAGACTTTATTTTTACGAAAGTTCGTATTGTTTACATAATCACTTATGTCCGCTGTCTCACTCTCATTTGTGTTCGTATTTTGGTCTACACCTAAATGCACATTAAATTCATTGTCAATAACGTTGGCACTGTTTTCACTACAACCAATGTTTTTTTTAGGTAACCAATGTAGTAATTTATGATGGTCCAGACCACAGTCGTCTATGTTACATGCCACGGCTGAGCAGGTCTGCTTATCATGTTGTGATATTAGGCACTTAAAACATAACTTATTGAAGCGAACATATCGCCAACGATCGCGCTTCATCGCTCGCTTGAACCGTGGACAGTCGGGCAGTCGGTGATTAGATGTATAACAAAAATTACACTTCTCCACGTCACTCGTTAAAAGAACAGGGTTCTGAGGGCCTCTTCGCTCTTCATAATGCTTCTTACTTCTGTCAGCTTGACTGTAAATGTGGGACACTCCCGCTGGGGCGTACAGAATTGAATTCATGTAGATAGCACGCCCTCCAAGGGTGTTTTTAATTTGCGGTGCGCTTTCTAGTTTCCCTTTTCAGAGATTAGCGCGTTAGTGGACTGTATGTAGGTATCCAACCGTGTGGTCTATTGTCGTAGCTACTTGATGCGAAATTGTGCTGGAAAGTCAGCTGCCTTTGGAAATTGGAACAGGTGGATGAATCAGCTAACAGAAGGTTATAGGAGCCATGCGCACTTACTTGTGACTTGGGTGAACTCCTCCTTCACGCTAGCGTCTCGTGGCACACCATGTGCTCGTGTGGGGCGCGCAGCGCAATCCCAAATTGTCCAAAAACACCTTCACTTCACGAACAGTCGAACACCTTTTAATGCTGAGCTGACAGCATATATAGTTTTCAATGATGTACAGAGAATGCGTCGGATTTAAATAAGATTTAATGTCTTTTATCAGCGGAGGATGTTACACGGAACGTGTAGTATATGTAATGCACAGCACCACACGTTATTACATTTTAATCCGCCGCATAAACAAACTTATTTACCTAACTCGCATCAAACCAGTACCAACACTTTTGTTGACAAGGCGAATTCCACACCGCCATACAGCAGTAGAAACGGGGTGGCAAGCAATTTGCAGTCTTATCACCCGGCCGATAGGGTTGATAATGGTTTGAGGCATGACTCAACGTTGAATCATTTGTCGGCTCGGAGTGCAAATGATGATGATAACTTGAGAACGCTTATGCATAAAACAACCTTATTAGGGACCGCAAAAATTCGACTTTATGACGCAAGCGGTAAGGTTCATTATGCAAGGATTCTGGTCGATCCTGGAAGCCAATCTGATTATATAACGCTCGACTGTTGTAATCGATTAGCGCTACCGATTTCGAACCGGAATCGTTTTGCCAGGGTTCAAGGTATTGGGGGTTCGTCCCAAAAAATACTTGGGATGTCAATAGTGCAATTTAGTTCCCGATTCGACAGTAATGGCGATAACTCTTACACTATTCAGCCTCTGGTGGTGGAATCCATTACGTCACACTTGCCTGACTCGCCTATCGACATATCTTTGTTTGATTGTTTTAAGAATATACCTCTGGCCGATGATTGTTTTAATGAGCCCGGGCCCATTGATATGCTTATAGGAGCAAATTTATTCTGTGACATCTTACTTTCTGACAAAGTCCGAAGTGCCGGCTTGCCTTCGGCTTTGGAAACCACCCTGGGTTACGTCATAATGGGGGACGTCACTGTGACGTCACCTCCGCGCGCGACTCGTGCTCTCTGTGCGTTTACGCACGAACCGCTTAACCAAACTTTGGAAAAGTTTTGGAACTTGGAGGAAGTACCCTCAAAGAAATTTCTAAGTCCCGATGACAAGGAATGTGAACAAATATTTACCGCAACGACGACGCGTAACGATAATGGTTCTTACGCAGTCGATCTTCCCTTCAAGCAAACGCCAGATAATCTGGGCAATTCTTTTGTAACCGCTAAAAGAAGATTTTCGATGCTCGAAAATAAATTCTTAAAATACCCGCAACTCCGCGACAAATATGATGACGTCATTCGGAATTACCTGGATAAGGGGATTATTTCTTTGGTTCCGCCCGAAGAGTCCTCTACGCCAGGGTTTTGTATACCTCACCACCCGGTCATCCGGAACGACAAATCCGCGACAAAAATCCGCCAAGTTCTGGACGGTAGCTGCAAATCAGACAGTGGACTGTCATTAAACGACATCCTACATACTGGCTGTAATTTGCAAGGAGACATTTTTCACATTCTTTTGAATGTTCGCATATTCCGCGTTGCCTTTTTCGCTGACGTCCGCCAAATGTACTTATGCATAGAAGTACATCCGCACCACCGCTCTTTTCAACGATTTTTGTATCGCTTTTCGCCTGAAGTACCTTTGGAGATGTATCATTTCAACCGGGTCTGCATTGGACTCCGGTCTTCGCCATTCCTCGCGCTTCGCACGCTCCGCCAGCTCGCTAGTGACGAACGCGAGAGATTCCCGCACGCTGCCGCCGTTCTCGAGGGGGACGTTTACATGGATGATCTAGCTTCCTCTGCTTCTTCATCCGAGGAAGCAGTTGCGATAGCGAATCAACTAATCAGTCTCTTCGAGGCTGGCGGGTTTGAGCTGGTCAAATGGACTAGCAACTCTCCGCAGTTGCTAGAGCACATTCCCATATCTCACCGCCAGTCGGAAGACGTCTCCTTCGGTGACGGCGACACTTTGAAGATTCTTGGTCTTCGACGGCTTCCCGCTTCGGATGAATTTGTCTTTGACGTTTCTCCTCCGCAACTCAGTGGCACGAAACGTTCTATTCTTTCAGCTACTGCTCGTTTGTATGACGTGCTAGCACTCGTCGGCCCTGTCATACCTTATTCCAAGCTTCTCATAAAGGAACTATGGCTCTTAAGGATGGATTGGGACGATTTGCCACCACCGCACATATCGCATTTATGGGAGCAGTTCATCAGTGAGCTTCCACTGATTTCAGCTCTTAAATTTCCGCGTCAATTCGGTGTCGAGCTTGACGATGTTTTTTCTCAGCGTCGTCCAATTGCGGATACGTTTGCATTTTATGACTCTGAAGTTGTCTTATGTTGGGTGCACTCTTCACCTCACAGATTCTCAACTTTTGTAGCGAATCGCATTGCTCAATATCAAAATAATTTTGCAGCTTCTAAAGCTTACCTAAACGAGCTTCACACGTTTCTTCAGTCTGATCCGTATTATATGCATTTCAAGGACGAACTTGCAAAAAGTCGAATTACTTGGCGTATGAGCCCCCCAAACGCGCCTCATTTTGGAGGCATTTGGGGAGGTAACATTAAATGCTTTAAAACTTATCTTCATCGTGTTATAGGCACTCAAATCCTGACATACGAAGAATTACTTACCGTGCTTACTCAGAACGAAGCAATTCTTAATAGCCGCCCTCTTTATATACTAAGTTCTGACCCGTCAGAACCCACCGCGCTAACGCCAGCTCATTTCATGTCAACCTCGCCGTTGCCGCGTTTGCCCGCCGCCGACTTAAGCCAGGAGCGACCGAATCTATTGTCTCGTTTTTCAATGTTAGACTCGCCTGTCCAATCATTCTGGAAACGGTTCCGAGTTGAGTATCTTCACAACTTACAAAGCAGAGAGAAATGGAATACTCCAGACAAGCCGATAGCGGTGGGAACAATAGTTTTAATAAACGTTGCTAAAGCGTCACCCTTGCAGTTGCCGCTCGGAATAATAACTCGTGTATTCCCTGGGCGAGACGGTGTTGTCCGCGTTGCTGAAGTGCGGACCCGCAACGGTACGCTCGAGCGACCGATCGTTCGGCTGTGCCCGCTGCCAACGCAGTAGGGTTACCACCACATACATATCTATGTATATATATTTTTTTAGTTATCATAAATAGTTATTATTTTAGTATAATTACCTAATTATAGGTAAATTGTACACTTCGCTTGTTTTTAGTTATATGGTGCGATATCATCTTTTCCTATGTACATCCATATGTACATAATTATTATTTTTCTCTTTGAAGGGAACCCTTCAAGCCGGGGGAGATGTTGGATTTCGTATGTTGGTCTTTCCGACTTTTATCTGTTGTCGTGTCTATACTCGCGATTCCTATACCTACATCATCCCTTTCCAACATGCGCACTGATATATCGCGCCGTCTTTGTCATATACACGACGTGTGCGCTACGCTTGCCCCACCTGGCGAGAGAAAAGTGTTGTTGAATTCTCACCCCGCGTGCGTGTAACATCCTCCGCTGATAAAAGACATTAAATCTTATTAAATCCGCCGCAAATCTCTGTACATCGTTTGAAAACTATATATGCTGTCAGCTCAGCATTAAAAGGTGTTCGACTGTTCGTGAAGTGAAGGTGTTTTTGGACAATTTGGGATTGCGCTGCGCGCCCCACACGAGCACATGGTGTGCCACGAAACGCTAGCGTGAAGGAGGAGTTCACCCAAATCACAAGTAAGTGCGCATGGCTCCTATAACCTTATGTTAGCTGATTCATCCACCTGTTCCGATTTCCAAAGGCAGCTAACTTTCCTGCACAATTTCGCATCAAGTAGCTACGACAATAGACCACACGGTTGGATACCTACATACAGTCCACTAACGCGCTAATCTCTGAAAAGGGAAACTAGAAAGCGCACCGCAAATTAAAACACCCTTGCAGGGCGTGATCAAAATTCAATTCTGTACGCCCCAAGTTTTGTGGTCCTTCGAGCCGGATAACCGCTAAAAGAAGATTTTCGAGCATCGAAAATCTTCTTTTAGCGGTTACAAAAGAATTGCCCAGATTATCTGGCGTTTGCTTGAAGGGAAGATCGACTGCGTAAGAACCATTATCGTTACGCGTCGTCGTTGCGGTAAATATTTGTTCACATTCCTTGTCATCGGGACTTAGAAATTTCTTTGAGGGTACTTCCTCCAAGTTCCAAAACTTTTCCAAAGTTTGGTTAAGCGGTTCGTGCGTAAACGCACAGAGAGCACGAGTCGCGCGCGGAGGTGACGTCACAGTGACGTCCCCCATTATGACGTAACCCAGGGTGGTTTCCAAAGCCGAAGGCAAGCCGGCACTTCGGACTTTGTCAGAAAGTAAGATGTCACAGAATAAATTTGCTCCTATAAGCATATCAATGGGCCCGGGCTCATTAAAACAATCATCGGCCAGAGGTATATTCTTAAAACAATCAAACAAAGATATGTCGATAGGCGAGTCAGGCAAGTGTGACGTAATGGATTCCACCACCAGAGGCTGAATAGTGTAAGAGTTATCGCCATTACTGTCGAATCGGGAACTAAATTGCACTATTGACATCCCAAGTATTTTTTGGGACGAACCCCCAATACCTTGAACCCTGGCAAAACGATTCCGGTTCGAAATCGGTAGCGCTAATCGATTACAACAGTCGAGCGTTATATAATCAGATTGGCTTCCAGGATCGACCAGAATCCTTGCATAATGAACCTTACCGCTTGCGTCATAAAGTCGATTTTTTGCGGTCCCTAATAAGGTTGTTTTATGCATAAGCGTTCTCAAGTTATCATCATCATTTGCACTCCGAGCCGACAAATGATTCAACGTTGAGTCATGCCTCAAACCATTATCAACCCTATCGGCCGGGTGATAAGACTGCAAATTGCTTGCCACCCCGTTTCTACTGCTGTATGGCGGTGTGGAATTCGCCTTGTCAACAAAAGTGTTGGTACTGGTTTGATGCGAGTTAGGTAAATAAGTTTGTTTATGCGGCGGATTAAAATGTAATAACGTGTGGTGCTGTGCATTACATATACTACACGTTCTGTGTGACATACAAGCGGAAAATTTGTGTTTATAACTAAGGCAATTGTTACACACGGAATTAGTTTTTACAAAATTAAATCTTTCGTACGGGGACATTTTTGTAAAAGCGGCACACTGATATAAGTGTTCGTGTTTATTAGTTTTACACAACAAACAAGAATCAATCGCGGGCGCTTGCGTATTAACGAATGTTTTCGTCGAATTGTTTTTTGGTAGCGGTATATTTTTATTGTTATTAGATCTCGGTTGTGATTGTGAAAATGTTTGTTTTGTTGTCGAATGCGATGCAACCCTGGATTGTTCTTTGACGAAATCAATAAGATTTTTGTACGAAGGACACGTTTCCTTGTGATAAAACATCTCAAATAATTTTATCGATTCGGGATCTAGTTTTTGTAATGCGATATGCAAGAACAAAAAATCTGCTAAATCTTGTAATTTAAGCGCTTTAAACGCCTTAACGGAGGCGTCGAAATTACATAGAAAATACTCCAAATTAGAAGCGGACCCATTCGCTATGGGTTTAAAGTCTAACAGCTGATTAATATAGCCGGCTGCCATGGCGCGTTTGTCTTCATATTTATCAACGAGCGCTTGCCAAATTATGGGATAGTTTTCCCCTGTGGCTGGCAGCCCCGCGCATACCGACCTAGCCTTATCAGTCAGTTTACCTACTAGGAACTGAATGCGTTCGCTATCTGTTAAGCGTGAGTTGTTATGAATCACACTTTTAAATTGTTCATAGAATAATGGCCAATTACGAAGGTCGCCATTAAATTCCATTAGCTGCATAGGCGGGAGATTTTGCTTCAGAGCGGAATGCAAAGGCCGCTGAGACTCTGGCGAACTTTCGATTTCAGACTGAATGCGTTTGATTTGACAATACATATCCTCAAACGCGATCCAGGACTGATAATTAGCGGTTGCATCAGGCGTTAATCGTAAAACGCATTCATTGTACGAGTCTAAAACACGCTCAAAATCTGATCGCAATTGGTCTAGATTTGATACGCTATTTAAGAACGTTTTACGTTGAATTTCGTCTTCGTACGCCTTAACCGACAATTTGTATATAGTTTGTAAGCGGGCGAAGAAGGCACTGCGCTTAGCTTCTAAAATAACCAGTTCATTCTGGACGGGGTCCCTAGCCGCCTCGTCCTTAGGGTCATTTTTCGGTGGCATGATTATAAAACTTAGCCCACACAAATAAAATATAAGTAAACACGATTTGCGGGAATAAAATGCGGTTCAAATAAATGTCCGTAAACACGATTTACGGGAATTAAAAATGCGGTTCAAATAAATGTCCGTAAACACGATTTACGGGAATAACGGTGCGGTTAAATAACTGTGAGTACCTACTCGTAAACACAAGTCGCGGGAAAAAGCGGTTATAATAAATGTTTGACAAAAGTCGCGGAAATAAAAGTGCGGTTAAATAAATGTGAGTACCTACTCGTAAACACAAGTCGCGGGAAAAAGCGGTTATAATACCTAAATGTTTGACAAAAGTCGCGGAAATAAAAGTGCGGTTAAAATAGATGTAGGTATGTAACACAAATCGCGGGAAATAAAAGTATACAAAGGAAATGTGTTACAAAAAAGAAACAGTTTGTGAGAATAAGGCGGTTTAACTCTCCGTCTACAAAGTAGGTTAAGCGATGACCGTATAGGTACCTATTGACGGCACAGATCGGAGCGCGCGGCACGCGGTAGTTCGAGAAAAGATTAGAACGAAATAAAAGCGGGTAGATATGAACGAAACCGGTCAGCGCTCCCGAGCCAGTGAGAACAATAGCATGTATTTGTGACGTGTACATCAATTGAAAACTAAGAATCGTTAATGCGTTGCTGAAATGTTAGTATCTATAGAATAATGATACGATGATATGATGCGAAGTACATAGATTTTACGTATCTATGGGTAAATTATATAATATAATGTCAAGGAGCTACTTTAAATAGATATAAATCCTAGGTTGGGAATGAAATATAATTATCCGGATCGTTAGTGACCAAAACTTGGGGCGTACAGAATTGAATTTTGATCACGCCCTGCAAGGGTGTTTTAATTTGCGGTGCGCTTTCTAGTTTCCCTTTTCAGAGATTAGCGCGTTAGTGGACTGTATGTAGGTATCCAACCGTGTGGTCTATTGTCGTAGCTACTTGATGCGAAATTGTGCAGGAAAGTTAGCTGCCTTTGGAAATCGGAACAGGTGGATGAATCAGCTAACATAAGGTTATAGGAGCCATGCGCACTTACTTGTGATTTGGGTGAACTCCTCCTTCACGCTAGCGTTTCGTGGCACACCATGTGCTCGTGTGGGGCGCGCAGCGCAATCCCAAATTGTCCAAAAACACCTTCACTTCACGAACAGTCGAACACCTTTTAATGCTGAGCTGACAGCATATATAGTTTTCAAACGATGTACAGAGATTTGCGGCGGATTTAATAAGATTTAATGTCTTTTATCAGCGGAGGATGTTACACGCACGCGGGGTGAGAATTCAACAACACTTTTCTCTCGCCAGGTGGGGCAAGCGTAGCGCACACGTCGTGTATATGACAAAGACGGCGCGATATATCAGTGCGCATGTTGGAAAGGGATGATGTAGGTATAGGAATCGCGAGTATAGACACGACAACAGATAAAAGTCGGAAAGACCAACATACGAAATCCAACACCCGCCGAGGCTGCTTTCGTAGCTTCACTTACGAGAAAATCCGATAAATGTTCGAACTTAGATTTGTTACGTTCACTTAAATGTTCGTATGCATAATCACTCCATCGGTTTATAAGGCCACTTGGGAACTTGGATAGTACGGAATTCATGAGCTCGGGGCTCCGTAGGTAATCAGCCTGGCCAATCGAACGAGCAGTTACGGCGAAGTTTTTTATCTTTGTAGCAAAAATAACAATTTCGTTGTGGTAAGCCGGAGATAGCGGTTGAAGTTTCTTGATTTGAATTACTATTTTATTAATAATCACTTCAGGGTGGCCGAAACGAAGCTCTAGAGTTTGCATGATAACATTCGGGTCAGCTTTGCCACTGAGCATTGATATTACCGCTTCCTTAGCATCACCGCGTAAACATTTGCGCAAACGGTCGATGTTTTCTGAGTTGTTAAATTTGCATCGCGCAGTTGTTTCGTTGTAAGCATCCTTAAATTGCAGCCATTCCGTGGGGTCTCCAAAGTACAGCGGCAGGTCTCTGGATGCCACCAGTCGTGTAATTAGGTCCGGACTTTGGATTTTCGCCGTCGAGGCACTAATTGCGTTTTGTAGTGCGCTGGCTAGCTTTTCGATGTCGGTTGGATCCCGCAGGAGCTGTGAACCTGGCGGAGCGGGCTGAGCGATGGGTGGCGGAGTGACCTGGGTCGGGTGCATAGCCGGCTGACGCGCGGGCTCGCCGGCGCGGCCGGCAGTTGGTATGTCCCCTGAATGGTTTGTTGCATTGTCTTCTAAATCTCTTTCACTGCGTTCCAGCCATTCTTCAACTTTTTGCTTGCCGGAACTCTCAGAACGACAAGTTCTTTCACTCCGATTCGATTTCACTTCCAGGGCTGCAATCTCCATAGCTAGTTTTTTATCAATTAATTCTTTGTCAATTCTGGCCTTAGATTCTGCTGCTTCGAGTTCTAGCTGCATTTTTCGTGCCATAAAAACAGATGAGGTTGTCGACTTTTTACTGCTCATCGTACGCGGGCGCTGGGGCAACTCCACAGGATCTTTTTTAACTACCACCTCGGGTGGCAACGAACGAGTCTCCTTTGCTGACCCTTCTCCGTCATTCTCCACTAGCTTGCTTAATGCTTCATTCTTCATGCGTCGCGTTTGCACACCACTGCGCGACGTGGGCGGAGTCTTGTACATCGTGCAACTAGTCCTGCTTACAGGTTTTTGTTCCCGTGATCCGGTCGAAGACCACTTTGTCGAAGGTAGGTAGATGCGGGAAATGAAAAGACGGATTTTTGCCAAAATGCGAGCGAAAGGCGTGCGTGCGTCCGTTGCAAAGGTTCAATGGCGACTGAAGGTCAAGCGACGCACACATGCACAGCCCTTCCCTCACATTGCATTTTATTTTAAGTAGATTTTTAGGGAAGTAATTTTACGACACTATACTATTTTTGCATGCTTTATATATCTATGTATGGTTTTTATATTTATATTTAACGCAGTTTCTATAAGCCTTATGTCACACAGGTAGGCAACATACTCCAGCGTCAACACATGTATTATACATATAAGACTTCCTCTTGAATCAATATATCTATTAAAAAAAACCGGATCAAAATCCGTTGCGTAGTTTTAAAGATCTAAGCATACATAGGGACAGACATACAGTGGGAAGCGACTTTGTTTTATACTATGTAGTGACTAGCTGCCCGCGGTATCATAAAAAGATATGCACTTAAAAAGTTTAGAAAAAATATGTTTTTTTTATGTTCAAGAGTAAAAGTCGTTCTTGGAAAATCGTATAAAATTCTACAATAAAATTTCAAAACAATTTACCGAACTTACTGACTCTAAATTCAAATTTTAATTAAAACGGACACTTATTTCAAAATCATATTATAATATACAACATTTTTTTTAAAAGCTACCCATAGAATCCTTTTACGCTTTTATATTAGAAACAAAATTGTATGGCAACTATATGGAGCAGTATTTCGCGACCGAAACAGCAATTTACTTGATTTTCCATACAACGATTAGTACAAATAGCAAACTGTGACGTCATACTTTTAAGTTAATTAGTATCAAGCGTTTCTGCTTCTGCCAGCGAGGTCCGTCCGTCAATTTTTTTGCGTATTTATGCTCTTTAACCCCCTAAGGCCCCGCGTACAAAATTTTGTACAAATTTCAAAATCAAGTTTGAACTTTTACTAAATGTCAAAAAGTTCCTTCAATGACACAAAATCGTAGTCTGGGCCCCAGAAGGTTAATTGTAATTGCTACAATACAAACATTTGTTCATCTCCAAAAACTGGTTCAAATGGCATCTTAAAAAAATTAAGGCAAGTTTATTGTTATGGTTGTGTGTGGACACTGACAGTGAAAACGCCGACCGCACGGTTTTTTTTTATTTATTTTTTTAGAACACAAACAGTCGAATAAACAATAATATAAGGAGTACACAAAGAGTACCTATATACATACAGCTAAAGACCTGGAGGTTCATTAATATATAAAAACTATTTTAACATAACAAACTAATCATAGCTAATGAAATGAAACATAGAAAAAAAAACAAAGCTTAAGAGGATTGTGAACCTGTAATTTCATACAAAAAGCGATAACGTTTTTCGCCCCATAAACCTCGTTCGATTTTTATAATTTTTGGACATTTTGTAGATATAATGAAATACTAGGTCTGTACGTTTTGATTTTTAGGAAATATTGCTTACGTTAAAAGTTATTAGCATCTAAAAATCTATATTTTTGACTTAAAAACTTTGTCTATCTTTTTATTTTTTTAAATTAATCTAAACTGATTTACTAAAAAAGGAAAACGTACAGACATAGATTAAAGTGTATTTAATTCAATTATACCAAAATTATTTAATTTCATTAAGGTTTAGGGGGGTAAAAACGTTATCACCCGAAACCATATTTCAACAAGAAAATGTAGGCAATTGCCTCCAGGACTTGCAATTCTCTCTATCGCACGATACGGGCCGGGAGGCAGAGCGGTGTGAGACAGGTAGATTTTTTAAAATACCTACTCGCGCCGCGTATCGACACTTCACAATCCTCTTAAAAGTTTTATAAATTTTAAACTTAACACATTAATTAATACCGGTCGTCGACGCAGTATGCGTGCACAAGTTAAAGGTAGGTAATAAGTAGGTACATGGGATTAATTAATGAAGACATTTTGGATTTAGACTTTCAGGTGATGTGAATAGTAAGATTTATCTTAGGTAACGAACTACCATTAACCCTTTATTTGATGATGTATGACACAGTATACACATTTTTTGACGTGCTTTTTTTTTAATGCACATTTTTTTTGCTCTTCAAGGCGCAAACGAGGCTTGAGCTCACGTTTTTTTTTTAATTTGCCAAATAAAGGGAACGATAGTGTCCCAGTCCGCGGTGGGGGCCGCGTTCGGATGAATTGGCACCCCGGAGATGTGCTTGAACCTAGGCCAGCTATAGGTACTTACTCGTTGATATGTGAACAGCAGTTGTACCACCGGCAGAGCGTATACCACCGCCACAGTCAACGCGCTCCAGAAATACCTGTCAAAGTTAATGAAAATGAAATGAAATGAAAATTTATTTGAGAAAAAACATGTCACAAAATGATAACAAGGTTGGGGCTTCCTAGTAGGTAAAAAACCTGTGTCAGGAAGTCCCGCTCCTCCATTACATGCTGTTGTTAAGAGTAAGCTAAATCAAGTTAAGTTCTTATCATTAGTTTCTTACTTGCTACTTAGATCAGAAAGGCTGCACGTATGTAATACGCCAGCCTGTGTGTGTGTGTGTGTGTGCGCGCGTGTGTGTGTGTTTGTGTGGTATACCTGAAATTCGTGGGTTACATTTTAACTTTTGTTACCTCATAACTATAGGGTACACAATAAACTATATTGATACATAAACAATTTTTTGTTGTTGTCAAATAAATAGTTGTCAAAAAAATAGTTAATGTCAAACATAAATATATTAAACAATCCTACACAAATCGACCTAGTCCCAAACTAAGCAAAGCTTGTATCTACAGTCGAGTTCTCAAATATCCATACAGACAGCCTTTCAAAAATATCTACACATGAGTCTTATGTCAGTAACAATAAAGTCTGTGTATAGATATTTTTGAATTGTTGTCTGTTTAGATATTGGAGAACTGCAGACTGTACTATGGGTCCTAGAAGACGATAAACATAATTATATAGATAAATAAATAGTTACAGGAACAAATAGTTGTGCTCATCACACAAATAAATGCCCTTACCGAGATTCGAATCCGGGACCTCCGACCTCCTGGCGATTTACCCTATGTATCAACTTACTCGTCACTTCAAGAAATGGAGGGTGACCATAAATTAAGTGGATATTAGTGTTAACATTATCATTAACAGTACATTGCTGCGTTACTAACGTTAACCTATAAAAGCCAAAATGATCTGCGAGGCATGCAAAAACCGCATTGAAAGAGGAGATCTGCTGCATTGCGTGCGCTGTCACGGAATTTACCATTACCAATGCCTTAATATTACATCGGCCATGATGAGAGAGCACGGAGCACAACTCAAAACGCAATGGACGTGCCAAACGTGCAAAAATAGCACACACAGACTACGAGATGACGATACGCCGGCAACCCCAGAAAAGCAGAGTACTCAAACGGAACCGGACATCACAAATATGTCTTGCGATAATATAGACGTATCTTTTATAACAGGCGACACGATCTGCAGAACGTTACCCCCACCAGAGACGGAACCGGAAGAACCGAACAGTAGCAGCACACACGGAAAGACACCAACTTCTCTTAAAATATCCGAAAACCCGGAGACCTACGTTCTAAAACCTGAACCTGTTTCCCAAGGCGTGACACTTCATCAAATAAGTGAACTACTCGATAAAAAACTAGACTTGCAAAAAAAATCTATTATAGCTGAAATAAACGCCCAACTAAAGTCAGAAATGAAAAACCTCATACAAAATGAAATTCAAAAATCCCTCCAAAGCATCAAGACTGAAGTAAATTCTAACATGAGTGCTTTAGCTACGGATCAAAGCGTTATAAATTCAAAAATAGATGCTTTAACATTGAAAATCAATTCTCTGGAAGCGGAGCGCTCCACTTTAATCACTGCACCAGTCGTAAGAACTACAGAAATTGAAAATTTGGAAATTGAAAATAAAAAATTGGCAATAGGCTTACGTGAGCTGCAAAATCGCATCGACGCCGCCAGCGTTAACCACAGTGACGAAAATAGGAAGTTTGTACTCTTCGGTTTAGATGAACTTCGTGGCGAAACTGACGACGACCTGTGTTATAGAGTAACCAACATGTTCTCCGTTATACTCGGCATCGATATAAATGGATATATTGAGACTGTCAGAAGAGTGGGAAGGACTGGCTATGGACGCCCCCTTATAGTCGAATTAATTAATAAACGCATGACAAAGTACGTAATAGAACACGCCCTATACTTTCGACATAGCGGATATGCTATTTCGGAATATTTGTCTAGAGAAGCTCTACAACAAAGAAGAAAACTCCAGGAACTTTTACACGATGCACGAAGAAATGGGAAATTTGCGGTCATTCGACACAACCAGCTGTTCGTAAACGGAGTAAAGATCACCATCACGGATGAATCCACTTCACAGTGCCACCAATCAATGATACGCACACAAATTAACGCCACCACATCAGACCACAATACCCAAGAAGTTGTGTCTCCACCTGCGGATGTCCACCCAGTAAATAGTGCCTTTCGCACCTGAACCGGGCCATATAGAAATACTCTACCAGAATATGTGTAGTATAAATAATAAGTTGCATCTAGTAGAAGAACTTGTAGATAACAAACCAGACCTACATGCACTTTGTATCACAGAAACATGGATAACTACATCGAAAATAGACCTACTACAATTAGAAGGCTATAACACGGCTAGCTGCTTTTGTAGAACGAACTACGAAGCTGGAGGCGTCTGCATATTTCTCCGAGAAGATTTAGATTATGTTGAATTATTAGATATACAGAATTTGTCGATAGAATACATATTTGAAACATGCGCAGTGCAGTTAACAAAATATAATTTAGTACTAATTGTATTGTATTGGCCTAATAGTGAACGAAATCCCGAAATATTTAAAAAAAAATTAGAAGCTCTCCTGAAAATTCTAAATACAAAATACAAAAATAAAAATATCATACTAGGTGGCGACTTAAACATCGACATACTAAAAAAAACAAAGTTGAGTAGGACCTTGATAAACCTCATGCTAACTTCTAATATGAAACAATACGTTAACGAACCAACCCGAATTTCGAAAAAAGCAGCCACATGTTTAGATGTCATATTCGCAAATTTTAACCCCGAGTATATGCACGTGGAAGTAAATGAACTAGGCTTCTCGGACCACAAAGGTGTTACAATCAAAATACCGGGTAAAATAAAACACAATAATTACTATAGCCAAGGTGAATATTAACTCTTTAAACGTGCATTCACGGAAGGAAAAATACAGCAATTTAAAAATCAGCTACAAAAAATTAACTGGAACTTAATTTTTCAGTCCCAAAATACTGTTAACACCAATTTCCACAATTTCAATAACATGATGAGACAGTTGCTAAACAATGTTATTCCGAAAAAGAAAATAAAATGTAAATCAAAGCCCAATCGGCGATGGCTAACTAAAGGGATAAAGATATCCTGTAAGCATAAAAGACTCTTAAAAATATTCTTATCTAAATGCGACAACCCAATACTTAAAAATCACTGTAAAATCTATGGAAAACTATTAAAAAAAACTGTGTCCAACTCCAAAAAGCTACAAAACATTAAACAAATGGAAAAAAGTAGTAATAAAACAAAGGAAATGTGGCACATAATAAAAAAGGAAATAATAAAGTCCATATAAAAAGCAGGAAAAATATTAAATTAATAATACAAAATAAACTTATAGAGAACCCGACTGAAATTGTAAATGAATTCAACACGTACTTCACATCCGTAGGAGAATGCAGCAACCAGAGCGGGAATCCGCACCCTATCGGTCGACCCGTTGTAGCCCCAAGAGAGAATTCACTGTACCTTTCACCAGTAACACCTCATGAAATTTTAAATATCATTAAAAAACTAAAAAATAACCGTAGTTACGGCATCGATGAAATGCCCCCCATACTTGTAAAACAATGTGCTCAAGAATTAGCCGATCCTTTGTCACTACTGATAAACCAATCATTTGAAGAAGGTACTTTCCCAGACCTCCTAAAAACATCTATAATCAAACCAATCTTTAAGAAAGGATCCCAAACCGACTGTAGTAACTACCGCCCCATAGCGCTCTTAACGACCTTTTCAAAAATCTTTGAATCAGCCATGACCACAAGATTAAATTCATTTTGCGAGAAATACAATATTTTTAGCGACAGTCAAAACGGGTTTAGGAAAAATCGATCAACAGCACTAGCTGCTTTCAAATACATCCATAATGTCTTAAACATAATCAATAGCAAAAACCATGCTATCGGTGTACTGCTAGACTTGAGTAAAGCCTATGACAGAGTTATGCACAATATCCTCCTTAATAAACTTTACGACATTGGCGTGAGGGGAACTGTCCATGGCTGGTTCGCCTCGTATCTCACAAACCGCATGCAATGTGTCGAAATTGAGCACTACGATTATAAAATGGGGAAATTACAAACAATACGATCAGAAGAGATAAGGGTTACACATTCAATCCCCCAAGGTAGTGTCCTCGGGTGTGTCTTATTTTTAATCTACATAAATGACCTGCCCGAAATAATAAGTCACACGTCCACTTTATTTGCAGACGACATATACCTTGTTATACCTTGCAAAGACGAACTAGACTTAAAACTACAATTAAACTCTGTTTTAAAAGGTATAACGACCTGGTTAGCTGATCATAACCTGCAAGTAAACTTTGGGAAAACAAAATTGCTTCAGTTCAAGCCACACCAACGAAGAGCAATTAAAATGGACTATTGTTTTGAAGGCATCCCGTTAGAGCACGTAGAAACTTTCCCCCTACTAGGCATCACTATTGATACGGCAATTAATTGGAAAGAACATCTTAATAACATAACGGCCAAACTAAACAGGTTTACTTATGCACTTCATAAACTAAAAGTATGTACAAATGCTAAAACTGCCACTAGCGCGTATTATGCCTATGCCCACTCTTGGTTGACATATGGCATCGTCTTGTGGGGAAATAGTGTAGATTTTATACATTTATTTAGGATGCAAAAGCGGTGCCTTAGAATAATAAACAATATAGGTATGCGGGAAAGCTGCAAGGCGCACTTTGCAGAGAAAAAAATGCTGACCTTGCCGTCAGTATACATACTGGAAGCATTTTTGTAAAAAAGAACATGCACCTATTCCCACAATATTCCCGCCCCACCAATTTACGTCCACGAACTGAATTACAAAGGCCAACTTCAAAATTGCAAATGGTTCACTCCGGTCCTTTTGCAATGTGTGCAAAACTGCATAATAGCTTACCTACCGCATTTAAAAACGAAAATAACGTATATAAACTTAAGACACAGTTAAAGACGTACTTAATTAAAAAATGCTACTATTCAACTGAAGAGTACCTAATAGATACTCGTAAGTAATGTTAGTTATTTTAAGGGATATATTGTATTGTATTTTATGTATAGGTAGCCATAAGAATGCAACGCCCTAGCAGGGTTCATGTTTGATACTTTTAATGCAAATATGTATTAGAAATTAAGACCTTTGTAAACAACATGATGCAATAAATAACTTGAACTTGAACTTGAACTTAAATTTAATTAACTAAACAGTGACGCATAATTCCAAGACCCCATAATCTGTTTTGGCTGGTTGTTAATATTTTTCGACACCTGATCACGGAATAAAAATCACCGTGTATACTGGGCCTTAGGAATCAGCATATAAGACGGAGACATACTTGTTTCTTGTTTTATATGTAGAAGTAGAAGTAGAAAAGCTTTATTCAACATCACATTACACGAAATTATAATTAAACATTTAAACATTAATACATGTGAACCTTAAGATTAGAATTAAAATATAAATTTAAAATTAATGTTACAATTATGATGTGTGTGTGTGTGTGTGTGTGTGATGTTAAAAAGGAGCTTGCCTCAGCATAATGTTACAGCGAGGTCACTGCAACGCTGGTTTTCAGGCAGACCCTGGTAACTATGTACATCCATTTTGAATTGCTCGCTGTTTGTCGGGAACGAAATGTCTCAGTTATTGTATGTGTGTGTGTATGTATATGTGTGCGTGTGTTTGGTATATTATATTTTTCTTGTTTATTTTATTGTTTTTGTGTGTCCTGTGTGTTTGTGAATATAAATATATTTCTTTATATTAATATCAGTAGATAAAGTAAGTGCTACGAAACGGTTCCATCTCAGCAGATCGAGTGTGAGGATAAAGTGAACGCGAGCGGAGCGAGTGCTTCATAACCTACCTGTCGGAGCGACGCACGTGTGTAGGCCTCCGACTCAGGCCCGCTACGGTCAAAGGCTGCGTCAGTATCAATTCCCGGGGCTCCGAGTTATCTGATGAGAACGAGTCCGCTGGCAACAAAAAAACACAAATTGTGTTCATGTCATGCTAAAAGGTAGATATTTACATATAAATTCTGTCAATATTAGTTAAGTTCATATTTTGTTTTGTATTAAGTTATAATACTTATAATTATAACTTTTATTGCTATCAATGCAACATGCGTAGCCAATGTTATGTACTTTCGTAATTGTTGTATATATCAGAAATAAATACCTCTTAATATGCTAGCTTTAAGTGAATTGTAATATATATGATGTGGATGTACTCAATAACTAAAGAAAAAAAAAAAGTTGTCTTGGAAGAGATCGCTTTATAGCGAAAAGTTGTCGAAACGAAAAACCACAAAAAATGCCTTGGAATAACTATGTTTACCGCTGACTTATGTTATTTTATTAGACTATTAGTTGTAAGTAAAAGACAGAGGACCTTGCTTTGGCAATACAGACGTCTACCAACTGCAACAAATAAAGTTCTGTTAAAGGACTTCACTCGTCGATATAGAAAAATCATCAAATTAACGCAAAAAGCACAAAACAACTACAAAATAAGTGTTTCTGAAAATAAATCCAGAACTACCTGGGAAATAATAAATAGTTGTAAGATGTCCGTGCCAAAAGAAAGCATCGCGAAAATTAATCAAGGCAATATAATTTTAAGTGTCCCGTCTGATGTCGCGAATGCACTAAACAATTACTATATTCAAAGGCCAAATTGCTCCACACATAATAATTTTATGCACTCGAAAATCGATTTTAATCCTCATTCCATGTTTATGACTCCAACCTCACCGCAGGAAATCAGATTAATCATACGCTCCTTAAAGAACACAAATAGTGTCGGTAGTGATGATTAATACCAGAGTCATAAAACACGTCAGTGACATAATAGATGTACATTTAAGCTACATTATAAATTTATCCATTAGTGCAGGTATATATCCGGATAGCCTAAAGAAGACTATCGTTAAACCGATATTTAAAAAAGGCGACAAGGAAAACCCTCAAAATTATCGACCTATAGCTCTTATTCCAGTGTTCGCTAAAATATTTGAAAAAGTAATTTATCAAAAAATTTACGACTTCCTACATAACTTCGATATCCTATGAAAAGAACAAAAGGGCTTTAGGAAAACCTTTACCATGAATATGGCTATCTTCGACTTAATAAAAATAGTAACAGAAAATGTCGATAAAAGAACACCAGTTTGTGCTGTGTTTACGGATATGACCAAAGCTTTTGACTACGTTAATCACAGGTTACTGCTGCACAAATTATATAGGTATGGAATAAGAAGTAATGTGTTAGCTCTTATTGAATCTTATCTCAAAAATCGACCACAATGTACTGAAATAACAAGAATTTGTCGAAAGAGTAAATTTGAGGAAAAATATATCTCCAGTGAACAACTGGTACAATATGGCGTACCACAGGGTAGCGTACTTGGGCCCCTCTTATTCTTGTTGTATATCAATGACTTGCCTAGAAATGTTCATCATCCAATGATAATGTTCGCCGACGACAGTACCTCAGTTGTGCGTTTTAATAATAGTATTGATTATGAATATGATATAAATTTAGTATTAAATGAAATGATAACATGGCTTAATGATAATAATTTACGAATTAATTTGAATAAAATCAATATTATGCATTTTTACCAAAGACACCTGATGTGAATATCAATTATAATGGCAATACAATTGAAAGAGTAGGCGTAACTAAATTTTTAGGACTCATAATTGATGATCAATTGACATGGGAAAATCATATTGAGTACATTTGCAAGAGGTTAAATAAATCGGCATTTGCCTTACGCAAACTAACAAACATAGCTGACAAGAAAGCAGAATTAACTGCATACCATGGCCTTGTTGCCTCAATATTAAGATATGGTGTCATATTCTGGGGGAACGCAGTCCACAGAGACGCGGTTTTTAAAGCCCAAAAAAGATGCATACGGGCTATCTGCGGTATAAATTCACGCGAAAGCTGCGTCTCGTTTTTAGGTCGCTGAATATCTTAACGTTCCCAGCACTATATATATTTGAAATTGCTAATTTTGTTAAAGGAAATCCGCAATTATTCAAAACGGTATCCCAGCGGTTTAAAATTCCTGTGCGACCACAATACCAATACAACATTTGTAACATGGAACATAAAACTGCTTTCCTGAGCAAAAGAGTACTGGGAATGGCTCCCAAAATCTACTATAAGATTCCAAACTGCATAAAAGCTCAGGATATGGTTCAATTTAAAAAGCAATTGAAATTGTATTTAGTAAATAAGTGCTTTTATTATCTAAATGATTTTTTGATGACATTTAATACATTATAATTATTATTTATTTTAAATATACCTTATTCTATGCTAACAAAAATAAATAATAATAAAAATAGGATTATTTAATTGTTATTGTTTCTAATGTTGTAATTTTATTTTATTGGTGTTAATTTTTATTAATAATTTTATTTGTGACTTATTATAATTTGATAATCATTTTAATTAGAAAAATTGTAGTCCATTAATTTGTTTTGTGTAATTGCTACTTTATAAGAACTAATAAGACATTTCGAAAAAATTTTTTCTTCTTAAGTAAAAATGTGTACGCCCAATAGGCAAAAACACGGAATAAGTACTTTGTTATTAAAATAAGACTCTATTTGTGACCTGTGTTTTACAAATAAATATATATTCTTTCTTTCTTTCATTCTTAAGTTAATCTATAAATACCTATGTATTGCGATGCCCTTGCAGGGTTCATGTTTGAGACTTACTGTAACATGTGTCAACTATGTACTATAGTACATAACTATATACCTATAACAACATGAAAGCAAAAAAATACTTGAATACCTATTTCAGGACTTATGAGACTTTGTATGCTTTTGTGTTTCTGAATTGGGTATTTGACAACAGTGAAAATAATTTGTTTTTTCATTAGCAACAGATAAACATTACGAAAATGCCGCGTAGACTGGTTTTATGTATGTATGTATGTAAGCACTTTATTGTACACAGAACAGGTTAAAACATAAACATGATAAGTAAGAGTAAAGTAAAAGGCGAACGGCGGGTTTTCAATTAAGTACAGATCTAATAAGTACAACTTAGAATAGTTGAAAAACCCCTGACATTTTCATTTAAAAAATCAATATCTCAGAAACGGCTGAACCGATTTTGTTGAAACGTAGCTAACAACCATCTCGATCACGTCAGCTTTCGGATAAAACCGCATTCAAATCGGTCCATTCGTTTAGGAGATACAATGCCACAGGCAGACACACACTCACACACACACACACACACACACACACACACACAAACACACACACACACACACGCACACACACACACACACACACACACACACACACACACACACACACACACGGACAGACAGACACACAGACACGTCAAGCTTATAACACCCCTCTTTTTCCGCCGGGGGTTAACAAGGTCTTAGGAAAACTCTATAACGATTTTAAATGCAATGCAAGCGTGGCAAACGAGAAAAGATGATCTATACTTACACCTATGTAGTTTATCTATGTACAGCGGTGTGAGGTCACTGGAGCCCTCAGGGCCCTCGCGAGACGTGGACGGGGCTGGCTCCTCTGCCACTATGACAACTACTTCTGCAACATAACAATCTGAGCTTTAACCTCCTTATTCATCATCATCATTATCATTATCATCAAGATCATCATCATCATCATCATCATCATCATCATCATATCGGCCGAAAGACGTCCACTGCTGGACATAGGCCTCCCCCAAGGAGTGCAAAACTCCCACGACCTCTACCAGATCAATCATCATAATATCAGCCGAAAGACGTCCACTGCTGGACATAGGTCCAAGGAGTGCCAAAGTGACCGGTCCCACGCCACCCGCATCCAGCGGACTCCGCGCCTTTACCAGGTCATCAGTCCACCTTGTGGGGGGCCTACCCACGCCGCGCAAGCCGGTACGTTGTCGCCACTCGAGAACCTTTCCGCCCGAACAGCCATCGGTTCTACGTGCAATGTGCCCCCGCCCACTGCCACTTAAGTTTAGCGATTCGGAGGGCAATATCGGTCTCTCCTTATTCATGCAACATATGTAAGTTGGGAATGGATGAAAATATCAGAAGTGCCTGATAATTATTTTGGTCATACGAATAACTTTCCTTAGCACCAGAAAAAAGTAGCAGACTTATCAGCTGCATCAATTATTTTTTGAAAAATATAAACAGTTTCCTCGCTTACGTTAGTGTCTCATTCGCCACACTTTCCATGATCCGTCTCATATTACAAGAAAATATCTTAAATATCCGTGGATAACTGACACTGGCAATGATATTGACAGCTGCAGAAGCTATATTTGACATTGCCAGGGTCAAATATTTAAAATAATTTTGCAATATGTGTGACGGATCAAGGAAAGTGTCGTATTCGCCGTCCTAAACCCAAAACGTAAGTAAGGAAAATTTTTATATTTTTCAAATATAATTGACGCAGCTGAAAAGTCTGCAACTTTTTTTTGGTGCTAAGGAGGGTTCAATTAAAGTAAAGTAAAAGTAAAGTAAAAAAGTCATTTATTTAAACAGAATGAGTTTTACATAGTTACCAGAGGTCCCCACACTAGGCTACGCCTGTATCGTGGAGAACCAGTTAATTTTTAAACATCAGAAATAAGTTACCACAGAATTAATTACATTTGGAGGAGTAAGAAAAAATATTTTACATTGAAAAGTTTATACTTCGAGACTAACTTAGATATTAAAGAAATTGCCTCTGATAAAGAAAATGTGTGTTGTCCCTTTCTCTCAAATACAAATGTCAAAGTCACTGATATAACAAACGGACTTTAACGGCATTTTAGTTAAATAAAACTTAACAAAAAAATCAAATTTTCTAGTAAAATACACCTATATATTTTTCTTAAATTACTAGCGCTAATCTTGCCAAGTGAGTTTTCGTGGTTTCGCGACAAATTTTTCAATTACTTAACTCTTACGAGAATTAAAATCTTAATCATACTGATACTGGTATTTATTTTCCATTTTAATAATAGGCAATTTTAAACAAATAAACACCTTAGACTTTGCCTTTTTATTCACTTTTTCATTTAATTATGCGGCAGATGTCACATATGCCTCCCCGTTAACGAATTCGGAGGAAGTCACGGGCCCAAGCCAGTATAATTTATAGGTATGTTACTCACAGGATACAACACCTTGAACAGACACCTCTATAATTTAGGTATCACAGACAGCCCCATGTGCAGAGCGTGCATGGAGGCAGAAGAAACGACTAAACATATAATACTACTGGACTGTAAGCAGTTAGAAGTTAACAGGAATACGTTTCTGTAAAAAAATCTGGTACAAGCTTTTATTGCCGGCTGTATTTTTCTGCATACCATCATCAATTACTCATTGAGACGATTCTAACGAGCCCAAACTCGATGGGGTTGTGTCGTTTTATTGCGGAGTTCCTATGGCTACCTTCCAGCTCCAGCATCAGATCAGCTCCATGTCATCATAATATTGCATTGTCATGCGATATACATGTGCATGCAAAATTTCAGCTCAATCGGAAACCGGGAAGTGGGTCAAATTTAACTTGCAAGATTTGATTACAGACAGACAACGGGACAGGTGAAACTAAATAAAAGCTTGTAAAAAGCACCTAGGGTCTCCAGACACACTACAGAACGCAGTCAGCAACACCAAGGCACTAATTAACTTTATAAAGGAGCTGGGGTTAGAGTAGCGCCACACTGTCGTTTCACGCAAAATAGATGTAGCGTTGAAAATTTCCGGAAAAAATCCCGTTTCTTTCCAAACGGCTCGTTTTTTTCGGATTTTTACGTAAAAAACCCATAAAATTTTTCGCTTAAATTTTTTCGAAAAAAACGATTTTAACAGGTTTCAATCGGTTAGTTTTCTTAATACTGGTGTATAGGTGAATGATTACAGACTTACTTTGCCACTGACATCGGTGTCAGTTCAGTTCAGTTTTCACAGTTGTGTCATTACGCTTATTGGTTTTTTTTCGTTAAAAATCCGAAAAACACGGAAAAAACTAAAAATTCATAAATTCACGAAAAAATCTTTCGATTTTTTCCGAAATTTTCAACGCTAGTTAGATGTCGAGTTGCGGAAAGTGCCCAGTAAAACTAACTAACTAACGACGAAACCTGCGCTGAGCACATTTACCTTTGTGGATTGCTTTGATTATGCTTTGAATAAATGATTTCTTTAATGAACAGAATCATCCGCCCACAAAAAAAAAAAAAAAAAAAAAAAAACTACTCACCGGTACATTTTGTGGTGAAGCAGGATATGAGGGCAGTCAGTGCCAGCAGCAGCATGAGCAGCGCCAACACCACGAAGGCAGCTATCACGTATTCCTTGTACGAGATTGTTGCTATTATCCGGAATCTATTGAGAGTAGGTATTGAAACTAATCAATATAAATATAATAGGGAACTTGCATTTTTTAAATTTAATTACGAAAATCAAAAGAATAATCCAGCATTAATACAACTGACATTCAAACTTTCTTATGATTTATTTATCTGTACGCGCCGGCACCCTCCGAAAACGCTCTATATTAATCGGGCTTATGCTATGACGTCACACCGTATATTCTCGGCGCGTTTACTATGGAGTAAGTCATTAATTTGCAATTATCTTCACAAAAATTGCGTTTAAGTCTATACTTGTCATACAAAATATCATTTCTAATTCAATATACTGTGTAACTGTTATGTTATTTTATCTTACTTGACTGTACTTTTCTGCATACCATCATCAACTACTCATTGAGACGATCCTAACGAGCCCAAACTCGATGGGGTTGTGTCGTTTTATTGCGGAGTTCCTATGGCCACCTTCCAGCTCCAGCATCAGATCAGCTCCAAGTCATCATAATATTGCATTGTCATGCAATATACATATGCTTGCAAAATTTCAGCTCAATTGGATAACAGGAAGTGACTGAAAAATGGATTGCAAATTTTGACGGACAACTTACATACTTACATATTTACATACTTACATACGAGCAGTGCAAGTTAATATAAAGCTTGTAAAAAAGCCATACGATATAATAATAATAACTACGGGCGTTATGTAAGACGACACGGCCGCGAGAACACTCATCCTGAATAACTCCTGACGAGTTCGAAACATGCCACCCGTATATTTAAAGGCCGAAACACACTGACAGCGGTGGCGGTGCGGACGAGGTATCGGTTGTAATGTTCAAGCTAATATGAAAGGAACAGAACGCTTTTTACATTTACTATGGCACCAACTTCATGTTTTGCAAAAAAAAAACCAACTATTTCATACACTGCTCATTTTAGACTGACGAAAATGTATGAACAGCCTGTTATTTACAAGCTTTTATTGTTTTATTCTTTCTTGGGTCAAATTTAGTAATTGAAATTTCACCCTCTTCCTGTCAACCGATTGATCTGAAATGTTGCAAGCATATGTATATTGCATGACAATGCAATATTATGATGACTTGGAGCTGATCTGATGCTGGAGCTGGAAGGTGGCCATAGGAACTCCGCAATAAAACGACACAACCCCATCGAGTTTGGGCTCGTTAGAATCGTCTCAATGAGTACTTGATGATGGTATGCATAAAAGTACAGTCGGCAATAAATGTTCGTGCCAAAAATGAAATTTTTGACAGAAACTTATTTTTGCATAATACAAATTTGGTCCCATAGTAAAAGTTGTTCAGAATCGTGGATAGATTCAAATTTTGCTATTTCGTATCACGACTAATGTAACACCCTGTATGTGGACCCTTTCACATGAGTTTAACCGTATAATACGGTATTTGACAAATATCAAATCAGCTTCTTTTTTATGAAACGTCAAAAACGCTCCGTTACTATGGAATTTGTATGGATTACTTGGTTGTGACGTCACAGTCAAACAACGTCCTCATTGTTAGTATTTATGAATTTAAAAATCTTATAATAGCAAACATAAATGAAACCTTTATATTTGCCGAGTATTTTCGTAATGTTTATCTGTTGCTAATGTAAAAACAATTTATTTTCACTTTTGTCAAATAGGTACCCAATTATTAGTATAACTTTAAACATACTCATGATAGTTTAAATTCGATAGAAATAGAAATAGAAAAGTTTATTTCTCCGAATATGGTACAATTGTTGGTATGTCTTACAAATTTCAGTTTCACATATCCTGCCGATATCGGCGTAGAAATATTATTGAATTTAAGTAAATATTAATTAAATACAACCTACAATACGACAAATTAATAATAAAAGTAATAATTAGAAAATTAATAATTTAAAAATTAATTTACGGAATAAAAGCAAATGTCAAGCAGCCAGTTAAATAATTTCCTGTCAAATTGAATATTTGGTAAACATTTCATGTAATTTGGAACATTATTGTACAATTTTATTGCCATAATATAAGCATTCTTACTAAAAAAAATCACATTCTGTCTAGGCTCATAAAGCTTGTGCGGATATCTACCATTAGTTTTATTTAGGACAACGTGATAAAATCTTTCGTACCTGAAATTCTTGACTCTCTCTCTTCGCTGCAAACTCCGCTCGTGTATAGGCATCTCATTCGCACCCGTGCAGTCCTCATCGCCCTGTTTCACTATGAACACCACGTAGAAACCCACTGGGAACATGGATTGCTATGGAAAATCGTTTTAGATAATAAATATCTGCCAAAAATTTAATTTGTGTATACCATCATCACCTACTAATTGACACAATTCTACAGAGCCCAAACTCAACGGGGTTACGTCGGTTAAATACTGAATTCCCATGGCCACCTTCTGTATCCATCATCAGATCAGCTCGATGGTACCATAATATTGAATTGTCATCCAAACTATACTTACACCCAAAATTTCAGCCCAATCGGTCGCTGGGAAGTGGGTCAAATTTAACTTGCAAGATTTGATTACAGACAGACAACGGGACAGGTGAAACTAAATAAAAGCTTGTAAAAACAAAGTAAGTTTGTCTACGGATTATATTTTTCATTTTCACATTAAAGGGAAACATGACTAGTTATTGGTTTATCGTATGCCTTACAAATTTATCTAGATGTTTTTTATACCGTTAGAAATTAAAGTAGAGTGAAGTGTAATTGATATTAGTGAGGTGTCATTTCATTTAAAGTGAAGTGAAATTGTATTATGATCAGTGATCGTTAATTTTCCAGCATTTTTGGTGCAGCATAGTGTTGTTAACGGAATTGGTATAAACTATTTCAATCGTAATGCTTAATTAGCGTTAATAATGTCAATATTTACCCTAATAAACAATGTTGGTTGATATTGTCTATGCCAATTCCGTTAACAATAACTACGCTGCACCAAACATGCTGGAAAATTAACGATCACTGATTATGATCGATTGATGATAAAAAAATGAGGCTTTTAAAACAAGTTGAGCTTAAATCTATCCAATATTACTAACCAATTAAAACTTTGCCAAACCAATGAGCTCTCTAGGAGTGTCTGTGACTAATGAGATGACAGAAATAAACAAGAACATGCTCAAATAAAACAAAAATTTATATGGATTTTAGCCCTTTCAGACCGGAGAAACAAGACCCTGCTAACGTAAAATGAAGTATATCGACATATGTTTTTGATTTGACAATTAAATGTAATCAACCCGCACAATTGTATTGGCCGGGTCTGGAAGGGTTAAGGAAATCATGTATAAATGAGCGTGCATAAGTGAAATAGGATAGAAAATAATAATAAAGTAAACTCTGAAGTTTCATTGTCATTTTACAAGTAAACTGAAATTAAAAAGAAGTGAACTTGAATTTAGCGTGACGTGAAATTGAATTTCATGTGAAGTGAAATTTTATTTAAAAAGAAGTGAAATTGAAGTAAGAATGATATTGAGTAAAGATAATAAGACCAGCCAAGTGCGAGTCGGACTCGCGCACGAAGGGTTCCGTACCATTATCTATAAAAAACTATTTTATTCTGTGTTTTTAGTATTTGTTGTTATAGCGGCAACAGAAATACATCATCTGTGAAAATTTAAACTGTCTAACTATCACGGTTGATGAGATACAGATTGGTGACAGACGGACAGACAGACAGACAGACAGCGGAGTCTTAGTAATAGGGTCCCGTTTTACCCTTTGCGTACGGAACCCTAAAAATGAACTCTATTCACCTATAATAGAATTCCATGTATTACCTATATTTGGCATTGAAATCTTTTACCTTGGATGGTAGGGTTGCTTTTAGAATAAACAATTTTGATGCAATTTGGCCGACTCAAGTAATCTCAAGTACCTATATACATCATCATCATTTCCTTGCCCTTATCCCATTTACTAGGGGTCGGCGCAGAATGCCTCCTAGGCTAAAGGGCAAAATCAATAAGACCATTGTGAGACCTGTCGTCATGTATGGATCAGAATGTTGGGCCTTAAAGGTGACGGATGAAAAGAGATTGCATGTTACGGAGATGAGAATGTTAAGATGGATGTGTGGTGTGACGAGGATGGACCGAATAAGAAATGTGTATGTAAGGGGAAGCCAGAAAGTAGCACCTATCGCGGATAAATTGAGAGCCAATCGCCTTGCGTGGTATGGGCACGTAATGCGGAGGGATGAAAGCCATGTGACCAAAAAAGTATTAGGTATGAATGTGGATGGATGTAAGAGACGAGGTAGGCCAAGGAAAAGGTGGATGGACTGTGTGAGAGACGATATGAAGAGAAAAGAAGTGAGTGATGAGATGACGGCTGACAGAGAAGTATGGAAGAAAAAGACATGCTGCGAGTATATAAATACGCTCGAAAAACATAATATAATAATATATACTATAATATTTTGGGGACAATCTTACACAAATCAAACTAAGCAAAGCTTGTACTATGGTTACTAACTAGACGACGATATAACATACTTGTGCAACGTGGATAGAACGTGTTCATGAAAATTTCCGTTAATTGCAAGGGAGCATAATTTAGATCAAATAAAGTTAATTTCTCAAAGACAGTAGTATCTTAACTCTTACTGTTATCAAGATATTCAATGTTTAATTTTATCAGTTTTGCAGATTTAACCGGTGTAAATGGCTCTTAACTGTGACTTCTTAGCAGCTTTTTAAATTTTGTAAGGTCCCTACAAGAAGTGCACTACAAGAAGGTTTACAAAGAGAGTTCGTTCAATATAACATATTTTTTACAAACATATTTTTTATTTCATGTGTTTCAAGACCCTAACCGTTAATGCTACAGTAAATGAATATGTACAAACATCGAAAAAAAAAAGTTTTTTTTTCTCAAGGAATAATTATGCTAATTTGTTTCTGTGAATAGTGTGAATGTACTCTGCAATATGCCGAAGTTAACGGAAATTCCCGGGAACAACCTGTATATTATCATATTCTGGGGACAATCTTACACAAATCAACCTAGTCCCAACTAAGCAAAGCTTATACTGTGGGCGCTAGACGACGATATACATACTTATTTATATATGTAGATAAATAAATACTTAAATACATAGAAAACATCCATGACACAAATAAATGCCCTTACCGGGATTCGAACCCGGGACCTCCGGCTTCGTAGGCAGGGTCACTACCAACTAGGCTACAGATGTCGTCGTAACTCATAACCCTACCGAGGCGGTCGGGTAAACATAAAAACAATGGTATTCTTACGGTAAGAGTGATTCCTCCTTTATTCATCATAGTGAGATGGTAGCCCTGGTAGTTGACA
This sequence comes from Epinotia brunnichana, assembly GCA_963854355.1. NCBI lineage: Eukaryota > Metazoa > Arthropoda > Insecta > Lepidoptera > Tortricidae > Epinotia > Epinotia brunnichana. The sequence continues at coordinate 2,092,203 of OY977963.1, read as the reverse complement.
TCTTGCTCATTGTCGAACACTGGGCACTAGAACAATAGGGAACTTTGAATAGAATATAAAACTAATTAAAAAAAAAACGATTTTTTATCTCAATTTAAAATGACGAAAATGATAAAATTACATAACAGTTAGACAGAATATTGAACTAGAAATGATATTTTGTACGACAAGTATAGACTTAAACGCAAAATTTGTGGAGATAATTGCAAATTAATGACTTACTCCATAGTAAACGCGCCGAGAATATGAGTTGTGACGTCATAGTATATGCCCGTTTAATATATTATTAATAATTTAATAATAAGTTTCTGTCAAAAACTTCATTTTTGGTACAAGTTTTGTACTTTTCTGTATACCGTCATTAACTACTCATTGAACGTTTCTAACGAGTCCAAACACAACAGGGTCACGACGGTTAAGTACTGAATTCCCATGGCCACCTTCTGTTTCCATCATCAGATCAGCTCGATGGTACCATAATATTGAATTGTCATCCACATTATACTAATACCCAAAATTTCAGCTCAATAACGGCAAGTGACTGAAAAATTGATTGCAAATTTTGACGGACAACTTACAACATTACATGTTACGTATTCTTATCACGTCAGCTTTCGAACTAAAAAAAAACCGCATTAAAATCGGTCCATTGCAGGGACTGATTTCGGTTACGGTTATACCGGTATGTAACCGGTATTCCATTACGGTACCGTTATGTCGTAAAGGTTATGCGCGCCGCGCGAACATAACGGTACCGTAACCGTTTTGAAATAACGGTTAGCGGTACCAGTTTAAAACGATACCGTAACCTTTATAATACCGGTATTATAAAGGTTATCGAGAAAAGTAAGCGAGCTGGCACTCTACAGAGGAAGCATTGGCTACTAAACATTTAAAGTATAAAAGACAAAGCAGCAGAGCCTTTGCCGGCGGTTTGGCAACAACCCCAGGCCAAAGTACCGGTAAAAGTACGGTACCGGAAAAAATAAAGGTACCTTTATATTTCGGTAGCGGAATATAAAGGTTCCGCTACCGAAACCGCTATTTGACAACCGATATGATGTCATACCGTTAAAATAGAATACCGGTATTTTTCGGTTATGCAGTCCCTGGTCCATTGCATTCGTTTAGGAGATACGATGCCACAGACATACACACAGACACGTCAAACTTATAACACCCCCCTTTTTGCGTCGGTGGTTAAAAGGAAGTCAACTGATGCACTCACCGAATTATTTTGAATGGACACGACGGCGCAGATATCGTCATCCGACTCCACTATCAGTATCACGCTTTTCGGTATGTTGTAGTTGAACCTGGGTTAAACACATCATCATCATCATTATCATCATCATATTAGTCGAAAGACGTCCACTGCTGGACATATCCCCAAAAGAGTAGACAAGGTGGATTGATGACCTGGTAAAGGTCGCGGGAGTCCGCTGGATGCGGGGCCGGTCAATTTGGCACTCTTTCGGGGAGGCATATGTCCAGCAGTACACGTCCTTTGGCTGTTAAACGCATGTAAGTAGTCTTTATACGAACAAATTAATTTTAAAAGATTGGATAACAGCAGTGTATTAAAAAAAAGTTTATAGTTAGGTGCCTACTCGTACAAAGAGTTGTAGACGAAAAGCATTGTACAATATCTACACAGAAAATCTTTCAAAAATATCTACAGATGAGTTTTATGGTAACAATAAAGAATGTGTAATCGATTTTTGAATTGTTGTCTATAGATATCAAAAATAATTAATTTTGGGGATGATAACCTGACCTATTTCCTTCCCCGGGAAGCTTCATGTCTTCATACCAAATGTCCCTACGGCCGCGTACAAAACCGCAAGTGCGTAATCAGTTACAATAGAAGAATTTTTATTCGTTGTACGGAACCAGTTGCGTTTGACGATTTTTAGGGTTCCGTAGCAAATGTTACGCGGTATTGCACTAATGGGTGTTGTGTCGATACGCACTATTTACCAGTGCAAGATACGCGGTATTGCACTAATGGGTGTAGTGCAGATACGCACTATTTATCAGTGCAAGTTACGCGGTATTGCACTAATGGGTGTTGTGTAGATACGCACTATTTACCAGTGCAAGTTACGCGGTATTGCACTAATGGGTGTTGTGTAGATACGCACTATTTATCAGTGCAAGTTACGCGGTATTGCACTAATGGGTGTTGTGTAGATACGCACTATTTATCAGTGCTAGTTACGCGCTATTGCACTAATGGGTATTGTGTAGATACGCACTATTTATTAGTGCTAGTTACGCGCTATTGCACTAATGGGTGTTGTGTAGATACGCACTATTTACCAGTGCAAGTTACGCGGTATTGCACTAATGGGTGTTGTGTAGTATTACACTAATGGGTGTTGTGTAGTATTGCACTAATGGGTGTTGTGTAGTATTGCACTAATGGGTGTTGTGTAGATACGCACCATCTACCAGTGCCAGTTACACTATCCCCGACGATATGAAATTGTCAAGAAAGTGAAAACGGCAAGGTACTTAGGTGTTCAGCAAGTTATGAGGCCGAATGTACCTACTATTAAAAGTTACTGTCGAAAATTTCATTTTTAACCGACTTCAAAAAAAGGAGGAGGTTCTCAATTCGTCTGTATTTTTTTCATGTCTGTTTGTTACGCGATAACTCGGTAATTTATGAACCGATTTGAAAATTTTTTTCTTTATTTGAAAGCATATACTTTCAGATTGGTCCCGTTGTCATAAAAATCCAGTTCTGATGATGGGATCCTGGAGAATACGAGGGAACTCTTCAAATTTTATAGGCAAACTTGAAACGATTTGGCTACTGATTTGAAGTCGGTTAAAACTTTGTTTTGGAAAGTAAATTATTGGTACAAGCTTTTATTGCCGACTGTACTTTTCTGCATACCATCATCAACTACTCGCTGAGATGATTCTAACGAGCCCAATCTCGATGGAGTTGTGTCGTTTTATTGCGGAGTTCCATTGGCCACCTTCCGGCTCCAGCATCAGATCAGCTCCATGTCATCATAATACTGTATTGTCATGCGATATACATTTCAGCTCAATCGGAAACCGGGAAGTTGCAAGATTTGATTACAGACAGACAGACAACGGGACAGGTGAAAGTATTTTTTTTTATATATATAACGTACTTGGGGAGCGATGGAACGTTCAAGCCGCCTTTCGGCGGGTCGCTGTCGAACGAGAAGTAGTAATACTTCGGAGAGCTCGGAGTGGAGTTGAAGTACACTTCCTGTAAGCACATGGACACGTCACCAATCACCATCGGAAATATCATACCATAGGGACAGGGGCGTATTTACCCTAGGGCCAAGGGGGCCATGGCCGGGGGCTCCGAGGGGCGGCCCGAGCCGCTCCGAGGGGCGGCGCGAGCCGCCAAAACTTACTGGCCCCGGGGCGGCAAAACTTACTGGCCCGGGGCGCCAAATCTTTAAATACGCCTCTGCATAGGGAGCTTGTACTCAATCAATGCGGATATACGCAGAAATATCATACAAAAAAAAACAAGACTATTATATGTTAGAACAGCCTCCAACGATGACGGTGGATAGTCCGCCATGTTGGAGGTTAGTAAGCAGTCAGCGCGCACGTGCTGCGCAGGCGACGTTCGGGCAAGAAGTGAGAACCCCAAGAACTATTCGCACTGCTGACAGACCGGAATGAAGTAGCTGCAAACCATTATAGCTACCTTCACATCAAACTACACCGTCATCTAGCGGCGCCACATAAACATCACCAATAGTTTGACTTACCGTCCGCAAACGCCATAGACTAGGTGAGGAATGACAACACTCAGTACACCCAGTCGTGTACTGCCCAGTCAGAATCTAGCAAGTTTTAAGTATTCTCCGACATATATTAGTTATACCTCACATTAAATAGACGAAAAAAAAACCGGCCAAGTGCGAGTTGGACTCGCGCACGAAGGGTTCCGTACCATTATCTATAGAAACAGCAAAAAAATCACGTTTGTTGTATGGGAGCCTCCTGTAGCCTAGTTGGTAGTGACCCTGCCTACGAAGCCGGAGGTCCCGGGTTCGAATCCTGGTGAGGGCACTTATTTGTGTGATGAGCACAAATATTTGTTCCTGAGTCATGGATGTTTTCTATGTATTTAAGTATTTAATTATCTATATAAGTATGTTTATCGTCGTCTAGTACCCATAGTACAAGCTTTGCTTAGTTTTGGACTAAGCCGATTTGTGTAAGATTGTAAAAGAAAAAATATATATTAAAAAGTTACTTATTCATTCAGTTTTTTTAGTATTTGTTGTTATAGCGGCAACAGCAATACATCATCTGTAAAAAATTCAACTGTGTTATTATCACGGTTGTTGAGATACAGCTGGTGACAGACACAAACTGACACGCACTAAGTATGTGAATAGATACAAATACAAAATTCTTTATTTTCTTAAATTACAGTCTAAATTTATGATAGGGATGGAGCCGCCCGGTAAGCAAACAATGCCTGTATTGGGAAGCTCCTAAAATATACTTAGCGAGTGTCAATTTATAGTGGACTTGTTTCTATTGTACGGGGTGGTCCGGAACCCTCGTTGCGCGAGTCTGACTCGCACTTGACCGGTTTTTATTTAATTTTATTCTCAGTTTGTAATATTTTTTTTTTTTTTTTTACCTTATCCACCTCCAGGAAGAAATCCGTGACCCGTCGCAGTTTAATTGACACGGGTACGTTCGTCGGATTCGACGTGGTGATCTGTATCGTCGGCCGGTTAACTGTTGTAATGTCTGAAACATATGCTTATTAGCAGTGATCGGATCTAAGATGCAATTTCCCGGGGTTTAAGTTCGTAATATTAAGGTGGATATGACTTACAATCCCGCGACTTTTTTTGTTACCTATCTTTACAAAAAGGTAAATAACTTTTAATTTTAAGTAGTTAACAGTATAAAATTAACAGAAAATGTAATAACAACAAAAATGTTTACAGTACCTACTGCATAGAAGAACTGAACGTATCTTGTATGTCTTATCTTTTATGTATTTTTATTATTCTTATGTGTTTACCAGGGTATACAAGAAAAAGTAATAATTGTTATTAGTTCACTATCACTATTTCGTTAATCTTATAACCAGGGCTCGAACTTTTAGTGCTGATGACGTTGCATTGCACCGCACATAGGATGCCATCAAATAGTCTTTTCGTAAACAATTACCACTTATCAACCTCTTTTATTAAATGAAATGGCCACTTGAAATGAGTAGTATATAATGTCTTGACTAACATTGTCAATAAAATCGAGCCCTGCTTATCACATTCTCAACTTATCGACAAATAATAATAATTTCAGTTATAAATACCCATTATTAGACAATTCTAGTGTGCTTTAAGTGTGCAAATATTAAGTGACGTATATTTTAATTTACAATAGCCCATTTCCCAAAATCCCGGGAGATCCGAGACACATCCACGATAAACATAACGTTTGAGGTCGTTCACCCCAAATTGCATCCTAGATCCGATCACTGCTTATTAGGGAATCTTCATCATCACGTCAGCCGAAAGACGTCCACTGCTGGCCGCCACCCGCATCCAGCGGACTCCGGCGATTTAACCGACTTCAAATCAGTAGCCAAATTGCTTCAAGTTTGCCTATACAATTTGAAGAGTTCTCTCGATTTCTGCAGGATCCCATCATCAGAACTAGATTTTGGTGACAACGGGACCAATCAGGAAGTATACCTACCATCATCATCATCATCATATCAGCCGAAAGACGTCCACTGCTGGACATAGGCCTAGTCTAGGAAGTATTATGCTTTCTAACAAAGAAAGAATTGTTCAAATCGGTTCATAAATTACCGAGTTATCGCGTAACGTAACGTAAGTTGAAAAACACCCGACTTTTTCATTTCAAAGGGTAATATCTCAAAAACGACTCAACCGATTTTGTTCAAACGCAGCTAAGAACCATCTCGACCACGTCAGCTTTCGGACAAAAAAACGGCATTAAAATCGGTCCACTCGTTTAGGAGCTACGATGCCACATACAGACACACAGATATACACTACACGTCAAACATCCAACACCACTTTTTTGCGTCGGGGATTGAAAATAGTATACATATTTTGAGACTTGACCACATGTGGTCCTTAGTAGCAAAGTAATAGAGAAAAAAAAATCTTTCTGTAATTACTGTTATTAGCAAGATAAACAGTCGCCATCACATACATCGGAGCAAACAAGCACGTCAGAAACATCGGAACACACATCTATTTTCAAGGCATTAGGGTGCATGTGCCGATATTTTTGAACACCTATAGTGTACCTATGTATGTGATGGCGACTGTACATACATGTGTGATATATTGTTCAATCATATGTAACGCCTAAAAATACATATTTGCCTTTCGTTGTTCAATAATTAATTCAATCGGTCCCTCAATACTAAGGATCGTGACCGCTATGTTACCGTCGGGGAGTGCAGATGGCTCGCCAATATGTCACCGTCGGGGAGTACAGATGGCTCACCAATATGTCACCGTCGGGGAGTGCAGAGCTCACCAATATGTCACCGTCGGGGAGTACAGATGGCTCGCCAATATGTCGCCGTCGGGGAGTGCAGAGCTCACCAATATGTCACCGTCGGGGAGTACAGATGGCTCACCAATATGTCACCGTCGGGGAGTGCAGAGCTCACCAATATGTCACCGTCGGGGAGTGCAGGTGGCTCACCAATATGTCACCGTCGGGGAGTACAGGTGGCTCACCAATATGTCACCGTCGGGGAGTACAGATGGCTCGCCAATATGTCACCGTCGGGGAGTGCAGAGCTCACCAATATGTCACCGTCGGGGAGTACAGATGGCTCACCAATATGTCACCGTCGGGGAGTGCAGAGCTCACCAATATGTCACCGTCGGGGAGTGCAGGTGGCTCACCAATATGTCACCGTCGGGGAGTGCAGGTGGCTCACCAATATGTCACCGTCGGGGAGTACAGGTGGCTCACCAATATGTCACCGTCGGGGAGTACAGATGGCTCGCCAATATGTCACCGTTGGGGAGTGCAGAGCTCACCAATATGTCACCGTCGGGGAGTACAGATGGCTCACCAATATGTCACCGTCGGGGAGTGCAGAGCTCACCAATATGTCACCGTCGGGGAGTGCAGGTGGCTCACCAATATGTCACCGTCGGGGAGTGCAGGTGGCTCACCAATATGTCACCGTCGGGGAGTACAGGTGGCTCACCAATATGTCACCGTCGGGGAGTACAGATGGCTCGCCAATATGTCACCGTCGGGGAGTGCAGAGCTCACCAATATGTCACCGTCGGGAGTGCAGGTGGCTCACCAATATGTCACCATCGGGGAGTGCAGAGCTCACCAATATGTCACCGTCGGGGAGTGCAGGTGGCTCGCCAATATGTCACCGTCGGGGAGTACAGAGCTCACCAATATGTCACCGTCGGGGAGTGCAGGTGGCTCACCAATATGTCACCGTCGGGGAGTACAAAGCTCACCAATATGTCACCGTCGGGGAGTGCAGGTGGCTCGCCAATATGTCACCGTCGGGGAGTACAGAGCTCACCAATATGTCACCGTCGGGGAGTGCAGGTGGCTCACCAATATGTCACCGTCGGGGAGTACAAAGCTCACCAATATGTCACCGTCGGGGAGTGCAGGTGGCTCGCCAATATGTCACCGTCGGGGAGTACAGAGCTCACCAATATGTCACCGTCGGGGAGTGCAGGTGGCTCGCCAATATGTCACCGTCGGGGAGTACAAAGCTCACCAATATGTCACCGTCGGGGAGTGCAGATGGCTCGCCAATATGTCACCGTCGGGGAGTGCAGATGGCTCGCCAATGGCTCCGGTGTCACGGTGCATGCCGCGCATGGTGTTCCCGTAGTCCAGTGAGCTTTGTGTTACATACTGAGTATGAAATTAGCATGTTCAGTGGTATAGTATACTTACTAGGCCCCGCATCGTGAGGGCACAGTGTGCGCGCCATATCGTTGGTCCGCGATCGCCAGTTGTTCGTCTGCACTACTAGAGGGAGCTCCCATGATGACACTCCTAAACACATGATATAATAAGGTATAATATAACATCGAAGTCAAGGTTCTTTATTATTCAATTGGGTACTTTCCTGGGTAAAAAATATATAATTCTTTTTAGTCTGTCAGTTAGATTATCAAAAAATATTGGACACGTATTTTTTAATTTATCAATCAAACAAAAAAAGATGAAGATATAGCCCGTTTAAGTTCCGCGTGACGTCACGTTATGCTAAAGTTCCGCGTGACGTCACGTTATGCTAAACAGTGAAGCGTAATTATTTGCATGTTTGCAAGTATGGAGGGAGGGTGGGCGCATCAACCGCATACAAAATAGTCAAATAGTCGCATCTCATCTCCACTGATGGACCAGCACCTTTTCTAGCGGAATTATCTTCATCATCATATCAGCCGAAAGACGTCCACTGCTGGACTCCCCCAAAGAGTGCCAAAGTGACCGGTCCTGCGCCACCCGCATCCAGCGGACTCCCGCGACCTTTGCCAGGTCATGGGTCCACCTTGTGGGCGCCATACCCACGCCGCGCCTTCCGGCACGTGGTCGCCACTCGAGAACCTTTCCGCCCCAACGGCCATCGGTTCTACGTGCAATGCGTGTTTAGCGGAATAACAAAGGAATATTGTTCTCATAACATATCATGGACGTCAAAGTGACGTCTGCTTCAATAAATAATTTTATTGTAATAGTAAATTGTTTAAAGAGGGGCGTTAGTGGAATATTGCGAACAAGGGTCTATAAGAAGCCCGACGCCGAAAGCGGAGGGCTTTTGATGACTCGAGTTTGCAATATTCTTACGCCCGTGTACACGATGTTTTTCATCACATTTGCGAGGAAAGAAATAACTACATAAGCACCAATCAAAAATTGACGAAATTGAACAACTTCACTTCCAGATCAGTGCGAGTGGAGCGCGCAGCTTCAATATTTCAACCAATCACAGAGCAGTATTCTTGTAGCGCGTGGCCAACTAGATTATTTTCATCCAATCACAGAGCAGAATTCTTGTAGCGCGCGGCCAACTAGATTTGCCCTCGCGAGTTGTAAAAAACCATAACTCCCGCGGGAACAACTTAGGCCATTGTCCTTCTGTATACAGGCATGTAATAACACCATTTCCGAGCAAGTGTGATAAAAAAGCTATTATTTATAACTAGTGTCCGACCGAAGGTTCAGTTTCGGTTTCAGCTAGAGGCTCTAGTATACGTTTTATCGATACAATACGTTTACGAACGCGTTTGCGTTTAGTTTCAATTTGTATGGCAACGCGAACAGCGCCTCTGGTGGTAACTATTAGGAACTACGCGTTGCCATACAAATTGAAACTAAACGCAAACGCGTTCGAAAACGTATATGTATCGATAAAACTTATACTAGAGCTACAGTTTCAGCCAAAAAATCATGTTTCGGCTGTAGTTTCGGTTTCGGCCAAAAAACGGCCGAACCTTACGAAACGGTACTTCGGGTCGCGTTCGGCTAACTTCGGGTGCGCTCGTGCCAAGTTGCCAACCGGCACTATGGCGTAGCTCGCCGGCCACCGGCTCAGTGAAGTGACGCTTTGTGTGCTTGTTCCCGGAATTATCGTAACTTGTAGTAAACCTTGATTTATGTTTGTATAAAATTAATAATTATGTTAATATTTGTATAAAAGCGGTTTTACATCATTTTTAGGGTTCCGCAAGAGTAAAACGGGACCCTATTACTAAGACTCCGCTGTCCGTCTTGTCTGTCTGTCTGTCACCAGGCTGTATCTCACTGATACCGTGATAGTTCCAGTTGAAATTTTCACCGATGATGTATTTCTGTTGCCGCTATAAAAACAAATACTAAAAACAGAATAAAATATATATATTTTTGATAATGGTACGGAACCCTTCGTGCGCGAGTCAGACTCGCACTTGGCCGGTTTAAATTTTTTTCAACGATTTTAACAAGTCTACGAAAGGTTCAGTTTCGGTTTCGGCCGAAACTAGAACCAAACCCGAACCTTCGGTTTCGGTTTCGACAAAAAACATGTTTCGGTCGGACACTGTTTATAACCCACACCAGAACTTTCCTTTTTTTTTATACTACGACGGTGGCAAACAAGCTTACGGCCTGCCTGATGTTAAGCAGGTACCGTCGCCTATGGACACTTGTGAGTCCAGAAGAATCACAAGCGCGTTGCCGACCCTTTATTCACTTGAGGATTCGCTGTGTTACCTTTCTGCTGAGTGGCGGTGACGAACACTGGATGGTCACCATCCACGGCGTCGGTGGTGGACACATGGACCCGCGTCGGCAGGTGGCGCCGGTTCTCATCAGACTCCTGCGCATCAAAAATCATCTTTGTGAAATAAATAAATTACTACTTAAGGCGAGGCCGGTCCAGGATCTGACGAAAAGATTGATTTTTGAGCTTCCAGTGTGAAGTAATAATTAAGAATTCTACTAGAGAAAAATTACTGTAGACTGAAAAAGAAACAAAGGAACACAATAACCGAACATAATATTAAAAAATGGCTTGGTAACTCTGTAAAAAAATCTTAAATATCACCATAAATATAAACTTTATTAAATCTGTAATGTGATTTTTAGGGAAATTATTATTTAACCCTTGAGCGCGACACGCTGACAACAATTCTATTCTCTTTCGGTAATTTGTACACTGATTTTCTTCTAATTTCTACAACAAACATTCGTTCAATGTGGCCATCGACCCGCGAGCCCTGACGCGACTAAATCTAAATGGTGGTCATTATATATGGTTATCGAACACATATCGAATAGATAATAGTAGTTTATGTGACTGTACATAATGAAGGGCATTAAACACGAGTGTGGGTTTATAGGGTAATAACATCACACGAGTGTTTTAATGCCTAATGATGTACAGTTACATACACTACTTTATCTATCCACATATCATAAGCCTACATGATGCATTCAGGAGCCGCATATTATGACTGGCATCGCGGCGTTGTTTTCTGGCAGCTGTCATAGTTTTTTTTAAATTCAGAGACAAACTAGAGTCCGCCCCCAACTATCATATCATTCGATATCTTACTTACGTGCGACATTTGTCAAATTTGTATGCATATTGACAATTCATTTCGAACTAAACGTCATCTCGACTGATATTAGAATAGAGGTCAAATCAATTTTTTTTGTTTTTCAGAGTTGTTCGAAATTTAAATGAAATAATATTATCGAAAACGATGTTATTATTTAGCAATAATAACAGTTTCACAGATAAGAAATTTGTCCTAACAGAATGGTCTATTTTTATGGTGGTGATAATGTGCGGTTCTTGAACGCATCATGGAGGGTTTATGATATTTGGATAGATAAAGACATTGAGGGATCTAAGTTACCTATTTTATTTAATCGTATGGCATACATTATTTGGCCTTTGAGTTTGTCACTTTTTAGTACCACCCAGGGGACACGTGCAGGGTTGTGGTAGGTGGCTCCTGCGGACGCAAGTGACAGTTGTCCCCCCTTTGTCAAGTGAGTGGACAACTCGACTGTTAGAGGTTCTTAAGCCGCCCGAAGGCCTCTAACTCGGCTTAACGACCACTGTCAATAGACAGCAGCCGGGATCAACTGCTTAGCGTGCCTTCCAAAGCACGGAAGCGCTCATTTATACTAACCACTCAAACAGGCGGTCACCCATCCAAAGACTGACCGCTGCCATCTTTGCTTAACCTGCGTTATCGTTTCCGACTCGCAGGCGCCGCTGGGCTATGTACGCTTCAAGTTACCTAAGTTACCTATAGTATAGGTAGTATGATATTTAATTGCCATTACCTGCTTTGAAGAAATATCTAAAATCATCCTTGCTAAAAAAGGGATACTATACTGTCGAGGACTACTTAATAGATAAAAATGCTTGGCCCAGCTTAGTAAAAAAATAAATAAAAAAATAATGAAAAGTTGATAATTATTTATAACTGATTACCTTGACATTACTTATAAATCTTATAATATATAAACTATGCCTATTTACTTAATGTATTAATTGTTAGTTTAACTATAGACGATGCACGTACACACGTAGCTGAATTTAATTTCTCCATTTTATTATCTTAAGGTATTTTAAAAACAAATTTTATGTAAAAATCCCCGTGACATGTCGTAATAATTTTAAGTCTTAAGTATAATTAATAGAACCTGAGTGTTTCTAGTGTTGTAGCTGATGACGGACGATGCAAAAGTGGTTCGATGATGATGGTTCTATTTGAATAAATAAATTATTTATTTCTTTCTTTCTAAGGCTACATTATTCAACATTCTGAAGCATTTTACAAGTTATCACCCGGGAAAAAATTATTGACGAAAAATTTGCCCAGTCCGGGGACTATTAGACGATTTATTTAATCGTATGGCATATATTATTTTTGGCCTTTTTGAGTTTGTCACTCTTTAGTACCACCCAGGGGACACGTGCAGGGTTGTGGTAGGTAGCTCCTGCGGACGCGAGTGACAGTTGTCCCCCCTTTGTCAAGTGAGTGGGCAACTCGACTGTTAGAGGTTCTTAAGCCACCCGAAGGCCTCTAACTCAGCTTAACGACCACTGTCATAGACAGCAGCCGGGATCAACTGCTTAGCGTGCCTTCCAAAGCACGGAAGCGCTCATTTATAGGTATTTTATTATTTGCTTTGAATAAATATCTAAAATCATCCTTGCTAAAAAAGGGATACTATACTGTCGAGGACTACTTAATAGATAAAAATGCTTGGCCCAGCTTAGTAAAAAAATAAATAAAAAAATAATGAAAACTTGATAATTATTTATAACTAACCTTGACATTACTTATAAATCTTATAATATATAAACTATGCCTATTTACTTAATGTATTAATTGTTAGTTTAACTATAGACGATGCACGTACACACGTAGCTGAATTTAATTTCTCCATTTTATTATCTAAGGTATTTTAGGTATAAAGTGGTTCGATGAATCCTATTTGAATAAATAAATTATTTTTTCTACTCCTGTACCGTTATCTTTCATTTATATAGGCTGTAGCTCAAATACAATGACACCACTAATAAGTCGTCGAAACACTCTATGCTCTATGGCCCAAAAACGAACTGTTTAGCGTACTTTTTTGGTTCATACATTTTTCATAAAAGCACTGTTTAACTTTTTTTTAAATCGGCCGCTATATTGCAGTGGTGCCAACTTCATAAACAAATATTTCAAAATAAAAGTATTTATTTACGATTTAATATTTGTATATTATAAATTATTTACTACAATAATAATAAATCATCATCTATTGTGTGTTAAATTACATGTTTTATAAATTCTTGGAATTATTTATAAAAATAAACAGTTCGAATTCGGTCCGGGTCCGGATTCGGTTTGGTTTGGATGGCAAGTGCAAACAAATTAAAAACAAAACAAACCATAAGCAAGACCTGTGACATTTCCGATTTCCCTCAAAAATACAGTTCAAAATGAAAAGATGAAAGATGATAAACTATTAGTCCTAAACTATTAGATTCCTAAATTATTAAATTCCAAGAAAACAAAGTGTATCAGATTCACTTTACCTAATGTCAAGCACGTAAACAATACCAGGATCAAATTAAAGGGCGATGAACTGGAATTTGAAGATAGAACAGTGTTTTTAGGCATCACCTTGGACTCAAAACTACAATGGCATGCGCATATCGACACCCTAGCCGGCAAACTTGGTTCTGCAGCCTATGCAGTAAGACGTATAAGACAGTTAACAAACGTTGAGACGGCCAGGCTGGTGTACTACAGTTACTTCCACAGTGTTATGTCCTACGGAATCCTGTTGTGGGGAAAAGCGGCTGATATCCAGACCATCTTCGTGCTACAGAAACGAGCTGTACGCTCCATCTACGAACTAAAAGCCCGAAATTCTCTCAGGGACAAATTTAAGGAGGCAAATATTCTTACTGTAGCATGCCAATACATTCTTGAGAATATTATGTATGTGCGGAAAAACCTTCAGGACTTCAATCTCAACAGTGATATCCACGACTACAACACCAGAAGTAAACACAAGATCGCAGTGCAGTACAGTCGTCTTCGCAAGGTTAGCACGTCGTTCGTGGGGAACTGTATACGTTTTTACAATAAAATACCTACCGAAATTGTTAATTTGCCGTTAAGTAAATTTAAGTCTCATATAAAAAAATATTTGCTAAGCAAGGCGTATTATAATGTCAACGATTTCATAAACGACAAAAATGCCTTTAAGCCAGTAGCAGTCAAATTGTATTAGAATTAATATACCTTCGAGTATGATTGTCTTGGCGTATTACCTTTGTAATTATTATAAGTACCGGAAATAGCTGTTCCGTTTTATGTAACATGAGAGCACGTAATGCTTTTTCTCGCCGAACAAGTAGCTTTAATCTTTGCTATTATCAATGTCCAGTGTGGCTTGAATATGTCATGCTCGCTTAAAGGGCTTTGCTTACGGTGGCGTCGTTGATCGGGTCGCCACCTTCCCTAACATATGGTTGAGGGAGGCGATGGCTGAGATATGCGTCATACTCGTGATCGGGTGCTGTTTGTGGAGTCCGGTCTGTTCATGCTTGCAAGGGCATAGTAACTACCTAAATACTAGTGTTATTATCATTATTTTGACGAGAGACATCATTCTGTTCTTGACACGTTTTATTGTTATTGACCCTGTACATCTCTGACAATATTACATTAATGATCCTTTTTTTTCTGTTTTAACGCTTAGGGACAGTATACATCTCTATAAGAACATTAGAATAATTATTAATTGTATTTGGATGCTCAGAGACATTAGGTATACATCTCTGGGGTACTAAATTATATCATAAACTTATTGTTAATTCTGATACAGACCTTATATCGAATGTATTTGATAATATTTTACAATTTTGGATTGTTCTAGTTTTCATTCAGTGACATTTAGTTTGTAACCATTTAGGTACTAATTAGTTAAAATCTGCAATTTTAAAATGATTATTGTGTAAGATTATTAATATTATATTGTAGAACACCATTTGACATGTAAAAGTGCCCTTGTGGCCTATTTGCAGAATAAATAATTGATTTTGATTTTGATTTTGATTTTGATTTTTGATAATTAATATTTTATTCGTGTTTGTGAAGACAAAAGTGTACGTTCCTTTTAACATGGTCGAAGAAATTAATAACTGCACTCCTGAAGAAATTGTGTGAGTAGCAAAAGTACGAATAGAAAACTTGCTGCCTGAAAAGTTTAACTATTCTGTAGTCTGTTATTTATTTAAAATTTGTCGTAGAAAAAGTATTGTATGCAACGGTGTATAACTAGTCTAAAAACGCTCGTTTTAAGACCTTTCTTATACAACAGTTGCATAAAATACTATATTTCTTTCTTCTTTTTTTTTCTAAGGCTACATTATACAACATTCTGAAGCATTTTACAAGTTATCACCCGGGAAAAAATTATTGACGAAAAATTTGCCCAGTCCGGGGACTATTAGGCGATCACGGAGTATCACTGTGAAACGCGATAGAATGAATTGTCACTTCTGTGGTGCGCGAGAGCTGAGTTTAGCCGAAGTGGCAAGTGTGACAGGCCTGGACCGATTATATACTTACCTCATTCCAGATAACAACGGACGAACTCGTCTACGTTTCTTCGATTATCTAGATTTTAGGACATCAGAGGGAAATATTGAACTATTTATACTAATTGGGTATTTGACAACAGTGAAAATAAATTGTTTTTTCATTAGCAACAGATAAACATTACGAAAATACTCGGAAAGTATCAATCTTTCATTTCAGTTTGCTATTTTAAGATTTTTAAATTCATAAAAACGTCATGTGACGTCACTAGCAAGTAATCCCTACAAATTCCATACTATTGGAGCGTTTTTGACGTTTCATAAAAAGAAGCTGATTTGACTTTTGTCAAATACCATATTCGATCATTAAGTGCCTTTTAAACATAACGGTAGCAATGTTGTTGCGTTTCAAAATGGTTTTTATTGATATCGCATGACTATTAACGCACTATTTTCATAATGCGACATATATTATATAGTATAGGGTATAGTTCAGACTTACCTCAGTAAAGTCTAAGACCTGTTCCGTAGTCGAATTCACAGTTATGTTGATCCGTTTATCATATTTGTACCTGAAATGAAAAACAAGATTCGGTCAAAATTTTTAACAAGCACAAAAAGTTAAAAAACCTGTAACCCGATTACGGAAAAGTAATTCAAAAAACCGGCCAAGTGCGAGTCGGACTCGCGCACGAAGGGTTCCGTACCGTTGTCTATAAAAACGGCAAAAATATCAGTTTTTTAGTATTTGTTGTTATAGCGGCAACAGAAATAAATCATCTGTGAAAATTTCAACTGTCTAAATATCACGGTTCATGAGATACAGCCTGGCGACAGACGGACAGCGGAGTCTCAGTAATAGGGTCCCGTTTTACTCTTTAAGTACGGAACCCTAAAAAAACATCAAAATCGGTTCAGCATCTTAACTACTCACTTGCTTTCGGATTTTAAAAAATGTATCCTAAATTGCTTTAAATTTTTTTGTTATCAAGGCAGCCCATACTTCTCTTGGCAACCACAGTTGCCAGAAGCAAATTTAGAGGTGCACGAAATTAAATAGAAACATAGACCGCTAAAATCATATCCCTTCCGAAAGGCGAAAGCCTCTGTACAGTCAGTATCAAAAGTAGCTACGCAAACGAAGACGTCAAAAGTCTTTATTAAAAGGGAATAAGAACTTTTTTTTATTGAACCAAAACATGGATTAGACTGTATAGTTTACAGTAAAATTTGCGCCAAACTGCATAACAGTTTGTTGGCGAACATACCTCATAATATTAACTGCACCACATACTCATGTATATACCTAAATTTTTTTTTTATATATTTAGAGTAAGATAAACGTCGAGTAAGGTAAATTGTTTAATAATAAAATATTTTCTTAAGTAAAACATCAAATTGAAAACTAACATAGTTATATAAGTAAGAAAACTAGAAATACTTTATTAACAAATATATTTAACTCTGTAAAATTTTCAGTAGTTTTTGAGATATTGAACTTTTAAATTAAAATCTCGGGTGTTTTTCAACTTTTTTAAGTGGTAGTTATTTTTGGGACAGCCCATATGTCATGTCTATTTAAGGATTTAAGGGGACGTAGGTTCGTGGTCTTCTCTCCCTCTCACTGAGCATAAGCGTGAGCGAGATGGAAGTGCGTGTTTGGAAGCGCGGATATCATGTTTTTTAATTTTAATTATTTGTGCGTTTCAATAAATAAAAAAGTAATAGCTGATTTCCCTCAAACATGACATTGTCGATTTTTAGAACCAATTTTAATATGTTTAGCTGTTGTGGATAATTTGTTATGATTTTTTTAAGTGTATTTTAGACCTATGTTCGTGATTTTTTTCTATCGAGCGAAAGTCAAAAACTCAGGATTCGAATAGTTGATTTCCCTCGAAAAAGGCCTCTAGATTGCTAATTAAATTTAAGGCAGCCGTATTATAATCCAAACAAGAGCTACGATTTTTTAAAAATCTGTTTTTGGAGCTCACGTCGCCTTAAGCTAATGTGTTACAGTTAGGCATGTAAGCAGTCATTTTCCTCTCACAATAAGAAATAGTTGATTCTGTTTTTTTTCCCTAAAATTTCTGATGGTTAATTCTAGTTAAATTCAGTGTTGGTCGGATTTCAGTGTATTGTGGTATGTAGTGGCATAAATTCGTGGTGTATTATTATAAATTCACTTTACAAATCAAATCAAACTTTATTTTGAACCGTAAGTTAGTTTTTTTTTTTTTTTTTTATGGAATAGTAATTCAGTAATATTTTATATAATAAGTAGATGATTTAAAATAATAATAATAATTAACCAAATGGTAGCTTTCTTGAAATTTTTTGTATGATGACTGGCTTTTCAGATAGAGTTTTTCAGATAGAATTTTTAAATTATACTTTATTCAAAAATATATAAAGATAAACTTCATCTTACCTCCGACATGCAATATTTTTTTCACATTAAATATCGTCATTTTTCTTTAAAAAAGTACCGGTTTTTCATAGAAAATTTATTTCTCGTCCCTCTTTTAGTAGATAAGTAGGTATACCCAACAAACCCTAGCAATAATAGTTTATGAAGGAGCTTGTGGCACTCTAAGACAAAAGTGTCTATGGCAAGTTTCAAGATGATAAAATTCCTTACATCTTAGTCATACATAGATAATTGATCTGTACTTAAATCTTACAGAAAAAAATGTGAATGCGGAAAATGTAGTTTTTTTCCAAAATCTCTCATACTAGAGAATTTCGCGCCAAAATTGTACAATTCGGATTAAAAATATCAAATTTATAAGAGGAAGAGAAGAGAGGGTAAGTATTCATTAGGCAACATTTGTCAATAAACTGTTTACGAATTGATCAAAATGTTTCGCGACAAGTTTAACGTAAACACTGCTTCTGAAACTTAGCAGTCCACACTTGTCAGTTGTTTATAAACTCAAAATCATGTTTATAAACTCAAGTCATGTTTATAAACCCGCGCAACACACGTCCACACCTGTTGGTTTACGCTTATAAACAGTTTATAAACACTTGCTCTCCACTCGAAGTGGGGAACACGGCAACATGTTTAATAAACAATGTGTTTATAAACTGTTTACAGAGATGATGAAACATTGTGAAACACAGTTTATAAACAGTGTATATTAACAAATATTGCCTAATGAATACCCGGCTTAAGGTGAGGCATCTCGGGTGAAGCTACATACGCGACACTAAAAACCTACTAGGCGGCGCAACATTATCGTAATTCTCGCCAGAAACACACACCGCTACATTTCACGCACACTATCTCACTTTACTGTGACAGGTCACTGACCTCGGTATTTTTTTGCTTTCGTGATATTATACATGTAAATCAGTCACCAACCTCCATACAGAAAGTGAAATTGTCAAAACATCTTATTGAAAAATGTCAGACTTGTTGACATTTCCTTATTCTGCGATGATTCTGCGTATGTTTCTTAGGTACATTTTGGTATATGAAATATGTACTATTGATAAGTCAATAGATTAGTCTTTAGATTGGCAATGTCATAGCAACTCTATTCGGTCTTCGCTAAGGTGCAAAATTTCATGAAAATAAGCAAGCGAAAATTTATTAACATTGCTTGACAAAAGGGGTAACATTATGGTAAGGACTCAGATCGAACTGGCTTTTTGGGGGGCTTGAGCCTGGATGGATAATTAAATTTGAAAATTCAGTTTAATTCTCAAGTCTCAACTCATCAAAATAGAGGGGCCATTAAGCGATCACGTCAGTCAGAATGATCGAGCCTTGTTGGTACGTACCTATTTGTACGTTACTGGGTAGGTATCTATATTAGGTAATCCTTATTTTGCTACTTAGTTTTATAGTGTGAGAATGCAAAAAAGTAGGTACTACAAATAATATTAAGTATAAAAAACCGTCCTAAAACATAATTATACATTCGGTTTCTGCTGCTGTTGTAAGTGTTATTATGAAAGTGTAACACCAATGTATTAGGTATACCCGTAAACCAATATCAGGCCAGAATATAATTATACTAAATAGACCTAATAAACTCGTACCTACATATATTAATACGTATTTAGTACTCTTTAATCACTGTCACTGACACCCCCTGGTGCCTCTATGATTGTGATGTACGGTAAGTAGTGTCGTCAGCAAACCGAAAGTGAGTAATGTAGTCGCAGGTGATGGTGATACCTACATCAAAGGGTAGACACTAATAACATAATTATAGTAATTTGTTAGTGCTATGTGGAAGTCATTTGTATATTCATGAAGATCATAAAAACTTTCGGTGCTCTCCAGTATCACATCCAATGAACCTGGTTCAAAGCGATGCGTTGTTAGGACTATAGAATTCGACATTAAAATCGCAAAGCACGATGTAGTTCTGGTTTTTACAAGCTTTATATTAACTTCACCTGTTTGTATGTAGGTTAATTTTGTCAGTAACTTATTTGGTTTTGTTTTATGGATCAGTTAGGGTAGTGTAGACACAAATTTGCGACTTCGAAAAGCTTGTGCCAGTTGCGCGACACGCGTAAAACTGCGAAATTTTAGGACTTTTTTTACATTTACGCCTGAATTTTAAAGTTGATTAAAATGGGGAACTTGCATGGGACTTCAATTTTGAATAAATGGCACTCAATTGATGCGGATATACGTAGAAAAAAATACAGAATACAGAAGAAAAAAAAAAACGATTGTATTAGTTTTATCTCACGTTAAAATGACGAAAAAAAATTATTATTGTTTTGATAAAATAACATAACAGTTACACAGAATATTGAATTGGCACAGAAAATGATACTTTGTATGACAAGTATAGACTTAAACGCAAATGTTGTGGAGATAATTGCAAATTAATGACTTACTCCATAGTAAACGCGCCGAGAATATATGTTGTGACGTCATAGCATAAGCCAGTTTAATATAGAGCATTTTCGGGGGGTGCTGGCGCGTGCAGATTTCAAATGCATAATAAATCAGAAAAATAAATCATAAGAAAGTTTTAGTGCTACAGTTGTTTTAATGCTAAATTAAACATTTGATTTTCGCAATAAAATAAAAAGATGCAAGTTTCCTATTCCAACAATTTTATTTGAATTAAACTGCAAATCTGTAAGCTCTAAGGGGACGAAGCTATTGCCCTTCGAAAATTATATATTTTTCCGAACTTCGTCGATTTTAAATTGCCCTGTCTGGACCAAAACATAATCATAAATCCCTCGCGATATGAGAAAAAATATTATTAATAAAGTTATACTTAATTTAATTTGCTTTCATTAAAACACAGAGAGGTCTGTGAGACTAATAATTCAATCACAATCTCGAAAACACTAAAATAGGTAAAAATTGATTATCAAGTAATGAGACATTTGGTGTTACTATACTGACAAATGTATAGGTATTCAAAGGGCTTTGCATGCACATTTGCCACCAACTAGCAGAGAGCTAAGCTCAAATGCTCAGTTCTATGCTTAATTTGCTCAGGAAAATTATTCGAAATCATCGCTTTGATTTCGATAGGCGATGACGAGAACGATCTTGAGAAAGCCCAGGCACAACACGAACTCAAAAAACTGAAAGAACCTGAGGAAGAAAGCGTGGAAGAACCTGAAGAAAAGCTTCTAGCTGAACCAAACCAAAAGAAGTCTGTAAATTAAAAAGTAATTATCGTTTTTACATGATTTATAGCCCTCCGTATTGCTTTTAAAAGGCAGAGGGCGGGGCACATTGTGGTGCGGCGGGACAAACCTTTTAATCGGCGCCAGCCGGCAATACAGTATTGCGTTCGTGTTTCAGCATACAATAAAGAATTTTGTTATTTCACAGTAAACACTTGTACTTCGGTAATCACTTGTGGTTTTTGTATGTACACTTGTAGGATTTTTGAGTTTTTTCAACAGTTTTTGATTGAGCGTTAGCGCGCGCGCGATGGGTATTTTTAGTGCACTGTGGTTTGGGGTGGGGGTGAAGGAAAGTTGCCAGGTATGGTGTGTAATAGGATGCGTTCAAAAATGTGTGGTTGTATATTAAAAATAAATAAAGTAAATGAGTAAAATTAATAGTAATGTGTAGGTATTGGCGCCGCCACATTGCACATTTGATATTATTTCTTGTGTAACATTTATGTTGAATATTCAAATTTTAAATTTAGGTACCTAATGCATAAATTTTCATTGTTTATTTCTGTTCAATAGTAAGTGTCTATTAGTTGTTAAATGACAATCCTTAATTGGAGATACAATTTCCACTTTGTGTATTAACATTTTGAAAATTATTTTATTTTTATTACTTATTATTGACGATCGTGATAAGAACCTATATTGTAATTTTTATCTCGAAGGAAATAAATCTAAACCTAAATCACGTCGAACCGATGGCCGTTGGGGCAGAAAGGTTCTCGGGTGGGGACCGGACTGATGACCTGGTGAAGGTCGCGGGAGTCCGCTGGATGCGGGTGGCGCAGAACCGGTCATTGTGGCAATCTTTGAGGGAGGCCTGTGTACAGCAGTTGACGTCTTTCGGTTGATATGATGATGATTATTTATTGCTTTTTTCCATTGATACTTGGTACTCGAAGGCCTGTTGCACTCAATTCTTCAAAAAAGCTATTTTTAACTTTTTTTCGTATTTTCAAGATTGTGCATGTAGTCTTACAGAATTTATTAAAGGTTTGTATAAAAGAAAATTACATATCAACAAAACTTTATATCCAACAATTTTTCTCATTGGACGAGGGATTTTGCCAATATTTTGATCCGGACGGGACCATGACTTAAAATTGACAATCTTCGGGAAAATAGACTATCTTTGAAGGGCCATCGCTTGAGTTTATAGACCTGTGGCTTAACTCAAATTGTTTTAAATTTATTTATCTTTTAAAGTGTACTACAGCTTGATGGTCAAAGTAGCATAGTTTATGACTTTTAAACCAAAATTTCGTGTTCACACTATCCTAACTATATATCGGTTCAATATACCGAAAAACCATGCCCTTGCGATTTAAGCCTATTTTGTGTCGATTTCTACTGACCTATATCTACAAAGAATAATATAGGTAAGCAATATTATATCGTAAACTAGTGAATATCTGTGAGTTAATTCAAATGAACCCTAAGCATCCTCCAATGTGTGAATCCTCTTTAGTAGCAAGCGTCCATAGGCTTCGATATCTCGCAAACCGTGTGTTTGTTTGCAAAATACATGGTATAAAAAAATTGTACTAATAATAATTCTTTGATAATTGTACTGACTGCCGTACTTCCTGGATGGCCCCTCGATTTCGATTCCTGCTTGTAAGTAATGTATTTTATTTACTCATATTTCTTTTGTACGCATAGGATTACAAATGATATGCCATTTTATACTATATATGTATGTATCACATACATACATATAAACCTGAGCTCTGCTTGGGTGAAAATAGAGAAAAAGAATTTCCCAGATATGAGACTTAGCTGGTAAGGCGAAACAATTATATATTCTATACTACTATATATAGAATGGGTGGCGCAGGACCGGTCATTTTGGCACTCTTTTGGGGAGGCATATGTCCAGCAGTGGACGTCTTTCGGCTGATATGATGATGATGATATATAGAATATTTTTCATTTTCGCCTTATCACAAAGGTATAAGGTGCCAAATTGTAAACATAGCTCGGAAGTCGATTTTAGCTACCTAATTGTATTCTCATTGGCAAGATCCGTCACATCATTATATCCTTCCCATAAAGCTTTAAAGGCCTGGCCATGAGTTTCTGGCTATAAACAGCGAGCGGCAGCGGGAACGTGCTATTCCGGATAGGCATACCAATTCCACCATAGCGTTTAAGATACGGAACCGATTAATAAGGTGTCAATCGATTCATAATAACGCTCCGTGTGTCCCATCTACGTTAAACTAGACATGCTAATTAGCTTGAAATCTTGCGAGTATGGTACGGAACCCTCGTGCACAAGTCCAACTCGCACTTGACCATGACGCAAGCAGATTACAAAATCAGCATACTTAATCTAAATATGTCTGTTCTAGTGAATTCCTTAGCCTCAGAGTAGGTAAAGAAAATGAAACAAATTCTTCATTAGTAGAAATGTTTTATACCACAAGACTAAAAAGTATATCATTCAATGTAAATAACATCATACAATGAAATCATCCTACTTCATTATTTGTAGGTAAAAAAATATGTTAGGCAACAAAATTATGCAAAACTATATATTATGCAATGGAATACCTTACTGTTTAGGCATATTAATTATTATAATTATTTACTACTTCTTCTTCCTCACTTGACTTTCAAACTCTCACTCAGGTCTGCCATGAACCCGCTTAGCGGGCGCCTACGCCGTAGGCATCGCTCCTTGTAGTGCGTAGATATTCTGGGCAGTGAATGTGTTCAAAACTTGGAGTTGAAGTGTAGTTAGGAGGTATCTTGAAGAACTGTATCCAATTGGGTGACAATAATCCGTCTTGATTTGACCACAATAAACACAAATTACATCATGCTTGCAGATTCCGAGTAGGTATAAATATTCTGACAATGTCTTTCCACATTCAATTGGTTGGAACTGCAGGGGATTTAACTTAATGGCGTCATTATTACAGCGGATCACAATATACTATCATAATCGTTATAGTTTGTACACTATACGATTTTCATTGTATTTAATATATTATTATTTTATTGAAAACGATATATCTAAGTCCTAAGACAGCGTAAATGCCAAATGTCAAATCTTTCTATATGACAGATCGCTGCCCCAATATTATAGGGTTCTATGTTGCACTTTTATCAACTTGAAATTTGAAGTCTGTCAGAGTGACACTAGGTCTAAATTGAAGTACCCCGACAATGTAACATAGAACCCTATAATATTGGGGCAGCGAGATGTATATGATAGTAATAAACCGTACTAGACAATGTGACCCGTGTGATACAAAAATATTCCACATTCTAAAGAAACGTATTCGAACTTCTTTCATTAATAACGGGATCTTAAGATGAGAAATATGAAAAATCGGGTTGTAATCGTAGGGTTTGTGAACGAACTTTTGTGTTTTAAATTAGAACAAATTGTAAAAATGACCGAAAATCTATTTTAAACGTTTATCCACCCACATGACACCCTATTAATTCTCCCTGAAAACGTATTATTTTCTAACAGCTGGTATTAAACTAGCGAATTTTACAGTTGTCAAAATGCAAAAATCGCGACAGACGTCCGTCCAGCCGGAGGCCCCTTGGCCATCTGCCTACTAAAATTCAAACGAATGACTTACGCGCATCCGTTTTGAGCGAGATTTTATATTTATGTGCTTAATGTTACTAATTTACGTTAATTAAAAATAAAATTAGCCTACTACGTTGTCAAATATATAATAAGGAATAAAAGGATACAAAAATAAATACTGAACATTGACTAGCAAAAAAATGGTTCTGGTTTTTAGTCAACTCGACCTACCGAAAAACGCGCAATCAGAGCTAACTTTTCGAGCCTAATTCATCGAGGCAAATTAATCAAATCGTGTGTTGGGCATTATATAATTGTAGCAAATATCTTCAAATAGCATTTAAATACGAAACCGTTACATTTTATGTAGTTTTCGCGTAATGAAGTAGGAATTTCCAAGCCCATTTTGGTACTTTTCTGAAGCTGCTTCACCTTAAGAGTACTACTATAATGAGTATTTTTACATACTGAAACAAGTCGGATTCAACCCTTGAACGTGGGAAAATGGGGGTGAATGCGGAAAAAGTAGGCGTTGCCAGCGACGCGAGATGCGACCTCCTGCATCATCATATCAGCCGAAAGACGTCCACTGCTGGACATAGGCCTCCCCCAAAGAGTGCCACAATGGCCGGTCCTGCGCCACCCGCATCCAGCGGACTCCCGCGACCTTTACCAGGTCATCAGTCCACCTTGTGGGGGGCCTACCCACGCCGCGCAAGCCGGTACGTGGTCGCCGCATATATACGAATTACTATGAACTAGTCTTCCACCATGTGAAATAAATTTACATTTCAACAACAGGCGGTCTTATCACTAAAGAGCCACAACTTTCATAATTAAAACTAACAAAACAGTGCAAATTAAATAAAAGCTTGTAAAATTAGTTAGTTTTGTAGTTACAAGTAAGGTGTGTATTAAGATTAGCATTTGGACTTTTTACTATTGCCCGTATGTCTGTCTGTCTGTCTGTCCGTCTGTCAACAGGCTGTATCTCATGAACCGTGATAGTTAGACAGTTGAAATTTTCACAGATGTATTTCTGTTGCCGACAAATACTAAAAATATTTTATATATATCGTCAACGTTTGGTGGCAGTATCAGAAGTTTTCCACTTTGATCGAAACTTAGAATTTCGTTAGCGGACGTTTCTGCTTAGTATAAATTTAGTACATAATAGGAAACAAAACTTCAATTAAACATAAACAATAGCAGACAACAGGTTGGTCATATTGCAAAAAGCAATCTCTTCCACCATTAATGGGTTTTTTTCAAACCAGCCTTGTAGCAAAATCTACTTTGAAAAAAAAACTGCCTATGAACAGTAAATCTGTCTGTGTTGCTGCCCACTATAAATTGCAAGGAACAAGTATTGAGATATTACATTGATTGTATTATCCGAATAATTATATAGTTAAGCCCACATGCATCATTGAAGAACTTGTACAAGAAAACGACAAAGTGGGACTCCAGATGCATATGTCAAAAACTTAAGTAATGACAAATCAGGAAAAAATACCTATTATAGTAAATTACAAGACTGGCGAACCAAAGGGCGGACTATCTATATACTCAGTGACAGTCAAGCGGCCCTTAAAGCGCTTGCGGCGCCGAAAGTGGACTCTAGACTAATTTATAATGGCGTCCAAGCACTAAACAGACTTGGAAGGCACAATAAGGTGCAACTAGTTTGGATACCAGGGCACAAGGGCTTCATCGGCAACGAAAGAGCAGATGAGCTTGCAAGAGGGGGCTCTACAAATCACTTTGTAGGTGCAGAACCATTTGTGGGACTCTCGCAGGGGACCATAATATCGGCCTTTAAAGCCTACGCCAAAACCAAACACCAACACGAGTGGAGGAATGAGGCTGGCTTAAGGCACTCTAAGCTCTTCATAGAAGGAGTGGACTCGGGCTGGACCAGAAAACTCTGGAAATCCAGTAGGAAGCAACTCAGAATTATATCTGGGGTGTTCACTGGTCACTTCGGGGTCAAGGATCTCTTGGCCAAGATGGGACTATCTGATAGTTTAGACTGTAGAATGTGTGGCGAGGAGGATGAGACTATGGAACACTTATTGTGTGAATGTCATGCCCTTGCCAGACAAAGAATGAACTACTTTGGTAACGGTTACCCGCAACCAAAGGAATTCAAGGTGCTCCCGGCGAACTGCATCATCCGCTTTGTGGAAATGATGGAGCAAGCCTGGGAGCAGGTATAAAGGAGAGGGCAAATGCACAAAAGATCCCACTGGGTCGAAGTGCATCCGAAAGGGCCCTCACCTAGATAAGATAAGATAAGATAAGATAAATTACAAGACAATCGATACCTGGGACAGATAATCTTTCCAAAGGACCTCACAACAAAGGAAGTAGAAAATAGAACCAGCATCGCATGGAAAAGATACTGGTCCTTCAAAGAAATCATGAAGAACCCCTATATACCCATCCATGCGAAAAAAAGAATATTTGATTCATGTATCCTGCCCAGTATGACATACGGGTGCCAGATGTGGAGCCTTACAAAACACAATATGCATAAAGTAGAAGTCTGTCATAATAACATAGAACGTAGTATACTCAACATTAAACTTTTAAGTTAAATACAATAATATAATAAAGCTAAAAACAATAAGGTAACAGACAAAAACAACCGTAAAATACTGTATCAGGAAACTCAAATGGAAGTGGGCAGGCCATATGATAAGAAACAAAAAAGATAGGCCAGGACAGGACTGTCCTGGAGAATATATTATATTATAAGTAAGTGTTAAATAAGTAGGTATAATTTGTAAATGTATTAAAATGAGAGAGTGCATCACTCACCAACAAACTGTGAATACAGTTCCTTTTTCTACTCCTCAACTTTAATCTTTGAATTAAGATTTCATACACGAAACTAAGATCACATACTTTTTAATCCTGGAGCTCCACGAGCTCAACACGGAGCTCGTATGGTTTCATAAGATAACCACCAGCAGTCATCTTATGAATCCAGGAGCTGTATAAGATTTAAGTCTCGTACCTTAATTAGGCCACTCAGCAAGCTTCGTGGCCTAAACATGGTACTCGACTTAAAAAGCATCCATTATATAACGATTGCATAAACTACTATTACGTCACATCTGGCCATAAAGTAGGAATTACCGCACGCTATGCGTGCGGAAAACCCCACTTCCTGGCCAGATAGAGACGTAAAATGTTGTACTCACCACGGGCGGTAACAAAGAAAGCCTCAGAGCGCATATTTATCATATAATATCATATAAGTCAAATACCTGCGATCTGAGACATTCTTTGTTTAACCGCCCTAGGTAAGTAATGTACTATTTTCGAGTTCAATGAATAAATAAATAATATTACGCATAAATATAATACATGATAATGTGATATGGCTTGTCATTGCAATGCTTGTATTGCATGACTATGTGAGTAAAATTGCCTGACAACAATATCTGAACAACCTTATACTCTACTATACTCCTAACATTAAAGTCGTGTTCACATCATTTTGATCACTTCGTTCTCGCACATATTTTCGAACTTGAATTAAATGATCATTCAATTTAAGTTACTTTGTCATTTTCCTTATTGGTCATAGCATATAGATCTTTGAATACTGTGACTCATCCATAATACTATTCCTTAATTTACTAAAGTCATAGGGGAATACCCAGTTCATTACATCTAAATTACAGTTACAAAAGTAATATAGGGGCTACTCTACTCACACATCATAAACAAAGTGTCTGTTCGTCCCATTTTCCGATGATAAGCTACTTTGAGCCGCACTATTTACCAGTCCATACAAAATCACAGTCAGAATCAACGGTTGTGCAAGCATTTCTTCTTCAAAAACTATATTTTCACTCGTTTATTTACGATGCAAAGTCGCAAAATAAACCGCCTCACGCCTGTGACATTTGCGAAGCACTTATGTCGATTTGACAGTGACAGGTGTAAAGAGAACGTTCGGAAATTAATAAAAAAAATCCGAATCTTCAGCGATGGATATAATAAGTTCACAACAGACATATATATAGATCGATTTTTAGAAACCAATTGGAAATTTTATTCTTTTATAACAAGATCTACATACAGATCATGATCTATAGCTTGGATTCGTATATCTTCACGATATCTACTGGCATTTTAATAATTTTCAGGAGTACCTGTCAGGTTGCAATATTTGAGTTCCGTAGGTGCATATATTATATTAATTATATTATGTACTTAATTTGAAATCAGGAAATCTCTAATGTTTAAGTTAAGTACTCTAACATAAGTGTATGACCTTATTTGAGATATAGTACTATTAATATATAGCCATGATTTGAATATGACTGTGGGGCTGACTGAAACAAACATGACCTGCCCTTATATTTAATTCATTTGTTCTGTAAAATTTCATTGTTCATTATTGTACCTAACCAGGGGAACAGTAGAACCGATCAACGAACAAAGGACAATAGGTTAGAATGAGGGTACAATAAAATAATGCACAAAAATTATTGATTTTCACTTATCGAACTTGCGCAAAGTTCTTTCGCTTGTCAATTTTCTAGATTTGTATTGAAAACACTCTCAACGAGAACAAATATTCCACGATATGTGGTCCAAATGGCACAAAATATCTCCAAATGTCAAAGCTCCTTAGATAAAGTTACGCTGTTGATGGGTCCATAGTGCAATTCGGAACAAAATTACTTTATTTGGTTTGACCATAGAGAACATACTAACAGTAAATAGATTGAAAATGGCGTCGTTTTGCCGATCAAATAAAATATTTTAATCTTTTCGTCAAAAAATTCTTCTGATTATATGTTTTTGTCTATTTCTCTATCAATAAAATTTTATACTATTCGGAACATAATACTAAGACGACGCCCGTGTTAAAGTGGCTTAATTAAGTTGTGAATTGTAAAAAGCAGTGTGAAAATGTGTTGTATTTTGTGTGGAGTGTTTTAAATCACGTTTACATGAATTTATCTTGGATCTCGAGGGCGAGATGTTATCGACGGTGGAGGAGAGCCGCGGCTACGACTTCCAGGATCCGGAAAACGCCAAGAAATGGCGCGGGATCTTCGTCGGCTCACTCAGAAAGGTTTGTATACAAAAACATTGATTGATAAAAGTTGGTTTTTGTTACGAAAATGACCGAAAAACCGCTTAAACTGTATTAAAAAAACCTCTCTTAGGTAACTACTTGTGATTTTAAATAGTTATTAGGCAGTTTAGGCATTCATTTGAGTAACAGATGTTGTAGTCGATTTATACTTATTTGAAGGTCTTTCTCGTAAGTCAAGGATAGGTGTCATAGGCACTACTCAATATTCTTACGAGTCAGCTATGTAAACAAAAAGTGAATTGAAAGTAATGACTAATTGCTATGTTAGTTCAAACTGTTTATATAACTATTCAAAACATTTTGTTAAATCTACTTTCAATTTACACAATTGTTAGATAATTCCATTGTATTTTTAATATAAATTTAATAAAAATACAGAAAAATATGTCCAACTATTTACTAATGTAGCAATCAGAAACTACCTAAGTACTACAAAACAAGAAAATTATGTACAGTATCTTGCATTCAGACTCACTGACATACAAACAGCTTACACAAGTTGATAAAAAATCATGCAATTTGATGATTAAATTTGCCTCTAGTCAATTAGTTTTGACACCAAATATACTAGACATCTGAACATATAATTTCCTTAACCGGGAATCCTTAAAAAACTGTTTTAAAACTGGTACAACCAGTTTACTAAAACCAAAATACAAATAATATAATGGAAAGTCTGAAAATTTATTGCAATCATGGGCCTATCTATGTAACTAAATAGTGCATGTTCAAATCTAATATGATTTTAAGTTAATCTACAGCATGTGACATTCATTTGAACATAAACAACACAATAATTGTATTTCTATTTCTGTCATGTTTGGTATGTTACTGCTAATGTAATGACATTATGTTTATTAATAAAAAATTAAAAAATACATTTTATCGAAAAAATATAACAATGGTGAGACCTATTAGTTTTTTAAATTTTGTTGAGCGGTAATGTACTGCTAACATTTAATTGATGTTTCAGATACATTGCGCGCCGAAATATTTGTATGAAATAAACTGCTTTTTTTAACTAGAGAGCACTGCAGCCTTTTCATTGTAATTTATTATTTTGGTTCAATATCGGAAATATTCGAAATGATCAGAAATATTCGAATAAAGGAAAATTTACTATTCATATTATTTGAATACACAAAATGGATGAATATTGCAAACCCTAGGTAGGTTGTTCTTCAATAGGCTTGTTGCGTGGTGTTAGAATTGATAACGTCGTGTTGCTAAATGGATAGTAAACCATCAAATGATTGTAATAAAGTAAAAATTACAAAATATAATTCAAATCATAAAAAGATATGAACCTTGAAAATTTAGAAAAAAAGTTTTTTTATTTATTGTCCAAGAGTAAATTTAAAGGTACCAATAGAATCCTTACGCTTTTATAGAAACAAATTTGTAAGACAACTATGGACCTAAACGCAGTATTTCGCGACCGAAACAGCAATTTACTTCATTTTCCATGCAAGGGTTAGTACAAATTGCACGGTATGACGTCATACTTTAAAGCCAATCATTATGAAGTGTTTCGGCTGCTGTCAGCGAGGTCCGTCTTTAACTCGATTTTTTGGGTATTAATGTCCTTTAAATGTAGTTGCTTCCATACAAACATTTGTTCATATACAAAAACTGGTTCGAATGGCATCGTAAACAAATTTAAGGTCACAAATCCATTCTTGTTTGTTATTTGTTTAATTTCCTACACAAGTAAATTAACACAAACGAGCGATGGCGCGCTTAATAAACGCATTCTATAGCTCTAGTATAAGTTTTATCGATACATATGTTTTAGAACACGTTTGCGTTTTGTTTCAATTTGTATGGCAATGCTTAGTTCCTAATAGTTACCACCAGAGGCGCTGTTCGCGTTGCCATACAAATTGATACTAAACGCAAACGCGTTCGATAACGTATATGTATCGATAAAACTTATACTAGAGCTACTGCATAGGCCCTTAGGTTTATTGAAAAGTTTAGAGTTGGAGAAAAACAAAGTGTGGCAAATAAAATTATGGATTTCATTAGTAACCCTATAGCATATTAAACCTATGGTTCATCGGAACGGAAGTTTTTTTAACAGTACGGAATAATTTGATATTTACTACCAGCTTTTTGGTGAAAGAAACCATCGTGAGGAAACGTGCTACATTTGAAAAGAAATTCAAAGTTGTAAGCGAAGCCCCCAACCCGCACTGGGCAGCAGATGAGGGGCCCAGCAGTGGGATGTACTATCGGCCAAATTGAATCCTGACCCAGCATGGAACCTTCTTACAATTCACTGACGTATATGATCATCATATTATGATCGTGCGTATATTCGTTAATGGGGAACTTGCATGGGACTTTTATTTCGAATTAATGGCACTTAATCGATGCGGCTATACATAGGGATATCATATAAAAGAAAAAAAAACGATTGATTAGCTTTATCTCACGTTAAAATTAAATTTTTTTTTTCGATAAAATAACAACAGTTACACAGAATATTAAATTAGAAATGATATTTTGTATCACAAGTATAGACTTAAACGCAAATTTTGTGGAGATAATTGCAAATTAATGACTTACTCCATAGTAAACGCGCGCAGAATATAATTTGTGACGTCATAGCATAAGCCCGTTTAATAAAGAGCGTTTTCGGGGGATGCCGGGCGCGTGCAGATTTCATATGAAAAATAAATCATAAGAGAGTTTTAATGCTACAGTTGTTTTAATGCTGGATTATATTTTTGATTTTCGTAATAAAATAAAAAGATGCAAGTTCCCTATTGTAACAAGGTTCTACGGTTGTTCATGATTAGACCCCGGGAGGTGCAAAATGGTAGCTGTCAAGTTCTAGGGATGCGTAAAAATTATTTTGAAATACTAGCTATGTATCGATAATTTTCCTTTACCATAATGAGAGTCTAAGACTTTAATTTAAAGTGTTTATTTTATAAAACAGGGCTTTATAATTACAAAATTGTTTGTTCAATATTTTTCATTTTTATAAATAAAAATCTTCAATCTTTCATCATTACTAACATGTTATCATTATTTTGCTAGTACGAACCATTCATAAATGAATTATAAATTAAATAATTAATAAATCTCTCTTTTATTTACACCAAAAGGGCTATAGTATTCTTAATGAACAATCCGTTTTTTTTAGATTCTCTGCAGTAATATAGTGCAGCCACAATGAATATATTCAACAAAAAACCTTGTATCGAAAAGGTTTATCTCAAGACACTCAAG
This sequence comes from Epinotia brunnichana, assembly GCA_963854355.1. Taxonomy (NCBI): domain Eukaryota; kingdom Metazoa; phylum Arthropoda; class Insecta; order Lepidoptera; family Tortricidae; genus Epinotia; species Epinotia brunnichana. Next base: position 2,058,987 of record OY977963.1, on the reverse strand, counting down.
AGTGTTCATGCACTGCCCTGCAACTCGAAACATTAGAAAAGTAAAATAGCAACCATTGTTCTTTGTTGTACTGATTATGGTTTATATTTCTGATGACAATGATTATCATGGATCCCAAAAAAAAACATGTTAAAATGTAGTCTAAAAAATGGTATAAGTACATATAAAACTAAATGTACAGAATAAGTAAGAGTATCGATATCAATATCATAAATATTTTTCCCATCCCTAAGAACTTGACAGCTACCAATTTGCACCTCTGATAGTGGGGTCTATTCATGATTCAGTTGGTTGGATTGTATATAGGCTGATATATTATTGCATGTGCTTTTTTTTTCTGATTAGGGTCGTCACCTTTGCACGTCATCATCGTTGCACAATGTCACTGTCAACAGTGTCAACGATCAGAAGAGTTAGGTTTAACCGAATCGGCAAGTGGGACAACCCTGCCTTCCCTGCTCATATTTCATAGGTCTTCGGACTATCCGCGTTTAAGAGTCCGCAGTAAGCTAGGCCGAAGTTCACCTAAATTTATACTGAGCAGAAACGTCCCCTAACGAAATTCTAAGTTTCGATCAAAGAGGAAAATTGAAAAATTTTTCGCCACGGGCGGGATTTGAATCAACGAATCGAGCTTACTGCGGGCTCTTAATGCTTTGTAATGATTGTTGATATGAATTTTGAAGTTCGGTTTAGTTTAGTGAGTACTAGGAAGCAGGGACTGGATAACCTAAAAATACCGGTATCTTTATTTTTTTCCGGTACCATAACCGCTTTCACATTAAGGTAACCGATATTTCGACTCCGGCGAGGCGGGCGAGGTCGACCGGCTTAAGGAACATATTTTTCGGTATCGAAATAATATCGGTTAGGAACAGGTATTATAAAGGATTCGGTACACTTTAAAAAAATACCAATAATTATAAACCGACTTTTGTAAACGGTTGACGATTCCGGGCTGAAATCCTGGTAAGTGCAAATATTTGTGTGATAAATTTGTTTATTATTTATTTCAGGTGCTGGAACAAGTCCATCCATCGCTATGTGCGGAGGAGAGCGCCCTCGAATATGTGGAGTCGCTCTGTCTGAAGCTCCTCGCCACACTATGCGCTCATCCCTCGCCACTCTGCGTCCAGGTAAACACAATCAACCATATCACTGACATACATCTTACACGGAAGGTCGTTGTTGTTCTACGTCCGTAACAATAACCCTAGAAACCCTACACGTGACCTCCGGGTGGTGCTAAAAGAACAACAAACTCGGCAGCTGCACTGTTCCTTGTGAACCTTGCAGCGCACACTGGAACTCTATCAGCGACATCAATACCAATACATATATGTACTAGTGTGTAACCGCCATACGATAAATAAAATAAATAAACATCTTACACCAGTGGGAAAAACGTGCAATTTGATGATTAAATGCACTTCTAAACAACTCTTTGTGCTTTGTTGGGGCGGAAAGGTTCTCGAGTAGCGACCACGTACCGGCGCGGCGCGGCGTGGGTAGGCCCCCCACAAGGTGGACTGATGACCTGGTAAAGGTCGCGGGAGTCCGCTGGATGCGGGTGGCGCAGGACCGGCCATTGTGGCACTCTTTGGGGGAGGCCTATGTCCAGCAGTGGACGTCTTACGGCAAATTCGAGTGAATATGTGAGCCGTGCGTCTAGTAGAGCCTGCCTCGTGGCTGCTGAACATTCGAGAGAATATGTGAGCCGTGCGTCTAGTCGAGCCTGCCTTGTGGCTGCTGCAAGTTCGAGCGAATATGTGAGCCCTGCGTCTAGTCGAGCCTGCCTTGCAGCTGCTGCAAATTCGAGCGAATATGTGAGCCGTGCGTCTAGTCGAGCCTGCCTTGTGGCTGCTGCAAGTTCGAGCGAATATGTGAGCCCTGCGTCTAGCCGAGCCTGCCTTGCAGCTGCTGCAAATTCGAGCGAATATGTGAGCCGTGCGTCTAGTCGAGCCTGCCTCGTGGCTGCTGAAAATTCGAGAGAATATGTGAGCCGTGCGTCTAGTCGAGCCTGCCTTGTGGCTGCTGCAAGTTCGAGCGAATATGTGAGCCGTGCGTCTAGCCGAGCCTGCCTTGCGGCTGCTGCAGTTGCAGGACCCACTGTACTTACAATTTTTTTTACCTGTTATCCACAGGACGTGGAAGAGCGCGTGGCGCGGACATTCCCCACCCCCATCGACAAGTGGGCGCTATGCGACGCCCGCGACGCCGCCGCCAGCGCCACCAAGCGGCGCAAGCTGCTCCTGCCACAGGACCGGCTGCATCAGATGCTGCAGAAGGTAACTCCTTGAGTTCCTAGTCTCCTGGTCATAATCACCGACCCTATAGCTCCATGTAAGTAGTAGAATCCCAGAAAGACACCACATGCAAGGTAAGTATTTGACGTCATTACTGACCCTATAGCCCTAATAGCCCTATAGTAGTAGGATCCCGGAAAGAAAGCCATGTAAGGCATGTATTTGACCCATCATGGGCCACACATACATATTCTGTTCTCCTAGTCTGGACTCTGATCATACCATCATAAAAGCTCTCAATGGATGCCATAGAAGGTATGTCCAGGACCTAGTTCTAGATCCCTTATAGGCTAATGACTGTGTAGCGTAAGGGGTAGGGCCGTAATCCGTCAAAACCGAGGCGCAGGTTCGATTCCTGCCTTTAGGGCACATGCGATCACGTTTAATTTTGACTTAGTATTCGTTTTCTGTATCAAATAATTAAGGTTCTCGAGTGGCGACCACGTATCGGAAGACTTAACGTGGGTAGGCCCCCCACTAGGTGGCCTGATGACCTGGTAAAGGTCGCGGGAGTCCGCTGGATGCGTCGGATGGTCAGAATGTCCAAGGTGTCATAATGTCCGGATATTATAAAGACCGTTGGTCAATATGTACAAGTCTCTGAATGTCCAAAAATTCATAATATCTAGATGTTATAAGACCATTAGTCAATATGTACAAGTCTCTGCATGTCCAAGGAGTCATAATGTCCAGATGTTATAAAGACCATTAGTCAATATGTACCGCCGTCGGTTCCGGCAACTATTTTTGGTTGACATTATGGCAACTAGACGTTTTAACAATTTGTTGTTTTGGTAGCTTGACATTATGACTACTGGGCATTTTAACAATTCCTTGTCATTTTGACACACTCGACATTCTGACACTTGGCCCAACATCCCCCGGAGGGCATTGTGGCACTCTTTGGGGGAGGGATATGTCCAGTAGTGGACGTCTTTTGGCTAATATGACGATGATTATATTGATCAAATAATTAAAATACCTTTTCTCAAAAATGGCCCGCAAAGTGAACATAACTCGCTACATATTGGAAGTGTATAGTTTAAGGCCAAATCAAAATTAAAAAATTCAAAACATTGGAGGCCGCCTGGAATGTTACATATAAATTCCTTTATTTGTCGAGTACCAAACTTTAAAAAAAGTAGAAACTGGCATATAAAAGACGGCAGGTTGTATTCAGCCAAATCAACTCGTATTTTTCTGTTGCGAAAGCGACATTTTTGTATGAGTCTCAAATTGTTAGAGTTTTTCGGTGGAAAAATACACTTGCGATTCTGTTTATAAAAATAAATTATGACGTTTAATTTTATGTTATTTGCGGTATCCTCAATTTGTATTTAATAATAAAGCTTGATTTCAATTTAGTCTTTAATTCCTCCATTTATGAGAAAAGCACTATATAAGCCTTAGCCGGAATGGCAATTACAGGGCTTCGTATTATAATTAAAACAAATACTCAGCCTGCAATTGCTTCCTTCCCGGCCACGGCAATAATGTACTATTTTTCGCTTCCAGGAGGTCCTCATGTACAAAATCGACACATCTGTCTCAGTGTTCATGACCGCCATATTGGAATACGTGAGCGCGGACATCCTCCGGCTGGCCGGCCACTTTGTCAAGAAGATATCCGCTAAGTCAGGGTACGAGACGGTCACCAGCGGAGACATCAAAACCGCCATGTGCGCTGACAAGGTGAGGCCCCGTGTGCTCGTTTGCAACAACCTTGCGCGAGCTAGGAAGAGTCCTAGAAATAACTGTTTACAATCCAATATTCTTTATAAAAAAAAAACCCGGCCAAGTGCGAGTCGGACTCGCGCACGAAGGGTTCCGTACCATTATCTACGAGACGGTCACCAGCGGAGACATCAAAACCGCCATGTGCGCCGACAAGGTGAGGCCCCGTGTGCTCGTTTGCAACAACCTTGCGCGAACTAGGAATAGTCCTAGAAATAACTGTTTACAATCCAATATTCTTTATACCAAAAAACCCGGCCAAGTGCGAGTCGGATTCGCGCACGAAGGGTTCCGTACCATTATCTACGAGACGGTCACCAGCGGAGACATCAAAACCGCGATGTGGGCCGACAAGGTGAGGCCCCGTGTGCTCGTTTGCAACCTCCTTGCGCGAGCTATAAAGAGTCCTAGAAATAACTGTTTACAGTGCAATACAAATATTCTTTATACCAAAAAACCCGGCCAAGTGCGAGTTGGATGCGCGTACGCATGAGTCGTAGGCATTTTGGGAGCGGGCTTACGGACTACATGTTTCTTTGACGTCGATAAGTAAACTCGATTTGTAGGTATTTTTTTAGGAAATTACATCTGTTGGTTTTCATATGCGGTTTTATAAATGATAAGATAGCAACTGCATTCCATGACGTAATAATGAGCTAGTGTAGCGTGAGGTCTCCCAAATGTCAAATGCTACTGTTTGGGTGCGCTACGCCGGTTTATTTCCAAATTTAGAATAATGTTGTGAATATAGCTACACCTGAGATTAATAGGGAACTTGCATGGGACTTTAAATTCGAATAAATTGCACTCAATCGATGCGGATATGAAATGCTGTTTCAATCGGCTACTTCGCGGCAATTTTTTTTTCGCCTCGGCAATTTCCGCCTGAGTCCTAGTTGGCTCAGTTCGGGTTGCGACGGGCGGTTCCACAACGCTTTGGGGGTTCAAATACCGCGAGCCACCCGGCAACTACGCGATATTTTTTCGATTTCAACTATACGTACAGTTGAGTTTTTTTTCTTATTGCAATGGAATGAGGTAACAGTGTTTGTTAAGGCACTGGTCCCACCGCCGGCTACAGACTATAAGCTATCGGCGATTGCTCGCCCAAGAAACGAACAAAAGATAATAGCTCAAGTGTAATAGTAGTTTTTCTACTCCTGAACTGTTATCTGTCATTTATATAGGCTGTAGCTCAAATACAATGACACCACTAATAAGTCGTCGAAAAACTCTATGCTCTATGGTCCAAAAACGCACTGTTTAGCGTACTTTTTTGGTTCATACATTTTTCATAAAAGCACTGTTTAACTTTTTTTTAAATCGGCCGCTATATTGCAGTGGTGCCAACTGCCAACTTCATAAACAAATATTTCGAAATAAAAGTATTTATTTACGATTAAACATTTGTATATTATAAATTATTTACTACAATAATAATAAATCATCATGTATTGTGCGTTAAATTACATGTATTTATAAATTCTTGGTATTATTTATGAAAATAAACAGTTCGAATTCGGTCCGGGTCCGGATTCTGTTTGGTTCGGATGGCAAGTGCAAACAAATTAAAAACAAAACAAACCATAAGCAAGAGGAATCACATTTCCAATTTCCCACCAAAATACAGTCAAAATGAAAGGACGAAAGATGAAAAACTATTAGTCCTAAACTATTAAGATTTTATTCGTGTTTGTGAAGACAAAAGTGTACGTTCCTTTTAAAATGGTCGAAGAAATTAATAACTCCACCTACTGAAGTAATTGCGCGAGTAGGTAGCAAAAGTACGAATAGAAAATTTGCCGCCTGAAAAGTTTAACTATTCTGTAGTCTGCTATTTATTTTAAATTTGTCGTAGAAAAAGTATTGTATGCAACTGTGTATAACTGGTCTAAAAACGCTCGTGGCGTCTTTAATTGCGATGCTCGCCAAGGCTCGCATCGCAACCCACGCCACTCGCGTTTTAAGACCCTTCTTATAGAACAGTTGCATAAAATACTATTATATGACTGTACATAATGAAGGGCAATAAACACGAGTGTGTTCATAATAACATCACACGAGTGTTATAATGCCTAATTATGTACAGTTACATACACTGCTTTATCTATCCACATATCATAAGCCTACATGATGCATTCAGGAGCCGCATATTAAGACCGGCATGGCGGCGTTGTTTTCTGGCAGCTGTCATAGTTTTTTTTTTTATTCAGAGACAAACTAGAGTCAGCTCTAACTATCATATCGATCGATATCTTACTTACGTGCGACATTTGTCAAATTTGTATGCAACTTGACAATTCATTTCGAACTAAACGTCATGTCGACTGATATTAGAATAGAGGTCAAATCAAATTTCTTTGTTTTTCAGAGATGTTCGAAATTTAAATGAAATAATACTATCGACATCTATGTTATTATTTAGCAATAGTAACATTTTCACAGATAAGAAATTTGTTCTAACAAAACAGTCTGTTTTTATGGTGGTCATAATGTGCGGTTCTTGAACGCATCATGGAGGGTTTATGATACTTGGATAGATAAATAAATTTATAGTTCATCACCGGCGGTGTGAACAGCCAGCTATAAACTGTAAATATATAACTCTCTCTTTTATTAACACGAAAGCGATTATCTTTTGTTCGTTTCTTGAGCTAGAAAATAGCCGATAGCTCATAGCTTACTAGCTCGCGGTGGGACCAGTGCCTAACATACCTTTGTACAATTTTTTTTTATAAAAATCGACATTATAGTATTTTTTTATATCCTATGGGCTTTTGATATGTCCTTAATCGTCACAAAACCACAATATATTAAATATGTAGTAAAGTAAAATTAACCTGACGTCACTAAGGAATGTTTTTGGTATTATTGTAACCGCAAATTTAATACTAATCATTACATGTGTGGTTATTTTTGTCTTATTCATAAAACCATACTGGTGTGTGAAAATATATAAATGCACCGGTTCGTATTATCCTTTCGTTTATTAAGTGGTTTTGAAGCGTAGATACACTTGGTGCTCTGAAAAAAGGAAGGTTAAAGCCAAGTAAGTTTTTTCTCAAACATGCAATGACATATTGACGTTGTGTATATAATAGGCTTCGAACTATCACGTTTTGAGCGTGTAATGAAATTTCATACAAAATAGGAAGGCTGTAAAGTGACCTTCTTTTGTCAACTGACGAAAAAAACGGAGGAGGTTCTCAAGTCGACGCGTATATATATTTTTTTGATAATTTATTTTGTATTGTCACGAATAAATATTTGAATATTATAATTCTTTTTTTATTGGAAAGGGTATACCCCGAAGTTGGTCCCATATAAATTTGAAAAAAAAAACCAACCTTAAGGGTAGGAAAAAAGGTAATGATTGATTTTTCGTCGGTTAAAACTTTGTTTTCAAAGTAAATTATTTCAGTATCAATTCGTGACCCAATATCGTGGCGGGTTAGGCTCGTAAAACACACTTTCCCGAAATGTGCACTTTCTGCAAAGGTGCACTTTCCGCAAAATGTACACTCCCACAATAGTCTACATTGTGTACATTCCCAATACGGTATTTGACAAAAGTCAAATCAGCTTCTTTTTATGTAACGTCAAAAACGCTCCATTAGTATGGAATTTGTAGGGATTACTTGGTTGCGACGTCACAATAAAACAACGTCCTTATTGTTAGTTTTTAAGAATTTAAAAATCTTAAAATAGCAAATATAAATCAAAGATTGATACTTTCCGAGTATTTTCGTAATGTTTATCTATTGCGAATGAAAAAACAATTTATTTTCACTGTTGTTAAATTTTTACTCTAAACTTTCTCGAAATGTGCACTTTTGCAAAACGCACGCTTTCCCAAAATGTACACTTCCCCATTTAGGGCACTTTCTCAAAAGTTACACATTTATTATTTTATTTATTTAATCGTATGGCAATTATTATTTTGGCCTTTGAGTTTGTCACTCTTTAGTACCACCCAGGGGACACGTGCAGGGTTGTGGTAGGTAGCTCCTGCGGACGCGAGTGACAGTTGTCCCCCCTTTGTCAAGTGAGTGGGCAACTCGACTGTTAGAGGTTCTTAAGCCGCCCGAAGGCCTCTAACTCGGCTTAACGACTACTGTCATAGACAGCAACCGGGATCAACTGCTTAGCGTGCCTTCCAAAGCACGGAAGCGCTCATATAGTAACCACTCAAACAGGCGGTCACCCATCCAAAGACTGACCCCTGCCGTCTTTGCTTGACCTGCGTTATCGTTTCCGATACGCAGGCGCCGCCGGGCTATGAACGCTTCGCACATTTATTATTTAGACACTTTCTTCACGCACACACACACACGCACACACACACACCACACGCAAGCACACACACACATGCTTCACACTTTTTTTTAAATCCACACGCATTTCTGTCTTAAATTTCATCTCATTTAAATCGATTGAAGAAGAAGAAAAGGCACGCAGAGACAAAGGGAGTAGGCATACATTACAATTTAACACATATTGTGTGTGTCTTCGCGACAGTGAATAGGTCCCTGTCTCAGCATTATGCCGAGGTGTCAGACAGACACCTACAGCGCTGATTTTCAGACAGCACCGAACGTGACCCACGGAACGCAACACAACATAAGACCATTGATAAACACATAATTATTGTATACACATAATAAATAATAAATGTAATAAATTTGTAAAATATGTACCAGTAGTAGATTGTGTAGAGGAGCCTTAAATTTGACGACAAAATATATTTTTTTTAGGGTTCCGTAGTCAAAATTGCAAAAACGGAACGCTTATAGTTTCGGTCTTTCTGTCCGTCCGTCCGTCCGTCTGTCCGTCTGTATGCATTTGTACTATTTCATAGAAACTCTTAGTACTATAAACAGGGACACCCCTACCCCTAAAGTGTACTTTCCGGGGAAATATACCTTCTGCGAAAGTGCACATTCTGGGAAAGTGCACCCATTGAAAAAGTGTACATATCGGGAAGTGCACTTTTAGATACAGTGTACCTTCCGAGAAAATGACCCTTCTAAAGAAGTGCACCTTTAGAGAAAGTGCACTTTTCGGGAAAGTGTGTTTTTCGAGCCTAACCCATCGTGGCGTTCAGCCATAAAAAAAAAATTTGTTGTTTAATTTCATTGCATGTTTGAGAAAAGCTCTACCTCGGCGTGAAAAGGGATTACCAGCCTCGTACCCCTATATGGCCTCGCTACGCTCGTTCCTCTAACTAACTAATTTAACTTGGCCTAATTTTCCCTCGAAATCGATTCGAACTTATAACTCAAAAACGGTAGTTTTCAGTTAGGTTTCCGTTTTTGGGGTACATTCTTTTTAACTTTTTATGCGGGTCAGTAGCTCTAGTATAAGTTTTATCGTTACAATACGTTTTCGAACGCGTTAGCGTTTAGTTTCAATTTGTATGACAACGCGTAGTTCCTAATAGTTACCACCAGAGGCCCTGTTCGCGTTGCCATACATATTGAAACTAAACGCAAACGCGTTCGAAAACGTATTGTATCGTTAAAACTTATACTAGAGCCTCTGAATAGTTTTTTTTAACGTGTATCCTATTTAAATATATAATACAGTCGATATTGTTCAACCTCGAAATTTCGGGGAGTTTGATGAAATTTGGTATGAATGTTCGTTGGAAGCCCTGTTTTCGTCTCCCAAAAGTCCCCGGGTAATGGTATATGGTATCTTGGGAAATGTACTCCATTCGAAAGAAATTCAGGTTTTGTTCGAAAACTACGTACTCTATGAAAACATGGTCTAAAGAAACATTAAAGCTGAATAAATTCTGCACGAGCCTTTAGTACACAACCTTGACGAGAAAACGTGTCTTCGTGTAGAAAAATGCATCCACATGTGAGATTTTCCCTCAATGTTCTTCCAGGGAAGATTCTCCGAATTTGGAGCTCGGGAGAATTTCAAATGCACTTTGATTTACACAATAGGATATGAACTACATTAATAATAACATTTTACCCGACTACGGCTAAACCCAAAAGAATAGTAATGGATTAAATTTCTCGTTAAGTAGTGATTGTTTGCTACCACCTCCAGGTCGAGATGCTTGATGAATTCCAAAAAATGAGGTGGTGTTAGATTTATCTTAATGCTGACAACGTGTTGGCGCGCATCGAGTTTTAAAAAAAAACAATATGGCGGGCGTGAGTGGAGACTAAATCTAAAATCACAACTTTGCTTCTAGCATGTAACACTTTAAACTCTCGCGCTTTGTACACATATTTAAATACTGTTTAATCCGGGTCTAACGCGATATTTATTTACCTTTATTTCTGACGTTTCGACACGGGTTGCTCCGGTCATGGTAGCAGATAACTGTCGTCCCAGCAAGTTGTCAACAGAGATATGGGTTTACAATATTTCACTACCCTCCAAAAGTCGATAAAAACATGGAGGGTACACCCGAACTAAGTCCACTACCCATCCATTTTTTTGCTTCTAGCACTTAATTTTTCGGGTGGATTTCAATAAACATGACATCAGTTGATGGGTCTGTAACACGCCAGTGCTGTACACTATACATTTAACGTTATTGATGCGGGGCGTATTACTGCAACTTCATATTGTGATGGTCTAAACATATTTTAGGGCAAAAATGGGGCAAAATGCTAGTGACAGTAGTCAAGTTCTCTACACACACTCACTGAAACCTCTGTCTATCGAGCGAAAGTCAAAAACTCAGGATTCGAATAGCTGTTGTCCCTCGAGAAAGGCATCAAGATTGGTAATTAAATTTAGGGCAGCCGTACAAGAGCTGTTTAAAAATCCGTTTTCTGAGCTCACGTCGCCTTAAGTTTCGAACGGATTCGCGGTTCCTAAGTCATGAGCACACGCGTTGGAAGTTTGCTATACAACATTGTGTGTTATATTCTTCCGCAGGTCCTCCTAGACATGTTCTACCAAGAGTCCCTGGTGGCGACACTGGACCGGCGCGGGCGCCGTGGGTCCCTCTCCTACGCGGAGCTGGTGCGCGACCTCCTGGCAGACGAGAAGCACTTCCTGAGGGACCTGCACCTCATCATCAGGGTGTTCAAGGACGAGCTGGAGAAGATACTGGACAAGGACACGAGGGTGAGTCCACTGGGCATGTAGTGTTGGGTAGGACATTAAATTAAAATGAGTTTGTGTGGGTACCTCATTTCGAAAAATTTGGTGGTACAATGTCCTACTTCAAATGAGGTGAGGTACCCGCTTATACTTAGTATCTATCGGCACTAAAATAAGAGTTTTTCAAGTGTTATAGAGCGTTGAGTACTTTCATGTTACATATTCTTATTCTTCTTCGTGTGAAGGGATCACATAACTTAAACTATATTTTATTTTGCCAATATTTTGCAACCTCTATCCCTCGGGGTGTAGCTATTAAGAGGTCTTCCGCAGTGCAGGTAGCCGGACACAATGAGCACTGCATCATGTGTTTGGATGGTGCCACACTCGCAGAATGCATCACTCTCCGCGGATCTGATTACCCATTCGGACTTTTCGCCACTAACATTGTCGGTTGTCGGCCTTGTCGCTACTGTTTTTTTTTCAATATGCATCATGAGTTTCTTTACTTTGATATACAAGTCAGTATTTTTTGGTGCGCAGTCCGTATTTTTAAGCGATTACAAAAATCTATATTATTATTACGCGAGCCCGATTTTTGTACATGCCATCAGATCTACAGTTATGGTCCGATTTTGATCATTTAAATGATATATCACTGGATTCGTCTCATGCTGCAGATTTGCAATAAGGTCTTCGTTTTTTCATTTTTTATCGGTAAGTTACTAAAATATATATTTAAAGAAACTACTGTGCGCTGACCACGTGACTTTGGCTGCGTGACGTCACGTGGCGTAACTTCTGTTTAGACTCGAGATGACAATGTAAAATAATAAACAAGAATTAAACTCAAACCTGTACTATGTTCTTCAGCATGAGAAATTATAAATGTTGAGTAGGCCACATATGGATACAACACTAAGAAAAGTAAGAAAAATAGAAAGTAAACGGCCTTTTGTAAATATTGTTTATTTACATAATTTGACAGACGTATTCTATCAAATGTGGTTTTTTTTTTATTGACAGAGCCGTCAGTATTACTTGCCATGTTATTTTTTACTTCAGAAAGAAAAGTTTATATACAAACTTATTTTTCCATATTCGAGATGTTGGGAGAAGAATGAGGTTTAATTAAATCCATTAATTGTCGTGGACCCCATAGACGGCTTTTTTAACCTTACTTCGTAAAATGCCGTAGGCGCCGATAGGCTCCGCCTAATTTCCAGTATAAAGAAAGATGTAGAAAACGAAACTTGATTACAAAATTTTCTTTTCGGATGGCCGGGGACTCCTATTGGCGACTTTGTTGACGTGACTTGAATACCATCCAAATTATTTCAGGTTCAGATAATTATATTTTGATTGCAGGTATGGTTATATAAATTTTGTAATTAAACGAGCAATATTTGTACATATATATATTTGCAATCACGTTCTCGGAAACGGCTCTAACGATTTCGATTAAATTTGGAATACAGGGGTTTACGGGGGCGAGATATCGATCTAGATAGGTCCCATGTCCGGGAAAATCCGTTTTCTCCGTGTTTTCTCCATTTTCACCCGAGCAGAGCTCGGTCGTCCAGGGACTAAATTGTAATTTGTCAAAACGATATGACTTAATACTGGAAAACATAAATTAGTAGATATTAAATTATTTAGCGGTACCTACCTATAAATAGCCTGTGCCGATACTAATAATAAACAGGTGTAATGTCTGTGAAATGTAAGTTTGTATGTTGGGGGTAATCTCAGAAACTATACCCATCCTATTCTAAAAGCCCTTTGTTCAGTAGGTAGGTTATATGTATGTATGGGAAAGTTCTATTTTACCTGTGAGTGTTCATTTGAAACACGAGCTAGCGATAGGATTCCATGATTGACCACGAGCGAAGCTTACTTTTCAGCCGTGTATAACACAAATCTTTTCACCTCACTACAGTGAGGAAAATAAGAAAAAGGGTAAAAAAAGTAAAAAATAATAATAAATAAAGTAAAAAAAAAAAGTTAAAAAAGTTAAAAAACAAAGTTAAACAAAAATATGTCATAAAATATACCTACAAAAAACAAAAATAAACATTTAACGTTCTACGTCTACTTTCTTCACATGTGGATAAAAAGCGATTTTCTCAAATAACTTAAACAAGAATAACAAGAAAATTAAAATAAAACTAAACTAAATAACAAGAAAGTAAAAAAGCATAAGTATCATTTATAAAAAGAATACCCCGTCAAGGAGATCCTCCTGCGGCATTGTACCCATGACGCTGGCTGCGTTACCTCTCTGTATCGCGAGGGCGATTCTTTGAGAGAGGTAAGCGCCAGCCCTGAGGTGTTGACGAGCCGCCTCCACAAGGCTCTCAAGAACGATCTCATGTCAGCTGACCAGGGACCCATTGTCTCTACAGCAAGGGCCGCAAACTCGAAGTCTTTAAGTAAAGACGAATATTGAAAAGGGAATTTTCACCTCACTTGCTCGGAAATGCCTTTTTGTATGTTTGATATCTATTGAGAAAATCGCTTTTTATCCACATGTGAAGAAAGTAGACGTAGAACGTTAAAAGTACTATGACGTAGAACGTTAAATGTTTATTTTTGTTTTTTGTAGGTATATTTTGTGGTATAATTTTATTTAACTTTGTTTTTTAACTTTTTTACTTCTTTTTTTTTTTACTTTTTTTATTTATTTTTTACTTTTTTTTAAACTTTATTTTACTTTTTTTTGTTTTTTATACTTTTTTTTTACCTTTTTTCTTATTTTCCTCGCTGTAGTGAGGTGAAATGATTTGTGTTATACACGGGTGAAAAGTTATTTTACGTCTCGTGTGTTGAAACACTCGCAGGTAAAATACAACTTTCCCCCCTTGTATAACAAATAACTATTATTGAATTGTTACAGACCGTGTCCCTCATCTTCGGCAACATAGTGGACATCTACGAGCTGACGGTGACGCTGCTCGGCAACCTGGAGGACGCCATGGAGATGTCGCAGGACTCGCCCACGCCGTACATCGGGAGCTGCTTCGAGGGTGAGTGGAGATTCAGCTGACGGTGACGCTGCTCGGCAACCTGGAGGACGCCATGGAGATGTCGCAGGACTCGCCCACGCCGTACATCGGGAGCTGCTTCGAGGGTGAGTGGAGATTCAGCTGACGGTGACGCTGCTCGGCAACCTGGAGGACGCCATGGAGATGTCGCAGGACTCGCCCACGCCGTACATCGGGAGCTGCTTCGAGGGTGAGTGGAGATTCAGCTGACGGTGACGCTGCTCGGCAACCTGGAGGACGCCATGGAGATGTCGCAGGACTCGCCCACGCCGTACATCGGGAGCTGCTTCGAGGGTGAGTGGAGATTCAGCTGACGGTGACGCTGCTCGGCAACCTGGAGGACGCCATGGAGATGTCGCAGGACTCGCCCACGCCGTACATCGGGAGCTGCTTCGAGGGTGAGTGGAGATTCAGCTGACGGTGACGCTGCTCGGCAACCTGGAGGACGCCATGGAGATGTCGCAGGACTCGCCCACGCCGTACATCGGGAGCTGCTTCGAGGGTGAGTGGAGATTCAGCTGACGGTGACGCTGCTCGGCAACCTGGAGGACGCCATGGAGATGTCGCAGGACTCGCCCACGCCGTACATCGGGAGCTGCTTCGAGGGTGAGTGGAGATTCAGCTGACGGTGACGCTGCTCGGCAACCTGGAGGACGCCATGGAGATGTCGCAGGACTCGCCCACGCCGTACATCGGGAGCTGCTTCGAGGGTGAGTGGAGATTCAGCTGACGGTGACGCTGCTCGGCAACCTGGAGGACGCCATGGAGATGTCGCAGGACTCGCCCACGCCGTACATCGGGAGCTGCTTCGAGGGTGAGTGGAGATTCAGCTGACGGTGACGCTGCTCGGCAACCTGGAGGACGCCATGGAGATGTCGCAGGACTCGCCCACGCCGTACATCGGGAGCTGCTTCGAGGGTGAGTGGAGATTCAGCTGACGGTGACGCTGCTCGGCAACCTGGAGGACGCCATGGAGATGTCGCAGGACTCGCCCACGCCGTACATCGGGAGCTGCTTCGAGGGTGAGTGGAGATTCAGCTGACGGTGACGCTGCTCGGCAACCTGGAGGACGCCATGGAGATGTCGCAGGACTCGCCCACGCCGTACATCGGGAGCTGCTTCGAGGGTGAGTGGAGATTCAGCTGACGGTGACGCTGCTCGGCAACCTGGAGGACGCCATGGAGATGTCGCAGGACTCGCCCACGCCGTACATCGGGAGCTGCTTCGAGGGTGAGTGGAGATTCAGCTGACGGTGACGCTGCTCGGCAACCTGGAGGACGCCATGGAGATGTCGCAGGACTCGCCCACGCCGTACATCGGGAGCTGCTTCGAGGGTGAGTGGAGATTCAGCTGACGGTGACGCTGCTCGGCAACCTGGAGGACGCCATGGAGATGTCGCAGGACTCGCCCACGCCGTACATCGGGAGCTGCTTCGAGGGTGAGTGGAGATTCAGCTGACGGTGACGCTGCTCGGCAACCTGGAGGACGCCATGGAGATGTCGCAGGACTCGCCCACGCCGTACATCGGGAGCTGCTTCGAGGGTGAGTGGAGATTCAGCTGACGGTGACGCTGCTCGGCAACCTGGAGGACGCCATGGAGATGTCGCAGGACTCGCCCACGCCGTACATCGGGAGCTGCTTCGAGGGTGAGTGGAGATTCAGCTGACGGTGACGCTGCTCGGCAACCTGGAGGACGCCATGGAGATGTCGCAGGACTCGCCCACGCCGTACATCGGGAGCTGCTTCGAGGGTGAGTGGAGATTCAGCTGACGGTGACGCTGCTCGGCAACCTGGAGGACGCCATGGAGATGTCGCAGGACTCGCCCACGCCGTACATCGGGAGCTGCTTCGAGGGTGAGTGGAGATTCAGCTGACGGTGACGCTGCTCGGCAACCTGGAGGACGCCATGGAGATGTCGCAGGACTCGCCCACGCCGTACATCGGGAGCTGCTTCGAGGGTGAGTGGAGATTCAGCTGACATATTACCAGAAAAGTCCTAGACATGACTGTTGCACCCCAGGGGCGAGGTAGACCCCGGTTAACCTGGATGGCAGTAGTGAGAAAAGACATGGAAGCGGGAAATCTAAGACCAGAGACGACCCAGGACCGACCGGCCTGGCGACGCATGATTAGAAGGGCCGACCCCAAGTAAATGGTAAGAAGCCAGGCAAAAGAAGAGATTGTCATATCAGCCGAAAGACGTCCACTGCTAAAGAGTGCCAAAGTGACCGGTCCTGCGCCACCCGAATCCAGCGAACTCCCGCGACCTTTACCAGGTCATCAGTCCTTACTCGTACTTACTAAAATATAACTCTGTCCAATCTGTATATATTGCTGCAAAAAGTCGCCGCGTGTAACTGTTCCAAATCAGAATACTATATTCTATATAGGTATATACTAGAGATGCGCCGAATATGGGTTTTACCGAATACGAATATTCGGCCGAATTTTCGGTCCAGCTTTTGCCGAACCGAATATTCGGCCGAATAATTCGGTTCAAAGGAATGCCTTATGCCTCACCCTCAGCCGTTCCAAAACAAACTAATTTTTCAGTGGTAAAAATCTTGTTGATTTTTAAGTGAAACATTTATACTAAAGGTAGTTAAATAACAATAAGAATCCGTTTTAGAATAATAATTTCACAGGACAATGACTATGTTACATTCTTACAACTTGCAGACAAAAAACCTGCAAAATTATTCGGTAAATATTCGGCATTTGAACCGTATAATTCGGCCGAATAACGAACATTGAAAAACGTGCCGAATATGCCGAATACCGAATATTTACCGAATATTCGGCGCATCTCTAGTATATACCTATATAGAGTATAGTGTTGCCCTGAATCCTGTTGGAAGATACTAAACAAAATCATAGTCCTGAACGAAACGTCATGTTTAGTTCGACGTGAGCTCACCGGTGGCGCTACTGTCAATGCCATATTTACGCAACATCATTCACTGTCGTTCCTTGTAAACTTTACTTGCTAAAACTATTAAACCGTTTTTAATTATTCTGTTCGGAGTATTATTTCCTCAGGTTATGGGCCGACCCATATACTCGTAATAGAACCGAGGTTAAGAAATTTAGTAGTAGAAAAGTCAAGTGTTTCGCGAAATAATCCGTCCCGGGAACAATGGCTACGTCTAACCTTCAAATTGAGAAGTTAGCCGGCCGGGAAAATTATTCGACGTGGAAGTTTGCAGTAAAGTCGTATCTAGAACACGAAGAATTGTGGGAATGTGTTGATCCGGGAAGTGCAGTCGATCTTAAGAAAGATATTAAGGCCAAGTCGAAGATCATTTTGTTGGTTGAACCGATAAACTATGTACACATCGAAAATGCAAAGTCATCCAAGGAAGTATGGAAAAACCTTCAAAATGCATTTGAGGACTCCGGGTTGTCAAGGAAAGTAGGCTTACTTCGAGATCTAATCAACACTTCACTTGATAATTGTTCCAGTATAGAAGATTACGTGAATAAAATTATGAGTACTGCATACAAGTTACGAAATATTGGATTCGAAGTTGGGGATGAATGGCTGGGAACACTCATGCTGGCAGGTTTACCGGACAATTATAAACCTATGATCATGGGTCTGGAGAGTTCTGGCATAAAAATATCATCCGACTTTATCAAAACAAAACTTTTACAGGAAGTGAAAGTTTCCGACTCATCAGCGTTTTTCACAAAAGGAAAAACTCCCTCTAGTCACTATCCTAAGCCTAAAGGAAAAGGTCCACGCTGTTTCAATTGTAACAAATATGGACATTTCAAAAATCAGTGCACAGCGAAGAAATCTAATCACAATAGCTATTCAGCAGTTTTTTCAGCTTACAGCGCAATCAATCAGGATGACTGGTATATTGATTCTGGGGCAACAATGCATATGAAGAGGTCTTCAGAAGGCATGTATGACTTACACCCACCTCCGATCCAAAAGATAATGGTGGCAAACAGTGAAGCCGTCTCCGTACATAAGATGGGTAAAGTAAACATTCAAACAAATTTATGTAAAGACGGATGCCCTATTCAGGTGAGAAATGTTTTACTTATTCCTGAACTGAGTGCAAACCTGTTATCGGTCAGTCAATTAACAAAAAACGGCTGTAAAGTAGAATTCACTGATGTGGGCTGTAACATATATGATACTCACAAGAAACTCATAGCAACAGCCCGACTAACCAATAATATGTATAGACTCAATACTGTTACTGGCAATGCATATGCTGCTTCATGTGAAAGTAAGGCAGATATAGTTACATGGCACAAAAGGATGGCGCATTTAAATATGGCTGATGTGAAGAGGTTAGAGTCATGTGCTGAAGGCATAACCATTACTAATAAACAGACTGAAACTGTATGTAAACCTTGTTGCGAGGCGAAACAGACCCGATTACCGTTTCCACATTCTGGTTCCAGAGCAAATGCATTGCTGGAAATAATACATACAGACTTGTGCGGTCCGATGGAGACACCATCAGCTGGTGGTGCAAGATACTTCATTACATTCATCGATGATTATTCCCGCAAAGTATATGTATACTTCCTGAAGAACAAAATGGATATTAAATCAGTGTTTCAGAAGTTTAAGGAGGAGGTAGAAAATGAGTTGGAGAAAAAGATAAAAATTGTGAGGAGCGACGGAGGAAAAGAATATTGTAATAAAGAGTTTTCAGATTTCTTAGCAGCTTCCGGCATCAGACACCAGACCACCACTCCATACAGTCCGGAACAAAACGGTTTGGCTGAGATTAAAAATCGTTCTCTGGTGGAACGTGCAAAATGCATGTTATTTGAAGCAAAGCTGAAGAAATCATTGTGGGCGGAGGCAGTCGCTTGTGCGGCGTATATTATCAACAGGTCGCCTTCAAGAGTTTTGGATAAAATAACACCATACGAGAAGTGGACTGGTAAGAAACCTAACATTTCACACCTTAAGGTATTCGGTGCAAAAGCCATGGTACATATTCCAAAACAAAAACGTCTGAAATGGGACCGTAAATCACAAGAATTAATTTTCGTTGGATACTGTGATAATACAAAAGGGTATAGGTTATTAAATCCCAGTAATGGCAAAGCTGTGATTAGCAGAGATGTCATATTTATTGAAAACGATGTAAATGATATTTCACAGATACCCACACCGAAGCCACAGCTTATTACAGTTCCTCTTAGTTCAGACTTACCACAGAGTAATGAAATAGACTGTTCTCAAGAAGAAATACACGATGAGACTTTATCACAATCCAGTTCTGATGCATCCATTGACAGTTCTGTGATGGATACAAACGATGAAAGTTATCATCCCAGCGGTACAGATAGCAATATCAGCTTTGAGCGAAGTAATATCACTTTGAGGTCTCACCAGAAACGCGATGTACCAGGAAATAATTTCATGTGTTCTCAGGTTTCAGATCCACTGACTGTCGAGGAAGCCTTGTCGAGTACTAATGCTGAACAATGGAAAATTGCAATGGACGAGGAGTATCAGTCCTTGTGTCACGGAGTGACATTTTTATATTTAATATTCAAAGATTAATGATGTGATGATTTAAAAAGCAGAAAGGAAAAAAAAACGGCATAGTGTAGTACTGTCTTAAAAAGTCAACACAGCATCTGAAAGGGAGTCTCAAATAGCTTTAATTGCGTTGTATTGAGCCTGTGGTCTGTGTTGTCAGCTTAGGGGAAAATCCTATTTTTAAGGATAAAACTGCGTTAATTCTACTTGGGTAGCAATCCAACATTTAATAGATATATAGGGGTTGTTGTTAAACTTAATGAATGAAATTTTGGAAATAGTGTCTAATTCTAAACCAAAGGATAATTACGAAGAATTAAAAATACTACAGTTAATTTCCTATAACTTAATGTTAGTAAGAGTCAATTAGTTGAGATAAAAATTAAAGGACAATATTCGGGGATGTAGAATTTATTCCACTGCAATACTAGAGATAAGGTCTGAGGCCAGGTGGCTTTCCTGGATGCGACCATTTTGAATTTGCTGTCGACAGAGTAGCAGCTTGGTGAAGGAAGTTTTTCTGACCCATTGGAGGTCATCATTTTGGGAGCTGATTCCGTACCGGTGTCCTGAAAGGGAGAAAAAACACAGGAATTCAGCGAGGTGGGAGCTTTCACAATATGAAGAGCTAAGAAAGTTATAGTTCACCATTGGTAAGATAAATTTGCACCTTTTTGGTAGTATCTCAGGTCAGCTTGTAGTACAGGTCCAATGGAACCAATTTTATTATTTTCAGTGAGACGGGAAGATCCAGTTTGGATAAATTTAAAGACCAGATTCTTTGTTTGAAGAGTGCATGGTAGCTTGTCCACCTTTCTCTTCACCTTTGGAACCGGCGAGTCGCCGCACGGTGTTTCTCCAGTGCGCGCCCGGTAATCCACAACTTCCTCGAGCTGAAGGTCGGTGAAACATTTGTTTTCATAGTAGGAGTCTGCCATTCTGCGGTTCCCTGGAAAGATAGGTTAAATAATATGAAAGACTGTTCCAATTTAAATACATATGAAAGTTAATTTCTGGTACTATAACTTAGGTACTAACACCTTTAGATAGGAAAGATAGTCTGGTTAATTCGTGATTTAGAATCCGTATACGACCCAAGCTTTAAGCTGAGCAAAACAAATACAGGAATTACCCAGATTACTAGAAATACAGACATAGTGTTGTATAAGAAAATACACCTAAAGAGAGGAAATAAAGTGTGCCATATATGTACTAACCTGTTTTCTTTTGAATCCCAAAAACTTCCCATGACTGGTGCAGCGTTTGTTTACATCTTTTTAAACACATTTGTATAGTTTTCATTTTCTCACATATCCCTGGTGATTGCAGCTCGTTTTGAGCTTTAGCCGAGCATAAGCAAACCGGCCAGGTGATACTTGTTAGAAAATAATACATGGGAAATAACTTCTCTTCCATCCGGCAAGCGTCCAATACCATGTAAGTGGGTGTTCAAAACAAAGACAGATGAAAATGGAGAAATAGTAAAGCACAAGGCACGGCTTGTGATTAAAGGATGTTCTCAAAAACCAGGCATAGACTACACAGAAGTATTCTCACCAGTTGTAAGGTATGCTTCTTTGAGATATTTATTTGCCTTAGCGGCAAAGTATAATTTGGATGTAAATCAAATGGATGCAGTGTCAGCATTTCTTCAAGGTGAAATAGAGGAGGAGATCTATATGTTGCAACCACCAATGTATGGCAATAGTGATCAAGTATGTCGTTTAAAAAAATCGTTATACGGTTTGAAACAGGCCAGCAGGCAGTGGAACAAGAAAATAGATTTCACACTTAAAGAAATGGGTCTCTTACAGTCAAAATTGGATCCTTGTATTTATCACAAAGTTATAGATGACAGCAATATGTTTTTTCTGGCCATTTATGTTGATGACCTAATAGTGTTCACAAATAATCAACAAACAAGAAACTATTTTAAAGAAGAGCTACATAAAAAATTTAAAATAAAAGATTTTGGAGATATAACTTATTGCATTGGGATACATGTGGAGAGAGACAGGCCCAAAGGTGTTATTTACTTAGATCAGCGAAAGTACATACAAGAAGTTTTGACTAGATTTGGAATGTCGGATTGCAAAAATGTACAAACACCTATAGATATGAATACAAAAATTAAAGAAAGTTCTGATGATGCGGAAATTCTTCATGATGTTCCTTATCAGGAAGTGATTGGATGTCTTTTATATATATCACAAATAACTAGACCAGATGTCAGTTATGTAATAAATATGTTAAGCAAATATAACAACAAGCCCGAAATGCAACATTGGGTTGCTCTGAAACGCTTCATGCGCTATTTAAAAGGCACTCAAGATTATAGACTAAGTTTTAATCAAAACACACAGGAGACAATGGCTCATGGTTACTGCGATGCAGACTGGGCAAACTCAGCTGATGACCGGCGCTCTTGTACTGGTTATGCATTCTTGTTCCAGGGAGGAGCTATTAGCTGGAACTCTAGACGTCAACCTACCGTTGCACTGTCCACAACGGAGGCCGAGTACATGTCTCTATCGTCATGCGTACAAGAGGCAATGTGGCTGAAACAATTTCAAGAAAGTCTCTGGCCGCAGCTCAAGGATGAAGCTTTAATCATTTACAGCGATAATCAAAGTTCTATAAAACTTTCAGGTTCTGATGGATATCGTTCTAGGACGAAGCATATCGACGTGAGGCACCATTTTGTCCGCGATAAAGTACTTGGAGGGGCCATTGACGTTCGCTACGTACAAACGGATAAGATGATTGCTGATGCCCTAACTAAACCAACATCGCACTCAAAACTGGCATTCTGTTCGTCTAACATGGGATTATGTTTAAGGGAGGATGTTGGAAGATACTAAACAAAATCATAGTCCTGAACGAAACGTCATGTTTAGTTCTACGTGAGCTCACCGGTGGCGCTACTGTCAATGCCATATTTACGCAACATCATTCACTGTCGTTCCTTGTAAACTTTACTTGCTAAAACTATTAAACCGTTTTTAATTATTCTGTTCGGAGTATTATTTCCTCAATATTGCAAAATTGCAAAATTTTGGATGATACAGACAGAATAATCAACATTTTTTAAGGCGACGTGAGCTCAAAAACGGATTTTTAAAAAGTTGTAGCTCTTGTTTGGATTATAATATGGCTGCCCTAAATTAACTTAGCAATATTGAGGACTTTCTCGAGAGAAATCAGCTATTCGAATCCTGAATTTTTGACTTTCGCTCGATAGAAAAAAATCACGAACATAGGTCTAAAATACACTTCAAAAAATCGTAACAAATTATGCACAACAGCTAAACATATTAAAATTGGTTCTAAAAATCGGCAATGTCATGTCTGAGGGAAATCAGCTATTGCTTTTTACAAGCTTTATATTAACTTGCACTGTTCGTATGTAATGTAAGTATGTAAGTTGTCCGTCAAAATTTGCAATCCATTTTTCAGTCACTTCCCGTTATCCAATTTGCTGAAATTTTGCAAACATATGTATATCGCATGACAATGCAATATTATGATGACATGGAGCTGATCTGATGCTGGAGCTGGAAGGTGGCCATAGGAACTCCGCAATAAAACGACACAACCCCATCGAGTTTGGGCTCGTTAGAATTGTCTCAATGAGTACTTGATGATGGTATGCAGAAACGTACAGTCGGCAGTAAAAGCTTGTACTAAAAATTAATTTTTTGACAGAAACTTATTTATTTATTAAACCGTTCAAAAAATTAAAATTTAGAAACAGGATATCCGCGCTTCCGAACACGCACTTTCATTTCGCTCACGCGCATGCTCAGTGAGAAGACCACGAGCCTACGTCTCCTTAAAACATTTTTGACCAACTCTTTATTATTGCAGAATTAGCAGAAGTCGAGGAGTTCCGTGCCTACGTGCGATACGCCAACATCGTCACGAGAAAGGAGTCGAGGGACGCTTTGCAGAACATAGTCGCCGAGCCTGCTGTGAGTAGCTGTAGCATTCATCTTACAGTTCCGTGCCTACGTGCGATACGCTAACATCGTCACAAGAAAGGAGTCGAGGGACGCTTTGCAGAACATAGTCGCCGAGCCTGCTGTGAGTAGCTGTAGCATTCATCTTACAGTTCCGTGCCTACGTGCGATACGCCAACATCGTCACGAGAAAGGAGTCGAGGGACGCTTTGCAGAACATAGTCGCCGAGCCTGCTGTGAGTAGCTGTAGCATTCATCTTACAGTTCCGTGACTACGTGCGATACGCCAACATCGTCACGAGAAAGGAGTCGAGGGACGCTTTGCAGAACATAGTCGCCGAGCCTGCTGTGAGTAGCTGTAGCATTCACTTTACAGTTCCGTGCCTACGTTAGTTAGTTATACTGGGGTTTTTCCGCAAGTCGACATCCATTGTGGCTATTTTGCGTGAAACGGCGGCGTGGCGCTACTCTAACCACCCCAGCTCGTCTAGAAAGTTGGTGAGTGCCTTGGTGTTGCTGACTGCGTCCCGTAGTGTGTCTGGAGAACCTAGGTGCTTTATTCTGTGTACGTGACTACGTTATTAACATTGTTCCTTTCACTTCCAGTTCTCAGAGCGCCTGGACACGGCGGGCCACGGTTTCCGGCTGGCCGTGAAGTACTACCTGCCCAAGCTACTTTTGGCGCCAGTGGCACACGTGTTCCTGTACCACAGCTACGTGTTGGCCATGCTGCAAGTGGCACCGCAGACCGACGACAGGGAGAGCTTTAAACAGGTACGCATACATCGTGGAGGAAACCTGCGTACCAGTTACCCAATCGTCGGGGGATGACTGGGTTATGTGGTATTTCTATCCACCGAAAACTCCACGGCGGCCGGCATCTGCGCTCTCAAGCGGAGGACTCCAGGATCTCATACTGAACGCACTGGAGCCCTCCTCGCGCCTCGCCACATTTGGCTCATCCTAGGATGATATTGGTCGCCTTACCTGGGGTTTTTAGGTGAGACACCACACATACTATCCTAGACACAGCGGGCCACAGTTTCCGGCTAGCCGTCAAGTACTCGGTAACGGGCCATGGCTCCTTGTGGCCGGATGGCAGTTGCTCTGAGGCTGGCACGTAGACGTCGGGCGGAGGGCATCGAGTCCGCCACAACAGGCATCGAGTCCGCCACAACAGGCATCGAGTCCGCCACAACAGGCATCGAGTCCGCCACAACAGGCATCGAGTCCGCCACAACAGGCATCGAGTCCGCCACAACAGGCATCGAGTCCGCCACAACAGGCATCTAGTCCGCCACAACAGGCATCGAGTCCGCCACAACAGGCATCGAGTTCGCCACAACAGGCGTCGAGTCCGCCACAACAGGCGGCGGGCATCTGAGGGGACGCTTTGCAGGGGGCTAATGTTCCGCATGAAACTGCGACTCTTGAGACGGGCAGATGGCGGGTTATGACCTTGTGGGGGTCTACCCACGCCGCGCTGCGCCGGTACGTGGTCGTCACTCGAGAACCTTTCCGCCCCAACGGCCATCGATTCTACGTGAGGGTTATGTTCGGAGTTTCTCTGCGTGATCGCATCAGAAATGAGGCTATCCGCAGCAGAACCAAAGTAACCGATATAGCCCTCCGAATCGCTAAACTTAAGTGGCAGTGGGCAGGGCACATTGCACGTAGAATAAATGCATCTTCTTCTTCTCGTGTCGATGGTTCCCTATTTCCTGGGTTTAGATTGTGCGGGACCAGAAACTAGCGACTGCTAAAGCCCTATCTGACGCGTCCCGGAGGTCTTGTGCGGAGCATGTGTACGGGCACGCCGGACAAGACAGCATATGTGCCATGGTTTGAGGGTCGTCCCGCACACACACCGGGCGTCGCAGGTCGCTCAGGATACCCCATCTCAGTAGGTTGTCCCTACTGCGGCCGACCTGGGAGCGCAGTCTGTTTAAAGATCTCCAGATAGGCCACGGCTGTCTGTGTCCAGCGGGAAGCGCTTCAGCAGGACGGACAGAGTCAGCAGGAGGAGCGCGAGTGTTTTGCCAGTGCGCGAGTCTGTTCCTCGAGGGGGGAACCCTGGCAGCAGTAGTGTGCCTTATAAAACTTTTACGGCTCTTGAGACGGGACGGTGGTAGCTGATGGCCGTAGAGGCTTATTATATTCTAAACACTAGCGCAAACAAAACCTAGAATCGGCAATTATACGAATGCTACCCCAAACTACTACTAATAGGGAACATTACGCAAAACTCTTCGTAGGTGGCGACACTAGCAGCGTTGACATTGTATCTCGTTCGCACTTGCGGTATTGTCTATGCAAGTGTTTGCGCCGATGCCGGTGATGTTATTCGCTCGACGACTTTAAATAAAACTTCGATAAAAGTTTGACTGTAATATAATTCACAATTATATAGGCTCTGATTGAAAGCAAGGAGAGTTTGGCCGTTTAGATAGTTACAGAAGTGGTGGTATATATGTTACGTCAAAGTAAGTGAGCAGCGAGATTTCGAGTTGCTTTAGGAAGGGATGAACCCACACATGTGTAGCGCCATGATTGACGCATTCAAAGCCCCCCTCATGCAAACCGTGCCTGACGGGCGCGTTTTGCTACTGCTAATGAAATAGGTACCTATAATTAAGTTTATACATAAATAAAAGAGTTGCGTTCGCAACAGCAAGCATCCTTGTCACTCATTTGGCAATCAATTGTGCATGTGTGTGTGAATCCCTATATTTCTATACTGGTTTACTATTAGTGGTAATGCTGCCCTCTGGCGGCAGAACATTGCAGTAATGTTCCCTATTCTGCTCACTGTTCTGGCAATATGTAAGTTAATCACCAATCTGGGCATTTTCAATAATTCGTGTACAGTCGCCATCACATAGATCGGAGCAAACAAGCACGTCACAAACATCGGAACACACCTCTATTTTCAAGGCATTAGGGTGCATGCGCTGATATTTTTGAACACCTATAGTGTACCTATGTATGTGATAGCGACTGTACCCAATTAGCGTGAGTTCTTAAACAAAAATTAACTCTGTGTCAGTTTTGTGACGACATTTAAGTATTAAATTTTGTATAAAAATTAGCATTTTTTTTTCAATTTATAAATTATTTGCGTATACACGTTTTTTAAATGTGAAACAAGTTCATTTTCACATCTGTATGCTTAACTTTCGTCACAAAACTGACACTGACTTAAATTTTATTTAACAGCTCACGCTAATTGGGTACACGAATGATTGGAATGCCCATCTGTATAACAAATTAAAAAGTACCTTTTTTTTCCAGGTGGAATGCAATCTTCATCCAATAAAAAAGTTACTAATGAAAGCGCTAGGCAATGGTCCCAAAATGTAAGTTTAATATTATACTAGCGACCCGCCCCGGCTTCGCATGAGTTTATATGTATATTCCTCTTGAATCACTCTATCTATTTAAAAAAACCGCATCAAAATCCGTTGCGTAGTTTTAAAGATCTAAGCATACATAGGGATAGGCAGACAGCGGGAAGCGACTTTGTTTTATACTATACATGGTGGCTCATTCAAATCGGTCAGTATGGGAATGTCTGAAACTATAAGACATACGAAGATTTGTTCTTAGGAACCATGTCACCAATCGGTGGACATCCTAGTGGACACTTCGAACACCTACTATGATAAATTAAAGTATGTCAAAACAATGCATTTTATTCATTTTAGACATCACGTTTCTTAGAGACATTTACAGCTTAAGACCTACACAATCGATATTTAAATAGAAAAAGTGTAAGTTTATTTTTTCAAAACAACCGGGTTCGATTCCTGAGCTGGGTACAGTTTTTTTTTCAAATGTATGAATGCAGTTTTTCTTTTTATCAAAATCGGTGACATGGTTCCTAAGAACAAATCTTCGTATGTCTTATAGTTTCAGACATTCCCATACTGACCGATTTGAATGAGCCACCCTGTATAGTGAAGTTAATGTAAGTTATAGTTATGATGGTGTGTTTATTCTGTTGAACAACATTTAATACACACTATGATTTATATAATAGAATTTTAACCCCCATCTTAAAATTATACTAATAATTACACGGCAAAAGTCACAAATGTCAGTAAAAGCCACATGTTTCGAACTGTTCGGCAGTTCTAGTTCAACGAGTCTGAAGAAGAACTCCCGAAGAGTCCGAAACATGCCGCCCTAGGTACCAAATCGGACCCCATGCTCGCATATAAGGCGCTACTGGGAAAAACGCTTGGTGACTGATGATAATGACGTTTGTATTTACAAGCTTTTATTTAGTTTCACCTGTCCCGTTGTCTGTCTGTCTGTAATCAAATCTTGCAAGTAAAATTTGACCCACTTCCCGGTTTTCTGCGCTGAAATTTTGCGTGCATACGTATATCCCATGACAATGCAATATTATGATGACATGGAGCTGATCTGATGCTGGAGCTGGAAGGTGGCCATAGGAACTCCGCAATAAAACGACACAACCCCATCGAGTTTGGGCTCGTTAGAATCGTCTCAATGAGTAGTTGATGATGGTATGCAGAAAAGTACAGTCGGCAATAAACGCTTGTACCAAAAATAAAATTTTTGATATAAACTTTTTATTAGTATAATGTAAAAAATGTTTTTTTGGTAAGTACTGTATATATTAGTGAATATAAGTTTCTGTCATGCGATATACATATGGTTGCAAAATTTTAGCTCAATTGGATAACGGGAAGTGACTGAAAAATGGATTGCAAATTCTGACGGACAACTTACTTACATACATACATACGAACAGTGCAAGTTAATATAAAGTTTGTAAAAATAAATTCGTTTGACAGTGACATGGCACTCCGCATGGCAGTGAGAGCGAGAAGGCAGCTCGCGATAGAGAAGTGCAACGAGCTCGCGAGACTTGTCGACAACTGGGATAAGAGCGAGACGGGACAGTGCTGTAACGAGTTCATCCGAGGTTAGTCAAATTCGCGTTCGATATTATGGTTATGTGCACTCTCTGTTCCCATATGGAACACTGATGTGGGGTAAGTCTGAATTAAATAATTGGCTACTTTCCTAAAAAAAACAATTGAGTATTTAAGTCCGTCAGTTACGTTATCTAAAAATATTGGATACGTATTTTTTATTGATTGAGCGGAAGGCTAGGCGTGGGTAGGTTTACCAGGTCATCAGTCCACTGATGACCTGGTCGCGGGAGTCCGCTGGATGCGGGTGGCACAGGACCGGTCACTGTGGCACTCTTTGGGGGAGGCATATGTCCAGCAGTGGACGTCTTTCGGCTGATATGATGATGATTTTTTATTTTGTCAATCAGATATAGCCCGTTAAAATCGGGTGACGTCACATTTTTTAACGGGCTATATCTTCGTTATTATTTGTTTGATTGACAAAATAAAAAACGAGTTTTTCAAATTTTTTTTTGATAATCTAACTGACGGACTGAATATAATTATATTTTTTCTACCCAGGAGAATACCCAATTGTATGCAGGTAAATAAATGCATTTGAATTAACTCTCCTGTTACATAATTTACTTTAAAAACAAAGTTTTAACCGACTTCAAATCAGTAGCCAAAGTGCTTCAAGTTAGCCTATACAGGCTTGTTGCGTGGTGTTAAAATTGATAATGTCGTTTTGCTAAATGGATAGTAAACCATCAAATGATTGTAATAAAGCATAAATTACAAAATATAATTAAAATCATAAAAAGATATGAACCTTGAAAGTTTAGATTTTTTTTTATTATTATTGTCTAAGAGTAAATTTAAAGGTACCAATAAAATCCTTACGCTTTTATAGAAACAAATTTGTACGACAACTATGGACCTAAACGCAGTATTTCGCGACCGAAACACCAATTTACTTCATTTTCCATGCAACGGTTAGTACAAATTGCACGGTGTGACGTCATACTTTAGCCAATCAGTATGAAGCGTTTCGGCTGCTGTCGGCGAGGTCCTTCTTTAACTCGATTTTTTGGGTTCTTTAAATGTAGTTGCTTCCATACAAAAACTGGTTCGAATGGCATCGTAATCAAATTTAAGGTCACAAGCCCATTTGAAGAGCTCCCTCGATTTCTCCAGGATCCCATCATCGGAACTGGAGTTTGGTTTTTTGTAGGGGGGCGTCCACAAATTACGTAACGCAAAATTCTTAAATTTTTAACCCCCCCTCCACTCATATAACAGCACCGTCACGCTTAGCTGGGACCCCCCCCCCCCCCCCCTTCAATTCTGTTACGTAACAAGTCTTCAGGGTAATATTCAAACAAGAAAGATAAGTGGTATTTTAGATACTTTTTAATCATAAATCTCCATTTTTTTAATGAAACATTAGTGTGTAACAAATTACATTAAAATTTTGCTTTCAAATATATTAATTTACTCATAATTTAGCGTAACACACGGCACAAATCACAAACAACTGCGTCACTTGCAGTACGGCACTTTGCACTTGTATTTTGTTTTCGTTTGGAGGGTAGACTTTTGTATCTGTCTGTCATTGTCGCGTCGCGCGCTCGGTGTTGCCAATATTTTCTTAGACAAATACCGCAAACTAGGGATGTGAAAAACTAAACTTTTTTTAAGTATACTATTATAAAAAATCTTGCGTGACGTAACGCAAACCTTGACACCCCCCTCCCCCAACGTAACAGGACCGTAACGCTTGGCCGGACCCCCCCCCCCCCCCCCCTCCCTCCAATTTGCGTTCAAATTCAAATTCAAAATCTTTATTGTTGGTTATATGTTAGTAATACAGATGTTAAATGATTTATAGTGCATTATAACCTGCCTACAAGGCGTACAATGTCCTTAAAATTAAAAGTATGTACATGTATATATTTATTTTTTTAATAACATGCGATATTAAATTGCTCCGTTACATCTAAATTATAATAAATAAGAAAACAACAGCGTTACATAATTTGTGGACGCCCCCTAGTCGGAGTACAATGTTTTTGAACTTTTTATGGTTGTTTTGTTCACAGAGGACACGCTGTCAAAAATAGGCCCCGGCAAGCGGATAGCGGAGCGCCGAGCGTATCTCTTTGACGGGCTTCTACTCTTGTGCAAACCTATCACGAGTATAGTGAGTATATTTACATTTCTCCGAATCGCTAAACCTGAGTGGCAGTGGGCGCCACATTGCACGCAGAACCGATAGCCGTTGGGGCGGTGCGGTTCTCTCATGGCGACCAGTGCGCCCAATATTCCGCAGTGTCTCAAAACGAGAGTCTTTGACCAGTGTGTGTTGCCAGTGATGACATATGGCACGGAAACGTGGTCGCTTACTATGGGCCTCATAAGAAGTCTCAAAGTCACGCAAAGGGCAATGGAGAGGGCTATGTTGGGAGTTTCTCTGCGCGATCGCATCAGAAATGAGGCTATCCGCAGCAGAACCAAGGTAGCCGATATAGCCCTCCGAATCGCTAATCTTAAGTGGCAGTGGGCGGGGCACATTGCACGCAGAACCGATGGCCGTTGGGGCGGAAAGGTTCTCCCATGGCGACCACGTACCGTGCGTAGGTGGACTGATGACCTGGTAAAGGTCGCGGGAGTCCGCTGGATGCGGGTGGCGCGAGACCGGTCATTGTGGCACTCTTTGGGGGAGGCCTACGTCCAGCAGTGGACGTCTTTCGGCTGGTATGATGATGTTGATGATGATTTACATTTACCTTTGTTACGTTCACCAAAAAAGTAACACACAATGAAGGGTTATCTATCAGACTCCAAACTAGGCTGAGCCTGTGTATTATATTAGTTCCGGATTCGCCGGATTCCTGCTACGCCGGATTCTTGTTTCGGCGGATTCTTATTCGTCGGAATTTTTCAATTACATAAAACTATGTCAAATCCGACGAAAAAACAATCCAGCGAAACAGGAATCCGGTGAATCCCGAACTAATGACTTACTCCACAGTAAACGCATCGAGAATTTAAGTCGTGACGTCATAGCATAAGCCCGTTTAATATAGAGCGTATTCTGTGGGTGCCGGCGCGTGCAGATTTCAAATGCATATAACATCAGAAAAATAAATCATAAGAAAGTTTTAATGCTACAGTTCCGCAGCCAAAGGAATTCAAGGTGCTCCCGGTGAACTGCATCATCCACTTTGTGGAAATGATGGAGCAAGCCTGGGAGCAGGTATAAAGGAGAGGGCAAATGCACAAAAGATCCCACTGGGTCGAAGTGCATCCGAAAGGGCCCTCGCCTAGATAAGATAAATAAATAAATATTTGCGGACAATCATACACAAATCAACTTAGTCCCAAACTAAGCAAAGCTTGTACTATGGGTACTAGACGACGATATAGATACTTATATAGAGAAATAAATACTTAAATGCATAGAAAACATCCATGACTCAGGAACAAATATTCGTGCTCGTCACACAAATAAATGCCCTTACCGGGATTCGAACCCAGGACCTCTTGCTTCATAGACAGGTTCATTACCAACTAGGCTAAAGCGGTCGTCAAACGAAAAAAAAATAAGATGCTACAGTTGATATTCCTCTGGATTATATGTCCAGTGGCTTGAATATGTCATGCTCGCTTAAAGAGCTTTGCTTACGGTGGCGTCGTTGATCGGGTCGCCACCTTCCCTAACATATGGTTGAGGGAGGCGATGGATGAGATATGCGTCATACTCGTGATCGGGTGCTGTTTGTGGAGTCCGGTCTGTTCATGCTTGCAAGGGCATAGTAACTACCTAAATACTAGTGTTATTATCATTATTTTGACGAGAGACATCATTCTGTTCTTGACACGTTTTATTGTTATTGACCCACACTCTCTTACACAAACCACTCGACTGACCAAGTCAAGTAAAATCATCTCTCACGTGGGGCCAAAAGTATTTAACAAACTACCAGTAAATGTAAAATGCGCGGGTAGTAACTCAACTTTTTTAAGAAAATTAAAATCGTGGCTCCTTACGCACTCTTTTTATGACATTAAAGATTTTTATGAGTTACCAGAATAAGAATGTTATATGTTTACACACTTAGTATATAAATTTTATCTAATCTAAACAATCGATGACATGTAATATTAATAATATTATAAATAAAAGACTTATGACTTATGACTAGTGTTATTATCATTATTTTGAAGAGAGACATCATTCTGTTCTTGACACGTTTTATTGTTCTCGACCCTGTACATCTCTGACAATATTACATTAATGATCCTTTTTTTTCTGATTTAACGCTTAGAGACAGTATACATCTCTAAGAACATTGGAATAATTATTAATTGTATTTGGACGCTCAGAGCGGACCTTATACATCTCTGGGGTACTCAATTAATATCATTACCATTTTACTTGTAAAATTGCCCTTGTGGCCTATTTGCAGAGTAAATCATTGATTGATTGATTTTCGTAATAAAATAAAAAGATGCAAGTTCCCTATTGAGTGTGTGTGTGTGTGTCCCCGCAGGTGGGCGTGGCCGGGTCCGGGGTGGGGGGCAACGCGGGGGTGCAACAACTGAAACTCAAAGAGAAACTACACATACGGAAACTGGAGCTCGTGGACAGACCCGACAGCGACGGTGAGACTCTTTCATTACGTCACACATAGCCGTAAACTGGGAATTGTCGCCCGCTAGGCGTACAATCGCACTTTCTGACACTAGACACAATTTTAGTGTCATCATGGGTTATGATAAAATAAGTCTCGGATCGCAGTATTTCTTTTTATACTCGTCGAATTTAATGTTTGAATTAAGACTTCGTACACCAAACTATGTCCCCACAAGGCGGACTGATGACCTGGTAAAGGTCGCGGGAGTCCGCTGGATGCGGGTCGCGCAGGACCGGTCACTTTTGCACTCTTTGGGGGCGGCCTATGTCCAGCAGTGGACGTCTCTCGGCTGATATGATGATGATGTATTATAGAACGTCGCCTTGGTCATAGAACAAAAGACATCAACGAAACGCTCAGCCGGTGGGCTGCGCTTCGTTTCAGCAGGGCTTTGATTGTCAATAGATTCCAAGTTTGTTTTATTATTTCAGTTGACTCATAGAAAAAGTATTGTATACAATAGTTACACAATCATTAAAAAAGCTTTTTTCTCAACAGAAGCGAAGCACTGCGTAGAACTGCTCCCTCGCACGGGTCCGCCCGTGATACTAGCATGCGCGACGTGTCAAGAGAAACGAAACTGGATGTGTGACCTCGTCATGCTGAATACTAAACCCATGCTAGACCGGACTCTTGACAGGTAAGCTCCCTAATAAAGGTTAAACTTTCACACGGTGTACCCCTTGCATCAGCTCAGTGAACCCCGTGCACCCCCGGCGTACTATTGCATCAGCTCAGTGTACCCCTTACGGCCGCTCAATGTACCCCTTGCATCAGCTCAGTGTACCCCGTGCACCCCCGGCGTACTATTGCATCAGCTCGGTGTACCCCTTACGGCCGCTCAATGTACCCCTTGCATCAGCTCAGTGTACCCCGTGCACCCCCGGCGTACTATTGCATCAGCTCGGTGTACCCCTTACGGCCGCTCAATGTACCCCTTGCATCAGCTCAGTGAACCCCGTGCACCCCCGGCGTACTATTGCATCAGCTCGGTGTACCCCTTACGGCCGCTCAATGTACCCCTTGCATCAGCTCAGTGTACCCCGTGCACCCCCGGCGTACTATTGCATCAGCTCGGTGTACCCCTTACGGCCGCTCAATGTACCCCTTGCATCAGCTCAGTGTACCCCGTGCACCCCCGGCGTACTATTGCATCAGCTCGGTGTACCCCTTACGGCCGCTCAATGTACCCCTTGCATCAGCTCAGTGTACCCCGTGCACCCCCGCGTACTATTGCATCAGCTCGGTGTACCCCTTACGGCCGCTAAATGTACCCCTTGCATCAGCTCAGTGTACCCCGTGCACCCCCGGCGTACTATTGCATCAGCTCGGTGTACCCCTTACGGCCGCTCAATGTACCCCTTGCATCAGCTCAGTGTACCCCGTGCACCCCCGGCGTACTATTGCATCAGCTCGGTGTACCCCTTACGGCCGCTCAATGTACCCCTTGCATCCGCTGAGTGTACCCCTTGCGGCTGTTCAGCGTACCTCTAACCTTTCATTAAATTGTCAAAAGGGCCCACGCATCCTCGAGCGTTGTCTCTCTAACGAGCCATGTTAAAACGGTTGTAGC
The DNA here is from genome assembly GCA_963854355.1 of Epinotia brunnichana. Lineage (NCBI taxonomy): Eukaryota > Metazoa > Arthropoda > Insecta > Lepidoptera > Tortricidae > Epinotia > Epinotia brunnichana. The sequence goes on along the minus strand of OY977963.1, from coordinate 2,024,190 downwards.
TTCGTAATATTTTGAGATTCCCGAATGGGATTTTCGTCTCTAGGCATATTTTTCGGCCTTCATTATTTTGGAGTAATAATACATTTTGAGACTACACCCCTATTGTGGAAGATATTAACCCCCTTATTCATAAAACTTAAAATACCTCTGCTAAATAAAATGTGCTTTGTCCCTTTCTTACGAACACAAATGTCAAAGTGACAGATAAGGACAAACGAATTTTGACGCCATTATGAATACGGCCGTTAATGTCTGGATAAAATACGACGGCTCAGCGAATGCGTTGTCTCTCCCTAACAAGCGATATTGTGAAAAAAATAACCGGTCAAGTGCGAGTCAGACTCGCGCACCGAGGGTTCAGGACCACCCCGTCCAATAGAAACAAGTCCACTGTAAACTGACACTCACTAAGTATGTATTGACATACTTAGTGCGTGTCAGTTTATATAGTGAATATTAAATTTTCAGTGATGTAACTAAAAATTGACGGCTTTCGCAATTTTTCCTTTATCTGTGCTATAAGACGTTGCTTCGTACCAAATTTAAATATTCTGAGTTCACGGGAAGTACCCTGTAGGTTTTGATTCCCTTGCGAGTTTCGAAAATTTGCAGAAATCTGCGGCTGTATCTTTTGATTGCGTTGGTTTAGAAGTTTGATTTTTTTCACAGCTCCAATTTCAGCTTGATACCTCCACGTGTTCCTGAGAAAAAGGGTCTTGACAGACTGACGGACGGACGGACGTTTTTTTCCTTTCGAGGTACGGAACCCTAACAATTGTAAAACCCGGCTCTATTGTAACCCGCCGTAACTTTGTCCACAGTATCCTCTTGGACCTGGAAAAGCGTCATCCCCTGAAGCTGCCTCCCCCGGAACTATACAGGTTCGCGGTCCCGGACTCCCCCGGGAACATCCGGCTAGAGGAGCGGCAGGGGAACGCGCCCGCGCCCTTGATAAAGGTCAGTTGGTTTGAAGGACGTACATATACTTACTTTTCCGAATGAAAGGTATGAACAATCATGTACAGTCGCCATCACATACATAGGCACACTATAGGTGTTCAAAAATCATGTACAGTCGCCATCCCATACATAGGCACACTTTAGGTGTTCAAAAATCATGTACAGTCGCCATCACATATATAGGCACACTATAGGTGTTCAAAAATCATGTACAGTCGCCATCCCATACATAGGCACACTTTAGGTGTTCAAAAATCATGTACAGTCGCCATCACATACATAGGCACACTATAGGTGTTCAAAAATCATGTACAGTCGCCATCACATATATAGGCACACTATAGGTGTTCAAAAATCATGTACAGTCGCCATCACATATATAGGCACACTTTAGGTGTTCAAAAATAATGTACAGTCGCCATCACATACATAGGCACACTATAGGTGTTCAAAAATCATGTACAGTCGCCATCACATACATAGGCACACTATAGGTGTTCAAAAATCATGTACAGTCGCCATCACATACATAGGCACACTATAGGTGTTCAAAAATCATGTACAGTCGCCATCACATATATAGGCACACTATAGGTGTTCAAAAATCATGTACAGTCGCCATCACATATATAGGCACACTTTAGGTGTTCAAAAATAATGTACAGTCGCCATCACATACATAGGCACACTATAGGTGTTCAAACCATGACCGTGTGAGAGAGTGTTCGACCGTGTCGAACAATCTCTCGTTAGACGCAGAGATCAACTTGCGTATCGGCAAAGCGGCGACAATGTTTGGGAAGTTCCGTATAAGAGTATGGAATAACGGGCATCTCACAACAAGAACTAAGATGATCGTGTTCCAAACATGCATCTTGAGTATACTCTTGTACGGAGCAGAAACCTGGACATCGTATGCAAAACAAGAACGCCGGCTTAATACGTTTTACATGCGCTGTCTTCGCAACATCCTTGGCATCAGCTGGAAGGACAGAGTGACTAATGAGAGGGTGCTGGAAATCTCACAGCTGCCCAGTCTCACCGCTCTGCTCAAACAGAGAAGGTTGAGATGGTTGGGGCATGTGCATCGTATGCCACCCACTCGTCTTCCACGCCGTACCTTGCTTGGCGCCGTAGCAAATGCTAAAAGAGGTATAGGTAGACCTCTGCTACGCTTTAAGGATTGTGCCAAGCGGGATATGATAGCATTCGGTATCAATCACCAATGTTGGGAGCACATTGCGGAAGATAGGATTAAGTGGCGAAGGGCTCTCACGGACGGACGCAAGAAACATGACGGGGCCTGGTTTGACCTTCTCGAAGGTAAAAGAAGGAGAAGACAAATAAACACCCCGCCATTACCTAATGCACAATTTTCCTGCCACCTTTGCGGAAGACAATGCCGCTCCCGCATAGGGCTACACAGCCATTTAAAAAAGTGCTCTACTATGCATTCGCAAAGCGCTGCTTGAATCGTCTGATAAAGACGTAGAGGCCAATGATGATGATGATGAGGTGTTCAAAAATCATGTACAGTCGCCATCACATACATAGGCACACTATAGGTGTTCAAAAATCATGTACAGTCGCCATCACATACATAGGCACACTATAGGTGTTCAAAAATCATGTACAGTCGCCATCACATACATAGGCACACTATAGGTGTTCAAAAATCATGTACAGTCGCCATCACATACATAGGCACACTATAGGTGTTCAAAAATCATGTACAGTCGCCATCACATACATAGGCACACTATAGGTGTTCAAAAATCATGTACAGTCGCCATCACATACATAGGCACACTATAGGTGTTCAAAAATCATGTACAGTCGCCATCACATACATAGGCACACTATAGGTGTTCACAAATATCTTCACATGCACCCTAATGCCTTGAAAATAGAGGTGTGTTCCGATGTTTGTGACGTGCTTGTTTGCTCCGATGTATGTGATGGCGACTGTAACTATTGTACCATCCCTTCTCTCTCCACAGGGCGCCACCCTCCTGAAGCTAGTCGAGCGGTTGACCTATCACATATACGCGGACCTGAATCTAGTCCGTACATTCCTCACGACGTACCGCTCCTTCTGCTCGCCCTCGGAACTGCTGGAGCTGCTGGTGGAGCGGTTCCGGATACCGGAGCCTAGTGAAGTGTATGAGACACATGTGCCAGGTGAGGACACACTGAATCTAGTCCGTACATTCCTCACGACGTACCGCTCCTTCTGCTCGCCCTCGGAACTGCTGGAGCTGCTGGTGGAGCGGTTCCGGATACCGGAGCCTAGTGAAGTGTATGAGACACATGTGCCAGGTGAGGACACACTGAATCTAGTCCGTACATTCCTCACGACGTACCGCTCCTTCTGCTCGCCCTCGGAACTGCTGGAGCTGCTGGTGGAGCGGTTCCGGATACCGGAGCCTAGTGAAGTGTATGAGACACATGTGCCAGGTGAGGACACACTGAATCTAGTCCGTACATTCCTCACGACGTACCGCTCCTTCTGCTCGCCCTCGGAACTGCTGGAGCTGCTGGTGGAGCGGTTCCGGATACCGGAGCCTAGTGAAGTGTATGAGACACATGTGCCAGGTGAGGACACACTGAATCTAGTCCGTACATTCCTCACGACGTACCGCTCCTTCTGCTCGCCCTCGGAACTGCTGGAGCTGCTGGTGGAGCGGTTCCGGATACCGGAGCCTAGTGAAGTGTATGAGACACATGTGCCAGGTGAGGACACACTGAATCTAGTCCGTACATTCCTCACGACGTACCGCTCCTTCTGCTCGCCCTCGGAACTGCTGGAGCTGCTGGTGGAGCGGTTCCGGATACCGGAGCCTAGTGAAGTGTATGAGACACATGTGCCAGGTGAGGACACACTGAATCTAGTCCGTACATTCCTCACGACGTACCGCTCCTTCTGCTCGCCCTCGGAACTGCTGGAGCTGCTGGTGGAGCAGTTCCGGATACCGGAGCCTAGTGAAGTGTATGAGACACATGTGCCAGGTGAGGACACACTGAATCTAGTCCGTACATTCCTCACGACGTACCGCTCCTTCTGCTCGCCCTCGGAACTGCTGGAGCTGCTGGTGGAGCGGTTCCGGATACCGGAGCCTAGTGAAGTGTATGAGACACATGTGCCAGGTGAGGACACACTGAATCTAGTCCGTACATTCCTCACGACGTACCGCTCCTTCTGCTCGCCCTCGGAACTGCTGGAGCTGCTGGTGGAGCGGTTCCGGATACCGGAGCCTAGTGAAGTGTATGAGACACATGTGCCAGGTGAGGACACATCAGATGAATGCACGATGATGCGTGGTTGGCTCGGCGCGCGGTTTGAGATTGTAACCAGGGACTGATTTCGGTATGACGTAACCGTTATGTCGTAAAGGTTATGCGCGCCGCGCGAACATAACGGTACCGTAACCGTTTTGAAATAACGGTTAGCGGTATCAGGTTTAAATGATACAGAAACCTTTATAATACCGGTATTATAAAGGTTATCAAAAAAAGTAAGCGAGCTGGAACTCTACAGAGGAAGTATTGGCTACTAAACATTTAAAGTCAAAAAGATTAAACGGCAGTGCCTTTACCGGCGGTTTGGCAACAACGCCAGGCCAAAGTCGATATGTCGGTACTTTTAAAAAGCGGTTACGGTACCGGAAAATATAAAGGTTCCGCAATCGAAACCGCTATTTGACAACCGATATGACGTCATACCGTTAAAATAAAATACCGGTATTTTTCGGTTATGCAGTCCCTAATTGTAACAAATCAATGTTGTTGTGTACCTACATGAACGCGCGTCACCGGGTATAAGAATAAAATAATCATATAAGAGAGCTCCCATACAACAAACGTGATTTGTTTGCCGTTTTTATAGATAAAGGTAAGGAATCCTTCGTGCGCGAGTCCGACTCGCATTTGGCCGGTTTTTAGGGTTCCGTACTCAAAGAGTAAAACGGCACCCTATTACTAAGACTCCGCTGTCCGTCCGTCTGTCCGTCTGTCTGTCTGTCACCAGGCTATATCTCACTGATACCGTGATAGTTCCAGCTGAAATTTTTACAGATGATTTATTTCTGTTGCCGCTATAACAACAAATACTAAAAACACAGAATAAAATAGTTTTTTTTATAGATAATGGTACGGAGCCGTTCGTGCGCGAGTCCTATTCGCATTTGGAGTGTTTTTAGGGTTCCGTAGCCAAATGGCAAAAAACGGAACCCTTATAGATTCGTCATGTCCGTCCGTCTGTATGTCTGTGTGTCCGTCCGTATGTCACAGCCATTTTTTTCCGAAACCATAAGAGCTATACTGTTGAAACTTGGTATGTAGATGTATTTTGTGAACCGCATTAAGATTTTTACACAAAAATCGAAAAAAAACATTAATTTTTAGGGGTCCCCATACACAAAACTGAAACTCATAAATTTTTTTTTCATCAAACCCATACGTGTGGGGTATCAATGAATAGGTTTTCAAAAATGATATTAAGCTTTCTAACATCATTTTTTTTCTAAACTGAATAGTTTGCGCGAGAGACACTTCCAAAGTGGTAAAATGTGTGTCCCCCCCCCCCCCCCCTGTAACTTCTAAAATAAGAGAATGATAAAACTCAAAAAAATATATGATGTACATTACCATGCAAACTTCCACCGAAAATTGGTTTGAACGAGATCTAGTAAGTAGTTTTTTTCAATACGTCATAAATCGTAAACTGCAATTTATTTAACGGAACCCTTCATGTGCGAGTCCGACTCGCACTTGGCCGCTTTTTTTCTCTTGCCTAACAATGTTATTGATATTCACGCACGCCAGTCGTGAGGATACGGACTCCGATACAACACCGCACCATACAACCAGCTACGTCGCTTGACAGCATTATGGGTATAGTATTGTTGATAGATAAACTATTGGCTACCTTCCTAAAAAAAAAAATGGTCCGTCAGGAAGATTATAAAATAAGTTTCTGTAAAAAAATCATTTTTGGTACAAGCTTTTATTGCCGACTGTACTTTTCTGCATACCATCATCAACTACTCATTGAGACGATTCTAACGAGCCCAAACTCGATGGGGTTGTGTCGTTTTATTGCGGAGTTCCTATGCCCACCTTCCAGCTCCAGCATCAGATCAGCTCCATGTCATCATAATATTGCATTGTCATGCGATATACATGTGCTTGCAAAATTTCAGCTCAATTGGATAACGGGAAGTGACTGAAAAATGGATTGCAAATTTTGACGGACAACTTACATATTTACATACATACGAACAGTGCAAGTTAATATAAAGCTTGTAAAAATGATGAAGATATCGATAGCCCGTTAAAGTTCCGCGTGACGTCATATTATAAAAAGTGTACCGTTATGTGACTTTTGTCAATCAAATAATAGTAGTTTATGCAATCGTTATATAATGGATGCTTTTTAAGTCGAGTACCACGTTTAGGCCACGAAGCTTGCTGAGTGGCCTTATTAAGGTACGAGACATAAAAAAGCTAATTATATAACTATTGTATACAATACTTTTTCTACGAGTCAACGGAAATAATATTTTTTCTACTCGTCGACTTTAATCTTTGAATTAAGATTTCGTACACGAAACTAAGATCACATACTTTTTAATCCTGGAGCTCCACGAGCTCGTCACAGAACTCGTATGGTTTCATAAGATAACCGCCAGCAGTCATCTTATGAATCCAGGAGCTGTATAAGATAACTGTGAAGACATCAACGCGCAAAATTACTAAGCTGCTGCGCTTCTATATTCTTTTCTTCTATTCTTATAATTTATTAAACAAACTTGGTATCTATTGAAAATCGCCCTGCTGGAATGAAGCGCAGCAGCTTAGTAATTTTGCGCGTTGATGTCTTCACAGTTATCTTATACAGCTCCTGGATTCATAAGATGACTGCTGGCGGTTATCTTATGAAACCATACGAGTTCCGTGACGAGCTCGTGGAGCTCCAGGATTAAAAAGTATGTGATCTTAGTTTCGTGTACGAAATCTTAATTCAAAGATTAAAGTCGACGAGTAGAAAAAAAAATATAAAGATATGATTAACGGGCTATTAAAGTTCCGCGTGACGTAAGATTATGCTAAAAAATATACCATAATGTGTGACCTCAAGCGGAACTTTAACGGGCAATATCTTCACCATTTCTTGTTTGATTGACAAAATAAAAAAACATGTGTCCAATATCTTTTAGATATTCTAACTGATGTACTAAATAGATTTTTTTTAGAAAGTAACCAATTGTTGGTGTTTTATTTAGCTCATTTTCAGTTCGTTTTAGTGTTAAGTATTTTAAGTTTTTTTCTTACGTTTATTCGTGTTATTGTAGATATTTTTGCGTTCTGAGGGCCTACCGCGAAAGGCATTCGAAGTTTCCCCTCTCTATCATACTTACGAGTTTGTACATAAGTGCGACAGAGAGAAAAACTTGGAATGCCGTTCGCGGTAGGCCCTACCCCAATTTACATTTATATCAGTTTCGCTAGTTGATATTTTTTATTTAATGCGATAAGCTTTATTAATTTTTTTTAAACTTTATTGCACGTACAAAAGGCGGACTTAATGCCTTAAGGCATTCTCTACCAGTCAACCGCAGGGCTAAACGGAAAAGCTTTATATGTGCAGTGGTAGGCTTAATTGGTATTCATTTTTGTCAGATGTTGTTTATTTGTTATTCCTTGGATGCATGTCTGGGTCCTATGACATATTACTAGTTTATAAAATTTACAAATTCATCGGCTTCTTGTGCCCTAAAGAGTATACTACCTACATAATTTACCCAAGGCGGTCAAACAAAGAATGTTTCAGATCGCAGTTATTTGACGCGCGAGCCGAAGGCAAGGGCGATAAGTATGCGATCTGAGGCTTTCTTTATTACCGCCAGTGGTGAGTATAAAATTTTACGTCTCTCCCTGGTCAGGAAGCGGGATTTCCCGCACACTTAGTGCGCGGTAATTGCTACTTTATGGCCCAGGTGTGACGTAAAATAAATTGGCAACACTTGGATGCTTGACCAATGGCGACTGGCCATTTGATACACGGAATGTCGGGTGACAAGCAAAAGTCACTACCAAAATTGTCACTGCTCTTCAAAACCTTGTATCTCGGTACGTAGTCGATATCTAGATACGACCTTTGATTTAAGGGAACGTAGGTTCGCGGTCTTCTCTCGCTCTCACTGAGCATAAGCGTGAGCTAGATGGAAGTGCGTGTTTGGAAGCGCGGATATCATGTTTTTTAATTTTATTTCTTCGTGCGTTTTAATAAATAAAAAAATAATAGCTGATTTCCCTCAAGAATGACATTACCGATTTTTAAAACCAATTGTGATATGTTTAGCTGTTGTGCACAATTTATTACGATTTTTTTAAGTGTATTTTAGACCTATGTTCGTGATTTTTTTCTATCGAGCGAAAGTCAAAAACTCAGTATTCGAATAGCTGATTTCCCTCGAGAAAGGCCTCAAGATTGCTAATTAAATTTAAGGCAGCCGTAAGTAGGTATTTGTTACTTAGTGAGTTTTGCTTGCCACCCAACGATATATTTTTGGTACTAAACCAGATACCATTTAGCTGATTGCGCTTGCACTATTAAATTAATGTGCGTAATTGGGTATATTATAGCTAGCCTAGCTAACTAGCGTTATTCCCGGTTGTGCCCCTAAAGGAGCCCGGGGTCCGCTTTGACACCTAATCCCAACATTTGACATAGGCACTAGTTTTACGAAAGCGACTGCCATCTGACCTTCCAACCCAGAGGGAAAACTAGACCTTATTGGGATTAGACCGGTTTCCTCACGATGTTTTGCTTCACCGAAAAGCTAACGGTAAATATTCCGTATATAAGTTCCGAAAAACTCATTGGTACGAGCCGGGATTCGAAGCCACGACCGACGCTTGACAGCCGCACGCCTGAACCACTAGGCTACCGTAGCTAGGAAAAATTGTGTATTTAAATGAATCTGTTTCTCCCTACAGAGAGTATAGAGAGTGTTGCGAGCGACGCGGAGAAACTTAGCAAAAACACTGCGAGAGAAGACTGGAAGAGGTATAGGAAAGAGTTTCAACAGCCTGTCAAATTCCGGTGAGTACATATCGAGATATATAACACGGCCTTCCTAGCAGAAATTTCAGTAGAAACGCCTGGGCCCCAAGAATTTTACAAAATTTATTTTAAATAAAAAAAGCGGCCAAGTGCGAGTCGGACTCGCACATGAAGGGTTCCGTGAAATAAATTGCGGTTTACGATTTATGACGTATTAAAAAAAAACTTCATATATTTTTTTTAGTTTTATCATTCTCTTATTTTAGAAGTTACAGGGGGGGGGACACATTTTACCACTTTGCTAGTGTCTCTCGCGCAAACTATTCAGTTTAGAAAAAAAATAAATAAGAAACCTCAATATCATTGAAGCACATATGAAGAGATTAGGCGTCCTTCCCCTCATGGATACACCAAAAATGATGAGTAAATGAAGTGTGAGGGGGCCCGTCATGGGCTCCCAAATATGAATGAAATAAGGAGGTGGTAAGTACTATCCCGTCATGGGTTACCAACAAAATGATGCTCCAAAATATGAATGATAAGGTGGGGTTGTAGAGGGGGTGCTGTCCTAGCCTGAAGTGCTCCCCTCTTGGTGCCACTAATAATGAAGCACGAAATCACTCGGAGTGCCACTAATAATGAACACGATGAAGATGAATACTTGACCATGTAAGGCTCCGTCCTGGACACCTCACCTCAGCTGCCGCCGTCGAGAGCTCCGCCGTGGATCCGCTCCCACCGTCAGCTTCCTCCCCAGCCGTCCTGGATGGGGTTTATGAAGGTTTGGGCCACCACCGAAGTGAGCACGGTGAATCCCATCACCGCGTCACTCGGAATGAAGATTGAAGAAATGAAACTATTTGACCATTTACACTTGATGTATTATTGCACACACTTGATTACATGAAAATACACTGACTTTACCCTAGTCTAGGCCTTCAGCCCTGAAAAGGCTTTCCTAACCTCAAACCATGCGATTACATCTCTTGACCGGATCGTAATGCACTTGATTACATGATAATACTATGAAAATACGCGACTTGACCCTAGTCTGGGCCTTCAGCCCTGAAAAGGCTTTCCTAACCTCAAACCATGCGATTACATCTCTTGACCGGATCGTAATGAACGAGTAAAAACGAATGAACCATGACATGAATCTTTTAATTGCAGTTGTCTATTCCCGTCGCAGTGGCGCTAGCTGTCTTACTAGTATTGAATATGAGTACTAGGATCGAATCCTATGCGGTGTCAAACCGTTTTATGACTACTTGATAATGAATTCTAGATTTCCAACGAAACCTGTCCGATTTGCTTGAACAATCATTTTTGAAGACCTATCCATAAATACCCCACACGTGAGTTTGATAAAAAAAAAATTTGAGTTTCAGTTCTGAGTATGGGGACCCCCAAAATTTACTGTTTTTTTTTCCATTTTTTATTAAAATCTTAATGCGGTTCACAGAATACATCTACTTACTAAGTTTCAACAGGACAGACAGACAGACAGACATGACGAATCTATAAGGGTTCCGTTTTTTGCCATTTGGCTACGGAACCCTAAAAACCCGTATATTGTTATCAACAGAAGAGAAGGGGATTTATAAAACAAAGACAATAATGTAACCGAAAGTAGACTTTAATTTTATAACAAAAACCTATTCGCACTAATCTAATCGAAACCTATTAAAATCTAGCTCAATCTAATGCCAATCAAATACGTCCGTTCCGTCCGAAAATCGCTGGCCGAGTGCGGGCGCTCTCAACTCGCACATGCCATGTGACGTCACCACATATGTATGAATATAAGGAGATCGAACATGGCGGCCGATTTGTATAGAGTGAGCCTGTCGCAAGTACATTAACCCACACAACGCCCAATTAATTGACAAGACAAAGCACGCACACATCTAAAACACACACATCTAAAACACACACACTTGTATACCTACGCCCAATAAGCATTGGACAATACACGCATTTTGGGAAGAAACGCAATATTCTCTGCTCGCAGTACGAGGGCACATGCATTGCACGTAGTACCGATGGCCGTTGGGGCGGAAAGGTTCTCGAGTGGCGACCATGTACCGGCTTTCGCGGCGTGGGTAGGCCCCCCGCCAGGTGGACTGATGACCTGGTAAAGGTCGCGGAAGTCCGCTGGATGCGGGTGGCCCAGGACCGGCCATTGTGGCACTCTTTGGGGGAGGCCTATGTCCAGCAGTGGACGTCTTTCGGCTGATATGATGATGATGATGATGAGCACGCGTGCACAGTATCGCAGAGTATGCCCATTGAGCTAACAACTGCGACGCGGCCGCCGGCGGCGCCTCCCCTCTCTAGTATTCTATGCTCTGAGGTCGTCACGATGACGCGCTGCCTTGCCCCGCCTCTCGGTCTAATAATTGTAATAATATAAGGCGCCATGGTGGAGAGCAACGGGCACCTGGTGCCTTGAGTTGCTGTCGCTGTGCGGGGAGATTCTCTCGTCACCATGCCCTCAATGATATTGTACGGAGGGCGTTAGTCTCGGCCAATATTCCATGTGTGCTGGAGCCTTCAGGCCTGAGCCGGTCCGATGGCAAGAGGCCGGATGGCTTGACCCTGGTGCCATGGCAGAAGGGTAGATGCTTGCTGTGGGACGCCACTTGTGTGAGCACTTTCGCTGCCTCGCACCTTGGTCGCACCATTGGGGCAGCAGGAGCTGCTGCCGAGGCGGCTGCGCTTAGAAAGCGGGACAAATACTCTGCATTGGTGAATTATTTATTTGTCCCTCTTGCGGTGGAGACTATGGGATGCTGGTGCTCAGAGGCCAGGGCATTCCTGGCGGAAGTGGGGCGCCGTTTGCGACTGAGAGGGCATGACCCCCGTTCCGGGTCATTCCTGTTGCAAAGGTTGTCGATCGTGATTCAACGCGGCAATGCGGCGAGTGTGATGGCCACCTTTGCACCCGGAATGACACGGGGCGGGTTATTTGACTAAGTTGTATTGACTTGTAAACCTATCTAATATTATGACTTTTATTGTACGTTGACAATTGTTTTTTCGTTAATAAACTTATGATATTAAATAATATAATACATGCATGTATTATACATATAAACCCGTGCAAAGACGGGGCGGGTCGCTAGTATATTATAATTTATACTTTATTACAATAATTTGATGGTTTTACTATCCATTTACCAACACTACGTTATCAATTTTAACATGAGGCATCATGCCAATTGTCATGCCCTTGCCAGACAAAGAATGAACTACTTTGGTAACGGCTATCCGCAACCAAAGGAATTCAAGGTGCTCCCGGTGAACTGCATGGAGCAAATGCCTCTCCATTTCCACATGCACAAAAGATCCCACTGGGTCGAAGTGCATCCGAAAAGGCCCTCACCTAGATAAGATAAGGTAAGATGCCAATTCTCAACCTGTACTGTGTTTCAGAGTAATAAATGTGCTTCGACATTGGGTGGACCAGCATTTCTACGACTTCGAGCGAGAACCGCCATTGCTAGAGAAATTGAAAGCTTTCCTGGAGTCGGTGGACGGTCGGCCTATGAGAAAGTGGGTGCAGAGCGTACTCAAGACTGTGCAGAGGAAGGTATGTGATATACACACTATACACACAAATGTTAATAGGGAACATTACTGCAATGTTCTGCCGCCAGAGGCAGCACTACCACTAACAGTAAACCAGTATAGGAATATACGGATTCACACACACATGCACAATTGATTGTCAAATGAGTGACAAGGATGCTTGCATAGACAATACCGCAAGTGGGAACGAGATACAATGTCAACGCCAGGGATCGGAACCGGTTAATTGCTAAAACCTCGGTTTACCACAAATCTCGAACTATTTTATACTTCACATGTAGGACTCAGTTGTGTTTTGAGGTAACGAGTGCGTATTATTAGATTGCCCAATTAGAAATGAAATTATTATCAAAAGAACGAAAAAGAACCGTTTTCGTTCCCATACAAACAATACCGGTTTCCGATCCCTGGTGAACGCTGCTAGTGTCGCCACCTACGAAGAGTTTTGCGTAATTGTTCCCTATTATAATAATTGAACCACATGACATTAGGTGTCCACACTAGACGCATGCTCGCCCGAGCGGCCGCACGCGCTCGGTCGAGTTTGCTCGCCACACTGAGCGCGCACGCCAGGGCGAGCCGCGCTCGGCTGAGCATGCGTCCAGTGAAGTTTGAATTGAATTTAAAAGTTTAAGTTCATTATTCATATTCATTCATTATTGACTTACTATTTCTTTAATTTGAATTTTTTTGGATTAGGTACTGTTTTTTTTTATAATTATTACTAATATTAGCTTAAGTACAGGTCGATTCACGAAAGTAATGTCACTTGTCACTGTGAGTGTCAGTGTGAGTGCCGTTCTTATACAGGGGCCTTCTAATATTTTGTAAACATGTACCTAATACGTTTTCGTTATTCAAGAAAAAATATATATATTATTATAATCTGCACCAAGTATCATGTTAATCCTTTTAGTAATTATCATTAAAGTCCTTTGTAAATAAAATGTATATTTATTTTGCTGACTTATTTTTAATGAATGTATGAATTAATTTTATTTCATGTAACACATGACTCATACAGACAATTACATATTAACTTAATGTCAAGAATCGAAAGCAGATGGCTTGTTCGAATTATTTAAAAATCTAAAAAAAGAGCAGACCAAGAAGGAGTCCGTCGTCAGCAGAGTTTTTTATTTATTTATATCCTGTTTTCACACTGTCGCCGCAATCTACAAAATGACGACGAAAAGATTCTAAATTATTACGAAATGTAACTGTTATTTTCGCGTTTCACGGCATCGTCATTGTGCATGAAACATGGTTATAAATATTATAATTATATATTAATGTATTTATAAAATGCAAAATCTCGGAAACACAATGATCATAATCACTTTTTGCATCAACCTGTATTTAATAATTATGTGATGCACACATAGACATTATTAGACATGCGCCGAATATTCGGTAAATATTCGGTATTCGGCGTATTCGGCACGTTTTTCAATGTTCGTTATTCGGCCGAATTATTCGGTTCAAATGAAACCGAATATTTGCCGAATAATTTTGCAGGTTTTTTTTCAGCAAGTTGTAAGAATGTAACATAGTCATTGTCCTGTGAAATTATTATGCTAAAACGGATTCTTATTGTTATTTAACTACCTTTAGTATAAATGTTTCACTTAAAAATCAACAAGATTTTTACCACTGAAAAATGAGTCTGTTTTGGAACGGCTGATTAAGAAATAAGGCATTCCTTTGAACCGAATTATTCGGCCGAATATTCGGTTCGGCAAAAGCTGGACCGAAAATTCGGCCGAATATTCGTATTCGGTAAAACCCATATTCGGCGCATCTCTAGACATTATCATTCACTCGTTCAATTCATTCGTGCCAGCTTTCGTGAATCGACCTGTACTTACTAACAACAATGATCCAAATTGGTCCATGAATAAACGAATTTAGTTATTATTCATACTAATATTACTAGTGCCTCTGTCAGCTGTAGAAACCGCGTGACTCAACCGAAAAAAAAAGTTTAAATATACACTGCTTCAAAATTTCACGAGAACCGATTGTGTAATTCGACCTGCAGAGGAGATCAGCCGGACATCCCGAAATTGGAACTTTGGCCCAAGCTTAAGCATAGAAATAGGGAACATTACTGCAATGTTCTGCCGCCAGAGTGCAGCACTAACACAATTAGTAAACAGTTTTTTTGACAACTTTGACAAGTCCTTCAAAGCTCTGGATCAAATAGTGAAGAAAATATTTCAATGAATAAAATGCATCAGTGCCGCGTAATTGGATGCAAGAATGAAGGGCATCATTCATTTCCGAAGGAAACGATGATATGAAAACTATGGGAAGCGGCAATACGTCGTAAAGCAAAAAAAAGCCCTCATCCACCTTTAAATGGCTATAGGATGCCATTTTAATATCACAGTACAGGTATTTTACACAAGAATGATAATAAAACGATTGTAGTTTAACGCGTTTTCATCAATTATTCGTTATTGTTTGTTAGGTAAATAAATATGACATTGTACGTCATTGGTGCCGGTTAATGTACGGCCCGATAATACGCGTCCATCTATCGTTATCTCTCTCTTTTTGTATAAGTTAAAAAGAGACATAGATATAGAGGATGCCAATTATCGGGCCGTACATTAACCGGCATCGGTTTGTTTACGGGTTGTGTTAGTGTCGCCCCCTACGCAGAGCTTTGCGTAGGGAACCCTATTCGCTCGCTTGTTCGATAAAGATAAAAAGTCTGATTGTAGCTTTGTATGTGATGAGTAATCTTCTGTCATCTCACCTTAAGACCTACTTGCAGATACAACTACTTGCATTTACATTTTCTCTCAGTTTTTTTTTGTATGTGTTCCTGTTCAGAGTCATGAGTTAGTTACGCAGTACTTATTAAAAAAAAAAATTTTTTTTCGCAGTGCGACAGATCAGAATCGGAAGGCACCGGCGTGTCGCACGTGTTCTCCCGCCCCCCGCCCCGCGTCATCAGTCACGTGGCCTCCACCGACCTGCACAACTGGCATCCCCTAGCATTGCATCCCTTGGAGTTAGCGAGGCAGGTCACACTCAGGGAGTTCCAGCTGTACAGACAGGTGAGGGAGTGAAGCCGTATGGCATCCGAGTGTTCTGAACACTTCCGTCGGGGACGATGGAAGCGGGTTTCACTGCCTGTATCTCTTCCTAGTATGAAATAGTGGACACTAGTACAGAAGACTTACTAGTTGTACAGGTGAGTTGTTGAGACCGAATGTCATTCGTGGATTTTGAACACTTCCGTCGGGGACGCTGAAAGCGGTTTTCACTGCCTGTATCTCTTCCTAGTATGAAATAGTGGACACTAGTACAGAAGACTTACTAGTTGTACAGGTGAGTTGTTGAGACCGAATGCCATTCGTGGATTTAGAAGAATTCCGTCGGAGACGATGAAAGCGGTTTTCACTGCCTGTAGGTAACTTTTCCTAGTATGAAATAATGGACACAAGTACAGAAGGAGAGAATACAAATACAAAATACAAAATTTATTTATTTACCTAGTGAGTTACAAACAGGAAGACTTACAAAGAGCTTAGCTTAAAATTTTTAACATTAGAGTTGCTATAGTCCTTACACTAGGTCGAGAACGCTTTGATGTTGACACCATATCCTATATAGGCGCTTGTAAATCACCATAAATGTTATGCACATATGGTTTTTAGGATCAGGCCCACCTAACATACCAAGGTCAGGTAGACAATTCATACTTTTTTGCCAGCTCCATTATGATAAACAAGAGTCCTTGTAGTTGTAGCTGTATAGTTAAGTGACGGCCAATAGAAGTTGAGTGTTTTGGAGATAACCTCGTCCGGGAACGGTGAAAACGGTTTGTCCTTATATTGCGTTAACTACACTAGACATAACAATATGGTACAACTCGTCGGAAATATGTGCGAACCTGGCTTGAGCATACTATAAAGCTGCAATACGACTGATTTCTCCTGATAGAATTGATCTCCGGGAAGGAGACATGGTGGGGGTGAGATTTTGATGGGGTCTTATTGAGGCCGGCAAGGTGACCACCAGAAAAATCTGACAGCTTGGGATTTGGCGAAGCGAGGTTCGCAGATATTTCCGACTAGTTATACTCTAATGTTTTTTTCTACAGACATACAAGTATATATATTTTTTTATTTGTTCTAGGTGAAACCGTCCGAGCTAGTCGGCGCCGTGTGGACTAAAAAAGACAAAGAAAAGACGAGTCCAAATCTATTGAAAATTATCAAACATACCACTAATGTAAGTAAATCATTTATTCTATTTCTCTTAAAGCACTTATGGCTCCGAGGGCTGTAGAACACACGAGCCAACCTTAAAAAAAACGAAAAAGTCGCTCGGTGAAAAAAAACTATTTTCTCAAACTTGCAATTAAATGTTGACATGACTTACTTCAAATTAGGTCCGGAAATACTACGTATCCGGTGCGATGAGTGAAAATGATATGTAAAAGAATTTCATACAGCCTTACACACCTAAGCAACCGTCTTTTGTTTTTAAACGTCAAATTGTGACACAAGGTTATGTGAAAGCACTGACAGCTGTCATTCATTGCTAATGTTTCGTTCTATATATGTTTCTACGAATAAAACAAATTGGCTACTTTTTAATTTATTGCAAGTTTGAGAAAGGCACTATACAAATCTCGGCGAGAAACGGGGTTGCCGGCCGCGTATCCCTATCCTAATTGGCCTGCAACCCTTCGTTTCCCGGCCTCTATAGTAATAGTACATTACTGCAGACAATTTTCACGGTCAGGCTACATACATAGTGATTTTCTCAAACATGTAATTAAATAAATAAATAAAAATTCCTCAAATCAAACTAATTTTCATGGCTGAATGCCGTGATGCTGTGCCACTAATAGTGGAATGAAAATTTAAAAAAATATACTTCCTGGCCTAAGCCTTCAATTTCGTATGAAATTCCTTTACAGTTATCTCTAGTTGATCCGCCCGAAACGTGATACTTTGAAGCCAGATATAACCCAAGTAATGACGACATTTCATTGCATGTTTGAGAGATGTATTATTAATCAAAGAACTCACAAATTTTCATGAGAATCGGTTGAAAAATGCGACCTGTAGAGGAGAACAGTATGACATACAAACATTTCCTGAAAAGTCGACTCCGCGACCTCCAGATTGAAAGTCGCGTGCGTTTTAATCAAAAACATGTGTACATCTTTTTTCTGTTATTTCTAAGTGTCCTTAATGCAGTTCTACTGTTCAGTTCTGTACTATTGCGTTTTGACTCTTAAACTAACGCGAGAGCTTCTCTTTCAGTTCACAAGATGGATGGAGAAGTGGATAGTAGAAAGCGAGAACCTAGAAGAGAGAGTTGGCGTCGTCTGCCGTTTCCTAGAGCTGGGTGTGGCGTTGCGGGACCTGAACAACTTTAATGGCGTGCTGTGTGTGGCCGCGGCGGCCGGCTCGGCCTCGGTGCATCGGTTACGAGCCACTTTTCAGGTCAGGATGCTGTAAAGTGTCCTTCACTCCCTTTATAGATCCCCTGCTGTCCTTATAAAAAAAACACAAGAAAAAAACCACAAAAGACACAAAACCTAACAAAGAAAAAATATTGTAGGTACTTATATAAAACAATCCATAACAGAAACTAAATTAGCATGACAATAGGCCTGGGGCTATACCGTCTTCAATGCAATGAGTTGGGTGCGGCGTCCCTTTATAGCATAGCGGCGTCCCTCTGCTGTGTCCTTATAAATGCCCTCCTCGGATCCGGGATTAACTTCTGGTGCCTGTGTTTCTGAAGGACTCGATGTCTTTTAGAGTAAACGAACCTTTTCTGGGTAAGCGTGTCCCATTTTTGTCCTTATCGCAAATTTTCATCAGGTCAACCTCTTTTTACTCCCAGATGTCTTCCTTGACTCCGCTTGCAGTTTCCCCTGCTGTTCAGTCGGCAACAAAAGCTTATAGCAACCATTTAATTTTTGACAGAATCTTATTCCATCCACAGCTGGTTCCGCCCCGGTTACTCCGGCACTTGGAAGAGTTCCGCGAGCTGAACTCTGACCACTTCCGCCGCTACCAGGAGCGGCTGCGCAGCATCAACCCTCCCTGCGTACCGTTCTTCGGCATGTACCTCACCAACATACTGCACATAGAGGAGGGCAACAGAGGTCAGTGACACCGAGAGTTCCTCGGCATGTACCTCACCAACATACTGCACATAGAGGAGGGCAACAGAGGTCAGTGACACCGAGACTTCCTCGGCATGTACCTCACCAACATACTGCACATAGAGGAGGGCAACAGAGGTCAGTGACACCGAGACTTCCTCGGCATGTACCTCACCAACATACTGCACATAGAGGAGGGCAACAGAGGTCAGTGACACCGAGACTTCCTCGGCATGTACCTCACCAACATACTGCACATAGAGGAGGGCAACAGAGGTCAGTGACACCGAGAGTTCCTCGGCATGTACCTCACCAACATACTGCACATAGAGGAGGGCAACAGAGGTCAGTGACACCGAGACTTCCTCGGCATGTACCTCACCAACATACTGCACATAGAGGAGGGCAACAGAGGTCAGTGACACCGAGACTTCCTCGGCATGTACCTCACCAACATACTGCACATAGAGGAGGGCAACAGAGGTCAGTGACACCGAGACTTCCTCGGCATGTACCTCACCAACATACTGCACATAGAGGAGGGCAACAGAGGTCAGTGACACCGAGAGTTCCTCGGCATGTACCTCACCAACATACTGCACATAGAGGAGGGCAACAGAGGTCAGTGACACCGAGACTTCCTCGGCATGTACCTCACCAACATACTGCACATAGAGGAGGGCAACAGAGGTCAGTGACACCGAGAGTTCCTCGGCATGTACCTCACCAACATACTGCACATAGAGGAGGGCAACAGAGGTCAGTGACACCGAGACTTCCTCGGCATGTACCTCACCAACATACTGCACATAGAGGAGGGCAACAGAGGTCAGTGACACCGAGACTTCCTCGGCATGTACCTCACCAACATACTGCACATAGAGGAGGGCAACAGAGGTCAGTGACACCGAGACTTCCTCGGCATGTACCTCACCAACATACTGCACATAGAGGAGGGCAACAGAGGTCAGTGACACCGAGAGTTCCTCGGCATGTACCTCACCAACATACTGCACATAGAGGAGGGCAACAGAGGTCAGTGACACCGAGACTTCCTCGGCATGTACCTCACCAACATACTGCACATAGAGGAGGGCAACAGAGGTCAGTGACACCGAGACTTCCTCGGCATGTACCTCACCAACATACTGCACATAGAGGAGGGCAACAGAGGTCAGTGACACCGAGACTTCCTCGGCATGTACCTCACCAACATACTGCACATAGAGGAGGGCAACAGAGGTCAGTGACACCGAGAGTTCCTCGGCATGTACCTCACCAACATACTGCACATAGAGGAGGGCAACAGAGGTCAGTGACACCGAGAGTTCCTCGGCATGTACCTCACCAACATACTGCACATAGAGGAGGGCAACAGAGGTCAGTGACACCGAGACTTCCTCGGCATGTACCTCACCAACATACTGCACATAGAGGAGGGCAACAGAGGTCAGTGACACCGAGAGTTCCTCGGCATGTACCTCACCAACATACTGCACATAGAGGAGGGCAACAGAGGTCAGTGACACCGAGACTTCCTCGGCATGTACCTCACCAACATACTGCACATAGAGGAGGGCAACAGAGGTCAGTGACACCGAGACTTCCTCGGCATGTACCTCACCAACATACTGCACATAGAGGAGGGCAACAGAGGTCAGTGACACCGAGACTTCCTCGGCATGTACCTCACCAACATACTGCACATAGAGGAGGGCAACAGAGGTCAGTGACACCGAGAGTTCCTCGGCATGTACCTCACCAACATACTGCACATAGAGGAGGGCAACAGAGGTCAGTGACACCGAGACTTCCTCGGCATGTACCTCACCAACATACTGCACATAGAGGAGGGCAACAGAGGTCAGTGACACCGAGAGTTCCTCGGCATGTACCTCACCAACATACTGCACATAGAGGAGGGCAACAGAGGTCAGTGACACCGAGACTTCCTCGGCATGTACCTCACCAACATACTGCACATAGAGGAGGGCAACAGAGGTCAGTGACACCGAGACTTCCTCGGCATGTACCTCACCAACATACTGCACATAGAGGAGGGCAACAGAGGTCAGTGACACCGAGAGTTCCTCGGCATGTACCTCACCAACATACTGCACATAGAGGAGGGCAACAGAGGTCAGTGACACCGAGACTTCCTCGGCATGTACCTCACCAACATACTGCACATAGAGGAGGGCAACAGAGGTCAGTGACACCGAGACTTCCTCGGCATGTACCTCACCAACATACTGCACATAGAGGAGGGCAACAGAGGTCAGTGACACCGAGACTTCCTCGGCATGTACCTCACCAACATACTGCACATAGAGGAGGGCAACAGAGGTCAGTGACACCGAGAGTTCCTCGGCATGTACCTCACCAACATACTGCACATAGAGGAGGGCAACAGAGGTCAGTGACACCGAGACTTCCTCGGCATGTACCTCACCAACATACTGCACATAGAGGAGGGCAACAGAGGTCAGTGACACCGAGACTTCCTCGGCATGTACCTCACCAACATACTGCACATAGAGGAGGGCAACAGAGGTCAGTGACACCGAGACTTCCTCGGCATGTACCTCACCAACATACTGCACATAGAGGAGGGCAACAGAGGTCAGTGACACCGAGACTTCCTCGGCATGTACCTCACCAACATACTGCACATAGAGGAGGGCAACAGAGGTCAGTGACACCGAGAGTTCCTCGGCATGTACCTCACCAACATACTGCACATAGAGGAGGGCAACAGAGGTCAGTGACACCGAGACTTCCTCGGCATGTACCTCACCAACATACTGCACATAGAGGAGGGCAACAGAGGTCAGTGACACCGAGAGTTCCTCGGCATGTACCTCACCAACATACTGCACATAGAGGAGGGCAACAGAGGTCAGTGACACCGAGACTTCCTCGGCATGTACCTCACCAACATACTGCACATAGAGGAGGGCAACAGAGGTCAGTGACACCGAGACTTCCTCGGCATGTACCTCACCAACATACTGCACATAGAGGAGGGCAACAGAGGTCAGTGACACCGAGAGTTCCTCGGCATGTACCTCACCAACATACTGCACATAGAGGAGGGCAACAGAGGTCAGTGACACCGAGACTTCCTCGGCATGTACCTCACCAACATACTGCACATAGAGGAGGGCAACAGAGGTCAGTGACACCGAGACTTCCTCGGCATGTACCTCACCAACATACTGCACATAGAGGAGGGCAACAGAGGTCAGTGACACCGAGACTTCCTCGGCATGTACCTCACCAACATACTGCACATAGAGGAGGGCAACAGAGGTCAGTGACACCGAGACTTCCTCGGCATGTACCTCACCAACATACTGCACATAGAGGAGGGCAACAGAGGTCAGTGACACCGAGACTTCCTCGGCATGTACCTCACCAACATACTGCACATAGAGGAGGGCAACAGAGGTCAGTGACACCGAGACTTCCTCGGCATGTACCTCACCAACATACTGCACATAGAGGAGGGCAACAGAGGTCAGTGACACCGAGAGTTCCTCGGCATGTACCTCACCAACATACTGCACATAGAGGAGGGCAACAGAGGTCAGTGACACCGAGAGTTCCTCGGCATGTACCTCACCAACATACTGCACATAGAGGAGGGCAACAGAGGTCAGTGACACCGAGACTTCCTCGGCATGTACCTCACCAACATACTGCACATAGAGGAGGGCAACAGAGGTCAGTGACACCGAGACTTCCTCGGCATGTACCTCACCAACATACTGCACATAGAGGAGGGCAACAGAGGTCAGTGACACCGAGAGTTCCTCGGCATGTACCTCACCAACATACTGCACATAGAGGAGGGCAACAGAGGTCAGTGACACCGAGACTTCCTCGGCATGTACCTCACCAACATACTGCACATAGAGGAGGGCAACAGAGGTCAGTGACACCGAGAGTTCCTCGGCATGTACCTCACCAACATACTGCACATAGAGGAGGGCAACAGAGGTCAGTGACACCGAGACTTCCTCGGCATGTACCTCACCAACATACTGCACATAGAGGAGGGCAACAGAGGTCAGTGACACCGAGAGTTCCTCGGCATGTACCTCACCAACATACTGCACATAGAGGAGGGCAACAGAGGTCAGTGACACCGAGACTTCCTCGGCATGTACCTCACCAACATACTGCACATAGAGGAGGGCAACAGAGGTCAGTGACACCGAGACTTCCTCGGCATGTACCTCACCAACATACTGCACATAGAGGAGGGCAACAGAGGTCAGTGACACCGAGACTTCCTCGGCATGTACCTCACCAACATACTGCACATAGAGGAGGGCAACAGAGGTCAGTGACACCGAGAGTTCCTCGGCATGTACCTCACCAACATACTGCACATAGAGGAGGGCAACAGAGGTCAGTGACACCGAGAGTTCCTCGGCATGTACCTCACCAACATACTGCACATAGAGGAGGGCAACAGAGGTCAGTGACACCGAGACTTCCTCGGCATGTACCTCACCAACATACTGCACATAGAGGAGGGCAACAGAGGTCAGTGACACCGAGAGTTCCTCGGCATGTACCTCACCAACATACTGCACATAGAGGAGGGCAACAGAGGTCAGTGACACCGAGACTTCCTCGGCATGTACCTCACCAACATACTGCACATAGAGGAGGGCAACAGAGGTCAGTGACACCGAGACTTCCTCGGCATGTACCTCACCAACATACTGCACATAGAGGAGGGCAACAGAGGTCAGTGACACCGAGACTTCCTCGGCATGTACCTCACCAACATACTGCACATAGAGGAGGGCAACAGAGGTCAGTGACACCGAGAGTTCCTCGGCATGTACCTCACCAACATACTGCACATAGAGGAGGGCAACAGAGGTCAGTGACACCGAGACTTCCTCGGCATGTACCTCACCAACATACTGCACATAGAGGAGGGCAACAGAGGTCAGTGACACCGAGAGTTCCTCGGCATGTACCTCACCAACATACTGCACATAGAGGAGGGCAACAGAGGTCAGTGACACCGAGACTTCCTCGGCATGTACCTCACCAACATACTGCACATAGAGGAGGGCAACAGAGGTCAGTGACACCGAGACTTCCTCGGCATGTACCTCACCAACATACTGCACATAGAGGAGGGCAACAGAGGTCAGTGACACCGAGAGTTCCTCGGCATGTACCTCACCAACATACTGCACATAGAGGAGGGCAACAGAGGTCAGTGACACCGAGACTTCCTCGGCATGTACCTCACCAACATACTGCACATAGAGGAGGGCAACAGAGGTCAGTGACACCGAGACTTCCTCGGCATGTACCTCACCAACATACTGCACATAGAGGAGGGCAACAGAGGTCAGTGACACCGAGACTTCCTCGGCATGTACCTCACCAACATACTGCACATAGAGGAGGGCAACAGAGGTCAGTGACACCGAGAGTTCCTCGGCATGTACCTCACCAACATACTGCACATAGAGGAGGGCAACAGAGGTCAGTGACACCGAGACTTCCTCGGCATGTACCTCACCAACATACTGCACATAGAGGAGGGCAACAGAGGTCAGTGACACCGAGACTTCCTCGGCATGTACCTCACCAACATACTGCACATAGAGGAGGGCAACAGAGGTCAGTGACACCGAGACTTCCTCGGCATGTACCTCACCAACATACTGCACATAGAGGAGGGCAACAGAGGTCAGTGACACCGAGACTTCCTCGGCATGTACCTCACCAACATACTGCACATAGAGGAGGGCAACAGAGGTCAGTGACACCGAGACTTCCTCGGCATGTACCTCACCAACATACTGCACATAGAGGAGGGCAACAGAGGTCAGTGACACCGAGACTTCCTCGGCATGTACCTCACCAACATACTGCACATAGAGGAGGGCAACAGAGGTCAGTGACACCGAGAGTTCCTCGGCATGTACCTCACCAACATACTGCACATAGAGGAGGGCAACAGAGGTCAGTGACACCGAGACTTCCTCGGCATGTACCTCACCAACATACTGCACATAGAGGAGGGCAACAGAGGTCAGTGACACCGAGACTTCCTCGGCATGTACCTCACCAACATACTGCACATAGAGGAGGGCAACAGAGGTCAGTGACACCGAGAGTTCCTCGGCATGTACCTCACCAACATACTGCACATAGAGGAGGGCAACAGAGGTCAGTGACACCGAGACTTCCTCGGCATGTACCTCACCAACATACTGCACATAGAGGAGGGCAACAGAGGTCAGTGACACCGAGACTTCCTCGGCATGTACCTCACCAACATACTGCACATAGAGGAGGGCAACAGAGGTCAGTGACACCGAGACTTCCTCGGCATGTACCTCACCAACATACTGCACATAGAGGAGGGCAACAGAGGTCAGTGACACCGAGAGTTCCTCGGCATGTACCTCACCAACATACTGCACATAGAGGAGGGCAACAGAGGTCAGTGACACCGAGAGTTCCTCGGCATGTACCTCACCAACATACTGCACATAGAGGAGGGCAACAGAGGTCAGTGACACCGAGACTTCCTCGGCATGTACCTCACCAACATACTGCACATAGAGGAGGGCAACAGAGGTCAGTGACACCGAGAGTTCCTCGGCATGTACCTCACCAACATACTGCACATAGAGGAGGGCAACAGAGGTCAGTGACACCGAGAGTTCCTCGGCATGTACCTCACCAACATACTGCACATAGAGGAGGGCAACAGAGGTCAGTGACACCGAGACTTCCTCGGCATGTACCTCACCAACATACTGCACATAGAGGAGGGCAACAGAGGTCAGTGACACCGAGACTTCCTCGTCAACTCTGGGACTTGTGCCGCTACCAGGACTTCTTCTGGTAGCGGACACACACACACACACACACACACACACACACAGAGAGACACACTTATAGAAAGAGATTAGGTAATAGAAATAAAACAAAATTAGGTTAAGTTACAATAGTCATAGTAAATGAGCGTATCTCGCCATCAAACTTAAAAGTAACTTGTATTTGGAAATAAAAAAAAACACACGCACACAAAGAGACACACACACTCACACACACACATACACGCACGCATGAACGTCATTATTGGGATTAGACCGGTTTCCTCGCGATAATGTTTTCCTTCACCGAAAAGCTAACGGTAAATATTCCGTAAGTTCCGAAAAATTCACTGAGTCACGGACTTATAATCTGCTACGATCGCGCAGAGAAACTCCCAACACAACCCTCTCCATTGCCCTTTGGATGATTTTGAGCCTTCTTATGAGGCCCATTGTAAGCGACCACGTGGCCGTTGGGGCGGAAAGGTTCTCGAGTGGTGCGGCGCGGGTAGGCCCCCCACAAGGTGGACTGATGACCAAAATCAATTATTTATTCTGCAAATAGGCCACAAGGGCGCCTTTTACATGTCAACCTGGTAAAGGTCGCGGGAGTCCGCTGTATGCGTGTGGCGCAGGACCGGTCACTGTGGCACTCTTTGGGGAAGGCCTATGTCCAGCAGTGGACGTATTTTGGCTGATATGACGATGTTGTTTTTTTTTTCAATAATAATAATAAGTTACTTTTTTTTTGTTAGAAGTTCGCCAAACATAGTGTTTATTGGCGATGATTGCACTCACTTTCTTTTCAACACACCTGCTCGTAAAGTAGGTCTTATTACAGCGTATTTACACTGATAATGCAGAATATTACCCATGCCGTGCCTTTTACATTACATTATCGCACTAGTGCCTTTTCATTACATATCTTTTTAAATATTAGCAAAATAATGCAGAATATTACCCATGCCGTGACTTTTACATTACATTATCGCACTAGTGCCTTTTCATTACATATCTTTTAACATTTTCATTTTTTATTTTTTATTTTTTCCTCGCAAATGTGTTGAAAAACGTCGTATGAAACACGTGAGCATTGGTCATTACACTTCTCGTCTCCATTAAGCCTTCGCCTTCGGCTCAGGCTTAAAAACCGACTTGAGTGTAATGACCAACTTAGCACACTTGTATCATAATGTACTATTACAATATATTTTTGTTTTGTATGATGATTATACATTGGCAATAGAGTGTTATCCAATCTCTTGTTTCAGACTTCCTTCCCGACTCGGACAACAAATTAATAAACTTCTCTAAACGGCGGAAAGTTGCCGAGATCACCGGCGAGATCCAGCAGTACCAGAACCAGCCGTACTGTCTCACGGTCGAGCCGAAGACGAGGGTGAGTTGTCCATGCAAAGACGCAAGTGTTTCGCCAAAACTTCACCAATAGACCAAGAAGCAGGAACTTTCAATATGATGTACGAAAATTTGATGTATGAATGTACAAAAAAAAACAACTTACTTTAAAAACAAAGTTTTAACCGACTTCAAATCAGTAGCCAAATTGTTTCAAGTTTGCATATAAAATTTGAAGAGTTCCCTCGATTTCTCCTGGATCCCATCATCAGAACTGTATTTTGGTGACAACGGGACCAATCAGGAAGTATATGGTTTCATACAAACAAAGAATTTTTCAAATCGGTTCATAAATTACGGAATTATCGCGTAACAAACACACAAAAAAAACAGACGAATTGAGAACTTCCTCCTCTTTTGAAGTCGGTTAAGAAGGTCTCTCTTGATTCCCGAGGCGAATTGTTATTACTTTTGAGTCTTTTGAGCAACCGGACTTTATGAATTTCTTTACGAATTTGACAGTTGCCCTCTAGAAATCCTGACCAGAAGTAAAATATTCAAAATGGCGGTCAATATGGCTCCGAAACCAGTTAATCACCAAGTATATACACCAAGATAAAACTCAAACAGAATCTCAACCTCGATCTTGTTTGACGTTTATCTCGGTGTCTTTGGTGAAATGTATGTCAACAGACTTGCTGAGTCGATAGCGCCTTTGATGCTCTGCTACTTTCTTGCTTGAGGTTGATTAGGAATAGCCGTCAAAGACGAAGGAGGTAGTTGTTATTTTCCAAAACCAACAGCAGATATCTCGAAAACTATACAAGATATCGAAAAACTTGACGGAATAAAACTAGTTGCAAATTTAATCAGCTTTCATTTTGTATAGAGCAGCCATGTCGCTAGGATGCATATTTTCCGAGATATAAGCGGAAACCCGAAAAATGGGACTTTCAATACACCCACCTCCCGGCTCAAGGGCTACGGGCGGGGACTTTTGATATGTTCATCTCGTAACTTTACTAGTCCAAACAAAGTTACGAAGTCAAAAACTGTGCTCAGAACATAGCTGGACTAATTTATATGTACAGTCGCCATCACATACATAGGTACACTCTAGGTGTCCAAAAATATCGGCACATGCACCCTAATGCCTTGAAAATAGAGGTGTGCTCCGATGTTTGTGACGTGCTTGTTTGCTCCGATGTATGTGATGGCGACTGTACCTACCATCTAGCATAATTACATTATGTGCATACCTATTGTTCACAAATAAATGATTTGAAGTTTGAAGGGTAAGAGTAAAACGACTCTACTAATACTCCTCTGTCTGTCTGTCATCAGGCTGTATCTTATGAACCATGACAGAAAACACAGTTGAAATTTTCACAGGTGATGTATATCTGTTGCCGCTATAACAACAAATACTAAAAAACAGAATTAAATAAATATTTATAGATAATGGTACGGAACGCTTCGTGCGCGAGTCCGACTCGCACTTGGCCGCTTTTTTATACTGATCATGCATTTACAAACCTCATTGTTTGTATGGAAGATGGCAACATTTGTGTGATGCAGGTGGGACACATAGTCAGGACCGGCATACCTTGTTTTTTTCAGCCATGGTAATGATGAAATGATGGTGATGTATATGTGTTTGTGTTTGCAGGCATTCCTGGAAGCCCTAGACCCGTTCCCCGGCCTAGACGAGAACGAAGTCACCAACTATTTGTACGCGAAAAGTTTGGAGATCGAACCCCGGCCGCCTGCCAAACAGATGCCGAAGTTTGTAAGTGTTTCACTATTATTACGACTTCAAAAAGGAGGCGGTTATCAATTCTTCGGTTTTAGACGACCGCTTTAGCCTAGTTGGTAGTGACCCGGTCTACGAAGCAAGAGGTCCTGGGTTCGAATCCCGGTAAGGGCATTTATTTGTGTGATGAGCACGAATATTTGTCCCTGAGTCATGGATCTATATAAGTATGTTTATCTTCGTCTAGTATCCAAAGTACAAGTTCTGCTTTGCTAGGTCGATTTGTGTAAGATTATCCGCAAAGATTTATATTTATTTATTGTTTTGTTTTCGTTTAGTGACATACCGTTTACTTATTGGTCGTTAATCTGCAATTTTTTAATGATAATTGTGTAAGAATATTATTATCATATTGTAAATTACCAATTGACATTGTAATGGTCGTCGCTGAGGGCGAGCCATACAAATCCTTCCGCCTGAAGGGCGTTGCGAAGGTTTCCTAGCTAGCTCAGGGGTAGAAGGGAGTTTCCATTAAATAAGAACAACAATCGAGTCAGAAGTAGGTCGGTGGGACTGTGATGCCCTTTATTTATAAACAATCTTAATATTACGTAATCTAAAGCGGGGGTTGCAACCCCGTTGCAAAACGTAGTCGGTAATCGGCAGCGCTGAGGTAAACGCGGGGGACCCTTCGGGAAGAGCCTCGGGTGACAGCCTGGATGCCTGGTAAGGGCGCCGGCGCAAACGAGGACCTTTCCCTTCGGGAACCCGAACCTGTGCAGCCGACGCGAAGAAACACACCGGCGCACGAGGTGCAGTCAACCCTTGCGACCGTATCGGAGCGGCGGCAAACACTAACTGCCCGGGCCGGGGCGCGCTCGCTCTTTTATACGGTCGGTCGCCTGCGGTGTGCGCGCGCGGCGTGTAGTAGCCGGACCCTCATCTTGTTCTCGGTGGTGTAGCCGGACGCCGCCTGGTGTGCACCGTGGTTTGCTACGCGGTTGGACCGTCGCAACATATAAAAGTGCCCTTGTGGCCTATTTGCGGGATACATAATAGTTTTTTTTCGTTCCCCAGCCCCGCAAGTACCCCGAGCTGTCGCTGAAGCCGGTGAAAGTGTCGCGGCGCCAGCACGGCGCGCACGCGCGCGACAACGACACCGCGTCGCACTCCGCTAACAACGACGACACACTTAGTAAGTGTTCCCCAGCCCCGCAAGTACCCCGAGCTGTCGCTGAAGCCGGTGAAAGTGTCGCGGCGCCAGCACGGCGCGCACGCGCGCGACAACGACACCGCGTCGCACTCCGCTAACAACGACGACACACTTAGTAAGTGTTCCCCAGCCCCGCAAGTACCCCGAGCTGTCGCTGAAGCCGGTGAAAGTGTCGCGGCGCCAGCACGGCGCGCACGCGCGCGACAACGACACCGCGTCGCACTCCGCTAACAACGACGACACACTTAGTAAGTGTTCCCCAGCCCCGCAAGTACCCCGAGCTGTCGCTGAAGCCGGTGAAAGTGTCGCGGCGCCAGCACGGCGCGCACGCGCGCGACAACGACACCGCGTCGCACTCCGCTAACAACGACGACACACTTAGTAAGTGTTCCCCAGCCCCGCAAGTACCCCGAGCTGTCGCTGAAGCCGGTGAAAGTGTCGCGGCGCCAGCACGGCGCGCACGCGCGCGACAACGACACCGCGTCGCACTCCGCTAACAACGACGACACACTTAGTAAGTGTTCCCCAGCCCCGCAAGTACCCCGAGCTGTCGCTGAAGCCGGTGAAAGTGTCGCGGCGCCAGCACGGCGCGCACGCGCGCGACAACGACACCGCGTCGCACTCCGCTAACAACGACGACACACTTAGTAAGTGTTCCCCAGCCCCGCAAGTACCCCGAGCTGTCGCTGAAGCCGGTGAAAGTGTCGCGGCGCCAGCACGGCGCGCACGCGCGCGACAACGACACCGCGTCGCACTCCGCTAACAACGACGACACACTTAGTAAGTGTTCCCCAGCCCCGCAAGTACCCCGAGCTGTCGCTGAAGCCGGTGAAAGTGTCGCGGCGCCAGCACGGCGCGCACGCGCGCGACAACGACACCGCGTCGCACTCCGCTAACAACGACGACACACTTAGTAAGTGTTCCCCAGCCCCGCAAGTACCCCGAGCTGTCGCTGAAGCCGGTGAAAGTGTCGCGGCGCCAGCACGGCGCGCACGCGCGCGACAACGACACCGCGTCGCACTCCGCTAACAACGACGACACACTTAGTAAGTGTTCCCCAGCCCCGCAAGTACCCCGAGCTGTCGCTGAAGCCGGTGAAAGTGTCGCGGCGCCAGCACGGCGCGCACGCGCGCGACAACGACACCGCGTCGCACTCCGCTAACAACGACGACACACTTAGTAAGTGTTCCCCAGCCCCGCAAGTACCCCGAGCTGTCGCTGAAGCCGGTGAAAGTGTCGCGGCGCCAGCACGGCGCGCACGCGCGCGACAACGACACCGCGTCGCACTCCGCTAACAACGACGACACACTTAGTAAGTGTTCCCCAGCCCCGCAAGTACCCCGAGCTGTCGCTGAAGCCGGTGAAAGTGTCGCGGCGCCAGCACGGCGCGCACGCGCGCGACAACGACACCGCGTCGCACTCCGCTAACAACGACGACACACTTAGTAAGTGTTCCCCAGCCCCGCAAGTACCCCGAGCTGTCGCTGAAGCCGGTGAAAGTGTCGCGGCGCCAGCACGGCGCGCACGCGCGCGACAACGACACCGCGTCGCACTCCGCTAACAACGACGACACACTTAGTAAGTGTTCCCCAGCCCCGCAAGTACCCCGAGCTGTCGCTGAAGCCGGTGAAAGTGTCGCGGCGCCAGCACGACGCGCACGCGCGCGACAACGACACCGCGTCGCACTCCGCTAACAACGACGACACACTTAGTAAGTGTTCCCCAGCCCCGCAAGTACCCCGAGCTGTCGCTGAAGCCGGTGAAAGTGTCGCGGCGCCAGCACGGCGCGCACGCGCGCGACAACGACACCGCGTCGCACTCCGCTAACAACGACGACACACTTAGTAAGTGTTCCCCAGCCCCGCAAGTACCCCGAGCTGTCGCTGAAGCCGGTGAAAGTGTCGCGGCGCCAGCACGGCGCGCACGCGCGCGACAACGACACCGCGTCGCACTCCGCTAACAACGACGACACACTTAGTAAGTGTTCCCCAGCCCCGCAAGTACCCCGAGCTGTCGCTGAAGCCGGTGAAAGTGTCGCGGCGCCAGCACGGCGCGCACGCGCGCGACAACGACACCGCGTCGCACTCCGCTAACAACGACGACACACTTAGTAAGTGTTCCCCAGCCCCGCAAGTACCCCGAGCTGTCGCTGAAGCCGGTGAAAGTGTCGCGGCGCCAGCACGGCGCGCACGCGCGCGACAACGACACCGCGTCGCACTCCGCTAACAACGACGACACACTTAGTAAGTGTTCCCCAGCCCCGCAAGTACCCCGAGCTGTCGCTGAAGCCGGTGAAAGTGTCGCGGCGCCAGCACGGCGCGCACGCGCGCGACAACGACACCGCGTCGCACTCCGCTAACAACGACGACACACTTAGTAAGTGTTCCCCAGCCCCGCAAGTACCCCGAGCTGTCGCTGAAGCCGGTGAAAGTGTCGCGGCGCCAGCACGGCGCGCACGCGCGCGACAACGACACCGCGTCGCACTCCGCTAACAACGACGACACACTTAGTAAGTGTTCCCCAGCCCCGCAAGTACCCCGAGCTGTCGCTGAAGCCGGTGAAAGTGTCGCGGCGCCAGCACGGCGCGCACGCGCGCGACAACGACACCGCGTCGCACTCCGCTAACAACGACGACACACTTAGTAAGTGTTCCCCAGCCCCGCAAGTACCCCGAGCTGTCGCTGAAGCCGGTGAAAGTGTCGCGGCGCCAGCACGGCGCGCACGCGCGCGACAACGACACCGCGTCGCACTCCGCTAACAACGACGACACACTTAGTAAGTGTTCCCCAGCCCCGCAAGTACCCCGAGCTGTCGCTGAAGCCGGTGAAAGTGTCGCGGCGCCAGCACGGCGCGCACGCGCGCGACAACGACACCGCGTCGCACTCCGCTAACAACGACGACACACTTAGTAAGTGTTCCCCAGCCCCGCAAGTACCCCGAGCTGTCGCTGAAGCCGGTGAAAGTGTCGCGGCGCCAGCACGGCGCGCACGCGCGCGACAACGACACCGCGTCGCACTCCGCTAACAACGACGACACACTTAGTAAGTGTTCCCCAGCCCCGCAAGTACCCCGAGCTGTCGCTGAAGCCGGTGAAAGTGTCGCGGCGCCAGCACGGCGCGCACGCGCGCGACAACGACACCGCGTCGCACTCCGCTAACAACGACGACACACTTAGTAAGTGTTCCCCAGCCCCGCAAGTACCCCGAGCTGTCGCTGAAGCCGGTGAAAGTGTCGCGGCGCCAGCACGGCGCGCACGCGCGCGACAACGACACCGCGTCGCACTCCGCTAACAACGACGACACACTTAGTAAGTGTTCCCCAGCCCCGCAAGTACCCCGAGCTGTCGCTGAAGCCGGTGAAAGTGTCGCGGCGCCAGCACGGCGCGCACGCGCGCGACAACGACACCGCGTCGCACTCCGCTAACAACGACGACACACTTAGTAAGTGTTCCCCAGCCCCGCAAGTACCCCGAGCTGTCGCTGAAGCCGGTGAAAGTGTCGCGGCGCCAGCACGGCGCGCACGCGCGCGACAACGACACCGCGTCGCACTCCGCTAACAACGACGACACACTTAGTAAGTGTTCCCCAGCCCCGCAAGTACCCCGAGCTGTCGCTGAAGCCGGTGAAAGTGTCGCGGCGCCAGCACGGCGCGCACGCGCGCGACAACGACACCGCGTCGCACTCCGCTAACAACGACGACACACTTAGTAAGTGTTCCCCAGCCCCGCAAGTACCCCGAGCTGTCGCTGAAGCCGGTGAAAGTGTCGCGGCGCCAGCACGGCGCGCACGCGCGCGACAACGACACCGCGTCGCACTCCGCTAACAACGACGACACACTTAGTAAGTGTTCCCCAGCCCCGCAAGTACCCCGAGCTGTCGCTGAAGCCGGTGAAAGTGTCGCGGCGCCAGCACGGCGCGCACGCGCGCGACAACGACACCGCGTCGCACTCCGCTAACAACGACGACACACTTAGTAAGTGTTCCCCAGCCCCGCAAGTACCCCGAGCTGTCGCTGAAGCCGGTGAAAGTGTCGCGGCGCCAGCACGGCGCGCACGCGCGCGACAACGACACCGCGTCGCACTCCGCTAACAACGACGACACACTTAGTAAGTGTTCCCCAGCCCCGCAAGTACCCCGAGCTGTCGCTGAAGCCGGTGAAAGTGTCGCGGCGCCAGCACGGCGCGCACGCGCGCGACAACGACACCGCGTCGCACTCCGCTAACAACGACGACACACTTAGTAAGTGTTCCCCAGCCCCGCAAGTACCCCGAGCTGTCGCTGAAGCCGGTGAAAGTGTCGCGGCGCCAGCACGGCGCGCACGCGCGCGACAACGACACCGCGTCGCACTCCGCTAACAACGACGACACACTTAGTAAGTGTTCCCCAGCCCCGCAAGTACCCCGAGCTGTCGCTGAAGCCGGTGAAAGTGTCGCGGCGCCAGCACGGCGCGCACGCGCGCGACAACGACACCGCGTCGCACTCCGCTAACAACGACGACACACTTAGTAAGTGTTCCCCAGCCCCGCAAGTACCCCGAGCTGTCGCTGAAGCCGGTGAAAGTGTCGCGGCGCCAGCACGGCGCGCACGCGCGCGACAACGACACCGCGTCGCACTCCGCTAACAACGACGACACACTTAGTAAGTGTTCCCCAGCCCCGCAAGTACCCCGAGCTGTCGCTGAAGCCGGTGAAAGTGTCGCGGCGCCAGCACGGCGCGCACGCGCGCGACAACGACACCGCGTCGCACTCCGCTAACAACGACGACACACTTAGTAAGTGTTCCCCAGCCCCGCAAGTACCCCGAGCTGTCGCTGAAGCCGGTGAAAGTGTCGCGGCGCCAGCACGACGCGCACGCGCGCGACAACGACACCGCGTCGCACTCCGCTAACAACGACGACACACTTAGTAAGTGTTCCCCAGCCCCGCAAGTACCCCGAGCTGTCGCTGAAGCCGGTGAAAGTGTCGCGGCGCCAGCACGGCGCGCACGCGCGCGACAACGACACCGCGTCGCACTCCGCTAACAACGACGACACACTTAGTAAGTGTTCCCCAGCCCCGCAAGTACCCCGAGCTGTCGCTGAAGCCGGTGAAAGTGTCGCGGCGCCAGCACGGCGCGCACGCGCGCGACAACGACACCGCGTCGCACTCCGCTAACAACGACGACACACTTAGTAAGTGTTCCCCAGCCCCGCAAGTACCCCGAGCTGTCGCTGAAGCCGGTGAAAGTGTCGCGGCGCCAGCACGGCGCGCACGCGCGCGACAACGACACCGCGTCGCACTCCGCTAACAACGACGACACACTTAGTAAGTGTTCCCCAGCCCCGCAAGTACCCCGAGCTGTCGCTGAAGCCGGTGAAAGTGTCGCGGCGCCAGCACGGCGCGCACGCGCGCGACAACGACACCGCGTCGCACTCCGCTAACAACGACGACACACTTAGTAAGTGTTCCCCAGCCCCGCAAGTACCCCGAGCTGTCGCTGAAGCCGGTGAAAGTGTCGCGGCGCCAGCACGGCGCGCACGCGCGCGACAACGACACCGCGTCGCACTCCGCTAACAACGACGACACACTTAGTAAGTGTTCCCCAGCCCCGCAAGTACCCCGAGCTGTCGCTGAAGCCGGTGAAAGTGTCGCGGCGCCAGCACGGCGCGCACGCGCGCGACAACGACACCGCGTCGCACTCCGCTAACAACGACGACACACTTAGTAAGTGTTCCCCAGCCCCGCAAGTACCCCGAGCTGTCGCTGAAGCCGGTGAAAGTGTCGCGGCGCCAGCACGGCGCGCACGCGCGCGACAACGACACCGCGTCGCACTCCGCTAACAACGACGACACACTTAGTAAGTGTTCCCCAGCCCCGCAAGTACCCCGAGCTGTCGCTGAAGCCGGTGAAAGTGTCGCGGCGCCAGCACGGCGCGCACGCGCGCGACAACGACACCGCGTCGCACTCCGCTAACAACGACGACACACTTAGTGAGTCTTTTTATTGAACTTTTAGTCCAGTCAACAGACAACTTGTACGGAAAAACTGACAATTTAGGAAATAAATTATAACAGCTGATTTTTTCGAAGTAATGGATATATTATCAATTAAATAGTTACCTAATTCGCTGGATGCGGGTGGCGCAGGACCGGTCACTTAGGAACTCTTTGGGGGAGGCCTATGGCCAGCAGTGGACGTCTTTCGGCTGATATGATGATAATCATGAGTTACCTAATTCAAAAAAAATGTGCAAAAATCAAAATCAAATGTGCTAGATAAGGACACGCACATTTGACGTTTCTATGTTTATTTCTAGTTATGACGTCACGATAGCGACTGCCTTTTTGACGCGCATATGTAACGTTCAAATTTCAGACATTATTTATTTGCATAGAGCGATATTATTTTGAGTAAATAAAAATACCAGTTGACTATCAAATCTATGTACGAACGTTTTAATAGTAGATTGTATCACAAGGGTCTAAAATAAGCCATAATACACCACGAGATAGCTATTTAATATGGCTTTTAGACCAGAGTTATTGACTCAACTTTTCATTGTGACTGCGAGAAAATAGTAAAAACAAATATTATTCATTCACAATCAAATAATAAATTCCATAACGAAAAGATTGTCCAATTTAACGGCATGATTGTTTTTTATAAACTGCTTTGGCACAGATACAAAATATTGACACCAAGAATAAACGCCTCTAGCCGCGTCCAAACGGCCGAACGCGGCGGATAGCATACAGGGCATAAGATAAAGCGAGATAGATAGCAGTCTATCCCGCTCAATCTCATAGCGTATGCCATGTATGCAATCAACCACGCTCGAAAGTTTGGACGCGGCTATAGAACGGTCAGAGACTTTTTTTTAATAATTGTGAGTTAGGGAATTAAAAACACCAGATGTTTGAAATTAATTCTGTTTCCTGGTTGGTCGATAGCAAATACAAATGTTTTTTTCAAGGGTTGTGGTGGAGTTAATACGGTGAAGTGTTTTGGTTGGTCAAATTAAAACGTTTTATAATCATAAATATGAAAACATATGACCAGGGAGCGAAACTTTGGTGCCGGTGACGTCATTATGACGCAAAGTCGCATATAGGATGTTTCTTTAAAACAATATTGCAACACCTCAATGATTCTTAATAATGTAATAATGGTAATATAAAATATTATTGTTTATTTATGAAAATGTTTGGTATTTATACAAAAAATAATGTAAAAATAAAAAAATATATAGGAATAACATTTTATATTGGGTACCTAATGTAATTCTAACAAAAAAATATGCTGCATAGACTCCATAGCGACTTCGCTCAAGAAACACTAATACTTCGGTAATATTTACAATTTGCAAATAAAAAAATAATTAAATAGAAATTGATTGTTGTTTCCAACAATCTTATTTTTAACAATTTTAACATGACAAAAACAGTTAGTTATGTTTTTATACGTGGTCAGTACGTATAAAAACTCTCAACTCAAGCTTTAATATCAGTAAACTAAAGAGGCCAATTTTGTTTTTATTAGGGTAGGTTTTTAAATAATATAAATTAAATTGAATAATTTAATAATTGTAATATTTTGACATGTAATATTTTTTGCATTATCAATAAATGAGTATGAGTAATGTGTATGAGTATGTATAGGTAATCTAGATAAAAACACTCTGTATGTAACTTGACGTCATACGTCTGTCATCGACACCAAAGTTTCGCTCCCTGCATATGACATACTTTCGAGCATGAGAAGTGAAACATATATTTAAAAATATCCTAGACCAGCCTATTTGTCTAAGACATGCCAATAATTGTTTGTCTATTTTGTTCCACAGGCGTATCCCAATTATCGCCGACCAGTAGCGTCAGTGCGTGGGACGGCGCCTCCGTGTCGTCTCTCTCGCTATCCGAGCACAGAGGCAAGTTCCATTCTACTTCAAATTCTGCTACTGACTCACCGGCATTTAGTGCTTTTTCGTGTATTGTGCAAGTGAGTTAGGGCACAGCGGAGTGTCATCTCGCTCGTTTGTGGAGCAGCCCAATTGGGGAAGTACCTCCACCTTACAGAAGACCGCAGCCATAACAGCACCACTGCTTTGTAGTGTTGCATGCTATGAAGCATGTGGTGTTGTGTTCCTGGTGGTGAGGTCGCCAGAGCTCCCTAGGATGCGCTGTGTTAGGAGTGAGGGACCTGCTGTATCTATCTGCCAACACAGCGAATCCTCAAGTGAATAAAGGGTCGGCAACGCGCTTGTGATTCTTTTGGAGTCACAAGTGTCCATAGGCGACGGTACTTGCTTAACATCAGGCAGGCCGTAAGCTTGTTTGTATAAAAAAAAAACATTTATTATTATGTCCTTTATTAATTTGAAGTCTGATTAAATAATCATAACTACAGGGTCGCGATGGGACGACGGTCGCAACTCACTAGTGTCGCCGCGACTGGAGCGATCGGCCAGCAATACCTTCAGCCAACTGAGTCTGTTCGACAAGGGACTGGCGCTCTTCGACAAGGCCAAGTGAGTATTATAGCTTAGGGATATAGAGTCGATATTCAATAGGGAACTTGCATCTTTATATTATATTACGAAAATCAAAAGTATAATCCAGAGGAATATCAACTGTAGCATTAAAACTTTCTAACGATTTATTTTTCTGATGTTATATGCATTTGAAATCTGCACGCGCCGGCACCCACAGAATACGCTCTATATTAAACGGGCTTATGCTATAACGTCACAGCTTATATTCTCCGCGCGTTTACTATGGAGTAAGTCATTCATTTGCGATTATCTCCACAAAAATTGCGTTTAAGTCTATACTTGTCGTACAATATATCATTTCTAATTCAATATTCTGTCTAACAGTTATTATATTTTATAAAAAAAAAATCGTCGTTTTAACGTTAGTTAAAATCTAAAAGACGAAACTTTTTATTTTGTATGATATTTCTACGTATATTTGCATCAATTGAGTGCATTTCATTCGAAATTGAAGTCCCATGCAAGTTCCCCATTGAACTTTCTAGGTGGCTGTAACGACTTTTTACAATATGTTCATTTTGGTGTTTTGCGGTTTTAGTATGCAAAGCTATTGTGCCCTTCTGCTGTTCCGTTCTGCTCCGGTGGTGTGCGATTTCCAATGTTTCCTTGTGCTTCGATCTTCGTACAACAGCTGCAATATAAATTGTGGTGTATTTTCGATATTCAATTACGAAACAACATCATTGCTTAGTTTGGGACTAGGTCGATGTGTGTACAATAAGATTAAAATCAGTTAACGATTCTGATGGTAGCTACTAGTAGCGCCGCAAAGGTGTCAGAGGGGTCGGACGGGTATGCGGGAGGCGACTCGAGGCTAACTTCAGAATCGTTAACTGATTTTAATCGAAGTGTAACATTGTCCTCAAATATTTATTTATTGTGTCCGGTTGTGCCCAAAAGGAGCCCGGGGTCGGCTTTGGTACCTAATCCCAATATTTGGCATAGGCACTAGTTTTTAC
This sequence comes from Epinotia brunnichana, assembly GCA_963854355.1. Taxonomy (NCBI): domain Eukaryota; kingdom Metazoa; phylum Arthropoda; class Insecta; order Lepidoptera; family Tortricidae; genus Epinotia; species Epinotia brunnichana. Next base: position 1,984,751 of record OY977963.1, on the reverse strand, counting down.
CAAAGCGACTACCATCTGACCTTCCAAGCCAGAGGGCAAATTGGGATTAGACGACCCTCACGATGTTTTCCTTCACCGAAAAGCCAATCAATGTTTGAAAATGTGTTGTTTTGATTGTGGCATGACATGACCTTTTTATTAATAGGAGTAGCAGTCGATGCGAGGAACCACCGTCGCCGCGAACGATAGAAAGACACTCACCTAGACATGAACGGTGAGTTCTAGAATTTATTTTATTTTACAAGTTTCTATCAACTTGCAATCAGAGATGGGCATTATTCGAATGATTCTTTATACGAATAATTATTCAAATACAAATACAAAATATTTTATTTGTTAAACATAAGTATATACATCGGTGTTTTAGTTTATGGTTTGTATTGTATCACTATTGACATAGAAATTAAAATACAAACATCCCCAATTCGATTAGATAGGGCTGTTAACATTCCGGCATTATTGCCTGTTAAGGCATACAAATAGCCACAAAATAGCATGCAGCATACACTTTCACACTAAATATAAAATCGTTAATTATGTTATCATTTGCTTATGTTATGCTAGGATCATTTAAATATTCTTGTATGGAATAGTATGTTTTGTATTTTATTCGAATAAACATTTATTCGTGTACACGTTCGAATGACGAATAATTTATTCTCATTTCATTCGAATACATCGAGGAATAAATCCTCGAATAATCCACGAATAATATTTAAGAATGCGAACACAATCACTACAAGTGTACCTATTTTCAAGTATTAATACCTGTGTGTAATTGCATTTTAACGGCCTCCGTAGCCCAGTGGGTAGTGACTCTGCCTACGAAGCTGGAGGTCCCGGGTTCGAATCCCGGTCAGGGCATTTATTTGTGTGTTTATCACGAATATTTGTTCCTGAGTTATGGATGTTATATATGTATATAAGTATCTATATGTATTTATCTATTATATATATCATCGCCTAGTACCCACAACACAAGCCTTACTGAGCTTACCGTGGGCCTAGGTTGATTTGTGTAAGATTGTCCCATAATATTTTATTTATTTATTTATCAATGTTATGTTATTAGAGGCGATTACGCATGTAAGATTGTTTAATTATATATATATACTTGTGCATTGTATGTACTTAATGATGTTATATTATATCTGTGACAATTAAGACCCTTTAAAAAAATGTTGCCCCGAAAGTCACAAAATTTCCAGGATTTGTAGCTGCCAAAAGTGTCCCGAGGTATTTCGTGTAACTATTTTTGATATTTGCTCGGTTGTATCCATATTACATGACATAAAAAATAAAATCTTCCACACCAACTTTTGCAAAGTACCCCATGCTTTGAACCTCTACTGACTGGCGTAGGTGATTATCTCCGACTATTTTCACTTAATAGAAAAACTTGCTGAGAAACCTTATATTTATTTTAAAAGGCCTATCAATTGATGTGCCCACACAATGGTGGACTTAAAATGTTTTTCTTTTTTTTAACTTGCAGTTACATGTATGGGGTACACCACTAAAATAATATACATACATACATTCACGCCTTTATCCCTAAAAGGGGTAGGCAGAGCACATGAAACTTGTGTTCCAGTGCCACTTTTAGCATAAATGTGGGTATAAAAGATCTACAAAATGTGATGTCGCAGTGATAGGTTGCTAGCCGACAACATACTTCAACCCAGTTCCCTTAGTCGACTCTTACGACACCCACGGGAAGAGAGGGGGTGGTGCTATTCTAACCCGACACCACACGGGAATAATATATTTTTAGTAATTTCATTACATAACTATGTAACGGCTAACAAAATACACCTACCCTCCAAATTTTATTCAAATACACATTATACTTTTCGAGTAAAATGCCTGTGACATACGTACAGATGGATAGACGGGCAGACATGACGAAACTATAAGGGTTCCGTTTTTGCCATTTTGCAACTAAACACCGTTCCTACGAGTATGTATGTAAATATGTAAGTTGTCCAATCCAATTGAGCTGAAATTTTGCAAGCATATTATGATGACTTGGAGCTGATCTGATGCTGGAGCTGGAAGGTGGCCATAGGAACTCCGCAATAAAACGACACAACCCCATCGAGTTTGGGCTCGTTAGAATCGTCTCAATGAGTACTTGATGATGGTATGCAGAAAAGTACAGTCGGCAGTAAAAGCTTGTACCAAAAATGTAATTTTTGACAGAAACTTATTGATCTTACACTTACGTATTACCTGGTCCCAGGACCCCGCTGCACCCGCCGGAGCGCAAGCCGGCGCTGTCTCCGCGCGGCCCGCTCGCCGACGCCGCGCCCATCTTCGTGGGAGACTTGGTGAGTACAATCACCATCATCATCATCATCATCAATGGCCTTCCCTTCCTCTCCCAGCAACCTATATATGGGTCAAAAGGATTGTCCCGTGGTGGGCCCATTTTAGGTACTCTAGAATCCCACTGACTCACTTGTATGTCAGGTTGAAGATCCCTCTACAGGAGCAATAAACAACGTCTCAGGTGTCTGACTGCTGGACCGCTACACCTGCCGACCTGCATGTGGGTCAATGGGAATCTAGGCCCTACTCGACCGGACGGCTGAGACCCCAAGGGTTAAGTCTATTACATACTATACAAGCAGTGTCAAGAAAGGAGACAACGTCTTCCATGGCTGTGTAAGCCAATGCGGGAGCGGCATACACGACCGCAAGCTTGGCAGGTGTTTGCCCGCGGCGAACTGGTGCCACCACAGATGTATGAATATAAGGAGATCGGACATGCTGGCCGATTTGTATTGAGTACGCCTGTCGCAAGTACATTAACCCACACAAAGCCCAAGTAATTGACAAGACAAAGCACGCACACATCTAAAACACACACACTTGTATACCTACGCGCTTATTGGACAATACACGCGCATCATATCAGGCATTTTGGGAAGAAACGTAACATTCTCTGCGATCAGCACGCGTGCACAGTATGGCAGAGTATGCCCATTGAGCTAACAACTGACAACATTTCATAATTCTAAGTCCATGATTTGACTAGCTCCTTGTATTCTACTCGAAAAGAGGAACACGCTGGTAGTTTTATATTCCCGGTATTATTTATTGTTACGTTTTTAACGAATTTTTAAAAATGAACTCTTATTAAATCCAATTCTACTGCACCTTGCTTTAGTCTTGTTTACATATACCAAATTAAAAACAAACATTGTCAAGATGGCGTCAATGTAACCCACCCGAAAATTACATTCAAACTTTTTAAACGTTTTCATCGAAACGGGAGGTGCCTATTCTGCAGTAGAATTGGATTTGCTATGAATGCATTTTTAAAAAATCGTACAAAATTGAACATAAATAATACTGGAAATATAAAACTACCAGCGTGTTCCTCTTTTCGAGTAGAATACAATGAGCTAATCGAACTAAGGTCTAAAATTTATGAAATGTTGTCAACTGCGATGCGGCCGCCGGCGGCTTGTCCTCTCTCTAGTATTCTATGCTCTGAGGATGCCACGTTGATGCCGCTTGGCTCGCTTTACTGCCAGTGTTTTAAACCACGCTTTATCGTGAACTTGACGGCCATCGAACACCAGTTTGCGCCATTTGTCCCTGTCCACGACAAGGTCCTCCCACTTGTGAACCGGGATGTTGAATGCGTGCATATCTCGCTTGGCACAGTCCTTATGCGGCAGCATCGGCCGACCGACCCTTCTTTCTCTCAGAACACGCCGCGGTAAACGCCATCAGTGACAGGTAATTCGTTATTATGGTACAGTCGCCATCACATACATAGGTACACTATAGGTGTTCAAAAATATCGGCACATGCACCCTAATGCCTTGAAAATAGATGTGTGTTCCGATGTTTGTGACGTGCTTGTTTGCTCCGATGTATGTGATGGCGACTGTACTAATCTTCTATACAATGTGTTCATGTCAATTTCCGTTAATTGCAAGTAGCAGTAATAGTTTAGATCAAATAAAGTTAATTTCTCCAAGAGAATGTTTAATCTAATCAGTTTTGCAGATTTAACCAGTGTAAATGGCTCTTAACTGTGACGTCATAACATCTTTTAAATTTTGTAAGGTTCCTATACACTACAAGAAGGTTTACAAACTGAGTTCGTTCGATATTACATATTTTTTACATACATATTGTTTATTTCATGTGTTTCAAGACCCTTGTTGCTACAATTAATGAATTTGTACAAAAAGCGAAAAAATAAAATATTTTCGGTTTTTTTTTCTCAAGAAATAATTATGCCTACTTGTTTCTGTGAATGTACCAAGCACTGTGTCGAAGTTAAAGCAAATGAATAAAAAGACCCTGTATATGTATATTATTAATAGTGAAATCTATTTTATGCCTAAACCGACGAGCATGTATGAGAAGTGTTATGAAAGTGAGTGAAGCGAAAGTGGTTTGTCAGGATCGTAGCAAATGGAGATCCGTGATCTCTGCCTACCCCTCTGGGAAAGAGGCGTGATTATATGTATGTATGTATTTTATGTATGACATTGTATTTTGGGATGGGGTATGATTAATATTTTATGATAAGGACTTAAAATGTTCATGTCACTGTTTGATAAGGTAGCAAGGCTGCTAATGTTAATGTTATGCCCCGGCTACACTAGCGGGAAATGCCGACAGTAATGGCGTTTAACGTTAGTGTAGCCACGACTTTACGCGATAATTCGACAACGGCATTGATATTGCCGTTTGACGTCAGGCGATAGCTCAAGTGGCGGTACATCAAAGAGATTAACGCGAGAATTATTGCGTTAAAGCGGCCACACTACGTCCGTTCAATGTCGCTTTGCAGTGAACGCTTTGCAGATTTCTCAGGCGTATGGTGTCAAAACATACTCCTGCAAACAGTGCAGAACAAACTGGTTGTGGTATGTACGTCTGTGTTCAGCTGGTTTCAAATTCACATTCCGTCATAATGAATGTTATTTCACTACACCTCTTTGAATTTTGGAAAACGAGTTAAAAAAAGAAAAAAATGTATACAAGAAATAGCAATGATGACATTGACAGGACCTGTTACTCACATTTATAGTTTTAATAATTTTAAGCTATGAGGATTTAATCATAAGATTTATCAAACTTGACACAACGTAATGGCAAGATCAAACTAATAAAAAGGGTTTAGTTCAATATTAATAGTCAAGGGAAATTCGCGTAAGTAAATTTGAACTTTGTTATAAAACAGTTGAACATAATCTTCAATACACCACTCTAGTCTGATACACAGTTTAAACAGGTAACATGTGCTTGCAACGCGTAAATGATTTGATTTGAAAACTGATCAACCTTTTCATTCCGCCACTGTACATAGATAGATACTTGACGTCTGCTGCAGCGAGCGTGCCCGACTGAACGCTTTACTGATTTCTCATGTGTATGGTTTCAAAACATACTCCTACAAACAGTGCTAATTGCATTGACGTTTACCGTACAAGTGTAGCCACCCCCGTTATCGCGTTAATAATTAAGGCAACAATTATCGCGATGTTGGGCATTGACGTTTCCCGCTAGTGTGGCCCCAGCATTACCGTCAGATTATGAACACCGTCAGTTTATAATCTTACTCGCGATTATAAACCGTCGGAAAATTGTTTAACGCATTATTCTTCGTTAGTTTATAAACTATCAATGTCGAATCGTCAAATTGTATACTGAGATCAAATTGTCATGACTCGGAACGCACCCTGTGCGCTAATTTGTTGAAATAATTATTTCACTCGTATCAGCTTCCACTTAGGTACTCGTATGTACGTCAAAATATGTAAGATTTTTAATTACGACTTTTTTTGTGTTTATAGGCAAACTTGAAGCAATTTGGGCACTGATTCGAATTCGGTTAAAACTTAGTGTTTTGAGTAATTATTAGTTGCCAAAACTCCACTTAATCTTCGATTTGGTAAAACTAAATCGAACCACTCAGCTGAATCGGTTTCCAAAACTCAAACATGTTAATAGGCTTAAGACATTTTGATTAGATAAGGCGTTTTATAGTACTAAGGAATTTTAAAATTATTATTAAAATAATCTTTATCGACATTACAATTACCTCCGATTTAAATTCACGGGGCGAACCCCGGTCATTTGGAAGGCGTGCGTGGGGATATAGATCCAACACGTAGAGGCCCTTTGGAGACGAAGTTTAATGTCATGTAGTACACCTGCTAGAACCCATTCACGGGTACATCGGTAGATGTGTGGTGGTGTCCCAGCAGGCGTTGGAGCTATTGTAGGAAAATGGAAAAGAGAATTGGGTCTATTGGTGATGACATTTGGGTGGACAATAAAATTGGGTTATTACAAAGTGGTCCGGACACCTGCCATAACAATGTTATCCACAACGTTATCGAGGCAGGCGGTGACTAGCCGCTCATTAGATGGGCCCCTAAAAATGCCGTCGTAAAGACGGCCAGGAGCAACACCGGGTGAGCGGCTCAGGGGTGTCGAGAGGTGGTGCTGCGCTTTTTCCGAAGTTACTCGCGGCGTTATGCCCTTTAACACTTCCACCCCTGGAGCATATAGCTCTGACGACTCCTCTCTGGACGGCCAATGAAGGCAAGCCAAAGCTGAGAGTCCTGCGGTCCCCCTTAGGGTTCCACTCCGACCGACGAAGACACGCCGGAGACGGAGGCCCTGACCGACTCTCGGGAGCACTCGGGTCCGCAGGGCTTACAATTACTATTATTATTATTATTTTGTACAACTAAGATATTGGATATTTATTTATTGGAAAACCAACAGCTCACAAAACAGGTCAACAACAGATATAGAAATAGGAGGCCAAATTATAGGTTTTCACACATAGCAATGTAATATTTTAATGCGTCAGTGCTAACAATGTCGAAACACGAGTAGGTGTACAGATTTTCAGACGAATTACGATTCTGATGGCCTGACAAACGTCTAAAAGGCTGCGGTGACACAGCATCAGGCAGGCCGTGCGCTTTTTTGTCACCATCGTAGTGAGGTTTATAAATGAAAAGGTTTACGCTTCATAGCCATAAATAGTATGAAGTGTGACATGCGTACTTTGAAATGGCGTTTAAAGTTAATCAATCGAGATTTTTTGTAACATTTCTGGTCAGGGAATTTCCAAAGAATGGTCAGGGAAAAGTCAGGGAAATATTTTCTGGCTTTGCAGTGGACACCCTGTAATGGAAGTTAACATCACAATAAGATAAGATAATTTATTGATAAAACATAATGTACATCAGTGTTTACTATAGACTAGGAGCTTAATATTAGAGGCAAATAACACGTGCCTGAACTAGGATACCCTGTGTTTCAGGCAAAAAAGAACTAACAATTGAATATGTACAATATCATTCTTATTGACTAGGTAGTACATACAAAATAATATATATATAATAATATATAAATAGAAGTATACACATCTATCATCATCATCATCATATCAGCCGAAAGACGTCCACTGCTGGACATAGGCCACCCCCAAAGAGTTCCAAAGTGAGCGGTCCTGCGCCACCCGCATCCAGCGGACTCCCGCGACCTTTACCAGGTCATCAGTCCACCTTGTGGGGGGCCTACCAACGCCGCGCCTTCCGGTACGTGGTCGCCACTCGAGAACCTTTCCGCCCCAACGGCCATCAGTTCTACGTGCAATGTGCCCCGCCCACTGCCAGTTAAGTTTAGCGATTCGGAGGGCTATATCGGTTGCCTTGGTTCTGCTGCGGATAGCCTCATTTCTGATGCGATCACGCAGAGAAACTCCCAACATAGCCCTCTCCATTGCCCTTTGGGTGACTTTGAGCCTTCTTATGAGGCACATTGTAAGCTGCTGGACATAGGACGTGTAAATACTAGTTTATAATGAAAATGTATTAATTTAATGTAATGACATGTAACTCTAATAAATATAGATAATGAAATATTGTTCGTTGTACACAGGAGCGAGTGCCGCCGCTATTGCCGCGAAACAGTACAACCAGCAACACGCACGCGGCGCACTCGCCGAAAGGCAAATCCGATGCGCATACCCGTGAGTATATGTACAACGTGTTCCCGGGAACGCCCGTTAATTGCAAGTGGGCATATCTGTTTGTGTGATGATATAGTTATTTGTTATACAAGGGGGGAAAGTTGTATTTTACCTGCGAGTGTTCATTTGAAACACGAGCTAGCGAAAGGATTCTACGATTGACCACGAGCGAAGCGAGTGGTTCAACAATAGAATCCTGAGCGTAGCGAGTGTTTCAACACACGAGACGTAAAATAACTTTTCACCCGTGTATAACACAAATCTTTTCACCTCACTACAGCAAGGAAAATAAGAAAAATGGTAAAAAATAAAATAAAAAAAAAAACAAAAAAAAGTAAAACAAAGTTCAAAAAGTTTTAAAAAAAGTAACAAAAAAAATAAAAAAAAGTAAAAAAAAATAAAAAACCAAAAAAAAAAGTTTATAAAAAAGTAAAAAAGTAAAAAATAAAAAATAAACAAAAATATGTCATAAAATAATACCTACAAAAAACAAAAATAAACATATAACGTTCTACGTCATAGTACTTTTAACGTTCTACGTCTACTTTCTTCACATGTGGATAAAAAGCGATTTTCTCAATAGTTAACAAACATACAAAAAGGCCTTTCCGAGCTAGTGAGGTGAAAAACATTTTCTTACTTCCTTTTTTTTTTTTTTTTAATATGTTTGTTTGTGTTGTCTACAGCCGGTGCCCCGCCCAGTCCGCTGCCGCGCGCGCCGCCGAGCCCCCGGGAGCGGCCCCGGTAACTATACTCACACCACACACTTACACTGCTTCCATACACATAGTCCAGGCAATCAACTGACAACTTGTACGGGAATAAGTTTCTGTTTTTTTTTTTTATTGAACTCAAAAAAAATACTTATAGCTTTCAGTTACATATTTTACCTCGCCAAACTGTATTCACAGTTTGTTGGCGAGTGATGCGCTCTCTCATTTTAATACATTTACAAATTATACCTACTCATTTAACCTTAAGCTAAATCATGCAAACTAAATACCTATGTGTGTATTAGTGGTCTATTATGTGTTAATCCGTACATAATAGACCGCCAAGTACCCATTTCAAACCTACATTTAACAGTATTGATTGACTGTTTAGTTGCATTTTAGTTGCAATAAAATTGTCATAGAAGGTTGACCTGTTTTTAATTTCGCGACACACTTCACTCGAAAATGTACCTTAACGACTAGTACATATGGTCCATCGACCCAGGATTATTTACGGTGATCTATTTTACGGAGTGAATTTTGTGTAATTTGGAGTTAATTAAGGACAAATAAGTGAAAATAAGTGAACATTATTGTGGACTAGAACGTTTAAAAGTGAACTAAAGTGAAAAAAAGGATAAGGATTGGAAAACTTGGGAGTTAAGACAAAATTCCTAAAACGGTTATAGTTTGTGAATAAAATTCACCTAAGTTATTTGCGTGTTATAAAGGACAGTTGAATAGTACATTATACATAGCTAACAGCAAAATAAGCTATCGCATTGCATTGAACGCGAACATATTTAAGTATTTATGCGCTTACCCTGCGCTGTAAAAAAGATAGTGCCGCGTTGGAACATTCTCGGTATTTAGCTTGGTGGTTTAAGAGTGAACTTACAAAATGGATCAAGTAGAAAAATGTGTGATACTTCAAAAGGATACTTATGAGAAAGTGAATAAAGCTTACAGTAATTACAAAAAATCTCCTAAGGAAAGGATAACTGCGGGTTATGTACACATAAGAATGGATGCTTTGGATACCTATTGGAAAGAATTTAAGATAGCACATGAGGAAATAATCCTAGCGATTTCAGTAGATGAAAGACAGTTAGTCCCTTATTTTACGGAGAATACGTTCGATAATTTCGAAGAGTTATATTATACGTATAAAGGAGAATTGAAGACGGCGTTACTGAAGTTTAGCTCAGAAATCGAAAAGGTGGATGTACCCAGACAAAATGTGAGCAACCTAAGTACATCCAGTAGTGAAATCCGTTTGCCACGCATTTCCATACCTACTTTTAGTGGAAATTACACTGAGTGGCAATCGTTTCACGAGCTCTTCATGGCGCTTATTCATAACAATGCATCGATAGAAAATGTACAGAAACTACACTACCTTAAAAGTAGTTTGACTGGTGAAGCAGAAGTATTACTACGGCAGTTTTCAGTTACTGGAGAAAACTATACGGAGGCGTGGTCGATATTGAAAAAACGATACAACAACAAAAGATATATCGTGAACAACATTTTTAAAAAGTTTTTTGGGCAAAGAGCGTTATCTCAAGAATCGGCCAGCGCTTTAAAACAGCTGTTAGATACCACTGTGGAATGTATGAACGCGCTTAAGAATTTGGGGTTACCTACCGAAAAGTGGGATGCAATCGTGATGTTTATCGTCGTATCCAAACTCGATGTTAACAGTCATAAACAATGGGAAGAGGCGATTAGCGGAGATAGTTCGGATGACATACCGGGGTTAGAGAGATTGAAGCGGTTCCTAGAAATGCGGTTTCGCACGTTAGAGATGATCGAGCCTGCAAGTAGAGGTTACAAACAACCACAAGGTGTCACACTGAAGACCTTTCATGCGACGGCTAGCAACGACGTTCTACGGTGCACCTTCTGCAAAGAAAATCACTACATATATAGGTGCAAGCAGTTTGCTAAGTTACCCAGGGAAGAAAGATACAGCTTCGTTCGGGACAACAACCTGTGTTTTAATTGCCTCATACCTAATCACACCGTGTTCAAGTGCAAGCAACGAAAAACATGTCAAATCTGCAAAAGAAAACACCACTCCTTATTACACAGAGAGAAGAAGCAAGTAAGTGAAGAAAAACAGGTTACAACTGCAACGGTAGAAGAACAACACACACCAAATGAGAAGGAGACATTTACCAAGGTCACAGGGCATGTGACTAGGGGAGAACAGCCTGGTCAAAATATATTGTTAGCAACGGCACTGGTGGACGTCACGTCGAGTTCAGGGCAGTCCCACGTCCTCCGTGCTCTCATTGACCCAGGTTCGGAGGCGTCGTTCGTGACGGCAAGGGTCGTCGAGTTATTGGGCTTAAAAAAAACCCAAATCAGCGGCGTCGTCTCTGGTGTAGGCGAAGATAATCAAATGTCTCTTAAACATATTGTCGAGTTACAAATAAAGTCTATGTATGATTCAAATTTCATATTAAATGTAAATGCATATGTATTAAGGTTTTTAACTCGTAGGTTACCTGCAAGGGAGATCCGAGGTTATATTTGGCCTCAGCTTCAAGATGTTAAGTTGGCTGACCCAACCTTCAACGCACCAGGTAGGATAGATATCTTACTTGGCGCGGACGTCTTTGGTAAGATCATAGACACAGGTCTGATGAGAGGGCCGGATAACGTAGTTGCGCAGCACTCCCATTTAGGTTGGATATTGACAGGCGATATGGATGTAACTCCAAACAGGTCACGAAATATTACAAGCCTACACGTTACAAGACAGGTTGAAGAAGATAACAACCTACTGAGGAAGTTCTTGGAATTGGAGACAGAGCTTTATACAACCAAGAAAGCTTGGTCTAATGAGGAAGAAAAATGCGTGGAAATCTATAAGAGTACAACAAGAAAAGATGCAGTTGGAAGATATGAGGTACATCTACCGCTGAAACAAAATAAACATCAAGCCGTTACAAGGTTAAAACAGCTAGAAGAGAGAGTCATTAGCAATGACAAGCTGAAAGAGGAATACACGAAGGTCATCAATGAGTATTTGCAACAGAGACACAAGTGGCCGGACACGGTTAACCCCCCTAGGGTCGAAGATATCGTCGTGATCATGAAGGCCTTACATCCTGGCCCTGATCAGTTGGTGCGGGTTGCTACGGTGCAAAATTTCAAGATAATTGGTTAGGTACTTACCAGTTTGTCATGGTGGGCGGCCAGCTTTATAACCTTAGAAGGAACTACATACGAGTATAGTAGTAATCTTATTTTACCTATCATTTAACCGCATCCCACGATGTACTTACCTGTTTTCATGTGCATAAAAAACTTACTTCTTTTAATAGCAGCGAAGTACCTAATAAAATGGTTATGTAGCAAATAAAGATTAAAAGGTTAGGTTAAGATAATTGGCCAACATCAGGACCCTTACAAAAATAAACTTTAACTCATCGTGTTACGCCCTATATTTGTATAACCGTGTTTTCACGGCTAAAATGTACGGTAATGTGTAGTAAATATTTTGTGCAATGCAATGAAGACAGTTCTTTAGAAGTGCAATTGTAATATTTAGGTACTTAACGTTAGTTAAAGCTGTATTAGCCTAGTTTAAGAAGTTCACTTGTTTGACTAACATTTATTTCAATCGAAAAAACAATGTTTACAGTCCATTCATAGCCTATCGAAAGTATCGAAACTCGTTAGCAAACAAGTTCTTATGTTGATATTATAGTGGTCTATAATAGTTGGCTAATTAATTGTATTGTAATATACGCTGGTTTCATTTAAGTCGGCGATCAGGTCATGGTATTTTGTTTAATTCGTTAACAATATAAAAGTCTTCACACAGCAAAAGAAGACTTTCTGGCATTGGCGTCAAAGTCGATAATTGTATAACGGTCGCTAGCTCTCTAGTTAGACTAATGTTTTTGTCTACCCACTTTTAGCGTTTTGTCAAAGATTTATAAAGTGTGTTAGTAATAAGTATGCTTTAGTAAAAAACTGTTGTTTTTGGTGGGCGGTATGTTTAGTTGCATTTTAGTTGCAATAAAATTGTCATAGAAGGTTGACCTGTTTTTAATTTCGCGACACACTTCACTCGAAAATGTACCTTAACGACTAGTACATTGACTTTAATCCAACCTATCCAGCAGTGCCTTTTTTAATCTATTTTTAAATACTTGTTTACTACTACATTGTTCTATTATTGGACTTAACTGGTTAAGAATATTAGGTACCGTACCAAACATATGTTTGGTACAAGCATTTATTGCCGACTGTACTTTTCTGCATACCATCATCAACTACTCATTGAGACGATTCTAACGAGCCCAAACTCGATGGGGTTGTGTCGTTTTATTGCGGAGTTCCTATGGCCACCTTCCAGCTCCAGCATCAGATCAGCTCCGTGTCATCATAATATTGCATTGTCAGAGCGATATACATATGCTTGCAAAATTTTTGCTCAATCGGATAACGGGAAGTGACTGAAAATGGATTGAAAATTTTGACGGACAACTTACATATTTACATACATACGAACAGTGCAAATTAATAATGTAAAAATGACAAATTTGGAAATTATTTATAATAGCTGATTTTTTCTATGTTATTGATATATTATCAAATAAATCGTTACCTAGCGACAAAATCCAACAAATTTTCAGACATCAAAAAATTTATAACTCAACCAGCTTCTGAAAAGTCAGATTTTTTTTTATAAATACAAATACAAATAAATGTATTGTTTGATAGTGAGTAATTACAAAAGGTCACAGTATGTTTATTGTTCGTCACAATCAGCCAGAGTTTGGCACACAATATTTGTTGAATTTATTCATTCATTGCATGTCATTGAATTAATGTATTTCATTATTATATAGGTAAGTATGTCAATAATGATAAATTCAGAGATCGGACAAATTTGCGACATTGCTCGCAATAATGTGGACATGACTCCAGAATTAATCAAAATGTTATTCAACTAATTAATTTCTTACATGACATATAATTTGATTCCTAGTCAATAAATACAAAAGTTTGTTAAAGTATACATTAATAAAAGAAAATAATCAGTATTTTTTCCAAATTTTCTGCAGTAAAAACTGGCGATATTCAGTACCCATCAGTAAAGAACGTGCCATTATTTAATTTTGCTGCCGTTTAGGTACGGCAATTACGTACCTACGTAAGTAATTTAGGTACGGCAATTACGACTGTAATTTGGCATCTATCAATGTCAAAATATATACAGGGTGACTGGTAATTCGACCTATTCCTTGAAAGGGGTTATACTAGAGCTAATTTGCAACAATTTATGTCCAGTCAACCAGGGGTCGAAACTCGCTGGTTTCCGAGATATTCGAGTTTTTAGTTTGTATGAAAAAAATTCTCCTTGCAGCCTTAAGCTGGTGATTGTGACAAAAGTACTTCCATTTGGATGGTAAAAAAATATTTTTGTCACAATCAGCACTTTAAGGCTGCAAGGCGATTTTTTTTCAAACAAACTAAAAACTCGAAAAATTAAAAAAAAACGTATTTTGACCCCTGGTTGACTGGACATAAATTGTTGCAAATTAGCTCTAGTATAACCCCTTTCAAGGAATAGGTCAAATTACCAGTCACCCTGTATATTAAGAAAAAGTAAATCCACGGAGGTTTTATATCTATTGAACTAAAAAGGATATTTACCATGTAGTAGTTGTTGGGTATTATCTCTAGTGAAAATAATCGTGTCAGTTTAAAATCGTAACTTCATTTCATTATTATATAAAAATATTTACGAAAATGATAACCACATTAAAAAAAAAAAAAAATAGTTATAAGCACGTATAAACTATTATTATCTCCGGAAATTAACATTTCAAGAAATAATTAATTGATTAACATTTTGATTAATTTTGGAGTCATGTCCACATTATTGCGAGCAATGTCGCAAATTTGTCCGATCTCGATAATAAAAGTAAAGCAACAAAAAAAAATATTATAATTAAAAATAAGAATTGATAAAAAATTGCAAGTCACAGTGAATGTATAGGTACACACATTTGGTGATATTATTCAAAGTGTTCATTAATACTTTAATATTCAAGATAAATAATAAAAAAAACAAGTCATGCTTTATTTAAATTTATATAATTACTTCCGGATGGAAAGTTTGTTGGATTCTTCAATAAAGCATCTTAGAAATGCAATAAACAGGGTCATAAAGTCAAAATAATAACCTCATTACCAGTAAACCATTTGTTTGTTTTTGAATGAAACAGTGCGCTTTTAAATGTCTTTTATGACCTGACTATACTTTCAATAGCATTGAGAATGGACTGTTTAGTAATTCTATCCAAAGTGTACCCATTTTATTGTTTTTGAAACAGGGACTGATTTCGGTTACGGTTATACCGGTATGAAACCGGTATTCCATTACGGTACCGTTATGTCGTAAAGGTTATGCGCGCCGCGCGAACATAACGGTACCGTAACCGTTTTGAAATAACGGTTAGCGGTACCAGTTTAAAACTATACCGTAACCTTTATAATACCGGTATTATAAAGGTTATCGAGAAAAGTAAGCGAGCTGGCACTCTACAGAGGAAGCATTGGCTACTAAACATTTAAAGACTAAAAGACAAAGCAGCAGAGCCTTTGCCGGCGGTTTGGCAACAACTCCAGGCCAAAGTCGATATATCGGTACCTTTAAATAGCGGTTACGGTACCGGAAAAAATAAAGGTACCTCTATATTTCGCTACCGAAACCGCTATTTGACAACCGATATGACGTCATACCGTTAAAATAGAATACCGGTATTTTTCGGTTATGCAGTCCCTGTCTTGAAGTCTCAACCAGTATCATATCATATGTCAACCTAATTTGGCTTATCGTCGCAGCACCAATTTCGTGGCATCTGTTTTTCATTATTTCTGTTATAAAAATATTGTAACTTAACACCAACTCCTAACATATAGGTATGTCGCAATGCATGCGGCTTCATGTTCCCAAATTATGATGGGTTCATAGTGCACTTTTAGAGTAACGAATCTCTTTAGAGTCATTTGACGACCGCTTTAGCCTAGTTGGTAGTGACGCTGCCTACGAAGCAAGAGGTCCCGGGTTCGAATCCCGGTAAGGGCATTTATTTGTGTGATGAGCACGAATATTTGTTCCCGAGTCATGGTTGTTTTCTTAAGTATTTATATATCTATATAAGTATGTTTATCGTCGTCTAGTACCCATAGTACAAGCTTTGCTTAGTTTGGGACTAGGTCGATTTGTGTAAGATTGTCCGTAATTTTTTGTTTTTTTTTAATGTTTCTAATCCCATGGCTGGTTTTTAAACGGTTTTATTTAACTTATTTCTTTCTACATTTGTTATTATATACGTGAGGAGCCAACGGGTTTTAAGACTTCTTTTTGACAAAATTTGCCAATATTTTCATATGGACTCTTTGGGGAGCCAAAAAGGTTAAACAATGAACTACCATTCGTTGAGTGTTAAGATACATTACTTTTTCGGCCGCGACAATGTTCGCGTGATTTCATGTATCAACCTTCATACCCAATTTCAGGACAAAAATAAACAATATTTTATTTTCTGTTTTGGCCATCTAATATGTTCCATCTAATTTATTTATCAAAGTCACCCAAAGGGCAATGAAGAGGGTTATGTTGGGAGTTTCTCTGCGTGATCGCATCAGAAATGAGGCTATCCGCAGCAGAACCAAGGTAACCGATATAGCCCTCCGAATCGCTAAACTTAACAGTGGGCGGGGAACATTGCACGTAGAACCGTTGGGGCGGAAAGGTTCTCGAGTGGCGACCACGTACCGGCTTGCGCGTACCCCCCACAAGGTGGACTGATGACCTGGTAAAGGTCGCGGGAGTCCGCTGGATGCGAGTGGCGCAGGACCAGTGGGGGAGGCCTATGTCCAGCAGTGGACGTCTTTCGTCTGATATGATGATAATGATGAATATTTTGATAATATAAGTAGGATAATCAAACAGACAGACAGACCACATCTGTATAATCAGTAACGTAACCAAACACAATACACGACATATCATATAACACTATTTTATCAGTCTGTCAGGCTGTCTGTTTTTCGCGTTCCAGCCGCAGTCGAGGTAGGTGCGTGTTTTTTTTTAATATATACGCTTGATGATTTATTAGTAATTATCCCTTAATATTACATTTTAGCATATTGTCATATGTGTGTAAAACAAATTTTCAATAAATTATTATATTCTATTTTATTCTACATCTGAGATTGTTAGGAAATCGTTCAGTTTGTTTTATTTTTTTTAAGCACTGTTTATAGAGGGTGCGTCTCGTAACGTAATAGTTATTTATGATACAAGTGCGGAAAGTAGGTAATTCCCAACGAGTGGCGATGACCTAAAACACGACCGTGAGGGAGTGTTTTTGATCGACACGAGTTGGGAATTACCTATCCGCACGTGTATCATACAACATTTTACAATGCATCATGCGAGGAAATAAAAAAATATGCATAAAAGGTGACATTTGGTGACCTGTGTTTTGACAAATAAATACTTTGAAATTTGAATTGTCACGAAATCTCATTATCGCACGTGAAGCGTTCATAGCCCGGCGGCGCCTGCGTATCGGAAACGATAACGCAGGTCAAGCAAAGACGGCAGGGGTCAGTCTTTGGATGGGTGACCGCCTTTGAGTGGTTACTATAAATGAGCGCTTCCGTGCTTTGGAAGGCACGCTAAGCAGTTGATCCCGCTTGCTGTCTATGCCAGTAGTCGTTAAGCCGAGTTAGAGGCCTTCGGGCGGCTTAAGAACCTACGGCTTTGAGACAGATGCAATTGCGTGGTTTTCAAGCTATCTGAGTGACCGCACTCAAGTTGTCCAGCTGCAGGATGACAATGGTTTATATATAAAGTCTAAACCATCTGCAGTATCCAGAGGAGTGCCGCAGGGCTCCATTTTGGGCCCACTCATTTTTATTATGTATACTGCAGATGTCCGTGATGTAATAAAACATTGTCATTTCCACTTGTATGCCGACGATATACAAGTTTATGTCTCATGTTATCCCTCTGATACTAGTCAAGCTGTTGCTCATTTAAATGAAGATCTAGAAAATATTACAGCTTGGTCAGAGTCAAATTGCCTAGTATTAAATCCTAGTAAAACCAAATATATGTTGTTCGGATCTAAAAATCAAATAAAACTGATAGATAGTCATAATCCAGTTGTTTCTGTAATGGGCGATCAGGTGGAGCGTATATCAGAGTCGCGTAATTTAGGCATCATAATGGATGAGGCTCTGCGTTTTGAGAGTTACATATCGGAAGTTGCCAGAACCTCATTTTATAGACTAAAGATACTTTACCGAATCCGAGAGTTCATCAGCGTAGATTTACGCATCAAGCTATGTGATTCCTTGGTTCTCTCGAGGTTCAATTATGCCGATGTTGTATACGGTCCACGACTGTTAGCACGCACTGATCGCATTGTGCAACGAGTACAAAACGCATGTGCGCGGTACTGCTTCGGAATTCCTCCTCGAACACATGTGACTCCCTACTTAAATTCGGCAGGCATCCTCAAAATGGCATTTCGAAGAGAGCTTCACTTGTCATTTTTGTTGTTCGGCATCTTAAAAACTTCAGTACCCGAGTATTTGTTTAAAAAGGTCACTTGGCGTAAAAATAGTTCCACAGTGTATGGCCTTAGATCAATCAGCCAAAATTTCATAATTCCTCATCACCACACCACCGCTTTTCGGGGTAGTTTTAAGTACACAGCAACCAAGTGTTGGAATAATATACCTCCACCTCTCAAAAATATTAATTGTCTGAGCAGTTTTAAATTAAAATTAAAACGACACCTCCTCCAGATACAAAAAACTCTACCCTTGGGCGGTCGAGTCTTGGCCTCGTATCTTTGATGCTTACTATATACTATATACGTGTCATTTCAAATTGTTATTATTTTATTTCATATTTTCTATATACTTGCTTAGTTAACATACATATTTATACAAGTACAACCAAACCACAGTCATTACATAATTTAAATATACACAACATTACTCACATTCCAATAACATATTCATTCCCTTCCGACAATATTAATTAGAATTAAAACTTATTATATGTAAGGGTCTGACTGAAAATCAGCGTTGCAGTGTAGGTACTCAGTAGGTACTCACTGCAACAGTATGCTGAGTCTAGCCCCTTTTTGGCATCACAAAATGTAAATGCCTCGTACGATATTGTTTGAGTGTGTCTGTCTATTCCTAAGTCTAATTTGTACACTGTTCCTTTTGTATAAAATGTGATATTGAATAAAGTTTTTCTATGTCTATGTCTATGTCTAACTGTCGAGTTGCCCACTCACTTGACAAAGGGGGGACAACTGTCACTCGCGTCCGCAGGAGCTACCTACCACAACCCTGCACGTGTCCCCTGGGTGGTACTAAAGAGTGACAAACTCAAAAAGGCCAAAAATAATATATGCCATACGATTAAATTAAATAAATATTATCGCACGTGTGTGGGAATATTGTACTGAAATCAATTCCCTGCCGGGCTGGTCACCCCCCGCGACGCCGTGCTGCAGCATGCTGGCGGGCGGGCCACTTCCCGTGGAAATGTTGAACCGTATAAAGGGGCACATTCAGAGCAAGTGCATTGTAAAATAACATTTTCACCTCAGCAGCTCGAACAAGCATATTTTGCTGCGTGAAAACAGTGAGCAAAATGCGATTTTGCTCACTCCGTGAGTCAAAGTAGCTTTTTAATTTTGACATCGAGCACTGGTGACACATCATAGTGTGGGGTCTATTACAAATTCAGAATATTATAGGTGCGTAAAAGCCTAACGATATATTTTTTAACGTGTCAATGCTGAGGTGAAAAGTTGTATGTATCACACGAGAGCAAAGATATTTGCATCTCGTGCCTTTGAGTCCCTCACTACGCTCAAGATTCTAATTTTGAATCACTCGCTACGCTCGTGATTCAAATATATAATCTTTCGCTTGCACGGGACTCAACATCAACACTCGCAGCAAAAATCTACTTTGCTCTCTTGTTGAACAAATTACTATTTCACAACTGTTATTCAGAATAGTTAATTTTTTTCTCTAAAAAGACGGATCAAAGTTGTACTTTTCTGCCCTGATATAACCTGTTTAATTTAAACTGTCGTCATAAACATATGAAAAGCCATATGTGCCACTCAAGTAGCAAAATGATGTCGGTCTTGGACGTAAACCATTGAATCCTTTGTCACGATCAAGATTCAATATACCGCCCTCGCCGTAAATATATCATTATGCTCTGTACCGTCTAAACACAGTACATTTCGTAATGCTTACTTGCGACCCTCGTGCGTCAGATCTTTAATAAATAAGTATTAGTGACAAATATAGTTAGTGCACAATATGGAACTTGCATGGGACTTCAATTTTGAATAAATTGCACTCAATCGATGCGGATATACCTACGTAGAAATATCATACTAAAGAAAAAATTTAATAAAAATATCTCACGTTAAAATGAAGAAAAAAATTAATATTTTTTTCGATGCAATTACATAACAGTAATGGACGGACTCCAGAGGTCACGGGTTCAAAACTCGCTCGTGGCGAATAATTTTACAATTTTCCACTTCGATCGAAACATAGAATTTCGTTAGCGGACGTTTCTGCTTAGTATAAATTTACTGTTAATTACATAACATACAGAATATTGAATTAGAAATGATATTTTGTATTACAAGTGTATAGATTAAAACGCAAATTTTGTGGAGATAATTGCAAATGAACGACTTACTCCATAGTAAACGCGCCGAGAATATGAGTTGTGACGTCATAGTATAAGCCCGTTTAATATAGAGTGTATTCAGTGGGTGGGTGAGCGGTGGGGGGGGGGGAGGTGACGCAGCTTTCGTCGCCGGATCCTCGCAGGAGCTCCAAGTGATGATGGACAAGTTTGCACATGCTTGCAATCTGTTCTCCATGACCATTAACGCCAAAAAGACGGTAGTTCTAGCGCAGGGGTGTGCGGAGCCACCAGTGATTATACTCGATGGCAAACCCCTAGATGTAGTCGAGCAGTTTTGCTACCTTGGGTCGACCGTGTCGAACAATATCTCGTTAGACGCAGAGATCAACTTGCGTATCGGCAAAGTGGCGACAATGTTTGGGAAGCTCCGTATAAGAGTATGGAATAACGGGCATCTCACAACAAGAACTAAGATGATCGTGTTCCAAACATGCATCTTGAGTATACTCTTGTACGGAGCAGAAACCTGGACATCGTATGCAAAACAAGAACGCCGGCTTAATACGTTTTA
Organism: Epinotia brunnichana; assembly: GCA_963854355.1. Classification (NCBI taxonomy): domain Eukaryota; kingdom Metazoa; phylum Arthropoda; class Insecta; order Lepidoptera; family Tortricidae; genus Epinotia; species Epinotia brunnichana. Next base: position 1,963,695 of record OY977963.1, on the reverse strand, counting down.
CATGCGCTGTCTTCGCAAAATCCTTGGCATCAGCTGGAAGGACAGAGTGACTAATGAGAGGGTGCTGGAAATCTCACAGCTGCCCAGTCTCACCGCTCTGCTCAAACAGAGAAGGTTGAGATGGCTGGGGCATGTGCATCGTATGCCACCCACTCGTCTTCCACGCCGTACCCTGCTTGGCGCCGTAGCAAATGCTAAAAGAGGTATAGGTAGACCTCTGCTACGCTTTAAGGATTGTGCCAAGCGGGATATGATAGCATTCGGCATCAATCACCAATGTTGGGAGCACATTGCGGAAGATAGGATTAAGTGGCGAAGGGCTCTCACGGACGGACGCAAGAAACATGACGGGGCCTGAATTGACCTTCTCGAAGGTAAAAGAAGGAGAAGACAAATAAACACCCCGCCATTACCTATATGCACAATTCTCCTGCCACCTTTGCGGAAGACAATGCCACTCCCGCATAGAGCTACACAGCCATTTAAAAAAGTGCTCTACTATGCATTCGCAAAGCGCTGCTTGAATCGTCTGATAAAGACGTAGAGGCCAATGATGATTCAGTGGGTGCCGGCGCGTGCAGATTTCAAATGCATATAACATCAGAAAAAGAAATTATAAGAAAGTTTTAATGCTACGGTTGATATTCCTCTGAATTATACGTTTGATTTTCGTAATAAAATAAAAAGATGCATGTTCCCTATTACACCGCCAACTAGCGTGAACATCAAGAGAAATAATTGCCAATTATTTACTGTACTTTTATCTCTAGCCTCCTAGCGCCCATGGGCCTACTGGAAGGACATATTTTCTTAAAGGAATTTAAACAATTTTGGGATGGAATAGAGTTGCATTTGTTTTGTTTTGGTCTTCTCTTGAAACAAAAGAAATTGAACTCTATTTCTTTTATTAGTTTAATTCAAATTTCAATGTCATTTTGTGTTGTATGGTGGGCACCACGAGGATATTGCAGTATACTTGTTAAATCTTGAGTATTTCTCCGCACTCCCTCTATCTACAACTACAAGAACAACTGTATCAGCTAGCTGGCTTCTACATGCTTTCTTGAGACACAATCTGAACATTGTTAGTCAACTGTAGACTTTTAGGGTTAATACTTTATCTTACATGCAAACTCAAACATTTATTCTGCAAATAGGCAACAAGGGCACTTATACATATCAATCAATTATTTACATAAAACAATATATAAAATCTTACAAACACAATTATTTGGAAGTTGCAGTTTAACAGAACTAAATGTCACTAAATGAAAACAATATTACAAAAAACATCCATTAAATTAGATACAAGGTATAGGTATAGATAGAAATATTAGGTTGGGTTACGAGTTTTATGGGTCAATCCACTTTTTCTTGTCGTTTTTCTGTCAGTAGACAATAGTGACAAAATTCTTGGAAAAATATTGTTAATAGGGGTGTAGACTCAAAATTATTACTCCAAAATAAAGAAGGCAAAAAATATGCCTATTGGCGAAAATCCCATTCAGATATCTCAAAAAATTACGAAGCTACAATTGCTTCTGAGAGAGAAAACGCTCGTGGATCGTGACGTCACGATCCCCTAGCGTCATAGTAAATGACAGTCGTTTCATATGAAGGTGCGTTTTAGGGACATAACATACCCCCTCTTAAAACTTTGAACACTTATAGTTTTGTGATTATGCTTTACTTTTTTCTCCATTTGACAATATTTTTAATTCTTTTTCGAGATAATATATCATTATTGGTTATTTTATTTGGTATCTAAACCCTCATTGAATGCTTAGACGTCACACCATTCTGGGTTTAACAATGTAGCAAAACACATGTTTAGTGGATTTACATTTAACCCTGTAAAATCATAGCATTTTAAAGCATCTTCGAGGAAACGTAGCCATGGCCACGAGCAATAAAGAATACTTGATCGGCTCTTTTAATTGACGTATAAAGTTAGTAGTATCCGCAAAACAAGCGAGTTAAATCAAACTTTTCTTTACACACTTCACACAGCAATGAATCGTCTGTTATTGTCGTTAGGGTCTGTTATAATGGATTTATTTGTATGTGCAGGCTCCCCGCAATGTCTCCGAAGCGCTCGCCCGCGCCCGCTCCGCCGACGCCGCCCGCGCCCGCTCCCGCGTCCGCCTCCGCCTTCAGCTTCCCCGCGCCCCCGCCCGCGCCCTCGCTACCCACGCAACCGCCGCCCTCGCCTGTCTGTAAGTATACATGTTAACGCGATGTGTTCACTCGCCCGCTCCCGCGTCCGCCTCCGCGCCCGCCTCCGCCTTCAGCTTCCCCGCGCCCCCGCCCGCGCCCTCGCTACCCACGCAACCGCCGCCCTCGCCTGTCTGTAAGTATACATGTTAACGCGATGTGTCCACTCGCCCGCTCCCGCGTCCGCCTCCGCGCCCGCCTCCGCCTTCAGCTTCCCCGCGGCCCCGCCCGCGCCCTCGCTACCCACGCAACCGCCGCCCTCGCCTGTCTGTAAGTATACATGTTAACGCGATGTGTTCACTCGCCCGCTCCCGCGTCCGCCTCCGCGCCCGCCTCCGCCTTCAGCTTCCCCGCGGCCCCGCCCGCGCCCTCGCTACCCACGCAACCGCCGCCCTCGCCTGTCTGTAAGTATACATGTTAACGCGATGTGTTCACTCGCCCGCTCCCGCGTCCGCCTCCGCGCCCGCCTCCGCCTTCAGCTTCCCCGCGCCCCCGCCCGCGCCCTCGCTACCCACGCAACCGCCGCCCTCGCCTGTCTGTAAGTATACATGTTAACGCGATGTGTTCACTCGCCCGCTCCCGCGTCCGCCTCCGCGCCCGCCTCCGCCTTCAGCTTCCCCGCGGCCCCGCCCGCGCCCTCGCTACCCACGCAACCGCCGCCCTCGCCTGTCTGTAAGTATACATGTTAACGCGATGTGTTCACTCGCCCGCTCCCGCGTCCGCCTCCGCGCCCGCCCCCGCCTTCAGCTTCCCCGCGGCCCCGCCCGCGCCCTCGCTACCCACGCAACCGCCGCCCTCGCCTGTCTGTAAGTATACATGTTAACGCGATGTGTTCACTCGCCCGCTCCCGCGTCCGCCTCCGCGCCCGCCTCCGCCTTCAGCTTCCCCGCGGCCCCGCCCGCGCCCTCGCTACCCACGCAACCGCCGCCCTCGCCTGTCTGTAAGTATACATGTTAACGCGATGTGTTCACTCGCCCGCTCCCGCGTCCGCCTCCGCGCCCGCCTCCGCCTTCAGCTTCCCCGCGGCCCCGCCCGCGCCCTCGCTACCCACGCAACCGCCACCCTCGCCTGTCTGTAAGTATACATGTTAACGCGATGTCTTCACTCGCCCGCTCCCGCGTCCGCCTCCGCGCCCGCCTCCGCCTTCAGCTTCCCCGCGGCCCCGCCCGCGCCCTCGCTACCCACGCAACCGCCGCCCTCGCCTGTCTGTAAGTATACATGTTAACGCGATGTGTTCACTCGCCCGCTCCCGCGTCCGCCTCCGCGCCCGCCCCCGCCTTCAGCTTCCCCGCGGCCCCGCCCGCGCCCTCGCTACCCACGCAACCGCCGCCCTCGCCTGTCTGTAAGTATACATGTTAACGCGATGTGTTCACTCGCCCGCTCCCGCGTCCGCCTCCGCGCCCGCCTCCGCCTTCAGCTTCCCCGCGCCCCCGCCCGCGCCCTCGCTACCCACGCAACCGCCGCCCTCGCCTGTCTGTAAGTATACATGTTAACGCGATGTGTTCACTCGCCCGCTCCCGCGTCCGCCTCCGCGCCCGCCTCCGCCTTCAGCTTCCCCGCGGCCCCGCCCGCGCCCTCGCTACCCACGCAACCGCCGCCCTCGCCTGTCTGTAAGTATACATGTTAACGCGATGTGTCCACTCGCCCGCTCCCGCGTCCGCCTCCGCCTGGTTTTTGTCCGAAAGCTGACGTGATCGCGATGGTTCTTAGTTACGTTTCCACAAAATCGGTTCATCCGTTTTTGAGATATTGATATTTGAAATGAAAATGTGGGGCGTTTTTCAACATTTCCAAGTTGTTAATTATATTTTTCACGCCACTGTTCGGAAATGTGGCAATAGATGGTCTAAAACCAAGCTGGAAATAAGGCATTAGCTTTAGTTTTAGTAGTGGTTGGTCAGTTTGAACAGCGCTTCGACCAATCACAGGGCGTCGAATGGGAGGAGCGGGGCCGCGCGAGCTTGTTTTTTGATTAGTATTATGATCTTCAATTAGGTACTTAATTTTGATTTAAAATTATAATTATTTGCAATTTCCTCGCAGTAGGCGTGAAAAGCACTATGTTAAGCCTCGGCCGAAAGTGCAATAGCTGGACTCGTACTTTCTAACTCGCTGAACTAACTCGTCCATCTATTGCTTACTTTCTAGCCTCTACAACAATGTACTATAGTGTCTACAACCCTATTGTTTGTTTGTACAGCGGGCGGCATCTGCGGCACACCGCCACCGCTACCGCCGCGGCGGCCGCGGGACCATGCGCAGGCGCCGGCATTAGCCACTCCATTACTACAGGTAACATGTTATTTACGTCACACCTGAATGTTTAGTGGGAATTACCGCCCGCTACCCATGGGCGTACTCTGAATTTTTCAAGGGGTGGGGCCGAAGTTATTTTTTAAAGTACCCAAATGAATATTTACCAATGGCCTTTGAAGCGGAAGTCTCGAGTGGCGACCACGTACCGGAAGGCGCGACGTGGGGGCACAAGGTGGACTGATGACCTGGTAAAAATTAAAATTAAATATATTTTTATTTCAGATTTCCAATATCCATATAATGTTAGTATAAATCTTAATCTAGGTTAGTTATGCTCATATTTAAATGTAGGTACTTATTTCTACTTAACTCTAAATTGAGCCACTGCTTTCACTTGGCTGACCCAGTATATTAAAATAGGGCAGTCGTACTTGTCAGCAATGACCCCCAGGATGCTGTTGGAGCTTCCTCTAAGCCTGTTCAGTAGCGAGTGTGTTGGTAAAGGTCGCGGGAGTCCGCTGGATGCGGGTGGCGCAACCGGTCATTGTGGCACGCTTTGGGGGAGGCTTATGTCCAGCATGGCAGCAGTGGACGTCTTTTGGCTGATACGATGATGATTTTTTTGAAAACATTGGCGTGGTAGTGTTTTTTTTGGTAATAAATACACTATGACTTTACAATGTAGAAAATAGAAATGTTCTAAATGCTAGTGTCTCCCCTCAGCCATCGTCATCAGGCACGACGCCCCCCGCGCCCTCTTCGGGGGGCTCCGCCCCCTCCACCACCCCCTCCGGCGCGGGGACATCGGGGGCGCTGCCCCCGCCGCTCCCGCCGCGCCCCGCGCCCGCGCCCGCGTTACTGCGCCCCGCACACTCGGCCATACTGCAGCGGAGGCACCATAACAACACGTGAGTTTAGCGATCTATTGTGGACTAGGAACCTAGTGAACCTATATAGCTAAAGAATATTAGATTAAGGCGACGTAGGTTCAGGAAACAGAGTTTTTTAAAGTCGTAGCGCTTGTTTGGATCATAATACGGCTGCCCTAAATTTAATTAGCAATCTTGAAGCCTTTCTCGAGGGACTATAGCTATTCGAATCCGAAGTTTTTAACTTTAGCTCGATAGAAAAAAATCATAAACATAGGTCTAACATACACTTAAAACATTCGTAACAATTTTTTTTTTATACAACTACGGTGGCAAACAAGCCTGCCTGATGTTAAGCTGGTACCGTCGCCTATGGACACTTGTGACTCCAGAAGAATCACAAGCGCGCTGCCGACCCTTTATTCACTTGAGGATTCGCTGCACAAAAGCTAAACATATTAAAATTGGACCATGTTTGAGGGAACTTAGCTAATACTTTCTTATTTATTCAAATGCACAAAAAACTAAAATTAAAAACATGATATCCGCGCTTTTGAACACGCACTTCGATCTCGCTCACGCTTATAATCAGTGAGAGGGAGAGAAGACCATGAACCTACGTCGCCTTAACAAAAAAAAAACCAAATACATAAAATCCTTCATAACTAGCTGAAATTTGGTACACTGACACTATTTGATAATTAAGAACTAGTCAAAACTACCCAATCCTCCGCCGCTTGCGTTCCTTAAAAAAAAAGGACGAAAAAATGACGAAATATCATTGGAACATGTAGTTTAAATTTTACAGCAAGTGACATAACTTCCAATAGGTGTCCCCTTATTTCACCGACAAACTTTTCACCGAATGCATTGTTTCGTCGAATTTTCATTTCATCGAATTTTTGTTTCTCAGAAACCGTTAACTTTTTAGGTACCTACAGCTAAAAGGTCATCCTGTAGAACCCCTTAGATTAGGTTTGTTTTATAACAATCCTGAAACGTTAATTATTTCTGAAAAAAATGGTTTTCGATGTAATGAAAATCCTGCGAAACATACATTTGATGGAACTTTTGTCAGTAAAACAAGGTCCCTTTCAATGTCATTATTTTTTTGAGTTAACGCCATCTGGCTTATGAAGGCAATATGTTAGTTTGATTTGTGTAAGATTGTCCCCTAATATTTTTCATTTACAACTACGCCTTCTAATGACATACAGAACGTAGTCCATAATACTTTTTTTGGTGTATCAGCCAACCCAAAAGTCATTTGGCAACATTCATAACGGCCACATGGCGTTATGAATGCAGTACTGTCCAGTCTTCCTTCGGTAATATCGGTGTATTTGTTTTTCTTTCTCTTCACGTATTCGTAACAGAAATTATCATACTTTTTTCTTTGCACCTTTTATAAGTCTCTGTTTACTGTTTAGTCCAATGCTTAGCTGGCTTCGAGCAACATGGAAGGGAGTAGAGTAGGCATTCTTGTCATTTTCCCCCTGTCAAAGAACAAGCCCAAGTGGGCATGGTTCGTACACAAAAATGTATGAAGGTGTGCAAGTTTTTTCGGTGTATTGTGTCATTTTTGATGTATTAGTGTATAAGTCGAAGCTGGAGGTCCCGGGATCGAATCCCGGTCAGGGCATTTATTTGTGTATATATCACGAATATTTGTTCCTGAGTTATGGATGTTATATATGTATATAAGTATCTATACGTATTTATCTATTATATACAGGGTGTGGTCTGTAATAGGAGCAAAAAAATAAACGGTAAATTATTAAGCTTGTGAACAATTAAAAATCTTTTCTTTTGAATTTTTTTTATTCAAAATAAGTTTAGTTGTATTTTTTTACTTTTCATGAGTGCTATCAGTAAGTTTTATTTTAAAGACACAAAAAAAAAAGAAAAAAAAACGAAAAAATCTTTTGAAAACAAAAATGAAAAAACTATTATGACTCGTTACATGATGTTACCTCAAAATCCGCATTGAATGCTGTGCTATGATGTCGTGGTGCCAAGATACATTACTTGGAGGTCATAACTTTAGATCAAAATATCTCTGAATCCAAAAAAAATTAAAATGAGTGGGACACAAGGGGTTACTACAAATGTTCTAAGGAAGCGTCCCTTTGAATATTTTCTCCTATTACAGGCCACATCCTGTATATCGTCGCCTAGTACCCACAACACAAGCCTTACTGAGCTTACCGTGGGCCTAGGTTGATTTGTGTAAGATTTACCCGAAATATTTATATTTATTTATTTATTTTATTTATTTATTATCAGTGTCATCATTACAGTTAAGTTTTTGTATGTAGGTGTGCAAAGCTGCATTTGTGTGCAAATCGCGCCCCGGCCTCACAAGAAATGACAGAACTATTTGACTGTAATATTCATACCTAAGGCGACTCCTTTCCGCTAGGAAGGCCGTGTTGCTCGAAGTTATTGGGCATTAAGAGGAATGCCTATCTGCGATTTTCCCATACAAACACTCTCGACTGTTTAATAATGTGAACCTAGAGTAATGATTTTTTCAAATAAGGTCAAGATCATCAATATCTATGCCGCTATGTTTCGCTTTTTTGGATCTTTTTATTTTAAAGAAACTTACAGGTCTTCAAAAATCGCAAACGGCTCAATTGAAATGGTTGCTAAAAAAGGCGCAGTATACAAATATAACAACAAATATCCAAAAAATCAAAACATAGTAGCGTAGATTATTTCTTCCTCTTGCAGTTTCCAAAATTTTATGATGATTCGTTGCGTTTTGGAGGAAGAAACAGTCGAGAGCGAAACCTCGATTTTTGAATTCTTTGCGTGGGAATTTTAGTTCGAGCTGCAGTTGTCCTTATCGCATAGACAGCTCCCGCCGCCAACAACAGCCCGACAGAAACATTGCGACAAAAAATTGAGATTTCAAAAGTTGCTCAGCTTGGCATTGCTCTTAAGCTCGCCATTTGTAATTTTTTTTTTGTATGTTTTGCAATAGAATTTAATGAAATAAATACCGTAATCGTCCCCCTCAGCCTGAGCCCGGGCGCGCCGCGACTGCCCCCGAAGCCCTCGGCGCGGCCCTAGCGGCCCGCCGTGTGCACGCTGCGCGCCACCACGCTCGCCGACGGCTCCGTGGAGCTGCACTACACCTGCGACGCGCTGTGACCGGCTGCGGCCGGCGGGAGCGGCACACGCTAAACTATACTACACTAGGTATCCCACAACTACTACGATGTGAACTGAACACTCATATAATCAACATACGAGGACTCGTGTACAGGGACCTGCAATAACACTTAACCTGGGAGATGCTGTAACAGATGATATACAAGGTGACGAGAGCGGCACACGCAACATTATACTAGGTATTCCACTTGTTCTAGGATATTTCATGGTTGTACAGTCGCCATCACATGCATAGGTACACTATATAGGTGTTCAAAAATATCGGCACATGCACCCTAATGCCTTGAATTTTTTTTTTTATTTATTATTAAAAAGAGCAATTACGTTTAACAAATTTCATTAAACTCGCCAAACAGTGACGTTTGATGGCGAGAAACGCTCATGTTTTATACTATAATAACTTAATAACCTATTTAAATCTAACATTTTTTTATGAATTTTACTAAATTAGAATGCAAATCCCATCAAAAACTAAATCAATAATATGAATATAAATTTATATTTACATTATCTACTCAATCCCTAATGAAATTTACATTCTAATTTAGTAACATTTCCCTTATAGGGATAAGTTTGCCTCTGATACAATCAAGTGCTCTAACTTAACTTAACAAAAAAATAAAAATAAACAACTAAGCATGCCCGTATGTAACAATTTATGCTTAAAGTTTCCTTTTAGCTAGCTAGAAATAGAGGTGTGTTGCGATGTTTGTGACGTGCTTGTTTGCGAAGTGCTTGTTTGCTCCGATGTATGTGATGGCGACTGTACTAACTGTCCACATCAATGATCTAAAAGCTAAGCAAATTTGTAACCTGTTTCGCAGAATTTTCATTTCATCGAAAATTATTTTTTCAGGATTGTTATAAAACAAACCTATCCTAATGGGTTCTACAGAATGACCTTTTAGCTGTACCTAAAAAGTAAACGGTGTCTGAGTAACGAAAATTCGGCGAAACAACGACACTAAACCCGCAATAACACTAAACCTGGGAGATGCTGTGACAGATGATATACTAAGTGGTGAGAGCGGCACACGCAACATTATACTAAGTATTCCACTTGTAAAAAGATATTCCACGGTGTACCCTTATTTCACCGACAAACGTTTCACCGAACGCATTGTTTCGTCGAATTTTCATTTCATCGAATTTTTGTTTCAAAAACTTTAGGTACAGCTAAAAGGTAATTCTGTACGAGTAGAACCCATTACGTCAGTTTATGTTTGTTTTATAACAATCCTGAAAAAATGGTTTTCGATTAAATGAAAATTCTATGAAACGTACATTCGCTGGAACATACTAGGTATTCGGTTTGTACAAATCTGCGAAACGCATACCCGGAATGTTAGACTTATACCATCACATGTAATGACAAACGGTATACAACGTGTACGATATACGAGAGCGGCACACGCGTATAATTAATGACATATTCGAGTCATACAAATCTGCGAAATGTTGTGACAGGGTATACAAGGTGACGAGAGCGGCACACACAAGAGTCATAAATCTGCAATAACACTAAATTTGCGTTGACACGGTATACAAGGTGGCAGGGTTCGAAATTATCATAATCAAGAATATAAAAATAATTATTATATTTATCGGATAATTATCAAATAATAATCGGATAATTATCACCAGTATAAGTGCAAATAAAGTATGAAGTTCTCACGCGGCATTGTTCAAATAAACAATATTTAACTTAACAAACCAATGACACTCGAGTTCACTCAACTTTGCATAATCTGAACTGAATTTTTCATGTAAGGGCACGTCACATTGACACACGTGCGTTCGGATAGATGCAAGTGCGGAAATACACGTTCGAATACTTCCAATACAGTTTACTTTCACGAGCGCCATTTTTTGTTATTATCAATCGATAATTATCATGATAATTATCATTGATAATTATCCTTTCGAACCCTGTAAGGTGGCGAGAACGGCACAGGCAGAATAATTAGGCTGCCTTTGATGTTCTCATTCTCGCGTGATCTGAAAATAATGGATAATTCAGTATTCAAAAAACTTATACCTGCGAAATATGTCAAAGGAAACATCAAACTCGCCTAACTTCCCACAACAGCTCTCTTGGAAAAGTGAAATCTCATCTAAATTATTCCAAATCTGATCAGTATGTGTGCCTAAAATAACCTCGACTCAAGATTGTATACCTTTGAGCATGTACTTATAATAAATACATGGATAGACACTATTCTAGCTTACACAATGAAAAAACGCGGTTAAAATGTAATTCCTGACACCACAGTAGAACCAAAATATCAACCTTGCAGGTTCACTACTGCGCATGCCCAGATAGCATTCGCAGTAAGCGCCGCCCCGTTGCTATGGATACCGACCAGGTTACAAGAAAACCGTTTACAAGGTAGGTCTCTAGTACGTGCCCAGAATTATTATCTGTCAACGCATTGCCTTAGTAAGGTGAAACATGTCAATCTAAAAGAAATATATTGTAAATACTTTTTACGCGACACCAGACCACAAAGAGTGTTAAATCCCACTTGCAGGGGCAGACGTACAATTTTATACTCACCACGGGCGGTAGTGAAGAAAGCCTCAGATAGCATATTTACCGCCATGTATAATGCGGATGGTTACTACTCCCGATTGTCTTACCGCCCTTGATAAGTAATGTACCATATTGTAATATACGAATTAACATAAAGATGTGCGCCAAACATAACTTTCGGCGTGATAGTAATTTGGGCTAAACTTGTTATTTGGATATATAAGACGAAAAGAGCAATTTAAAGCCCTATTCAGTACATGACGGTCAGCTCTGACGATAGGTGCAGCTCTAGTATAAGTTTTATCGATACATATACGCTTTCGAACGCGTTTGCGTTTAGTTTCAATTTGTATTACAACGCGTAGTTCCTAATAGTTACCACCAGAGGCGCTGTTCGCGTTGCCATACAAATTGAAACTAAACGCAAACGCGTTCGAAAACGTATTGTATCGATAAAACTTATACTAGAGCCTCAGTAATAGCAAATGAGTTTAGGCTTAAAAAGGTTCCTAGTACACGTAATTCTAAATACGAGGCAATACGACACAGCTACCGCATGCCGTCCTTCTCTAACTGTATGACTTAGAGAGGGATGCCGTACGAGATAGTACCATGATGATCAAGTTACTGTCAAGTGAGAAATTTGAGAATTTATAATGCGGGTAGTTGTAAAAATTACCTTTAAATACAGTTTTAAAGATATGTTTTGCCAGCGTTGTTCCTTAATCTTGACTTGTAATTATCCTTGCTATTATTACGCGGAGTACAGTTTCACAAAAATACCCTTAAAGCGGAAAGGGTAATAAAGAGTAGAGATGCGCCGAATATTCGGTATTCGGCATATGCGGCACGTTTTTCAATGTTCGTTATTCGGCCGAATTATTCGGTTTAAATGCCGAATATTTACCGAATAAATTTGCAGGTTTTTTGTCTGCAAGTTGTAAGAATGTAACATAGTCATTGTCCTGTGAAATTATTATTCTAAAACGGATTCTTATTGTTATTTAACTACATTTAGTATAAATGATTCACTTAAAAATCAACAAGATTTTTACCACTGAAAAATGAGTCTGTTTTGGAACAGCTGATTAAGGCATAAGGCGGCATTCCTTTGAACCGAATTATTCGGCCGAATATTCGGTTCGGCAAAAGCTGGACCGAAAATTCGGCCGAATATTCGTATTCGGTAAAACCCATATTCGGCGCATCTCTAATAAAGAGTCAATTTACAAAATTTGAAAACCGTAGTATCGCAGTATAACTTACCGCCAAATCAATAAAAAAAAATTAGAACATTTTTTACGGGGTTTTTTCTAACACGTTGTACCTATATCTAAATATGTAATTCCATTGTAATAAAGCAAAAAAAATTAACATGTCTGACGTTGACTGTTCAGTCAGAGGCTGTTAACCCTTTGTATTCCAGCATTCCGGTGTACGAAGGCCTGGTCTCCCAACGACATACATGTATGTCGGCATGTGTGGTCCCATTGGTCCAGCAGTCAGACCTGGATAATGAACCGTGGTGTATTTTGTATATAAGATTCATTTTCATTTGGGTACATGTGGGTCATTGGGATTCCAGGGTAAAAAAATGACCCACATGTGGGACCTGCCGGCGGAGTCACATGTGAGTCGTTGGGAGACAAAGGGTTTTAATAAACGTGCATAAATAACTGTACGGGCATTTTCAATAATTCGTGTAACCAATTAGCGTGAGTTAAAAAAAAATTTACTCAGTGTCAGTTTTGTGACGACAATTAAATATTCAATTTATATAAAAACTATATATTTTTTTTCATTTTTTAAATGATATTTATATACAGCGTGTCTCTGACTTTGGGGCTTTAAATTCAAATGTCGATTATGCTCCTGAAACGGAACTACTTTTGTTCTACAACTTTTCAAAAATACGTTATTTTTGTATTTTCATTATTCCATACAAATTAAATAAAATTTTCAATGTACATCATCCATTAGTTAGTTGTCATACTTGTCAGTGTCATGGATGTCAAATAATGAGGCCGTGTTTGCAATACATTGATGGTACAGTTAAAGTTCAAACACTGCCAAATTATAGAAATGATAGTTATTTTACAAAGTTGCGGAACAAAAGTGGTTCAGTTTCAGGACCATAATCGATATTTGCATTTAAAGTCCCAACGTCAGAGACACACTGTATACACGTTATTTAAATGTGAAACAACTTCATTTTCACATCATTTGTATGCTTAACTTTCGTCACAAAACTGACACTGACTTAATTTTTATTTAACAGCTGACGCTAATTCGGTACCTACACCAATGATTGAAAAGGCCCGTACACGCCTTTATGACATTGACAATAGAGTTTATGTCCTTATTAATCCCTGACTGTATATTTGAATGTCATAAAGTACCCACATCTGTGTTACCAAATTTCTCGCTTGAGGGTAGTTTCTAAAACGATATTGACAGATTGTACATAAAAAATGAATTAATGGACATTCCACAATGTTTCGATTTGTAAATGTTTTATATATATACTCTTATCTATCGATATTTGGGTGTATAATATATATACCATCAAGTTATCTCTGCACCTGCTCATTGAAATGAAAAGCAGCTATTTACAGTATTGAGAAATAATATTGATGTTCTAAATATCTAAATAGTAACACAAGAACTTTATTTGACATGAATTATGAGATATCATTATTGTATTAATGTTTGCTTTCTTTACATAATTTACTTTAAAAACAAAGTTTTAATCGATTTTAATCAAGTACTTCGTCTTATTTGACGAATTCCCTCAATTTCTCCCGGATCCCATCGTCAGATTTTTCAAATCGGTCCAGGCGCCTTCGAGTAATCGAAAAAAATACATTTAAAAAAATGATTTTTTTTATTCCGACGAATTCCTGCTTTATTGAAGTCGGGTAAAATATAGTCAGAATAGTAGGTACTTAAAGTTTTCTTGAGATCTAGGTAATCAGGAAAACTAAGTCTGTCGATATATTTTTTAGACAAATACTAAAAAAATCATGTTAATTGTATTATGCAGCCAAATATCGATATAATCATGTGCAGTGCCAATAAAAGACGACGTTATAAAAAAAAGCATTTGCGAACCCAATAGGTAACGTAAACGTCCTAAGTCCTCGACAGCACTAGTGTATAACATAGGGCTCGTGCATAAATCACGCGAGGTTTTTTCGGCTACTTTTTGACCACCCCCCCCCCCTCCCCCTTGGTGATATTTGGTGAGGTTATTGCCCCCCCCCCCCCCCCCCCCCACCACATAACCTCACGTATATTTTTTTCATTCGACCAAATTGAAAGATAAATAGTATTGTATACAGTAAATCTTGTTTATTTTTCTATCTTATGAAGTCAAGTCAGGAGCGAGCGGGCGTGGTCACAAAATTTCGTAAAATTGTCACGCTATTTTGAACTGCTAAGTAACGTGGTAGAATTTTTTTCTTAGTTTCGTTCACTGTAGAAAAATACACGTGAGGTCTCCTTATACCCCCTTTCCCCCGAGGTGATCTGTCGTGATTCCCTGACCCCCCCCCCCCCCCCCCCCCTATCGAACCTCGCGTGATTTGTGCACAAACCCATAGGCACTTTACGTCAAAGTGACATGGCTTAAATTCGAATGAAGAAAAATCCTCGAATTTAACCCTTATTGCTTTGACATAAAGTGCCCATATCATACACTCTAGCGCAGTCGAGGATTAGGACCCTTAGGAAACTTATCACTCGATTTGTATAGTAAGAGGTAAGCTTTGCTTAGTTTGGGACTAGGTTGATTTGTGTAAAATTGTCCGCAAAAATTTTTTTTTTTTAAGAGGTACTGATATTTTTTACACTCAGCAAGCCTCATGAATTTAGAAACGTCCGTATGAAGTCTAACTTTGCCTGCCTTAAAAACAAGGCTTTTTGTTATATACCATTTGATAGATCATGACGGTAAATATGTTTTAAGGTAGGCAATGTTGCAGCATTTGAAGGATAATTGTAACTTAAAATAGCCTATCGTTCGCAAAAGCTTTTACAGATAAATTGTATAATTTTTTCATTGAAATCGCATTTATGTAAATAAAGTTAAAACTAATTGTATGTAAATGTTAGGTTTTGCACTGTGAAGGATCTGTGAATAGAATGTACGGTGCGTGTGTGGTATATATTGTGTGTTACATAGTTAAATGAAATCAAATTGGTTATTTATATGACACTGGATTTATTGGAGATTTTCAACTTTGTTCAGTCATTGCAACTAAGCGTTTTTTCAAAAAAAGTGTACAAGACGTTTTTTTTTTCGATTTTTTTTAGTTCTTCTTACTCAGAATCTTTGATACTATCGATCCTCATACAAGAAAAAAAGTGTCCTAAATATTATATTCCAGATCGTCACATTTTTGTATGCAGTCTTTTTTTATTTATATGGTCGTGACGCACTGGAAGAAAAAACTTACACAGTAAAATCTGGGACACTTTTTTTCTTGTATGAGGATCGATAGTATCAACGATTCTGAGTAAGAGAAACCAAAAAAAATTATTCTGATAAAAAAAAGTTTTGTACACTTTTTTTGAAAAACGCCCAACTTTGCCTACCGCCAACCCAACTTGACCTTGACTGGTTGGAAGCTTGTCAGGTAGCTTTGGTTGAGAGTATTTAATGTCTTATAGAGAGTATTATATGTCATAATAATGTCAAGAAACTTAAGGGAGGATAATTGATTGAACACACTTAAACACTCAAAAACTGCTTCAACGATATTTGATAGAACACACATCTCCAGGGATTTTTATCGGTATTCTTAAAAAAACTGGCCAAGTGCGAGTCGGACTCGCCCACCGAGGGTTCCTTACAAAATTACAGATGTATAGTTTTCAGATTTTCCCCTGTACTTGTATAGTCCATTTCAAATACGAAGGCCCTATGCACTTGAAACTTAACAATAGGGCTCATAATGTTTGCCTTTGAGTATCTTTTCTTATCACTAATCCTATTGTTAACGCCCATTGACCGTCTCAAGTGCATCGGGCCTTCGTATTTGAAATACACTATAGTATCAGATGATATTATTTGCCTTTCATAGTTCTTGGTCAACGGGAATTACCCTATAAATCTTGATTCCCTTGAAAAGTTAAGGCAAGTAAGTGCCTTAACATTTCCTGTGATTTTTACTTTAACTTAGAAGTTTGATTTTTTCACAGCTTCAAGGGACTGTAAACCTGAGTATATTGTTTTAATTTCAATTCGCTACCTCCACGCGTTCCCGAGATAAACGGTCTTGACAGACAGACGGAAAACAAAGTGATCCTACAAGGGTTCCGTTTCTTTCCTTATGAGGTACGGAACCCTAAAACATTGAAATAAGTATAATGTAACGAGTTACTCGCATCTTATCGCACCTACTTAAATCAGAGGTCGTATCTCGATATGGACTACGTATCGAGATACGAGGTTTTGAAGAGCAGTGACAGTTTTGATAGTGACTTTTGCTTGTCACCCGACGATATGTATATCTGTCTTTCTGATAATAAAAGTCAGATATGTGCAATGGATATATGTGTCGCTTAAATTCAAAATCGGATAAATCCATTCGACCCTATCAGCAAATATCTACCTTATCACCTTTTCTTAATAGCAAAATCGCATGATTTGACAGATGGATTTACCCGGGTTTGAAATTAAGCGACTCATATATAATATATTATGTGTTGTGTATTTTTTTGCAGATGCGTAAATAATGAAATCTTTAATCAAAGTTGCAATAATATGGCAAAGTTGAAAATCTAGTTTTTTTATCATCATTAAAATATTGATGTCGCTAAGGGCGAATATTCACAGGAGATGTTAAATATGAATTTATTTAGCTCAAAACAACAGATACTGAAAATGTTGCTAATGCTAAAACGATAAAATCAACGTTGTCAATGACATATATTATCTATTTGACAATACACCCTTGTATCATGTTAAAAATGTAAAATAAATAACTTTCGGAGGATGTATTTACGGCGAGGGCGGTACATTGAATCCTTCGTTACGCTCAGGATTCTATCGTTGAATCCTTCGCTTCACTCTGTATTCAATGTACCGCCCTCGCCGGAAGTTTCGAAAGATGTTGCCTGTAGTGATAATACAACTTAGGGGATGTCCATATATTACGTGATATCAAAATAGGGGGTCTGCCCATTGGATTATTAATATCATTTTATTAGGCGGCGGGAGGTCCGTTCAAGGAATCAACAGGATGATGTTAGTGACGTAATATATGGGCAACCCCTTAACCGTTACTATTAGTATAATTTTACACGTGTCTAGTGAAGTTTAAATTCATGTTTGTTTGTTTACAAATGACACATAGTTGGACAAGTTGTAATATTATTAGTAGACTGTCCAAGACCAATTTTTGCTCTTAATTTTGACTCAAGTCGACTCTCCATACAAACTTACTGGTCAAAATGTATAGTAGGAAATATTCTACTTGGACAGTTTATTATAATTATTATGTCTACGGTAACAGAAGTAGTGTATTTATTCTGTCACGGCTGAAACCTTGTCGGCATACGACGGGCAGGCGAAGGGTTCTAAGTACGTCGGCAAATGACGTCATTTAAGGGTTATATGAATGTATGGTATTTTATTTAAGTAGAGTAGCTTTAAGGAAAGACCATGTGTATAAAGTAGAGTTACTTGTACATACTATATTACTATATTATTGTGATAAATATATGACATATTATATACAGTTTATGATGGTTTTATTTTTATACTATCCAAAAGAGGATTTTCCCATTGAGTGGGTTTAACCGTTTTCCGATTTTAGACAGTTTAGAAGAAAAAACATAATCGCAGCAGAATCCTCAAGGGGAAAAAATAAGTATGAACTAACAATTTAAGAAAAAAAGGTAAGTAGAATCTCACTAGTTAGTTGTGTTGGAAGCTAGATGATCGCGGGTCCTTCACTCTCAATACAACACTGCATACCCTACTGCATTGAAAGTCCCTACTGCATAACGCCCCTTTCGCAAAACGTCCCGCCTGCGTAATGACCCATTCGCAAAATGTCCCGTCTGGAAAAAGCTTGTATAAATAAAGACTAGAAGTCTTCTCATGGGATAATAGATGGCCAATTACAGGTCATTTTGCGAAAGGGACGTGTTGCGAACGGGTCATTTTGCAGAAGGGTCGTTTTGCGTAAGGGACATTTCGCGAAAGGGACAAAGGTACATTCTGCGAGTGGGGCGTTATGCGCCCTAACATACTTGAGAGTTCCGTCCATTACTCAAGGATCTCAGCATTAACCCTTCATTTGTTGCTACTTCAACGGAATCATGTCGGAATCTTTGACGTACTTTACATCTTTGAGGAGTTCCATAAGTCATCTGTGGTCTTCATCATCAGCTCACCATGTTGACCAAAATTGCGATTTCCGAGGGTAACTAGTTACTTCTACGCAAGTTATAATAAAAAAAAACCGAACTTTCCGTCTCTGGTCGAAGATCCAGGGGCAGACCCAGAACCAGATGGAAGGATGTAGTGCTAAGAGATATAAGAGAGAGCAAGTTATCCGAAACCGATGTCGAGGACAGAGCGAACAGGAGAAGTAAGACGAGGAAAGCTGTGACCCCACCACCATGTGGGATATATAGCTGGGAAGAGAGAGAGATTACACGCGTGCCTATAAAATTTGAGGGTTGCCTGGGATATCATCAGATCCTGACTTGGTGACAATGGGACCACCTCGGGAGTATACTAACAAAAAATAATTTTGGAAATCGGTCCACAATTGACGGAGAAATCGGCGCAAATACATTAAAAAAAAAAAACAGTGGAACATATAACCTCCTCCTTTTTAGAAGGCGGTTAAAAATGATGTCCTGGGTACCCTCTGGTACTCGTAGGGTAAACGTCCGAGTGGTCGACGCTGTACTAGTATATGGCATGGGCACTTTATGTTCAAGCAATATGGGTTAAATTCGAACTAAGAGGATTTTTCTTCATTCGAATTTAACCCTTTACCAGGCGAAGGGATATATTCCTCCCACATCTTATATCGGTTACCGTATAGTCAGGTTTTAACTCCAAACTTCCTACAAAATATTTTGTCAATCCCTGAAAATAATATTTTATGATCTTCATTCACAACACGCTTTCTAAATCGCGTAATATATCTTTGGCAGCCGTTTAAATCCACATGAACTCTAATTTCAGTAAACTACGGAGAAATTCCTTAACATATAAACACTTTCCTTAATTTCTATGAAACCAAAGTACATACCTAGGTCGATTTTTTTTTATATTTTGTAGATTGTGAGTGTTAAAAGGTAATGTAATCGTAAACATTGCTAAATATTCATGCATGTTTGACCAGAATTAGGATGTGGGTTGACATTTATTCCCATGGCCTTATTAGAGTTTAACTGTGCGGGAGCTATTCTTCCCATGGCCCGGTAAATTGTCTTGTCATGTCATAAAAACTAACGTAAGTAATAAAACTGTTTTTGTGTTCAACCTAGAGCGAATTCATGTTTCGTAGTAGATTTGGAGTTAAACCTTGACTATGATAACCGATATAAGATGTGGGAGGAATATATCCCTTCGCCTGGTCAAGAATATAATAAGACAAAATCGAGTATGACAGTTAATTACTTAGTCAGGCGACGGGATAACCTTTGAAGAACCTTTCCACTCCAAAAATCCGTGAAGGAGACCCAAATCCAATGTTTCCAAAGTCCTTCTATGCTGCTGCTCAGGCACTCCATGGTACTTGTCTTTAAGATGCGTCAGTATATCTTCAACGTTAGCCCCATCCCGTTGATTTTTGGAGAAAATACGTCACTGATTTCCCCATTGGCGTATAGAGATTTTCCATCTCGGGTAATAAGTTTGCCGATGCGCCGGCGGACATTATGGCACGAAAATTTATCTTATCTATGCAAATGCGAAAATAAGAATGCTATTCACTAAATTCATGTTGATCTTCTGACAATTGCTACGTGATTGAGAAACAGAGGAAACTAACGATACTATAGATGGCGCATCAAATACAGGGTTACCGTTTTTAGGCCCAGAGATTGTTCTCTATTTCAGTATATAACAAAGTAGGGTCATTTCGCCGGTTGGCGACCACCTAATTTCATGTGCCGGTTAGCGACCACTTAGCTGACTTGGTGAACTGAAAGCATATTTTCTCGTTTTTTTTTGTATACCTATTCCTATTCCATAACTACAAACAATAAGGCATACGGCTGACTGTTTCAATAGGCTCTGTAGAATTGAAGTAATAAAGACGTCCTCAAACGCCACCTGACCGCCTGCAGTATACCGAGTGATCACTGGGAGGAAAGTGCACAACGTCGTTCGGAATGGCGCTCTACTGTTCACAGAAAAATAGACCAATATGAGCAGCGGCGTCTAGAAGACCTGGAAGCCAAGCGGCATATTCGAAAGACTAGGCCAAAGCCCTCCTACACCTATACCTATAACCAGGCTGGACAGCTTCACTGCGCACCGTGTGACCGCATTTTTAAAGCAAAATTTGGTTTTGCGAGCCACTTTAGAGCGTTCCACAATCCAGATATATGAGTAATTGACGGAGTCGCTGTCGCCGGACACGGCGTGGAGGACTATATATATCTTCAATTGAAAAAACCATGTTCTTCAAGTGGTCGCTAACCGAAGGTGGTCGCGTAACCGGCGAAATGACCCTACTTTGTGATTATAACTTCACGAGAAAACATGTATTGTGTGTGTCAAACAAACAATGCTTTTGACGAAATGAAATTAATAATTATCTTAAATGTGTAATAATATTTTCATAATACCAAATTCTCATGTCATGGCAACCCCACTTTCGATTTCGGGATTTCTGAGTATGTGAAAAAATTGTAGCGAATTAGTACTTACTTACTTGAAAAAAATTAGTATAGTAATAGTTTCGAGAGTACAATTATTTTTGGGCCTTATTTTACCCAAAATAACTCAGATTCTACGCGAAATTTCATCTTTTTAAAATTGGGGTTGCTGGAGAGATGCTCCCCAGCAACCCCAATTTAAAATAATTGTACTCTCGAAACTATTGAGGTACAATTTTTTTTAAGTAAGTACTAATTCGGTACAATTTTGGTACAATTTTTTCACATACTCAGAAATCCTGAAATCGAAAGTGGGGTTGCCGGGGAGCATGACATAACTTCTCTCGGTAAAAATCTATTCTAAAATTAAGTACCTAAACGGGACTAATTGGATGGAACATTTCTGGTCAACATCGAGTAAAACACACTTTAGGCAAAGTTTCGTAACTACAATTAAATAGGTACCTACCTATTTAATTGTAGTTACGAAAATTTGCCGAATTTTGCGTGGTTTGCTGTTTATGTAAATGTTTTGTTAGCAACCTACAAACTTTATAGTGTTTTCCTATAGGTACAGTCGCCATCACATACATCGGAGCAAACAAGCACGTCACAAACATCGGAACACACCTCTATTTTCAAGGCACTAGGGTGCATGTGCCGATATTTTTGAACACCTATAGTGTACCTATGTATGTGATGGCGACTGTACCTTGGTGGCGTAACTTTGCAAGCGCAAAAACAAATCGGACATCTTCACATTTTAATAGTTAAGGTAGGTATTCAATTGTCGGGGCGGGGGGGCTTAGTAACCGTGGACTGGTCACCCACGGCGAAGCTAAGAGGCACCCAGGGCCGGCCTGTGTGGGCTGCCGGCTGGCCCGAGGAGGGCGCTCCTAGCGGGCTTGCCTAAGCCCGCTTAGGATGCGTTGGGGAGGGACCGCAGAAGAAGTACTCACGCGCTATCTTCTGCGGCCGAGGTGGGACCGCAAAGGAAGAGGAATGCCGGTATTACGGTGCGCCGCTTTCCCTATCCTCTGCGGCCGAGTCGTGGTAGGTGGCGGAACCACAGACCTGATCCGCCACCGGGTGCTGGATCTTCCGCACCCATGATCTCCTCGTAGCGGACTCAGGGGGGTCCGCTACTGAACAGGTGGAGATCGAGGAGGCAGGCGCGCCAAAACATCTGGCGTGCCTCACGTGGAGGGCCCCCGGGCATCCGCGAAGGAGCCGCTTGTGGGCGGCTGCCGCCGGCGGGGTCGCGGATGTGTGCGCAAGCGTTCCCGTGACCTCGCCACGAGGCGGCGAGGTGGCAAGTGGGGGGGTTTTTAGTGGGTACACCATTAGCCCATACGGGAGTCCCACATAACCACTCGGGTTACCTCCTGCACCCGGGTGGTATGCGTAACGCATTTTCCCCCTATACAAAAAAAAAAAAAAAAGGTATTCAAATATAATTTTTGTGCTCCGCCGGGTGTTATAAATCAATATTTTGGGAGGTATTTAGCAGCCCTATTATTTAGCTGTCCACTGGTTATCCTCGGTTTACGTTGTTGTATGTGCATATTCATTTTGTGTAGAACAATATTAGTTTAATCATTTCATTTATAAATACCTGGTAAATAAATAAGATAGGTAGGTACAGTCGCCATCACATACATAGGTGCAATATAGGTGTTCAAAAATATCGGCACATGCACCCTGATGCCTTGAAAATAGAGATGTGTTCCGATGTTTGTGACGTGCTTGTTTGCTCCGATGTATGTGATGGCGACTGTACTTACCGCAACAAAAACTTGCCACTGCTAGTGCTATTATACCCATTAATCAGTGCTATCCACAGTAATTCTATCTTAACCTTCAGTTCTTTTTTCACATACCTAAATATTCTAAAAAAATTATTAGTCTCAGTATCAATACAAACAACACTTACGAAACAAACCAACAAAATAGATAATATAGAGATGTGTCCACTGTCTGTGACTGGCGAAGCGGGGCGGAGCGAACTGAACCGAATGGACATGCCGAATAAATAAACCATTGCGTATCTCTACAACAAAATTCATAAATGCGATGCGCCCCGCCAAAGCCATCTCCAAGAGTTTAAGTTATGCGCCCACTATTAAACTTTAATGCAATGTAATAAGGCCTATTATCGGTTACCACCACAGATGTATGAATATAAGGAGATCGGACATGGCGGCCGATTTGTATAGAGTGAGCCTGTCGCAAGTACATTAACCCACACAACGCCCAAGTAATTGACAAGACAAAGCACGCACACATCTAAAACACACACACTTGTATACCTACACGCTTATTTGACAATAAACGCGCATCATATCAGGCATTTTGGGAAAAAACGTAATATTCTCTGGTCGCAGCACGCGTGCACAGTATGGCAGTGTATGCCCATTGAGCATACAGCTGCGACACGGCCGCCGGCGGCTTGTCCTCTCTCTAGTATTCTATGCTCTGAGGTTACCACTTTAGCGTCGTTGAGTTTGTGCTGCAAGTAGCGGCTAGCCGCCGCCGCCGCGCCTTCACCGTCAGCTGGTATTCACAACGCTTAAACAGATAACTCGACTGGCGCACTCCAGGGTAGTAAGTCTGGTCTGACCTTTTTTTACGCGTAGTTATTACGAAAGACATATTAGTGTTGAGGTGAGGCGAGTTGAAATTGAATGTAAATAGCATAATATTAGTAATAATGGATATTTTTACTGTGAAAAAAATGGTATTAAGGTGGTTCGATTGCCATACAAAACGTTATTTGACATTCGCAGGCTAACGGCGTGATATTTTAAGAAACTTATGTAACAAACTTTCATAAATTGGCTTCCCATTTGCGCCAAATTCCCCCTTTCCTAGAATAAACTTGTATAAACTAGATTAATTTGAGAAATTGGTTTGGGACGTGATATTTTCGGAAAACAATTTTTCTCAAATTAATCTAGTTTATACAAGTGTATTCTAGGAAAGGAGGAATTTGGCGCAAATGGGAAGCCAATTTATGAAAGTTTGTTACATAAGTTTCTTAAAATATCACGCCGTTAGCCTGCGAATGTCAAATAACGCTTTGTATGGCAATCGAACCACCTTAAGTATTTGGAACTTTTACAATTCAGCATTTTGCGCCCCCTCTTAAGTGGCGCCCGGGGCACGTGCGCCACTTAAGAGGCTCACGTGTATTTTTTTTACTATGGTATCTGAAGCTATAAACTAATTACAGACCTGGGTGGTACTTAACTTATTTTAAGTACAAAGTTTCAGAGCAAACTAGCGAGTCGTTTTAAAACGAGAGCGTAACTACGTTTGTATGGAGAACCGAGCGTACTGCGGACTCTTAAGAGCAATGCCTAGCTGAGCAACTTTTGAAATATCTAATTTTTGTCGCAATGTTTCTGTCGAGCTGTTGTTGGCGGCGGGAGTTGTCTATGCGATAAGGACAACTGCAGCTCGAACTAAAATTCCCACGCAAAGAACTCAAAAATCGAGGTTTTGCTCTCGACTATTTCCTCCTCCAAAACGCAACCAATCATCATACAATTTTGGAAACTGAAAGAAGAAATAATCTACGCCGCTATGTTTTGATTTTTTGGATATTTGTTGTTATATTTGTATACTGCGCCTTTTTTTGCAGCCATTTCAATTAAGCCGTTTATGCGATTTTTGAAGCGCTGTAAGATTATTTAAAATAAAAATATCCAAAAAAGCGAAACATAGCGGCATAGATATTGATGATATTGACCTTATTTGAAAAAATCATTGCTCTAGGTTCAACAACCAGGGAGGAAACAGTCGAGATCGTTTGTATGGGATCGCAGATAGGCATTCCTCTTGAGAACTTACATAGTATTTCATCTTTAAGTCAAACAAAAATATTACTTCAGAAACTTTATTGGTACCAACAAAGGTAAGTTAATTAATATTACTCACTATACAAAATTTCAACTATTAAAAATCCAACATGAATTCACAATGTATTACAACAGCTAAAAGCATTTCCTTTTCTGAAACAAATAAAACATTTACTTCGAAAGTATTTAACATATTTTTTTTAAAACATTGCATTATGACATAAAAACCGTAATAAAAGATAAAATTGTTTCATGCACCTTTTTATAATACCACAATAGTGGCAAATGAGAATATCACCTAATTGGTGATATATTAGGTCCTTACCTATGAAATTGGCGGTGTGTATGGAGAATTTTATGAAAACTGTGATTTTCATACATTGAATTTTGCGGATTATTCAGCAATGTCAAATTCAAAGCAAACTAAATTTTGGTAGGAATATAGAAAACTTTTAAGCTACTTTACACATATCTTTATTCCTTAAAAATAGTTCGCATCACAAAACTATACGTAATTGAAACACTTTAACCGGCAGCACATGAAAAGGGCGGTTTTCAAGCTTTAATTTGAAACACTAAATAAAAAATTCAAACCTATTTTTTGTATTTAAAACCTTTGTTACATACTCTGATAATGAAATTAAAAAATAATTTGGAAGTTGCAATAGAAATGAATAAATTACGTACAAAATAATATCTGTGAAAAAACCGCCAATTTCATAGGTAAGGACCTAATAGAAGCTTGTCACTCCAAAGGATTCTTTATTCATTTGACGATTCGTTAAAGCGACGTGAGCTCAGAAAAAGATTTTTTTTTAAAGTCGTAGCTCTTGTTTGGAGTATAATACGGCTGCCCTAAATTTAATTAGCAATTTAGAGGCCTTTCTCGAGGGACAACAGCTATTCGAATACAGAGTTTTTGACTTTCTCTCGATAGAAAAAAATCACGATCATAGGTCTAAAATACACTTAAAAATTCGTAACAAATTATGCGCAACAGCTAAAATTGGTTCTAAAAATCGGCAATAGCATGTTTGAGGGAACTTAGCTATTACTTTTTTTATTTATTAAAACGCACAAAATTTTAAAATTATAAAACATGATATACTTCCATCTCGCTTACGCTAATGCTCAGTGAGAGGGAGAGAAGACTACGAGCCTACGTCGGCTTAAGGGGACGGGTCGGGTAGGGCAAGCCTTCTCCATACAAATGTTGTGCAAGGTTTTCTTCATTTGTGTTTGCACTTTAAGTATAAGTTTTAGTCAGTAAACTTATTTTTTTGTTAGCTATTCACTGGTGTTATTTTTAGGGTTCCGTACTCAATGAGTAAAACGGGACCCTATTACTAAGACTCCGCTGTCCGTCCGTCCGTCCGTCTGTCCGTCCGTCCGTCTGTCTGTCACCAGGCTGTATCTCACTGATACCGTGATAGTTCCAGCTGAAATTTTCACAGAATAAAATAGTTTTTTTTTATAGATAATGGCACGGAACCCTTCGTGCGCGAGTCCGACTCGCAATTGGCCGGTTTTTTTAATATATTTTTATTTTTTATTACTTTTAAATCTTATGTTTTTGAACAATAAAGATTTATTACTATAACAAAAAATTTAACATCATGGCATGCGTAAGTCCAATATGAACAAGCAAAAAAAACGAAAATTCTGTAGTGCCAAAACCGACGAATAAAAACTTGCACAACGTTTTTATGGAGAATGCCTTGCCCTACCCGTCACCTTAATTGTTGAGCTATTTATAACTCACTTTATCGACGCTTAAGAATCAATACCGTCTAAGTAACAAAAATACAATTTTACAGGACGCGTGGCATGCTATTCGTTATTTTTTCTGCACCTAACTCAGTGTTGTGGATAACGCTCATTTTGAGGCTTAAAGACTCGAACCCTAAAGACTCCCGAGGCTTAAAGACTCAAGTGACGAAAAGTCAATATTTTGCATTCATATGCGTAAAATAAACCAACACGGTGCTTAAACAGCATCGAGTCTTTAAGCCTCGGGAGCCTTTAAGGCTGGAGTCTATAAGCCTCGAAATGAGCGTTATCCACAACACTAACCTAACTGCATTAAAAGGTAAAAAACGTCAAAAATGTTAGTTAGACAGTATCATTCTTAAGCGTCGTTATACTGGACACATTCACAGCTTAACTACTAAACTAATAAACCAAAATTAGTTGACACCTAAATGGCCAACAAATTAGTCCTTGACCATACGAATGAGTTTTTCGGAACTACATATGTACGGAATATTTACCGTTAGCTTTTTGGTGAAGGAAAACATCGTGAGGGAACCGGTCTAATCCCAATAAGGTCGAAATTCAGATGGCAGTCGCTTTCGTAAAACTAGTGCCTATGCAATATGTTGGGGATTAGGTAATTACCGGTCCCTTTCCTGCAAAACGCACGTTCATATGAAACGATTGTCATTCACTATGACGCTCGGGGATCGTGACGTCACGATCCCCGAGCGTTGTCTCTCTTTAACAAGCAATATTAAAATGGTAGCTTCGTAATTTTTTGAGATATTTTTTTGCCTTCTTTCTTTTGGAGTAATAATACATTTTGAGTCTACACCCCTATTACTGAGTATTGAGCAGTCAAAGTGTTAAAAACGAATGTCAATTCATAGTATTTTCTAATTGAAATAGATTTTTAGGGTCAGTTCAGTTAAAAAAAAATGTTGCAACATTGACTTATAGCTATAGCATCTTTAGAAGATGGCATATAAAGAGATTAAAAATATCAACAGAACCCAATATTAGTCACAAATCACAGTTTTAAAAAGTGACTCAGACGACGTAACCATCGCGAATGGCGACAGGAAAAAGTTGAATTACCCTCAAATACCTTATTGAAGACTAATTAATTATAAACATATATTATCCATACTAATATTATAAACGTTAATTGGGCGTTCATGTGCACACTAGCGCCACTGGTAAATAATTGTGATTATTTAAATTTAACGATAGATATTAAAAAAAAAAACCGGCCATTTGCGAGTCGGACTCGTGCACGAAGGGTTCCGTACCATTATCTATAAAAAAAAAACTATTTTATTCTGTGTTAACTTAACGGGAACTATCACGGTATCAGTGAGATAAAGCCTGGTGACAGACAGACGGACGGACGGACAGCGGAGTCTTAGTAATAGGGTCCCGTTTTACTCTTTGAGTACGGAACCCTAAAAAGGAGGCCGCTATACACTGTATTTTGTATTTAACTATCTTTTGAATACATAATTTTTTTTTTTTTTTTTGCGTTGCTGGATTTGTCAATCGATGCGTCCAAAGTTAAAACGGCCGTTTTTCTTTTGAGTTTGAGTAAGACTAGTTTGAGTAAGACTAGTTTGATGTATTCAAAAAGCGGTTTCCTTTTTTAAGGCCACGTGAGGTCAGAAAACTGCTTTTAAAAAAATCTTTGCTCTTGTTTGGATTATAATACGGCTGCCCTAAATTTAATTAGCAATCTTGAGGCCTTTCTCGAGGGACAACAGCTATTCGAATACTGAGTTTTTGACTTTCGCTTGATAGAAAAAAAATCACGAACATAGGTCTAAAATTCACTTAAAAAATTCTTAACAAATTAATTATGCACCACAGCTAAACATATTAAAATTGGTTCTAAACATCGGCAATATCATGTTTGAGGGAACTTAGCTATTACTTTTTTATTAATTAAAACGCACAAAAAATTAAAATTAATGTACATGATATCCGCGCTTCCGAACACGCACTTCCATCTCGCTCACGCTTATGCTCAGTGAGAGGGAGAGAAGACCACGAGCCTACGTTTCCTTATATATCTATAGTTACATTGAAATAATCACAATTACTCTTAAAGTGTATGTCTGTTTACTTCTAAGCCTAAACGACTGAATCGATTGTGATGAATTTCGTGAGGAGATAATTTAAATTTCGGTGAAAATTTTACATTTAGGATGATGACACTTTCGTTTTTGGCAATGAATGTGTTAAATCATCTTCTAAGGGAAGAGAATGGAACTTGACTTAACTACACTATTATTAACTTTAACATCATTTGTTTTAACACTACTTTTCACATCCTTATTTGCTTTAACTTTACTTTTGACATCTTACAGTTTTAGGCGTTTTTACTAAGATGTGCGGCTTTTACTTTTTCTCTTAGAATTTAGATTTTTTTTTCCGGTTCAGACTCATGAGCACTCTTGATTGATTGATAAAGAAAAAAGTGTCCCCAATTTTCCATACATTTTTTAGGATTCCACTATGTGTTTTAATGTCCCCCCAACACGAACAAACACGAAAATGCAGGCACCATGTACTAGACTGCTTACATGCTATAACAATATCGCCACAGATGCTAACTTAGACATTTACCACGACAACCTTCGAACTCACAAAAAAAAGTTAAATCTTTATTTGAGAGAAACAAGTGTCAAATAAATCCTCTCTTTTTTTATAACAATGTATAATGTTATAATGTTATGAAATCTTGTTTTAAATATTGCATGTTACTTATATATCTTTTAATTTTAGTTTTTAGATCAAATTTATTTAAATCATTTTAATGAAACTATAAAAACAACAAAAAAGAAACAAAAATTTAGAACTTTATATGAATATCTTCCTCATGAATTCTTAATGTATATTCTATTCTTTTATTGTCCAAGCGTTATGATTGTTGAAGAGCTATTTAAGATTTGCGATTATATCCTTTTAACTGTTTTAAATTATGCATTATTTATATTTGCGAATGATGTGTTCACCTGTAATTGGGGTGCATGTAAACCCAAATAAAAGCAAATATTTAAATTAAGATTTGTTAACATGTACTCTGTTGGTGTCCCGTACAACTAAATAAATAAATGTGACGGTCCATACAGAATCTATGAAAAAAACGTCACACAGTGGAATAAAAACTGGGGACACTTTCTTTATGTATGGGGATTAAGAGTGCCCATGACTCTGAACAGGAAAAACTAAAAAAAAAAACAATTACAATAAAAAATGTAAAAGTCGCACATTTGAGTGAAAACGCCCACATAGCATACATATGTCCATTCTGTCGTTTATTCTATACAAAGATGAAATAATTTTTGAAATCGGATAAGTTGTTCCGGAAATGCCCCCTACATGCAAACTTCCAAAGCTACAATGTCACAGACTTTTCCTTTTTACCCGACTGCCTCAGAAGGAGGATTGTTTTCCGAGTGGATGTATGTATAATAATATAATAATAATATTTTACGGACAATTTAACACAATTTTTTTTGTGTAAAATTGTCCCAAACTAAGCTTGTACTATGGGTACTAGACGACGATAAAGATACTTATATAGATAAATAAATATTTAAATACATAGAAAACATCCATGACTCAGGAACAAATATTCGTGCTCATCACACAAATAAATGCCCTTACCGGGATTCGAACACAGGACCTCTTGCTTCGTAGGCAGGGTCACTACCAACTAGGCTAAAGCGGTCATCATGTATGTGGACAAGCAAATTCTATTTGACGGGCTACAGACCAAACGGCTTTATGGATTTTGACATATCGTGTGACATACATACGAATATTAGAAATGCGAAAGTGTGTATGTCTGTCTGTTACCTGTTCACGCGGGGGAAAGACATGATAGTTTTTATTCCGGAAATCATCCCCTACTGAAAATTTGGGGGTGAAAGTTTGTATGGAGCTGCGATATAAACAAGTTCTACGCGGACAATGTTTCAAATAACGTTGGGTTTTAAAAAAAACTATTGTAACCGTCAGTCGTCATCTTACCCGTTATATTGTAAACTGACGGAATATTGTGAACTGCCAAAATAATTCATAATTTTACGCATCTATTTTCGTTAGTTTATAAACTAACAATGTCATATCGTCTGATTGTGAACTGAAACAAATTTGCCTGATTCGGAACGCAACCTGTGCGCTGTTAGGTTGAGCGAATTATTCCACTTGCATCAGTTTCCACTTACGTCAGAACATAATTATTTTTAGGGTTCCGTACTCAAAGAGTAAAACGGGACCCTATTACTAAGACTTCGCTGTCCGTCCGTCCGTCTGTCACCAGGCTGTATCTCAAGAACCGTGATAGCTAGAGAGTTGAAATTTTCACAGATTATGTATTTCTGTTGCCGCTATAACAAGCAATACTAAAAACAATATATATATATTTTTTATGGGGGGCTCCCATACAACAAACGTGATTTTTTTGCCCTTTTTATAGATAATGGTACGGAACCCTTCGTGCGCGAGGCCAACTTGCACTTGGCCGGTATTTTTTTTGTCATTTAGACATTTTATTCAATTTATTTCGGCATCCAGCAGTGTCGACGGAGCCCCGCTGCGCGGGGCTCCTATTTCTGGGCGCTTTACCCTTCGGGCAACTGAAGATACCTAACTGACCTAACCCACCTAGTCTTTGTGTACGTTCCGTAGCAAGCCGATTTGATCTCAGTTCACAATTTGACGATTCGTCATTGAAAGTTTATAAACTAACGAAAAATAATGCGTTAAATTGTAAACAGTTTTGACAGTTCACAATTTTTCGACATATCGCGGGTAAGATTATAAACTGACGGTGTTCATAATCTAACGGTGACATATTCACTTGTTATAATAAAACACCGGATTGACGGGGACAAACATTGATCAGCGCTAGTTACACTTGACACGCTTCTTGTTCGCTGATAATTTCAGTCTAGTGGATCGAAGTTATAATCAGAATCTGAATTTGTATGTTGTATATGAGTTTGGAGTTGATTATCAGCGTTCTTTGATGTGCTTTGCGTGCTGTTAGTAACTGTGGCATTCGTTTTATTGATAGTTTTACTAATTCTAGCGACTATCCCCGCTTGACACGCTTCTTGTTCGCTGATAAGTCTAGTGGATCGAAGTTATAATCAGAATCTGAGTTTGTATGCTGTTGATTATCAGCGTTCTTTGATGTGCTTTGCGTGCTGTTAGTAACTGTGGCAATAGTTTTATTGATAGTTTTACTTATTCTAGCGACTATCCCCGCTTGACACGTTTCTTGTTCGCTGGTAAATTCAAAGTCTAGTGGATCGAAGTTATCATCAGAATCTGAGTTTGTATGTTCTATATGAGTTTGGAGTTGATTATCAGCGTTCTTTGATGTGCTTTGCGTGCTGTTAGTAACTGTGCCATTAGTTTTATTGATAGTTTTACTAATTCTAGCGACTATCCCCGCTTGACACGCTTCTTGTTCGCTGATAAATTCAAAGTCTAGTGGATCGAAGTTATCATCAGAATCTGAATTTGTATGCTGTATATGAGTTTGGAGTTGATTATCAGCGTTCTTTGATGTGCTTTGCGTGCAGTTAGTAACTGTGGCATTAGTTTTATTGATAGTTTTACTAATTCTAGCGACTATCCCCGCTTGACACGTTTCTTGTTCGCTGGTAAATTCAAAGTCTAGTGGATCGAAGTTATCATCAGAATCTTAGTTTGTATGTTGTATATGAGTTTGGAGTTGATTATCAGCGTTCTTTGATGTGCTTTGCGTGCTGTTAGTAACTGTGGCATTAGTTTTATTGATAGTTTTACTAATTCTAGCGACTATCCCTGCTTGACACGCTTCTTGTTCGCTGATAATTTCAAAGTCTAGTGGATCGAAGTTATAATCAGAATCTGAATTTGTATGTTGTATATGAGTTTGGAGTTGATTATCAGCGTTCTTTGGTGTGTTTTGCGTGCTGTTAGTAACTGTGGCATTAGTTTTATTGATAGTTTTACTAATTCTAGCGACTATCCCCGCTTGACACGCTCCTTGTTCAATATCATGTTTGAGGGAATTCAGCTATTACTTTTTTATTTATTTAAACGCACAAAATATTTAAAAACATGGTAGCCGCGC
Organism: Epinotia brunnichana; assembly: GCA_963854355.1. Classification (NCBI taxonomy): domain Eukaryota; kingdom Metazoa; phylum Arthropoda; class Insecta; order Lepidoptera; family Tortricidae; genus Epinotia; species Epinotia brunnichana. The sequence continues at coordinate 1,931,046 of OY977963.1, read as the reverse complement.
TTCTGAACACGCACTTCCATCTCGCTCACGCTTATGCTCAGTGAGAGGGAGCGAAGACCACGAGCCTACGTCGCCAATGTGTCCTCGCCAGTGAATGTTAAAATATATAGAACACGAGCTCCTTACAAATTTCTACCAAAACTGGTGTCCAAAACCCGGTATGCGCATAGTCAACTGCGTATCCAATCACAGCTACCCAAGATGTCAGCCTATTTTCAATTACCCAACACAAATGGATGCGATTGGTCAATTTAGGAATACATTGCTGTGATTAGCCATCGTGCGTCACGTCGGACGACAGCCACGTGACAGTGACAACGAAAACGGATAATTGTTGAATGGTTACATGCAACAAGAAGCAACTTAGATATGATAACGTTCGCGTGATATTTTTTGTTTAAGACGTAGAGAGTTTGTCTTGATGACCAATCATCGGAGTTTTTATCGCAAGGTAAGACGTTAGCGAGCTATGGAGTCAACATTAGCAATAAAATTTACGAGTGCTGCGAATGCGACTTTTTCCATGTTTTCTGATGATCAGTGATCGGAATTTACGGTGCAACACGGCGGGATATCGAGTAGAAATATTATTATGGATAGGACAAAATCCCGGAATCTTGTTTAAAAAGATGCTAGTGAGAATGATGGTATTTGTAACTAAGCTTCGGCTGCCCCATGTCAAAACCAAATAGGGTTGTTTTTTGAAAATAGTATCGTAACATATTTTTGCCTAGTCCTCACCAATTTACGGAGACACCAGCTTAAAAATCATAATAATTACCCAGATATTAATACCTTGAAACCTAGCAAGTGCCATTAGAACTATCACTTTGCCAGTTTACAACATAGTAACTCACCTTAGCCATTACAAACCTAGTAAGTGTTTGGGACTTGCTAGGTTTTGGCGTGGTCAAAAAGTCTTACTAGGTTTTTGAATTGGGAATCGTCGAGCAATGGGCCGGGGTATTACACAGTGTAAACCTATAAATATAACCTAGTAAGTAATAGGGAGTATTCATGACCTCTTTCATCCCTGAAGATATCACTAGGAACGATTCTTATTTATTCATATATTTTATTTCATGTAATATGATCAGAATCACTGTCCTCCAAATAAAAATGTAAGTCCCGGAATCCCGGAGCATATCCATATTAACATAAAGTTTGGGGTCATTCACTCCGTGTTGCACCGGGAAATCCGATCATTGCTGGTGATCAAATATCCACTTGTGAATAATTAACACGTCTGGAATCGTCAGTGAATGACACATGGTACATACTATTCAATTCAATAATCGGTCAGTACATGACATTAGGTCTATCGCAGCAATGTAGTTTGTGTATCAGAGTATGTATAGTTGTATATTAAAATAGGTATAGCTGTCTATCAGTTTGTAAACTAATAAAAAAAAAATTGTTAATTTGAATCCGATTTTTAATCACGATCGCTATAAAGGCGTTTTAGAATTAAATAAATGAGTATGAGTATGAATTCGAGTTGAATTTTATTGCTAATGTCGACTCCATTGCTCGCTAACGTCTTATCGTGCGATATAAACTCCGATGCCATTGCGCTTTTTATTATTAGAATTTGATGGCTGCAAGAATCGTATTTAAATGCATCAGTCACATCTTTGAAAGAGGAAATATAACCATAACATTTATTTGCAATGAATGGAAGATGAAATGTAAAGAACAAAGAACATCCCTTTTTTGGCATGCCATTTCGAATCGTGTCGTTTCAAACGCACCGCTTCATTCCATATTTCGTTTCTAATTGGATGTGTTGGAAATCTAAAAACATTTTTTTTTTCATTTTATAGTTAGAAAGGCATCGATAAAAACTACAAAATATTGATAAGATATTCAATGGTTAAAATAGAAACCAACTTATTGAAAAAAGTAATGATGTCTGTTGGCATAATACCATCCCGATACAAAATGTGATCATAGCAATAAAATCAAAATAATATGTTTATCGCTGTATGTTTATATGTATCTTTTTTGTTGTGCTTGTCCGAACGACTCACACACTATTTTACGGCACAACAATGCATATTTATTGAAACCGAACGTTTGGTTTATTTAACAGTTTGACACGGTGGCCATGTTCGAACTGAACGGCCGCCAGGCATCCTTTTTAATCCCCGCCTATAAGTGCATCCTTTTTGTGGGGGCACTTTTCGGCGCTAGTTAGACTTCTAGATATTATCGTTCACTGGTCCTCGCACTATTAAAAGTCAGTACAGATTTGCCCCCGTCAATCCTGTGTTTATTAGTATAGCTAGTGTACATAGATTAGTAGAGTTGTCTCTCATAAAATTCGAAAATCTAAAACACAATCTGGGCTGCAAATTTTGTTCGTCTAGTCATTTTCTTCTTAAAGAAAGGATTTATTGGCGAAGGCGTTGATGGTTTTAAATTAGTTTTAGAAGGTCTTCTGCTACCATCATAAGGAATATTCGGACTTTCTCTAATACTCTTATAGTAGTCCACCGTTCCTTGCATTGAGTTGTTTTTTAAAACGAATTTCACCTTTTTTGGCGAGTTAAATGAATTCAGACTGGTATTCTTATCTTGCTTCTGAAATTTCCTTACTTTATTAACTAGTAACTTAGCTTCTTCTTTCAAATCCTTCTTTTTACCGTTAACTTTCTTTTCTGTCTTCAACTTAGCTTCTTTTACATCAACATTAACTTTAACATTAGTTTTACTTGATTTAACTACACTATTTTTAACTTTAACATCATTTGTTTTAACACTACTTTTCACTTCCTTATGTTCTTTAACTTTACTTTTGACATCTTTAACATTACTTTTACCATCTTTAACAAGACTCTTAGCTTCTTTAACATTATTTTTAACTTTGACGTTTACCTTGTCGTTTTTCTGTTTCTTAACGTTGTTTTTGTCCTTCTTGGCGTGTGTTTCTGTGCTCGCTTGCTTGTCTGCCTTCTGTCTCTTGTTTTTGGGTTCCGTTTCGTTCTCTTTGTTGGCTCGTTTCCGTTTCATCTTGTTTTTGAAGACCTGTTCCGTTTCTTCAACCTTCCAATCGCCGTTCTGAAATATATCAAATTTGGAAGATGGGCGTTTTTCAAAAAAAGTGTACAAAACATTTTTTTTCAGAATTCGTACTTTTTTTGTTTTTCTTACTCAGAATTGTTGATACTATCGATCCTCATACAAAAAGTGTCCCAGATTATATACTATGCAAGTTTTTTCTTCCAGTGCGTCACGACCATCGATCTGGAATGTAATATTTAGGACACTTTTTTTCTTGTATGAGGATCGACAGTATCAAAGATTCTGAGTAAGAAAAAAAAAGTTTTGTACACTTTTAAAAAAAAAACGCTCAGATACATTCATGCATATTAGGTTAGTTCAGTTTAAAATCGAAAATTACAATTATTTTTGTTAGATCAAGTTGCATAATTTGTAGAAAAAGTGTTTGGGGTCAATCAACAATTTAATTTAAACCAGCGACAGAGAAAAAATCATCCATGTACAGTCACCCGCATCAATATATATTTAGTTATGTTTATTTTAATAACAATAAGGAAACTATAGGTCTAGTAATATTGTTACTGTATAGCTTCCAGCTAATTAATTTGAATATATAATTTAAGACCGTTTGTTTCTAAATAAAAAAAAAAAATATAAGTATATATATATGATTGAACAAAGGCCGCAAAAATATCTGGAGCCGTTAGAGCGTGTCAGATATTTTTTTAGGTGAGCGGCCAGTCGTAAAAGTGGTAGATTATGATATGATAGATCAATTCAAAACAAACATATTTTGTTATAAACGTAATACCCTAAAATGCATCGGAGCCGAGATATTTGCAATATATATTTCCACAGGTCATACTTAAATATCTCGGCTCCGATATTGCTTAACACGTTTAATTTTATATATTTATGCGTATTAAGAGGTCCTCTAAACGATTATTACAAAAACATCCTTGACCGCTGCAAAAAAAAAACCGACAATTTTTTGTCAATACAAAGTTACCCAAGCCCTTTGTGGGTCCAGAAATTGTAGGTAATTGAAAAAAAATAAAGGAAAGAAGTTTACAAGGTTATAGTAATAAATAAATTAGTTATTTATTTAGGTATTAATAGGGAACTTGCATCTTTTTATTTTATTACGAAAATCAAAAGTATAATCCAGCATTAAAACAACTATAGCAATAAAAAATTCTAATGATTTATATTTCTGATGTTATATGCATTTGAAATCTGCACGCGCCGGAAAACCCCGAAAATGCTCTATAACTGGCGTATGCTATGACGTCACAGCATATATTCTCGGCGCGTTTGCTATGAAGTAAGTCATTAATTTGCAATTATCTCCACAACATTTGCGTTTAAGTCTATACTCGTCATACAAAATATAATTTCTGACTCAATATTCTGTGTAACTGTTATGTTATTTTATCGAAAAAAAAAATTTTTTTTTCGTCATTTTAACGTGAGATAAAAGTAATACACACTTTTTTTTTTCTTCTGTATGATATTTCTACTTATATCCGCATCCATTGAGAGCAATTTATTCGAAATTGAAGTCCCATGCAAGTTTCCCATTAACCAATTACATTAGGTACATAAAAAAAAATTGAAATCAATAAAAATAAAATAAAAATAAACGATGACGATGATGATATTGATGACAATACTCACGGCAGTGTTTGCGGGCTTGCGTGCGTGTTGCTGCACGTCGTCCACGATGGCCAGCCCGGCGCGGGACTTGGCCAGCAGCCGCTTGCGGTGCTTCCGACTCAAGCCTGCGTCCAAACAGTACATTACAATACTCACGGCAGTGTTTGCGGGCTTGCGTGCGTGTTGCTGCACGTCGTCCACGATGGCCAGCCCGGCGCGGGACTTGGCCAGCAGCCGCTTGCGGTGCTTCCGACTCAAGCCTGCGTCCAAACAGTACATTACAATACTCACGGCAGTGTTTGCGGGCTTGCGTGCGTGTTGCTGCACGTCGTCCACGATGGCCAGCCCGGCGCGGGACTTGGCCAGCAGCCGCTTGCGGTGCTTCCGACTCAAGCCTGCGTCCAAACAGTACATTACAATACTCACGGCAGTGTTTGCGGGCTTGCGTGCGTGTTGCTGCACGTCGTCCACGATGGCCAGCCCGGCGCGGGACTTGGCCAGCAGCCGCTTGCGGTGCTTCCGACTCAAGCCTGCGTCCAAACAGTACATTACAATACTCACGGCAGTGTTTGCGGGCTTGCGTGCGTGTTGCTGCACGTCGTCCACGATGGCCAGCCCGGCGCGGGACTTGGCCAGCAGCCGCTTGCGGTGCTTCCGACTCAAGCCTGCGTCCAAACAGTACATTACAATACTCACGGCAGTGTTTGCGGGCTTGCGTGCGTGTTGCTGCACGTCGTCCACGATGGCCAGCCCGGCGCGGGACTTGGCCAGCAGCCGCTTGCGGTGCTTCCGGCTCAAGCCTGCGTCCAAACAGTACATTACAATACTCACGGCAGTGTTTGCGGGCTTGCGTGCGTGTTGCTGCACGTCGTCCACGATGGCCAGCCCGGCGCGGGACTTGGCCAGCAGCCGCTTGCGGTGCTTCCGGCTCAGGCCTGCGTCCAAACAGTACAGTACATCAGAGCCCGGGAAAACACAGAGGAATCCGTTTTCACGCCGAGGCATGTATAGTGCTTTTCACAAACATGCAATGAAATAAATAATAGTACATTATTGCCGTGGCCGGGAAGGAGACAATTGCAGGCTGAGTATTTTTTTTAAACGGACGAGCTTGCGAGTCCGTTTAATTATAATACGAAGCCTGCAATTGCCATTCCGGCTGAGGCTAATATAGTGCTTTTCTCAAAAATGGGGGAATAAAAAGTACTAAATTTAAATCAAGCGTTATTATTAAATACAAATTGAGGATACTGCAAATGACATAAAATTAAACGTCATATTTTTTTTAAACAGAATCGCAAGTGTATTTTTCCACCGAAAAACGCAATCTTTTTATGACACATACAAAAATGTCGCGTTTGCAACAGAAAAATACGACTTGATTTGGCTGAATACGACCTGTGCCGTCTTTTATATGCCAGTTTCTACTTTTTAAAAAGTTTGGTACTCGACAAATAAAGGAATTCATATGTAACATTCCAGGCGGCCTGCAATGTTTTTTTATTTTTTTATTTTGATCTGGCCTTCAACTATACACTTTACCTTCCAATATGTAGCGAGTTATGTTCACTTTGCGGGCCATTTTTGAGAAAAAAATAAATCCTCAAATCAAACTTATTTTCATGGCTGAATGCCGTGATGCTGTGCCACAAATAGTGGAATGAAAATTCACTTTGCAGGCCTAGGCCTGAAAAGTTGTATGAAATCCCATTTCAGGCCGCCTCGAGATGCTGCGCCCGAAAAAGGATACATCCGAGTCTATTATGAGGAACGTAAAGAGAATATTTCATTGCATGTTTGAGAAATAGTACATTACTTACCTAGGGCGGTAAAACAAAGCATGTCTCAGATCGCAGATATTTGCCAGATGCATGTCTGGGCCCTATGACATATTGTAAAATTTCGTCAATTTTGTCGGCTTCTTGCGCCCTAAAGAGTATTGTAGGTACAATAGTACAGTCGAGGTCACCAATATGTTCCAAAGTTGCAAAAATATGTATACAACAACCTTACTTCCGTAGTAATAAGGTCTGTGTACATATTTCTGTAACTTTGTGGTGTAGACATATTGGTGACCTTGACTTTACAACTACAACAACTTACTCAGGGCGGTGAAACAAAGAATGTCTCAGATCGCAGTTATTGACGCCAGAGCCGAAGAATGTCTCAGATCGCAGTTATTTGACGCCCGAGCCGAAAAATGTCTCAGATCGCAGTTATTTGACGCCAGAGCCGAAGAATGTCTGAGATCGCAGTTATTTGACGCCCCAGCCGAAGAATGTCTCAGATCGCAGTTATTTGACGCCCCAGCCAAAGAATATCTCAGATCGCAGTTATTTGACGCCCCAGCCGATAAATGTATCAGATCGCAGTTATTTGACGCCCCAGCCAATAAATGTCTCAGATCGCAGTTATTTGACGCCCCAGCCGATAAATGTCTCAGATCGCAGTTATTTGACGCCCCAGCCGAAGAATGTCTCAGATCGCAGTTGTTTGACGCCCCAGCCGAAGAATATCTCAGATCGCAGTTATTTGACGCCCGAGCCGAAGAATGTCTGAGATCTCAGTTATTTGACGCCCGAGCCGAAGAATGTCTCAGATCGCAGTTATTTGACGCCAGAGCCGAAGAATGTCTGAGATCGCAGTTATTTGACGCCCCAGCCGAAGAATGTCTCAGATCGCATTTATTTGACGCCCCAGCCAAAGAATATCTCAGATCGCAGTTATTTGACGCCAGAGCCGAAGAATGTCTGAGATCTCAGTTATTTGACGCCCGAGCCGAAGAATGTCTCAGATCGCAGTTATTTGACGCCAGAGCCGAAGAATGTCTGAGATCGCAGTTATTTGACGCCCCAGCCGAAGAATGTCTCAGATCGCAGTTATTTGACGCCCCAGCCAAAGAATATCTCAGATCGCAGTTATTTGACGCCCCAGCCGATAAATGTATCAGATCGCAGTTATTTGACGCCCCAGCCAATAAATGTCTCAGATCGCAGTTATTTGACGCGCCAGCCGATAAATGTCTCAGATCGCAGTTATTTGACGCCCCAGCCGAAGAATGTCTCAGATCGCAGTTGTTTGACGCCCCAGCCGAAGAATATCTCAGATCGCAGTTATTTGACGCCCGAGCCGAAGAATATCTCAGATCGCAGTTATTTGACGCCAGAGCCGAAGAATGTCTGAGATCGCAGTTATTTGACGCCCGAGCCGAAGAATGTCTCAGATCGCAGTTATTTGACGTCCCAGCCGATAAATGTCTCAGATCGCAGTTATTTGACGCCCCAGCCAATAAATGTCTCAGCTCGCAGTTATTTGACGCCCCAGCCGATAAATGTCTCAGATCGCAGTTATTTGACGCCCCAGCCGAAGAATGTCTCAGATCGCAGTTGTTTGACGCCCCAGCCGAAGAATATCTCAGATCGCAGTTATTTGACGCCCGAGCCGAAGACTGTCTCAGATCGCAGTTATTTGACGCCAGAGCCGAAGAATGTCTGAGATCGCAGTTATTTGACGCCCGAGCCGAAGGCAAGGGCGATAAATATGCGATCTGAGGCTTTCTTTATTACAGCCCGTGGTGAGTATACAATTTTACGTCTCTCCCCGGCCAAAAATCAGGATTTTCCGCACGCGTAGCGAGCGGAATTTACTAATTACTACTTTATGACCGGAGCTATATAACTTCGAACTTCGTATATCTCCGTCTCTATCGCACTTATGGTTTATGGTACTTGAGCGACAGAGACGGAGATATACGAAGTTCGAGATTCGAAGCTCGTGGTAGCGCCGCTGGTATGACGTAAACAACATTATGATGTTAAATAGGGGTGTAGACTCAAACTTTATTATTACTCCAAAAGAAAGGCCAAAAAATATGTCTAGTGGCGAAAATCCCATTTGGATATCTCAAAAAATTACGAAGCAACAACAGTTTTAATATTGCTTGTTAGAGAGACAACGCTCGTGGATAGTGACGTCACGATCCACGACCGTCATAGTAAATGACAATTGTTTCATATCAAGGAACGTTTTGCGGAAAAGGGACGGCAAAAACCGTCTTAAAACTTTGGATACTTATAACTTTGTGATCATTTAATCCCCTGCCTTACTTTTTTCTCCATTTGACAATATTTTTACTCCTTTTTCGAGTCATCATTACTTTTTTTTTATTTGGTGTCTACACCGTGTTTATGTTTCCTAAGACTTATACTATACATCTGTAGCTCTAGTATAAGTTTTATCGACACATATACGTTTTCGAACCCGTTTGCGTTTAGTTTCAATTTGTATGGCAACGCGTAGTTCTTAATAGTTACCACCAGAGGCGCTGTTCGCGTTGCCATACAAATTAAAACTAAACGCAAACGCGTTCGAAAACGTGTATGTATCGATAAAACTTATACTACAAATACAAATTATTTATTGTTCGAATGTGAGTGGTTATAAAAATGGTGTTAGGGTTAGTATTTTGGTTACGTCACAATCAGCCAGAGTTTGGCGTACAATATTTTGATTCTCAATATGCATGTCATTGAAATTATGTCCTTATTATTCATTGTTATATTAATATCGAATTAAATTAGTAAAAAAGTAAAAAATTAAATAAAAATAGAAGTCAAAGTGTAGCAATGTCAATATATTAACAATAAATCAATGTCATGCAAAAAGGAAAGTGGTCAGAGAAAATAATAAAATTCATTAGGCATTTGTGGTTACAAAGTGTTCATTAACTGTATAGAACATTCTTTGTAGACACTACAGATGTCTATAATACCCTATGATTCTCACCACGCAAAGCCAGCTCGTCTCCGCTGGCGACCAGTTTCTTCTCGAGCACTCGCAGGGCCTTGGCGGTTTTTGTGGGCTTCAGGGGGGGACCCAGGTCCAGGACAGGGGGGCGTGGCGCGAACGGGTGCGAGCCTGATGAGAACTGCTCCAAGCTGCGAAGGGAAATGTGACAAAAACAATATTTTATTTGTAAATAAGTTTCTGTCAAAAATTTAATTTTTAGTACAAGCTTTTATTGCCGACTGTACTTTTCTGCATACCATGAGTATTATTCCATCTGATTTCCATTTTACCCTTTTACCAATATTCCTAGATCTCAAAATAACTTAATGTCAAAATACCTAAATCACAGAATACCTAACTTTTTTTCTCATAACACCATATTCTTAATATGGCCGCATTCCAAAATAGCTTAGCCTCATAATGCCTAAACTTCAAAACAATTTAGTTATTCATTCGGTATTTGAAGGAATTTGTGCATTTAAATCTTTAGGTATTTAGAGAATATGACGTTTTAGATCAAACTCATGTCATAATGAATTTCGTTAATTTTATGAATGAGACAATTTGACATTTAGGTATTATGAGCCCATGGTAATTTGAAAATTAGGGGTAATAGTGAATAAGGTATTATGAAATTTAGGTGGAATAAATAATATTGCATTGTCATGCGATATACATATGCTTGCAAAATTTCAGCTCAATTGGATAACGGGAAGTGACTGAAAAATGGATTGCAAATTTTGACGGAGAACTTACATATTTACATACATACGAACAGTGCAAGTTAATATAAAGCTTGTAAAAAAAACACTGTTTATTTTTCAGAAATAATAATGGGGAATGGATGAAATTTTCAGAAGTGCCTGATTATTTTTTTGGTGACAGGAATAACCTACCTTAGCACCAAAATAAAAATACAGACTTTTCAGCTGCGTCAATTATTTTTGAAAAATATAAACAGTTTCCTCACTTACGTTTTGGGTTTAGGACGGTGAACAAGAAACTTTTCTTGATCCGTCTTATAATACAAAAAAATATCTTAAAAATCCGTGGTAAACTGATACTGGCAATGATATTGACAGCTGCAGCAGCTATATTTTAGCATTGCCAGGGTCAGATATTTAAAATATGTTTTGCAATATGAGACGGATAGAGGAAAATGTCTTATTTGTGTCTTATTGGATTCCTCTTACACGCACACACACACTCAACTTTAGGGTCACGACACTATGCCTGTGATACCTAATTCGTCTATATTTTTATTTTAAGTTATAAGTACCTACTTACCTACATATAAGAAATAAACACCAACTGCTTTTTTATGGAGGAGCGGCCACAGGTATTTTTTACCTACTAGGAAGATCCAACCTTATTTTCAATGTAATCTAGCAATCTATGAAATAAAACATTTTCAGTTTTTCTTAATCGTGGGAGTGACATATTTAGGCTATAATATTTGCAAAAAAGCAGTTGGGTTTTTCGAAAATGTTTTGTTTTCACTTGTTTATCAAATGTATAGACGACCACAATATGGATTCTTTTAAATTGATATGAATGTAATTTATAATGAAGTCTGTATTGCGTAATAAATAAATCTACTCGTAATCATAGAAAATATCCATGACTCAGGAACAAATATTCGTGCTCATCACACAAATAAATGCCCTTACCGAGATTCGAACCCGGGACCTCCGGCTTCGTAGGCAGCGTCACTTCATTACCTTACTATGGGCTAACCGATCGTCAAAAGATATTTCAATAAATTGCCATTAAAAGTATTATTTCCTTATAATTAAGGCAAATCTGTCAAAACCAAGTTATTTGCCAGTAATTAGTCATAGCTTTTTACCCTAATGGGATCCTGCCTCGATATCCGATGACATACAACAAGTAGGTTAATGGTCTCCCCAATTTTGGTAATTGATAGCAGGGACTGATTTCGGTTACGGTTATACCGGTATGAAACCGGCATTCCATTACGGTACCGTTATGTGCGTCACGCGAACATAACGTTACCGTTACCGTTTTGAAATAACGGTTAGCGGTATCAGTATTAAATGATACCGAAACCTTTATAATACCGGTATTATAAAGGTTATTGAGAAAAGTAAGCGAGCTGGAACTATACAGAGGAAGCATTGGCTACTAAACATTTAAAGACAAAAAGATAAAACGGCAGTGCCTTTGCCGGCGGTTTGGCAACAACGCCAGGCCAAAGTCGATATATCGGTACCATTAATATGCGGTTACGGTACCGGACAAAATAAAGGAACTTTTATATTTCGACAGCGAAATATAAAGGTTCCGCTACCGAAACCGCTATTTGACAACCGATATGACGTCATACCGTTAAAATAGAATACCGGTATTTTTCGGTTATGCAGTATCTGATTGATAGTGGCATGTAAGTGTCCGTTGCGTGAGTTGTCAGCGAATTTGCGCTTGCTAGGGTCACTAACAACTAGGCTACAGAGTTCGTCGAAATCGAAATACATGAATTAAATATATATGATGATGAAATATGTTGAGTTACTTACAGCTGTATGCACCGTCGCGCGCGGCGGTTGCCAGCCCCCTTGGCGTGCGGCAGGAACTGCTTCAAACTGGATATGAGCTGCTCCGCCGGCACCGGCAGCGCTCGGAGCACCACGTCCACTCGCCCGGCGCGGGGGTCCAAAGCACTTGAAAAAAAAGAGTAATCACTCTTGGTCAAATCTTCCATATATGTGCCAAATGACAGTAAATAATATAACTAACTAGGGAACCGCCCCGACTTCGCACGGGTGATTGATACTAAATATATATGTATTATACATTTATAAACCTTCCTCTTGAATCACTCTATCTATTAAAAAAAACCGCATCAAATTCCGTTGCGTAGTTTTAAAGATCTAAGCATGCATAGGGACAGACAGACAGCGGGACGCGACTTTGTTTTATACTATGTAGCCCGCTGGATGCGGGTGGCGCAGGACCGGACATTTTGACACTCTTTGGGGGAGGTTTATGTCCAGCAGTGGACGTCTTTCGGCTGGTATGATGATGATGTAGTATACATAGGGACAGCCAGACAGCGGGAAGCGACTTTGTTTTATACTATGTAGTCCGCAGAGTCCGCTGGATGCGGGTGGCGCAGGACCGGTCATATTGGCACTCTTTGGGGGAGGCCTATGTCTGTGTTGTGAACGTCTTTCGGCTGATATGATGATGATGATGATGATGATGTAGTGATGTGTACTCACCCATTTGTAATTTCCTCATCATCGCTCCCCTCGTCACCTTGTTCCTGTACATCGTCATCGTGTTCATCGTCTGAACCCTCAGAATCTGCGTCATCTGTCTCCTCCTAGAACATAAAAAAAACATTGCTTCAGGTCCTCATATCGGGCTTCAATGAGATACTCGTTTGCAAAAATGGCGGACCGCGAAATGTTTTGTGATTTGTCTACGTGAGACACTCGACTTTATAAAAAGCCATGTTGCCCCCACCCCCTCCCCCCCCCCCTTCCGTTTTTTATTTCCTCGCATGATGCATTGTAAAATGTATGATAGGACACGTGCGGATAGGTAATTACCTACTTTCCGCACTTGTATCATACATAAATAACTATTCTCAAACATGCAATGAAATGTCGTCATTACGTGGGTTATATCAAACTTCAAAGTATCACGTTTCGGGCCAGGGACTGATTTCGGTTACGGTTATACCGGTATAAAATCGGTATTCCATTACGGTTATGTCGTAAAGGTTATGCGCGCCGCGCGAACATAAGGGTACCTTAACCGTTTTGAAATAACGGTTAGCGGATGTACGCGCGGGCATCGGACGACGGCAAAGGACGGGGCGTTTGAAGGGCAGATCGGGCGGCTGTGCTCGCGCACCGCCAGTCAGCGAGCCACCTCAGCGTCAAGCGCATGTCGCGCAGAGCTATTTTGTCATTAATTTCGTGCTTGTGAAATAAATAAATGTATTAAGAAGAATATTACATTTTTATTGTCCTGCTTGGACAGCGGTATCAGTTTTAAATGATACCGTAACCTTTATAATACCGGTATTATAAAGGTAATCGAGAAAAGTAAGCGAGCTAGCACTCTACAGAGGAAGCATTGGCTACTAAACATTTAAAGACAAAAATACAGAACGGCAGTGCCTTTGCCGGCGGTTTGGCAACAACGCTAGGCCAAATTAGATATATCGGTACCTTTAAAAAGCGGTTACGGTACCGGAAAAAATAAAGGTACCTTTATATTTCGATTGCGAAATATAAAGGTTCCGCTACCGAAACCGCTATATGACAACCGATATGACGTTAAAATAGAATACCGGTATTTTTCGGTTATGCAGTTCCTGTTTCGGGCGGATCAACACGAGGGAACTGTAAAGGAATTTCATACGAAATTGAAGGCCTAGGTCGGGAAGTATTAGTTAGCCACGAAAATTAGTTTGATTTGAGGAGTTTATATTTATTTATTTCATTGAATGTTTGAGTAAAGCATTATACATGCCTGGCCGTGAAAAGGGCTTGCCGGCTTCGTATCACTATCCGGCCTCCCTATACGTCGCAGCATTATGACCAGGCTGTCTCCCGGTTGTTGTCTATGACTCACCTCAGTGTCCCCATGCTTGAGTAGCTCGGTCAGCACCCGCCTGGAGGCAATGCTGACTGAAGTGACGGGGCCCTGGCTCAGGTAAGCCAGGAACGGTCGCAGCATTATGACCAGGCTCTCCGGGGGAATCTTTCCGGATGACACCTGGCCAATATTAAAAAATTAAAACCCCCAACACAACAAACATAGCTAAGATCATACTAGACAGATAATTTTCAATAGAAAAAAACCGCACTCAGGTTTTTCTTCCGTGTGGGAGTTACAATGCCACTGACAGACACACAGATACACACTTACAACAACCTCTTTTTCGACAGGGGTTAATAATAAGCATTATGCTACATTAACTTGACCACCAGCAAATTGGATAGAATATTAATCCAGGCAGACAACTTGTATGGAAAAAATGACAAATTTGGAAATAATTTTATTTATAATAGCAGATAAATATGTACCTACAATAAAAGTTTTGATCTTTATTTTGGTTCATTTACATGTGCTCTAAAATATTCAATATAAATCAAACAAAAAAAGACAATGAATGCTTTATTAAATAAAGCATTAATTCTCTTTTTTTCTACATAATTAAATTACTTCGGGGTGGAAAGTTTGTTGGATTCTTGAATAATAGTACATTATTGCCGTGGCCGGGAAGGAGTCAATTGCAGGCTGAGTATTTGTTTTAACGGACGAGCTTGCGAGTCCGTTTAATTATAATGCGAAGCATGCAATTGCCATTCCGGCTGAGGCTATATTGGAGGATATAGTGCTTCGCTCAAAAATGAGGGAATAAATTAACTTTAAATATCGTTGCATAACGTGAAAATATACCTATGCTCTAATTTCATTTTGATAATAAGTTTTATGTAATTTTATGATTATGATTGTTGACATATAATACGAATTAATATGAATAAATCTGATTATGATAGGATATACTTTATTCCGCGACTGTACTCGCGTTCTTCACGCGGGCTAGAGTCAAAATAAAACAAAATATGTAAATTTTAATGTTACCTTAGAGATTTCCTCCAGATAGCAGTCGGCGATGTGTATAACCATGGAGTTAGCGTTGCGCGCGTACAGAGGGGCCTTTAACGATAATATACCTGACAACAATAGGTACAAGTTAGTTGTGATGCAATAATAGTAGTTTATGCAATCGTTATATAATGTATGTTTTTTAAGTCGAGTACCACGTTTAGGCCACGAAGCTTGCTGAGTGGCCTAATTAAGGTACGAGACTTAAAAAGCTAATTATATAACTATTGTATACAATACTTTTTCTACGAGTCAACGGAAATAATAATTTATTAAACAAACTTGGTATCTATTGAAAATCGCCCTGCTGAAATGAAGCGCAGCAGCTTAGTATCTTTGCGCGTTGATGTCTTCACAGTTATCTTGTACAGCTCCTGGATTCATAAGATGACTGCTGGCGGTTATCTTATGGAACCACGAGCTCCGTCACCAGCTGGTAGAGCTCCAGGATTAAAAAGTATGTGATCTTAGTTTCGTGTACGAAATCTTAATTCAAAGATTAAAGTCGACGAGTAGAAAAAAAATATTTTCACATCTCATGCTCGCAAAGTTCGCCTTTTCGCAAAATGCCACTTTTTTAGTGCACAAAGTAAAATTGTTTTACAGGCTAAGATAATCGGGCCTAACAGCCCACACACACAATAAAACTTCGTAGAATAAACTTGTCATTTTTTTTTATACTACGACTGTGGCATAAGCTGCCTGCCTGCATTGATTTAGTATATGTAACTAGATACACAATCAGCCGAAAAAAATGGCCGTCCAAAAGAACCGGCTGATGGAATTGGCCGGCTCTTTAGCGTTTAGTCTGGTTTCGACCGTGAGACTTGCTGGTTGTCAGATATGTCTAAATGTTCAGTCAAAAACTGCGTAAATACCAACAAAAAAACAAGAAAAAAAGATGGGATATATTTATTCGAGTAAGTTCTCTTGATAACGTAACGAAATTTGTGTAAACTCGTTGTAATTGAATAGTTTTAAACATATTTTAAATAATTAGTTTTGTTAGTTCAAATGACATACGTCGCAGAACATAGATCTAAGGAGTCGGTATTAGATACTTTTTTATGACGTTGATACCTACGTTATATGGTTTTCATATTTAAGATTTCCAAGAAATCCTCAGCGACATGCAAAATGGGCTGCAGTCATAGCACGCGACAGTCGAGACGATTTATTTAAACCAAACGATTTTAAAATAAAAAGCGAAGTAAAACATTTATAGGTTACACTCATCTGTGAGCTGTAAATTTGCTACACGATATAAAATAAATGTACAGATCTTTAAGACATATTCCATTAAGGACACACCCGTTCAGCGGACATGGTTGTAACTGCGAAAAGATAATTTACTTTGAAAACAAAGTTTTAACCGACGAAAAATCAATCATCCCCTATTTTCGTACCCTTAGGGTTGGTTTTTTTTTTCCAAATTTATATGGGACCAACTTCGGGTTATACCCTTTCCGATAAAAAAATAATTATCAAAATCGAACTACTCTGTAAAAAGTTATGCGTGGTCATACATAAAAAAAATATATATACGCGTCGAATTGAGAAGCTCCTCCGTTTTTTTCGTCGGTTGAAAAACAATAAAGAACTTTCTATTCTAATCTATTCTATTCTATTTGCGCGTCGTTTGTTCGACTCGTTTTCCTGCTTCGGATAATATATACGACAAAAAATGTATTAAACAGCCAACTAAAACTGCCACATCTGTCATGTGGTTCGTGTAAATGGACTCGTTAGTCCATTTCTTTCCATTACATATTTTAATTTCAATTCTTTCCAATAATTTGTCAGGCAAAATTAATTAGTTTATATGGATCCAGTTTATAAAACAAACAAAATACAGCAAAAACAAGTTTTGTATGAATAACTTAAATTTGCTGTATTTTTTTAGTATGGTACTGAAGCTATATAAACTAATTAAAGACCTGGACGGTATTCTAAGTACAAAGTTTTAGAGCAAACTAGCTAGTCGTTTTAAAATGAGAGCGTAACTACGTTTGTATGGAGAATTGAGCTCACTGCGGACTCTTAATTTACTATAATATAATTGTATAATCCAATATCAACACATCATATATGGAACTTTGAAACTGTTCATTCCCCACTTGTAAAATAAAGAAACCTGATTTATTTGTGATATTGGTCTTTCTGTTTAAATTCCTACATAAAATATTGTTCAAATAATTTTATAACGCGACTCCATTCATTTGCTATTTAGTTTTGACGTGAGCAGTTAAGTCACATCATGATAAAATCTCAATAAACTAAAAAGTATTTTATCTGTTGATGTTGATTTGATAATATGGTGCTTAAAGTCTAAAATACTGAATTGAAACATATATCTTGATGCAGGTGTAAGTTAACGCTATTAGCAACTAATGAAATAAAGCTAGAGTTGTCATTTTGGGGCACATTTCTAGACATTTTTGTTCGGCATTGTGAGTCTATTTACTTTATGGTAGGTACGTCAATGCCTGCTTGATGTTAAGCTCCAAGACTCCAGAAGAATCACAAGCGCGTGTAAAAGTATAGGAAGCACATCAATTAAACACAGAGACCAAGCAATGACTGAACTCATTTATTCATTACTCAAACAGGGTAGACATGGATTCGCACGTAATACAACTAGGTACCCACATTAATAATATGACATCTTCCTTCTCAATACAAAAAAAAAACTTTGACATACAATAATTTTATCATTATTAATATTACTTACTTAATGAAGTTGTTGCTCAGATGATAGTTATAATAATTTCAATCAATATAGCTTCAGAAACACGTCTATTTCATTTAGAAATAGGTGAATGAAACGTTCTATAATATTATTTACATATTTAGATTTTATGTGAGGTAAGTATCAAGTATTACCTACTATTCAGAAATGCCTTTATGAGAATATTGAGAAATATTTACACAGGAAATTAATCAATTTACATTATTACCTATAGTTTCAGTTCATTTGTATACTTAAGTAAAGTTATCTACTTACTATAGGTGAATTACAATCCAGCCATGTTGATTATCAACATCATGAGTGATGATAGTGCATGCACATTTCTTAGTTGAATAAATTAACAAGTACGAAATTGTAATACATGCAATAATTTATTTGTTTAACGACTATGACATAAGAGTATATAATTTAGGTATTTTAATTAAGTGTAGGTACATGAAGATTGCCCTATATGTATTTTAACATCATAAATGTAATGCATGCATTTAAAATTCACGTGTTTATCTAGATTAATGTACATTTTGATATGGGTATGTATTTTATTACTAATATTTAACATGCAAGTTGAATAACAATATTATTTTATGATAGGTATGACCAAGTTTATAGGAATGTCTCCTCTCCCAATTTCATTTCATCTCAGATCCAGTTGCCCCATCTATCCGGAGCCCTCACTGTCCTGCCGGAACGAGTAACATAATTAGGATTATTTGGTACTGTGTTGTTTACAATGCATGGACTACCGGCGCCTGCGCTCGGTGACGACGGTGTTACGTCGTCGTGATCAAAGAATAAATCAGCTCCAGATGAGTCATTTCTGTGCGGCGAGTCACGTATGATATACTTACGATTTCTAACTATTTCATTGCCATTGATTAACTTAATTTTATATCTACGCGCACCTAATATCTGTGATATGGTTCCAGATAGCCAGCCCTTCTGACAAGGATCCATCTTTACTTTTACTTTGTCACTTATTGACAAGGTTGACAAATTTTTTGCATTGCGGTCGTAATACATTTTTTGCACATTTTGCCTTTGAATTAACTTGCTCTTGACATTAGTTTGAACCTTTGGTTTTAATAGTTTCTGACCCATTGGAATGTTACTTCTAATTTTCCTGCTTTGCAACAATTCAGCTGGCGATGCTAAGTCACTTGATAACGGTGTGTTCAAATACTCTAGTAGTCCTAGCCTGTAGTCCGTACGACTTTCGTTTGTTTTGATAATGATATTCTTTACAGTCTGGACTGTTCGTTCTATCTGACCGTTAGACTGCGCATACCTCGGAGACGACCTATTATGCGTAAACTGCCATTCATCAGAAAATTGTGTAAATTTTAAAGATGTAAATTGAGGCCCACCGTCTGTCATCACGATAAAAGGTATTCCTTGGCGATAAAATATATATTTTAGACATGATATGACACATTCGGATGTTGTTACCTGTAAGCGAACCATTTCTATGAACTTACTATAATAGTCCACCAATAATAAATAGTCTACACCTTTAATCTGAAACAGATCGACACCTACTTTCACCCAAGGCTCACTAGGAATTTCATGTGGGATTAACTCTTCTTTCTGATTGTTTTTTCTGTGTGACAGACATACGCTACAATTGTTAACCAAGTTATCAATATCATTATTAATGCACGGCCAAAATATTATCTCTCTCGCTCGTAATTTACACTTTTCCTTGCCCATATGCCCTATATGTACTTTTGATAGCATTTCTTTTCTTAAGCACCTAGGTATAATTATCTTCTCTCCCTTCCAAATCAATCCGTGCGCCGTAGTCAACTCATCCCTATATGTCCAATATGGTTTCAAAACGTCTACTAAATCTTTTCTATCATCCGGCCACCCCCTTAATATACATTTCCTTAACTGTGTAAGTTCTTCGTCGGAGTCGGTTTGCTTTTGTAACTCGATGAACTGGTGGTCGGACAGGTGCGCGTCGGCCGCGGTGGCGAGCGCGCGCTCCACCGCGCACACCTCGTCGTGCAGCGCGTCACGCCCCGCGTGCTCGGCGCTCTCACCCGGCTCGTATGCGCGCGATAATGCGTCCGCTATGTACAAATGCTTGCCAGGCTTGTATACCAAATTGAATGTATATCGCTGCAACCTCAATAACATTCTCTGTAAGCGTGATGGCGAGTCCACAATGGGTTTTTTAATTATACTTATAAGAGGTTTGTGGTCAGTCTCAATTGTAATATCTGATCTACCATATATGTACGGATAAAATCGCTCACATGCATACACACAAGCATACAGCTCTTTTTCAATTTGAGCATACCTTTGTTCTGTTTTACTCAATGATTTTGATGCGTAGCATACCGGTAAGTCATTTTGCATCAAACAGCAACCAAGACCGCTTTTACTCGCATCGACTGAAATCGTTATCGGCCGACTCATACTATAATACTGAAGCACCGGTCGCTTCATCAAACACGCTTTTAACTCATTAAAACATTTACTTGTATTTTCATCCCAATGCCATTCAGTTTCCTTTTTTAGTAACTGCCTTAACAGTTCAGTTTTATCTGATAAATTTGGAATAAATGTTCCTACATATGTCATTACATATAAGGACGTTGAAAGATTCTTAGGGCTCATTAGCCCTAAGAATCTTTCAACGTCCTTCCTATTCGCGGGCGTAGGCATATTTTTTATGGCTGTTATGTGCGAGTCATCAGGACTCAGACCGTCCTTGGTTATGCGATGCCCTAAATATCTGATCTCTTCTAGCCCAAACTGGCACTTACTTTTATTGAGTTTTAAGTTTACTTTCATACATCTCTCCAATACTTTCTTCAGTCTCTCATCGTGCTCTTCCTTAGTTCGCCCGTACACTAATAAATCGTCTATGTACATACATACACCTTCAATGTCATCGAAGTTTTCATATATCATTTTATGAAACACTTCTGAGGCTGAGCAGAGTCCATACGGCATTCTCAATAATTTGTACCTACCAAAGGGAGTATTGAACGTACAATACCTACTGGTCTCGTCCAGCCTCACTTGCCAGAAACCCGAGCTGGCATCGAGAGTACTAAAGTACCGTGCACCTGATAAATTTGACACTATCTCATCGAGAGTTGGCAGTCTAAAATGTTCCCGTTTTATAGCATTATTTAACTCCTTGGGATCTAAGCAAATCCTCAATTCCCCGTTAGCTTTTTTTACTACCGTTATGCTGCTGACCCAATCCGAGGGACCTTCAACTTTAGCAATGATTTTTTGTGCCTCCATTTCTAATAACTTACTTTTTACCTGATCTCTAATCGCAAAAGGCAGTTTCCTAGGTGCATGAATAACTGGTGTGACGTCTGACCTCAATTGGATACTGTACTCGCCTGGAAGGCAGCCTATTCCGGAAAATATATCATCAAATTCCTTAAGGAAATCTGGAACCCGATCACTAGACTGTTGCAAAGACATGACTCGTCTGACTAGATTCAGCTCGGTACATGCAAAACGACCTAATATTGGGGTGGATTTCACATCAGCAATCTTAAATTCTAATACGAAGACCTGATTTTTATATCGTACACGCAAGAAAATCTTACCCACCACCTCTATGCTAGCACCCGAGTAACCACTAAGTCTAGTATTCGTTTTTAACAAATCTTTACTCGATATTCCAAGCTTTGTTAAATAGCTTTTGGGTAACACGTTTACATCCGCCCCCGTGTCTAACTTGAAACATATGGGTACATTATTTATTTTTAATTCCGTACTCCACTCATCACTACATTTATTTGTAATATTATTTACCTGTTCCTCCGATTCCTCAACCGTGTACACACTGCACATCCTAGCAAAGTGATTAAATCTGGAGCACTTCATGCACCTTTTTCCATAAGCTGGACAGTTATATTTGACATGCGCCCCGCCGCACTGCCCGCACCGGCCGCCACGGTGCGCGTGCGGGCGGCTGCTCTGCGCCGGCGCGCCGGCCGGGGCCGCGCGCGCCGCACCGGTCGGGGTCGCGCGCGCTGCGCCGGGCGCCCACTCGCGCCATCCTCGACCGTCACCCGTGCCGCCGGGTCCACCCCGTCGGTTGCTTGATCTCGCCCCTGATCGCTCGTACGCTCCTTTGCGCTTACATTCATTTAATTCTCTATTTATCACTAAACACGCTTCCTTATCTTTTATTTCACTGACACACTCTCGTTTAATGTTCTCCGAATACATTCTCGAAACAATAGCGGCTCGACATATTTCTAGCGCTTTGGTTAGCGTTAAGTCATCCTCGCGTAGTAACCGCTCTCGTATCGCTGCACTGGTTACACCGCATATTAACCTATCTTTTATTAATCCGTCGTTCAAATCTTTAAATTCGCAGGATCGGGCCAACTTCCTTAACTCAAATACGTACTGATCGATGGATTCGTATTCAGTTTGGTCACGAGTAAAAAACCGATGACGTTCAACTGTTACATTTTTCTTCGTTTGAAAATGGCCGTCCACTAGACTGAGTAAACTCTCCAACGTCAAGCACTTAGTAGAATTTTGTTCGACAATCTCACGGCATTGTTCTCCCACGACATGTAAAAATATATTCATCTGTATTTCTTCGGATTTCTTATTGAGCTCACAGGCCTTGGAATATATTCTGAACCCTTTTTTCCACTTCTCCCAGGATTCACACAAACCGCCCGACGCCATATTTGTAACATTTTCTTCGTATCTAAACGGCAACGGAGGTGTCAGCACGGACTCCATTATTCTTTTACTCCAATTATATTTTCAATTGTCTTAGATATCGTTTGTTCACTTTTTAACCACTATACCGACTGCGCCATGTAAAAGTATAGGAAGCACATCAATTAAACACAGAGACCAAGCAATGACTGAACTCATTTATTCATTACTCAAACAGGGTAGACATGGATTCGCACGTAATACAACTAGGTACCCACATTAATAATATGACAGCGCGTTGCCAACCCTTTATTCACTTGATGATTCGCTGTGTTGGCAGATAGAGACATGCAGGTCATTTGATTTGCTTTAATAAATTTCACATCCGTGTTTTCCATTACTAAATTAATAAAACCAGATTAAATAGGAGTCAATTATTATTTTAAAACGTATTGAACCATTAAATCACTTGGCAGTATGAAGTTCCTAAGTCTAATATCACGTGTCGAAAATTAAACATAATAGTAGTTTATGTGACTGTACATAATGAAGGGCAATAAATACGAGTGTGGGTTTATGAAACGAGCCGAAGGCGAGTTTCATAATAACATCACACGAGTATCTTAACCCATACATGCCCAGAACTATATATTTAATTGGTCCCTTCAATGCCTCCTGATTCGAAAACGAACAGCAACATATATGCTCGTAACTATACTTTGAAGTGGTTCCTTATAAGCCTACTGATTCGAAAACGAATCAAAATAAGGACCTGTCATTGAAGTTTAATAACGTATACATTTCGTTTGGGATGTGCATGCCACCGCCATGTATGACAAGGAATGGGTAATTTTTTCTAGTTGTCATTGATTTCATCGAGTGCCTTAACTTATTTGGCGGTAAATGTGTGAGTGCAAGTTGCGACTTGATTTTGGCGTGCTAAAATTATGGCGTCGTCCACAAAAAAGTAAGTAATTACCCAAATTAACTGAAATATAGGAATTTGTGTAATCAGAACATAAAGTTAGATGACTTAGACATATTTTTTTGTATTTGTAATAAACAATTGTCTGTATTCAGACACCTAAAAAGGGTTTAATTAAACAGTGTATCGAAAACGAACCAGTGGGAAAATATGCGGTGAATAATACTAAATAGGCATTTTGTGTTTCAAAAGGAGCAAGCCGTTGTCAACCAACGAAATAGTCGATGTTGTAAATGATTTCAACTCGGAAAATGAAGCAACAGGGTTAGATATTTATATGAACCCTCCTGGCGATGGATTAGTTTCAGACTCGGATTCTGGCGACGAGACAAATGTATGTAAGTTTTGAGAACTTGTCACGTAGGCAACTTCTGGCACCTGCTGAACTGGTACTTTACGGTAATAGCGACAACGATGACAGCCAGTCCGAAGATGATATTCTGCTTTCAGAGTTAAGTAGACGAGACAGAACACCAGATATACCGCCAGCCCCACCGAGTCGACCACGTCACCCCCAAGCTCGTAAATGGGTGAAACGAGACTTACCGGCAGTAGATAGTGAGTGGATTGCACCAGCTCCAAGATCAGTCATGCCTATATGGGATGCGTCAGATCCACTGGATTTCTTCGATATTCTTTAGTCACGAAGTAATCATCCACATTGTTAGTCACACAGTAATTAATGCCGTAGAGAAGGGAAGTATGAGGTTTACCCTATCTGATGACGAAATCTGTTGCTTCATAGGCATTCATTCTTATATTGACAGGCTATTGTGCACTGCCGCGACGACGTATCTAATGGGAGAGTAATGAGGATACTCACAATTTGTTGATAGCTAAATCTATGCGACGAAACGGGTTTGAGGAAACTTTGAGATACCTACCTCCATGTTGCCGTTAATTCAAATTGGGCACCCGGTGACAAGATGGCAAAAGTGCGACCATTTGAGATGCTGAACGAAACGTAATGGAAAAAATATCAGCATCGATGATCTATGATTCCGTAATAAGGCAGACACGGTTGCAAACAGCACATAAGAGGCAAGCCGAACCGATTGCGTTGTGCTCATTGCAAAAGCTTGACGGTTAATGCCAAATGTTTTGTTGCATTTCATTCCTAAATAAAAATGTTAAATAGATACATACATACTTTCTCTCTTTTCAATAAATAAATTTACTTGTCTTTGACTTAGTATTTCATATATTCGTCACTTAAATGCCCAACGTTTCGTTATCGAACATTAAAAAAAATGGTCCTTATCCAATACCAACTGCCATAAAAGTAGTTTTTACGTTTATAGGTATCTATTATAACAAACATATCCAAAATTTACAAGAATCGGAGATGTACAATAGTTCTGGGCAGATGCAGTGCTGATCGTTTTCGAATCAGAAGGCAAATACAACACCAATTACAAACTTAATTACGGTCATATTATGACGTTGATCGTTTTCGAATCAAGGGGCATATATGGGTTAATGCCTAATTATGTATAGTTACATAAACTACTTCATCTATCCACATATCATAAGCCTCCATGATGCATTCAGGAGCCGCATATTATGACCGGCATCGCGGCGTTGTTTTCTGGCAGCTGTCATAGTTCTTTTTTAATTCAGAGACAAACTAGAGTTGGATCCAATAATCATATCATTCCATATCTTACTTACGTATGACATTTGTCAAATTAGTATGCAAATTGACAATTAATTTCGAACTAACCGTCATCTCTACTGATATTAGAATAGAGGTTAAATCAAATTTCTTTGTTTTTGAGACGTTCGAAATTTGAATGAAATAATATTATCGAAATCGATGTTATTATTTAGAAATAATAACATTTTCAGAGACAAGAAATTTGTTCTAACAAAACAGTCTATTTTTATGGTGGTCATAATGTGCGGTTCTTGAAAGCATCATGGAGGGTTTATGATATTTGGATAGATAAAAACTTTAAAGTTTTAATGTAAATGTTGTGTAATGTTTTGTTGTGTCTCATTCATTATAGTACTAACACTAGATATATAAGTTATTGTATTACCTAACCCTATGGACTTCTAGTCTGAAATAAATATATATATATAAAAATAATAATATAATAAAAAGTTAAGTGACGGGAATGAGCTATTATTTAATTTCATTTTGCAATTATTTGTTATATTCTCGCAATCGAAGTGAAAAGCAGTGTGTATAACTCGGGCATAAATTAGCCATTAAATCCCTTGACTTATGCGCTTGTTTGTGTTAGTCAAACTAGGCTACAGAGGTGGTCAAAAGTTATTAAAGCCTCTCATTATGTATCAGTTGCATAAACTACTATTGTATTTTTTAACAGACTTTAAACAAAGGAGGAGGTTCTCAATTCATCTGTATTTTTTGGTGTGTTTGTTACGCGATAACTCTGTAAATTATGAACCGATTTGAAAAAAAAAAACGTTTGAAAGCATATACTTCCAGATATGTCCCGTAGTCACCAAAATCCAGTTCTGATGATGGTATCTTGGAGAAATGGAGGGTACTCTTCAAATTTTATAGGCAAACTTGAAGCAATTTGGCTACTGATTTGAAGTTGGTTACAACTTTGTTTTTAAAGTCAATTATTGTATTTAGTCACGTTCGAAACTCGGCCTCCTTTCCTCTTTATTTCCCACGTCACTCGCCGAGTGTGTGACGGGGGTAGTGGACAAGTAACAATGCTCACCATCCTTGTCCGCCAGCATGTCCGCGAACTGCCCGCAAGCGTCCGCGCTCCACGCGCTGCGGTGCAGGCAGCGCAGCGCGCCGCGCAGGTAACGTCGGACCAGCTGTACAGACAGGGACAATATTCAGTTGGGTTTATTTATTTAATCGTATGGCATACATTATTTTACTTACAATGGGCCTCATAAGAAGGCTCAAAGTCACCCAAAGGGCAATGGAGAGGGCTATATTGGGAGTTTCTCTGCATGATCGCATCAGAAATGAGGCTATCCGCAGCAGAACCAAGGTAACCGATATAGCCCTCCAAATCGCTAAACATAAGTGGCAGTGGGCGGGGCACATTGCACGTAGAACCGATGGCCGTTAGGGCAGAAATGTCCTCGAGTGGCGACCACGTACCAAAAGGCGCGACGTTGGTAGGCTATTTTTATTTTACTATTTCGTCATCCCATCTTATTTTTGTCTAGGAACCTCTTTTTCTTAGGCGCGGCGTGGGTAGGCCCCACAAGGTGGACTGATGACCTGGTAAAGGTCGCGGGAGTCCGCTGGATACGGGTGGCGCAGGACCGGCTATTGTGGCACTCTTTGGGGGAGGCCTATGTCCAGCAGTGGACGTCTTTCGGCTGATATGATGATGATACATTATTGGGCCTTTGAGTTTGTCACTTTTTAGTACCACCCAGGACACACGTGCAGGGTTGTGGTAGGTAGCTCCTGCGGACGCAAGTGACAGTTGTCCCCGCTTTGTCAAGTGAGTGGGCAACTCGACTGTTAGAGGTTCTTAAGCCGCCCGAAGGCCTCTAACTCGGCTTAACGACTACTATCATAAACAGCAACTGCTTAGCATGCCTTCCAAAGCCTTCAGTTGGGTAATACAGCTTATTCATTGTCTAAATAATGTGTTTAGTTTTTTTATCTACACCCGTATCATAAATCCTCTATAATGTGTTTGGAAACCATATACAAGGTGTTCATGACAATTTCGTTAATTGCAAGGGGGCATTGTTTAGATCAAATAAAGTAATTTTTTCCAAGAAAGTGGTATCTTCTTACTGTTATCAAGATATTCAATGTTTAATTTTATCAGTTTTGCAAATTTAACCAGTGTAATAACAGCTTTTTAAATTTTGTAAGGTTCCTATACACTACAAGAAGGTTTACAAAGTGAGTTTGATCGATATTACATATTTTTTACATACATATTTTTTATTTCATGTGATTCAAGACCCTTGCACAATAAGACAATAACCGTTAATGCTACATTAAATGAATTTGTACAAAAATTAAAAAAAAAAAAAAAAAAATCTCAAGAAATGCTTATGCTAACTTGTTTCTGTGAATGTACTCTGCAATATGCCGAAGTTAACGGAAATTCCCGGGAGCACGCTGTATAATGACCACCAATATTGCAACCAGTAACGTAACACCAACGTTTGATCTGTGCCAGTGTTATTATAATGTATGAAAAATCAATGATTTGCTGCGTCTCGGTGTGCGTGCGCTGTCGTGCTTAGTTCTGAAGGCGATTATCGCATAGGGTCAAACACTCACCATCATGAACTTGTCGATCCGATGCTGGTCGATGCCGAACCACTCAGTAGCCAGCATCCTGAAGCCAGCCCTGACCAGCAGCATGGCGTTGGACAGCTGCTCCGCGGGGAACAGGTCCAGGATGCCTGCAATGCTTTCGCAGAGGTCCTCCTGCATAGTTAAATGAGATAGTTGAATTTTAATTACTGCGAGTGTTGCTTTTTATTTCTTCAAAAGAAAGAGGAAAAAAAAATATGCCTAGTGACGAAAATCCCATTCAAATATCTAAAAAAATTACGAAGCTACAACCGTTTTAATGTTACTTGTTAGAGAGAGAAAACGCTAGGGGATCGTGATGTCACGATCCCCGAGCGTCATAGTAAAAACCGGCCAAGTGCGAGTCAGACTCGCGCACGAAGGGTTCCGTACCATTATCAATAAAAATATTTATTTTATTTTGTTTTTAGTATTTGTTGATTATGCAGAACGCCTGACTATGCACCCTAATCCCCTGGCAAAGCAACTCCTACAGCCTGTTCTTACTCAGATGCGACTAAAGAGAAATGTGTGTTTGTGAAAGGACAGTAGAGGCACTGGCCACTACGCCTACAAGTCACTAAATCACTTGTTGTCAACAAATCAGCTTATAGTCTCGCGACTGATCGCCGATTAACCTAAAAAAATAAAAGCGGCCAAGTGCGAGTCGGACTCGCACATGAAGGGTTCCGTTAAATAAATTGCAGTTTACGATTTATGACGTATTAAAAAAAAACTACTTACCAGATCTCGTTCAAACCAATTTCCGGTGGAAGTTTGCATGGTAATGTACATCATATATTTTTTTGAGTTTTATCAATCTCTTATTTTAGAAGTTACAGGAGGGGGGACACATTTTACCACTTTGGAAGTGTCTCTCGCGCAAACTATTCAGTTTAGAAAAAAATGATCTTAGAAACCTTAATATCATTTTTGAAGACCTATCCAATGATACCCCACACATATAGGTTTGATGAAAAAAAAATTTTTGAGTTTCAGTTTTGTGTATGGGGACCCCTAACACTTAATGTTTTTTTTCGATTTTTGTGTAAAAATCTTAATGCGGTTCACAAAATACATCTAGATACCAAGTTTCAACATTATAGCTCTTATGGTTTCGGAAAAAAATGGCTGTGACATACGGACGGACAGACAGACAGACGGACAGACATGACGAATCTATAAGGGTTCCGTTTTTTGCCATTTGGCTACGGAACCCTAAAAATCAGTATCAGTGAGATACAGCCTGGTGACAGACAGACAGACGGACAGACGGACGGCGGAGTCTTAGTAATAGGGTCCCGTTTTACTCTTTGAGTATGGAACCCTATAAATGACAATCGTTTCATATGAAGGTGCGTTTTGCGGAAAAGAGACAAAACATACCCCCTCTTAAAACTTGTCACAAAGTTATAAGTGTGGACACTTATAACTTTGTGATTATTTAAGCTCTTGCTTTGCTTTTTTCTCCATTTGACTACATTTTTGATCCTTTTTCGAGAAAATACAACATTATTGATTATTTTATTTAGTGTCTAGTGTTGGGCAAAACGTAATTGAATTACTAATTAATAATTACAATTACAAAAAGTAATTGCAATTACAAATTATGATTACAGGGAAAATGAAATTATAATTATAAGTTTCAATTACAATTACAAAATGTAATTATTAATTGAATTAATAATTACATTTTGCAATTAATTACTTATTAAATTACAAATTACTTTTGTTTTATTAAGAGTGTATGAGTGTAATAACTTTGTTTTCGAAGAGCTTTGCAAGGTTTAACTTGAAATGAAAAAAAAATTTATACGTGTTGTATGCAACTAATTTTACATTTTTATATCTGTCCGGTCTAACCTAACAACAGTATTAGTTTTGTGGTTCAGTCAATTCAAATAAATATAAATATAGGTACACACATTTATTGTTTTGATTATTACATCATTGCAATCAGACCAAGTAAACACGTATGCTTCTCATTGTTTATAAAAAAAGTTGACTTAAAGTAATTTAGTAATTTAATTTACAAATAAATGTAATTACAAATTACAAAGTAATTTCAATTACATGAAATTTTAATTACATTCAATTTAATTAACGTAATTGAATTAATAATTGTATAATTAAATTACAAAAAGTAATTAATTACGCCCAACACTGGTGTCTACATCCCTACTATATCAGCTTTAGAGTTATACGAATTATAACAGCAAGACTCAGATATTACGGCGACGTAGGCTCACGGCCCTCTCTCCCTCTCACTGAGCATAAGCGTGAACGAGATGGAAGTGCGTGTTCAGAAGCATGGATATCATGTATTTAAATTTTAATTTTTTGTGTTTAAATAAATAACAAAGTAATACCTAAGTTCCCTCAAACATAATATTGCCAATTTTTAGAACCAATTTTAATATGTTTAGCTTTCGTCCATAATTTGTTACGAATTTTTTAAGTGTATTTTAGACCTATGTTCGTGATTTTTTTTCATCAAGTAAAGTCAAAAAGTCAGGATTCGAATAGCTGTTGTCCCTCGAGAAAGGCCTCAAGATTGCTAACTAAATTTAGGGTAGCGGTATCATGATCCAAACAAGCGCTGCGACTTTTTAAAAATCCGTTTTCTGAGCTCACATCACCTTAAAAGTAGTTTGAAAAACACTAAAGTGTGAATGAATACCTGAACAAGAGGCTTGTCCGACATCCACACAGCATAGAACAAGCCTTTCCACACTCTTGTGAAGTCATCTTCCTTGAATTCTGAAAACCAACATACAATACAAGATTCACTTTCATCATCATCCTCCTAGCGTTATTATTCCCGGTTGTGCCCCTAAAGGAGCCCGGGGTCCGCTTTGACACCTAATCCCAAGATTTGGCATAGGCACTAATTTTACGAAAGCGACTGCCATCTGACCTTCCAACCCAGAGGAAAAACTAGACCTTATTGGGATTAGACCGGTTTCCTCACGATGTTTTTCCTTCACCGAAAAGCTAACGGTAAATATTCCGTACATAAGTTCCGGAAAACTCATTGGTACGAGCCGGGATTCGAACCCACGACCGCCGCTTGACAGCCGCATGCCTGAACCACTAGGCTACCGTAGCTAATACAAGATTCACTTTATTATTCCAAAATATAGCAGCCTATTACCCGCTTTTATTGTTTCAAGTATTGATATTTTTTTGTATATAAAAGAGTTCAAACATGAAACAATGAATTTTTTGATGTAACTGGAGACCGAAGAGTTGGTGGTATTCTCGTGCGCGAGTATCACGACGCATCAGCATTGCAATTTAGCGAGGAAATGCCGCCAGCATCCACGGTACAATGCCTCGAGGGCCTTTTTTGGATTTAACTTAGTTTTCATTTAATTTAGTTAATTGCCATCCTGTATATACTTGAGAAAATGCATGTTATGAAAATATTGTTCATTTCAATGCATCGTTTATTTTGTTTTTAGGTTATGTTACCCCGTGACAAACTTACACATAAACCCGCTTTAAAAATCAATTTTGTAATTAAAATGTTTAATAAACATACCATAATTCTTTTCAAAACAGCTAATAAGCCATTTTTTCAGTGCCTTTAACACCCGATCGCGAGTTTTCTTCTCATTACCAGAAAGCAATCTGGCGAATTTGATTTCTTGCGCGACCACAATCACTTGTTGTTTCTTGGACTTGTCTATTGGTTTTTTCTTGATTTTCCGTTTTTTCTCGTTAGTTTTATCGGCGACTTTCATTTTTATTGATAAAACTGGTCAGTTGTTTGGGCAGACGCGTGCGAATCTCGAATTTTACCCGAGTCGCGAGTTGTGCGTCGTGCGTCGTGGTCTATTTCTTGACATTGACAGACATATAATGTTGCCAGTTGCAATTCAAAAGCATGTGAATTTAAATGTTTCAACCTCACATTTTATAAAATAGGCATGTATTTTTCTATTAAATATTTTTTATTTATTGGAGACTAGATTATATTCCACTGCTTGATCACATCGGGATAAAGTAAATACTTGATTGAACCGAGATAATGAAGAGAAACACGGATGAATAATAAAGATGGTTTTAAACCTAGACGTTTTAAAATGTTTTGGATTATATAAGCTTACTTTCCTAATATATCTGCATTAAAAAGCGGCCAAGTGCGAGTCGGACTCGCACATGAAGGGTTCCGAAAAATATATTGCGGTTTACGATTTATGACGTTTTAAAAAAAAGTACTAACTAGATCTCGTTCAAACCAATTTTCGGTGGAAGTTTGCATGGTAATGTACATCATATATTTTTTTTAGTTTTATCATTCTCTTTTTTTTTTTTTTTTATTTCAGTTCTGAGTATGGGGATCCCCAAAACTTACTGGTTTTTCTCGATTTTTGTGTGAATATCTTAATACGGTTTACAGAATACATCTATTTACCAAGTTTCAACAGTATAGCTCTTATAGTTTCGGAAAAAAGTGGCTGTGACATATGGACGGACAGACAGACAGACATGACGAATCTATAAGGGTTACGTTTTTTGCCGTTTGGCTACGGAACCCTAAAAACCAAATATCACGAAGCTACAAGTAACAATTTTACATATCTAAAGTGGCAGCATTGAGGCTCTTGGCCTTTAGATACTGTATCCATATAGGTCCATGGTATGCATGGTCACGACAGGATGAAATAAGTAAATAAAATGTAACTTCATGAAATCCAGTCATCAAAATTGGGTTGGATGGCATCGGACTCTTCTCGCATATTTCAAAGGTTCAATGAAACAAAATTTAAAAATATGAATATATTTCAATATATAAGAATAACAATAATCATTATACAATATTAGGCACATTATACAGCATTAATTCCATTTATTAGACCATTTGAAAATTAAAACAATAACTTATTATAAAAATCTCATAAATTAACATGGAATGTCACAAAGCCTAACAAAATTAAGACTTTTTTTGTGAAAACTACTTGTGATTTTAACATTTAGTCACTCATTTAATAATAATGATTTTACATAATAAAATTCCGACTCTATAATAGCTTAATTATAGCATATTTTAACCAGACAGCCTCAATTTTCAAAAAATATCCTTCATATGCGAACACCTCAAATATAATATAAACTTTTAGAAAGTAGCTCAGTATTTTTTTTTGTTAAAAAGTAGCAACCCAAGTTATGGTATAACAGAAAACAGCGATTGCAATACACAATGAGTATTATTGCAATATTTTAATGACAACATTATTGCGATACTCACAATAGGGAACTTGATTCTTTTTATTTTATTACGAAAATCAAAAGTATAATCCAGCATTAAAACAACTGTAGCATTAAAACTTTCTTATAATTTCTTTTTCTGATGTTATATGCATTTGAAGTCTGCACGCGCCGGCACCCCCCCGAATACGCTCTATATTAAACGGGCTTATGCTATGACGTCACAGCATATATTCCCGGCGCGTTTACTATAGCGTTCATTAATTTTCAATTATCTCCACAAAATTTGCGTTTAACTCTATACTTGTCATATAAAATATCATTTCTAATTCAATACTCTATGTAACTGTTATGTTATTTTATCGAAATAATAATAAAAAAATTCGTCATTTTAACGTGAGATAAAACTAATCCAATAGTTTTTTTTCTTTTGTATGATATCTCTACGTATATCCGCATCGATTGAGTGCAATTTATTCGAAATAGAAGTCCCATGCAAGTTCCCCATTGTATTGATAAGTTGCTTCAATGTGAGGCATCGCGTCATAACTTACATATGTGTCGCTTAACTTCAAATTCAGATAAATCCACTCTAACCACTTCCGAGAGAATTGAAATAAAGTGATAATAACGTTAATATGGTGATGTGAAAGGCAGTATTTCTTTTATTATGGCTAAACCATTAAATAAAGCCATCCTGTTCGGCAAATTCAGCATTAAAACCATCCATTCTTTACAAAAAATCAAATTTTGATTGGATTTACTTTCATTTGATATAATCGATTGTAATTTATCTATCTTTGAAAAAACTCAATGTGGATTTGTATAATTTTGATTTAAAAGACCTGGATTTATCTGGATTTGAAAAAAATACGATAAGGAATTGTCAGCCATGTTGAACAAACTTCTTTCGCTGATTGGCTTGGATGGACTTACCTACATTTGAAAAAAAAACTGTCATATGGATATATCTGATTTTGATAAAATATTATGATTTTAACTGTATTTTTCTCAAAAACTAGACAAAATTATAATAAACCGATTAAATTATAACAAAACTAGTTTTTTACCCTTTTATTTCATACCAAAATCTTAAAAAATGTCAGAATTGGATTTACCCGAGTTTGAAGTTAAGCGACTCATATATATAAGTTATGTTATGACGAATATTTGAGATTATTTGAATTAGCCGAATTGCATCAAAGTAGACCATTCAAACAGCAACTTTACCGTCCATGGCAGAAGATTCCATTTCTAATGAGTTAAAGTCGAGACCACATTAAAGATTCTCAACCATTGCATTCGCTGCCAATAGGTGTGTTCTATATTGCACGTAGAAGTAATGGCCGTTGGGGCGGTGCAGTTCTCTCATGGCGACCACGCGCGGCGTGGGTAGGCCCCCCACAAGGTGGACTGATGACCTGGTAAAGGTCGCGGGAGTCCGCTGGATGCGGGTGGCGCGAGACCGGTCATTGTGGCACTCTTTGGGGGAGGCATATGTCCAGCAGTGGACGTCTTTCGGCTGATATGATGATGATGATGATGAAAGTCGAGACCACATTAAAGATTCTCAACCATTGCATTCTCTGCCAATATGTCTGTCCACACTAGACGCATGCTCAGCCGAGCGGCTCCCCGAGCCGTCCACACGCTCGCCCACATGCTCGGCCACATGCGCTCGGTCGAATTTGCTCGCCGAGCGACGTCCACACTGAGCGCGCACGCTAGGGCGAGCCGCGCTCGGCTGAGCATGCGTGCAGTGTGGACACACCTATTGAAAGAAACCATTTGTATATGAGAATGTAGGTATAATAATTTGACATACAGTGGTGACGTGGCGTCACTGGCTTGTCTTCTTATTCTCTAACCGACTTCAAAAAAGGAGGTCCTCAATTCGTCTGTATGTTTTTTTTAATGTGTAATTTATGTACCGATTTGAAAAAAAATTTTCTTTGTTTGGAAGCATGTACTTCCAGATTGGTCCCATTGTCACTAAAATCCAGTTCAGAGGGCCTACCGCGAAAGGCATTCGAAGTTTTCCCTCTCTGTCACACTTACGAGTTCGTACATAAGTGCGACAGAGAGGGAAAACTTAGAATGCCGTTCGCGGTAGGCCCTCTGGTGATGGGATCCTGGAGAAATCGAGGGAACTCTTTACATTTTACAGGCAAACTTGTAGCAATTTGTCTACTGATTTGAAGTCGGTTAAAACTTTGAAAAGTAAATTATTTTATCTATCCAAATATCATAAACCCTCCATGATGCGTTCAAGAACCGCACATTATGACCACCATAAAAATAGACTGTTTTGTTAGAACAAATTTCTTATCTGTGAAAATGTTATTATTGCTAAATAATAACATCGTTTTCGATAATATTATTTCATTTAAATTTCGAACATCTCTGAAAAACAAAGAAATTTGATTTGACCTCTATTCTAATATCAGTCGAGATGACGTTTAGTTCGAAATGAATTGTCAATTTGCATACAAATTTGATGAATGTCGCACGTAAGTAAGATATCAAACGATATGACAGTTGAGGTCGACTCTAGTTTGTCTCTGAATTAAGAAAAAACTATGACAGCTGCCAGAAAACAACGCCGCGACGCCGGTCATAATATGCGGCTCCTGAATGCATCATGGAGGCTTATGATATGTGGATAGATAAACTAGTGTGTGTAACTGTACATAATTAGGCATTAAAACACTCGTGTGATGTTATTATGAAACTTGCCTGCGGCTCGTTTCATAAACCCACACTCGTGTTTAATGCCCTTCATTATGTACCAGTCACATAAACTACTAATAATACCACATCGTTGGCAAATATACGCCCGCCTGACATTCCAGCCCCATTATTCTGTTGCTTGTTTTAACACCACCCACAAATATATCATGAAGCTGCGATTAATAGAAACCAAGCGTACCCAGAGGTCTTCTTACTTCCGAACAACAGTCCAGGGGTGACATGCGCGTTGCCGTACTGTTGGTTTAGTCATCGTCGTCGAACAACGATAATGGGTCCACGAATACGGGTTCTGCTGCCTTGGTCTCCTTAGTGGGCGCGACCCGCCCTGCGGGCTTGACTTCTGAAAGATACAATAGGGGTCATCATCAGATCAGCCGAAAGACGTCCACTGCTGGACATAGGCCTCCCCCAAAGAGTGCCACAATGGCCGGTCCTGCGCCACCCGCATCCAGCGGACTCCCGCGACCTTTACCAGGTCATCAGTCCACCTTGTGGGGGGCCTACCCACGCCGCAACAATAGGGGTGTAGACTCAAAATTTATTATTTCTTCAAAAGAAAGAAAAATAAAAAAATATGCCTAATGGTAATGACGAAAATCCCATTCAAATGTCTCAAAAAATGGCGAAGCTACAACCGTTTTAATGTTACTTGTTAGAGAGAAAATGCTCCGGGATCGTGACGTCACAATCCCCTAGCGTCATAGTAAATGACAATCGTTTCATATGAAGGTGCGTTTTGCGGAAAAGGAACAGAACATACCCCCTCTTAAAACTTTGGATGCTTACAACTTTGTGATTAATGAAAAAATTAAATTCTTTTCTTTAATCGAAAGTCTTGTGTATGAGATGTTTCTTTAGCTACAATTTGATACTGCAAGTACCGTTTACAAGCAATTAAATTGAAATAAAAACGGCCAAGTGCGAGTCGCACTCGCGCACGAAGGCTTCCGTACCATTATGTATAAAAACCCCTTCGGCCGTCTACGTAACCGGGGTTTCGTAACCTGGTTACGATCGAAGCTTTTTTTTTACTCCTCGGTAACTAGCTTCGGTCACGCACTTTGTTTTACTCGTGCGTAACTAGCTTCGGACAAGGACTTACTTTACTTTTACGTAACTGGCCTATGTTTCTGGAGTTAGGCAATTTTTTTTTAAATAATTCTTTTACTTACCTATCCCAAGTTAGCTCAGCTCAGTGTGTGCTTGTTTTAAAGTTAAAATAAACAAATAAAATACAAACGATTATATTTTTGGATAGCAAAATTATTTATTCATAGTTAACTAAAACATCAAAATATCTTGGTTACTATTATACGCACAAACACACACACACACACTATCTATATTATTTCTTGCAGTGTATTTACAATCGGCAATAGGAAACCTAATTTCATTATCCTAATAATATCATCGCAGTGCGTTCGGTTAAAATCAATTAAGTTATCTTCCGCCTGGACTATTTCCTCCCAGTCCTGGGTACGTTGGATATGGTAATGACACACACGCGTGCCCGGGGAAATATATAGATTCCTTTTAATCAACATTTTAGCTTTTAAAGCGTCAGGAATTGCACGTAATGTCATTAAAGGGCATCCACCAAAGATACAGGCGTTTCTATTTTCCGGCGTCCTCGTTAAATTTGATGAATTTTCAAAAGTATCCATTGTAATGACCAGAACAGATTTGATGACAGATGACTAGATTTTTTATTGACAGTTAATGATGACTGATTCTTTAAAAAAAAAATCATCCCAAGATAAAAAAGAGGACTGATAGGTAAGATAGGTAGCAATTTGACGTCCTCTCCTCTTTAATCTTATTTCTACCTCTTCACATCGTCAGGTGACATGCAAAACTCACTAACTAACATCATTAAAATTATTGGATACTAAACTCTGTTACAAGTGTAATAAAGTTGGTTGTTACTATAAATTTTTGAGTGTACTTAGTGAGTTTTGCTTGTCACCCGACGACATACAAAATTAGAGTCAAATAACACTATCAATTAGAAACATTTATTCTTTAAATTAGGTTAAAAATTAACAAAATAAACTTATTAATGCATTTAATTCTCATCTAAAAATAACGAAATTTGAGTTTTAGTTAAGATATCTCTTTGTATTGAAAATCAAAATAAAAAAGCATAAGGAGCAACTATTTCAACGCAGTGACCTACTGTGATTTGCCCACTTTTTAATTCATTATTTGCACACTCAATTTCAGTGTCGATTTCAAGATAGCGTTTCGACTTTTTGTTTTTGGTTTTGAACATGTCACTGACTTTCGTCTCCTTGATTAAAATTTCCAGCAAATTAGCAACTGTATTATTTTTTTGTCCAACGAAACGATTAATACGACTGTGCCATCCTTCCAAATTATTCGTTGTTCTTATTTGCTCTTTGCTACAACAACAGGTTTTGTTAAAATTTGTTTTCTCTAGCCACTCAGATTTGAAATACTTGTTGAATGTTTTAACGTCATCACCCGCTGGACTCCTACGCATAACGTACTTAATGCCGCTACCAGCAAATTCTTCTGGCAAGCGTGCAACTCCGGCACACCTGGACACATGACGCTTCTTTACGGGGGTTGCCATTTTTAATTTCTTGGCCATTCTAAATAGGCATCTATTAAAATGAAAATAACAGCCTTTTACTTTTATGCCTTTATACACGTGTGCAACTGCTTTCATTGCTGCCTTTTCAAAGTCCATGGTTATTTTTGAAGGTTTCCAGTCCTTAAATACGGATTTAATAAGCGTGAAAAGGGTTTTATATGTTTTTTGTTTTTTGTTAGGTAATAGGCAGTAAATTAGGGGAATCACAGTTTTGCTGGTTTGGTTATATCCATGTATCGAATATAATTGCTTGAAAATCTTTGGACAAGATTTAAATGTGCCATCACACAATATATGGTCGTAGCTAGCAATGAGGACCCGCACATCTTCACGACAGAATATAAGGATTCTTTCACCATCACTTCCTTCACCCACATAATCCGCTAACAGAAAATTTTCAAGAAATTTTTTTGGTACTATGACTTCAAATGCTGACGAAAAACGTACCTTAGGCACACCCAATACTCTATTTCGATTGTTAAATAGACCTGTTTTGATATTACTGAAATGTGGTATTTCAGCCATCATGTGTACACCCTCTGTTTCTAGTTGGTATACCATTGTGTCATATTGCTTTTGGATGGAATTAAAGTTTGATCCAGTTATGTCTTTAAGCTTATCTAATTCCTTTAATACTCTATTTTGTGCCCGGTTGGGTACACAATCTTCATTATGTGGTTTCGTCTTTTGTTCCACTACTTCGTTCGTCTCGGTTACAGTAATACTACCTTTGCAACCGTGATCATAATTACAACACAGCCAAAATGATTCCTTCTTGTAAATTTTCCTTCGATGATATTTATGTCCTTCATGTAGAATGGCAACACCTCCCCTACGCGTTGAGATAAACTCAATTTTTCGCAACGACATATTGTTCAGAACACTTACTGCTGATGTTATTAACGAGTAGCACGCAGCTAAACAGATTTATTTAATAACGTTATTCTCACTGACCCGATGCACTTTTTATCACTGTCATATATGACGCAGTCATAATCATATCTAATGGCTGACGTATTGTTTATATTTAGAGAATTAGAATAGAAACCGGCCAGCATATCCAGAAAATTTTGCAAAAATATAAAGAAGTTTTCATGTAAATAATAGGATTATTTACAAAAATTGCCTAACTCCAGAAACATAGGCCAGTTACGTAAAAGTAAAGTAAGTCCTTGTCCGAAGCTAGTTACGCACGAGTAAAACAAAGTGCGTGACCGAAGCTAGTTACGGAGGAGTAAAAAAAAAGCTTCGATCGTAACCAGGTTACGAAACCCCGGTTACGTAGACGGCCGAAGGGATAAAAACGACAAAAAAAACACGGTTGTTCGATGGGAGCCCCCTTAAACATTTATTTTATTTAGTTTTTTAGTATTTGTTGTTATAGAGGCAACAGAAATACATCTTCTGTGACAATTTCAACTGTCTAACTATCACGGTTCATGAGATACAGCCTGGTGACAGACAGACGGATGGACAGCGGAGTCTTAGTAAAAATTAATTAGCTTACCTTTAACTGTTTTGGTCCCAAACAAATCGTCGCCGTCCTCATCATCGCCGAATAGACTTTTATCCTTTTTATTTATTAATTTAGTTTTACTCTTAAATAAATCATCTTCATCACTCAAATCGTCTAGAATCGACTTATTTACTTTTTCTTCTTTAACCGGCTTTTCTTCAATAGTTTCTTTCACTGTTACTTTCCTTTGAGCTACAGTTTGGTTGAAATTATCTTCAAAATTTGATTTTACAGGAAAATCATCGAATATATTATGACTTTCTTTAGCATTTCTGTCTTTTGTTTTATAAAGTTTACCCAACGTGCCTATTCCCTTGTTTCTAAATAGACTATCTTCATCTGAACTTATATTTGACTTTAAAACTGGTTTAACTTCTTTGGTGGTTTTCGGGCTAAAGAGATCATCGTCAGAGTCTAAAAATTGTTTCTTGTCTTTCACTATTTGTGTTGTTTTAGTTGTTGGTGCATTTCTAAATAGTTCTTCATCCGAATCAATATTAGGATCATTGATTGTATTTATTGTTGATGGTTTTTTAGTAGTTCGCTTGAACAAATCATCGCTATCATCTGAATCTAAAAATGATTTCCTTTCAGACTCTTTACTAACACTCTCATTATTTATTTCGTTTATCATATCGACTTTTTCATTGGACGCTAAATGGGTGTTCTCTTCACTTCTAACTTTATTGGCAGTATCAATTTCATCCTTCGCTACATTAGTCGTATTAGTAGATTTCTTGAAAATATCATTATCACCAGACTCAACAGACGACTTTCTTTCGATAGAAGTTTGTTTATTATCATTTGTTAAGTTAGCATGTTTATCAATATTCTGATCCGGTTTTTTAAATAATTCTTCATCTGAATCAACTATGTTTAGATGTTTCTTAGTATATTCTGTTTCATTATTAGCTGATGTCCCGAAAATGTCATCGTCATTCAGAATATACACAGTCTTCACGATTTTTTCTTTAACTTCCTTTTTCGTACTGTTGTCATTGGAACTGTCGAAACTTGAATCAGTAAAATCAATGGCTGATTTCCTGGCAGCTTCTTGTCTAGCCCTTCTAGTAGATGGGCGTCTTTTAACTTGTATTTTTGCTCTTTCTTTGGATGCT
Organism: Epinotia brunnichana; assembly: GCA_963854355.1. Classification (NCBI taxonomy): domain Eukaryota; kingdom Metazoa; phylum Arthropoda; class Insecta; order Lepidoptera; family Tortricidae; genus Epinotia; species Epinotia brunnichana. Next base: position 1,890,077 of record OY977963.1, on the reverse strand, counting down.
TTGTTATTTAATAATTCGGGATCATCAAAACTGATCGATTTTACCATTTTGGGTTCAATTTTGTCGGTTTTATGTAACTCTTCATTACTGGCTGTTTGCTCTTGTTTGATTTGTACGTTTTCCACTTGTTTCTTTTTGGGAGATGCCCCTGGTAACAGTGAATTAACATTAATGTTTATATTCATCGGTTTCAGTTTTCCGATCTTTTTAAGTTCTTTACTAGAATTGTCTGTTGCATCTTGACCGTTTTGGCTTAGGGCATCAATATTCTCTACAGGTTTTTCAACAATATTATTAGAATTTATCGATTTTGGTAGAAAATCATCAGCTTTACCTAATGTTGGATGCAAATCATCTGATTGTTGAAAAGACTGTACAACTTCTTCATTTTTACTAGATTTTTGAGTGAAATCTACATCTATAGCTGGCGGTTCATCATTGAAAATGCCGAATCTTTCCTCGGTAGGACTAAAATCTGGTTTTTCATCAGTTATAACATCATTTTTCTTGAAAAACAGAGCCTCGTCATCGGAATCGTCATCGAAAAGTGCGTTGACGTTTTTAGACTTTTTAGGTTCTTTAGGTTTTTCAAAAACTGGCGGTACATCATCAAAAATGTCAGAGAAAATATCATTTTTGTTAACTGGTGTTGTAAATAAATAGGGACTTTGTGGTTCTTTTGTTGTTTTAGATGTTTCTTCTTTTTTGTTGCTATTATCACTAATATTAGGTATGTTTGGTTTACTTCTAAACAAATCGTCATCAGAATCAATAAAAATGCCTTGTGCTTCTGGTTCTGTGGGTGTTTTTTCATCCTCTGATGCTATCCTTGTAGTTCTTAAAATGTTTTCTTTAAAAACTGTTTGTTCTCTTGGTTTAACAATCATTTCGCAAATTTTCTCGCTACTTTTATTATTCTGAGAGTCTTGTGTAAGGCTTTTAGTGTTATTTGTATTATTTTTAGCAATTACATTGGTCGCGTTCGATTCGTCCTCATCAAAACTGTCATGGCTAGCTTCAGGTGTTGACTCTTTGGGAAATTCCGGAAGAGGAACTTCATCATCGTTTAAATCGTTGTTTATACTGTCTATTACTGTAGGAATTTCAGGTACTTCTTTCGATTTTAAATGATCACTCTCGATCTTCACTGAATTAATGGTATCAGGTTTTTCTTTTCCTTTATCGTTTTTCTTGGCTGGTGTAGCAAACACTTGATTATTCTCCTTCTTTTGTGAAGCTAAATCACTGTTTTGAGTAAGATTTGGTTTTACTTCATTAATAATTTTCTTATCTTTGAATAGTTCGTCATCCGAATCAAACAACGTTTTCTTACTAATTTCCGTTACTTTACTGGTATTTTTGGTAACTCCTACTTTTGGTTTTGACGCGTTTTTGGAAAATAACCTGTCATCTTCATCGTCATCGAATAAATCATCTGTTAGTTTATATTCAACGGGTTTTTCTGTGTGACTTATATTTTGTTTCACATCTTTAGTGACATTTGTAAATATCCCATCGTCACTATCCGAATCGAAAAGGCTTTTAGTTTCTTTGATTTCTTTAATAACTTTATTTTCTTTTTTACTATTATTCTTATCAAGTTTCGGTGCAACATCAGCAAAGAGGTCTGTCTTTGCATTGCTTTTAACTTTTTCTACTTTTGGTGTTACATCAGGAAACAAATCAGATTTTTCATTAGCCACTGCTTTCTCTTTTCTACTATCTTTCTTAACTTTCGATATTTCAGCAAATAAGTCATCATCATCACTAAACAATGATTTCTCATTCTTCTTAGTTTCTTTAACCTGTACATTCACGATATCACTAGAGAATATATCATCGATATCATCAAATATATCACTGAATATATCTTTCTTTTTAACTTCTTTTGGTTGAACCACGTCTGGTTGAACTACATCTCTAGTCTGTACAGTTTTAGCATTGTTCTTATTAAGTTTCTCAGATTTAGCAAAGAGATCATCAAAAATATCTCTCTCTTTCTTAACCTCTTGTACCTTTTTTACAGGTACTTCTTTGACCACTTTGACTTCTTCAGTGTTGCTTTCGTCGCCGGAAGTAGAGGATTTCCGGCGGTTCCGTTTCAAGATGGCCGCTCCTATGCTCTCGGCGTGCTTATTGGTACCGAATAAGGAGATACCGCCAACTGGTTTCTGGAAAAATTATAAATACATACAAATTATCATTGATGAACGAAATATAATTAAAATGTACTTCATTACTTGAAATATTGCATTTAATGTCACTTTACTAATGGGTGTGGCAGAGAAACTGTTATTCTAACATAATAGTAATACAAGAATGTCATCTATCATCCTTCTGTCGTTGTTCCCGGTTGTTTCCTATAAACCGGTTGTATACTATCACAGACCGATCAACGTTAAATATGACGCCGGCAGCTGTCATTCCGTAGAATTTGTCAAATTTTCCTTACATTCCCATTTTAATCCAACCCAACCTTAGTCCCAAGATTTGGCCTAGGCACTAGTTTTACGAAAGCTGCCTTCCCAGATGAAAAAATTGACCTTGTTGGGATAATCCTAGTTTCCTCAGTAACACAGGAATCGATACTAATATTATAAATGCGAAAGTGTGTCTGTCTGTCTGTTACCTCTTCACGCTTAAACCGCTGAACCGATTTAGATGAAATTTGGTATAGAGATAGTTTACGTCCCGGGGAAGGATATATGATAGTTTTTATCCCGGATATCATCCCCTAAGGGGGTGAAATGTGGGGTGAAAGTTTGTATGGAGGTATGATATTAAACGAGTTCCACCCGGACGGCGTCGCGGGCAGAAGCTAGTGAATTTATAATTTAACTAAATCATAGCGAATCGCTAAACTTAAGTGGCAGTGGGCGGTGCACATTGCACGTAGAACCGATGGCCATTGGGGCGGAAAGGTTCTCGAGTGACGACCACGTAACGGCTTGCGCGGCGTCGGCAGGCCCACAACGTGGACAGATGACCTGGTAAAGGTCCGCTGGATGCGGGTGGCGCAACCGGTCATTGTGGCACTCTTTGGGGGAGGCCTATGTCCAGCAGTGGACGTCTTTCGGCTGATAATGATGATGATGATAGCGAAATGGTTACCTTGACGCTGTCATCCGATTGTATTGCGACTGGTTTCGGAGCCTCTGTTACTTCCGGTTCCGAATCTTCGAAGAGGGGAGGCTTGTCTATGATTTGGTTTGTTTGAACCTAAAAAAGGAAAACTAAATGTTACTACAATATCAAATAATCAAACATTTATTCTGCAAATAGGCCACAAGGGCACTTATACATGTCAATTAATAATTTACAATAAAAAATATATAAATCTTACAACAATAATAGGGGTGTAGACACTAAATAAAATAACCAAAAATTTTGCATTTTTTCGAAAAAGGATTAAAAATGTAGTCAATGGAGAAAAAAACAACGCAATAAATTAAATAATCACAAAGTTATAAGTGTCCAAAGTTTTAAGAGGGGGGTATGTTCTGTCCCTTTTCCGCAAAACGCACCTTCATATGAAACGATTGTCATTTACTATGACGCTAGAGGATCGTGACGTCACGATCCCGGAGCGTTTTCTCTCTCTAGCAAGCAACATTAAAACGGATGTAGCTTCGTAATTTTTTGAGATATTTGAATGGGATTTTCGTCAGCAGGCATAATTTTTTGCCTTCTTTCTTTTGAAGTAATAATAAATTATGAGTCTACACCCCTATTATTTGGAAGATGCAGTTTAACAAAACTAAATGTCACTAAATGAAAACAATATTACAAAAAACTATCCTTAAAGGTCTCTATCAGAATTAACAAGAAGTTTGTGATATCATTTTATATCCCAGAGATGTATAAGGTCTCTGAGCGTCCAGATACAATTAATTATTATTATTTTAATGATCTTAGAGATGTATACAGTCTTTAAGCGTCTACACACAAAAATAGGTACATTAGTAATATATCTACTGTGGAAGTCAAATATGATCTAAATAAACAGTCTGTGAACAAAAGCTCACTGAAGCATTAAAAATTTCAGGTTATTTTAACTAAATTCATCATCCTCCTAGCGTTATTCCCGGTTGTGCCCTAGAGGAGCCCGGGGTTCGCTTTGACACCTAATCCCAAGATTTGGCATAGGCACTAGTTTTACGAAAGCGACTGCCATCTGACCTTCCAACCCAGAGGGAAAACTAGACCTTATTGGGATTAGACCGGTTTCCTCACGATGTTTTCCTTCACCGAAAAGCTAACGGTATATATTCCGTACACAAGTTCCGAAAAACTCATTGGTGCGGGCCGGGATTCGAACCCACGACCGCCGCTTGACAGCTGCATGCCTGAACCACTACAGTCCCCCGCGGCTATGAAGCCAATCCTGTCACATTGCGCAACTATGAAGTTTCTGAATAATGACAAGAGGCATGTCTCAGGATTGACTTCATAGCCGGGTAATTGTCAGATTTAGGTTCGCGTCTCTTCGGTGGACATTGCCAAAGTTAAGGGCTATAAAGCCTAATTTTTGGTTGAACTCTGAATCCGCAAAAACGGCGTTACCCCTTCTATAATTCTATGTGATAAAAACATATTATATGTGAGCGTAAGCCCTTAACTATTGACCACCGGAAAGATGATTTTTGTTTTTGTGACTGACAATGACCCAGCCGCGGGGGACTATAGGCTACCGTAGCTTTGTCGCTAAGCTAAGATTTATAAAAACATTTAAAAAATTATGATGTTGACCATAAGTAATCGTGAGCGTCAGACGTCAGTTCCTATTTCCCCTAAATTCAGCAATGTCCACAGAAAAGAACGAACTTTAAACTCTGTCCCATATACATATGCATAGAGTCGGGTTCAGTTATGAAACGAGCGAGCGAAGCGATGCTTTAGCTTGGGCCTAAAATCGTTCGTATGTCCAGTATGTCCCGCTGTCCGGCTCTGCTCTACAGGTCGCATTACTCAATCGATTCTCGTGAAATTTTGTGAGCAGGTACAATAATAGGTAACCTATCGCAATCACTAAATTTCATTTCCCAACTGTATTCTTTGTCCGAATTTTCATTTCGGCAAAAAGCCAATAGGGAACATTACGCAAAACTCTACGTAGGTGGCGATAGCAGCGTTGACATGCCCTTGCCAGACAAAGAATGAACTACTTTGGTAACGGTTACCCGCAACCAAAGGAATTCAAGGTGCTCCCGGCGAACTGCATCATCCGCTTTGTGGAAATGATGGAGCAAGCCTGGGAGCAGGTATAAAGGAGAGGGCAAATGCACAAAAGATCCCACTGGGTCGAAGTGCATCCGAAAGGGCCCTCACCTAGTTAGATAAGATAAGCGTTGACATTGTATCTCGTTCCCACTTGCGGTATTGTCTAAGCAAGCATCCTTGTCACTCATTTGACAATCAATTGTGCATGTGTGTGTGAATCCCTATATTCCTATACTGGTTAACTGTTAACCTCTGGCGGCAGAACATTGCAGTAATGTTCCCTATTATCACGTATACCCAAAAGCTTTTAATTTTTTTTTAATACCTGTCGCGTAGAACCCTTTAGGTTAGGTTAGGTCTGTTTTATAATCAAACTGAAAATGTCATGGCCTAAGAGAAAAACGGCTTTTAGGACAAATTAAAATTCGGACAAACGATAAAGTTGGGAAATTAAATTTTGTGATTCAGATATTTCAATCATTATATAGATCTTTTTCGTCAATCCTATTTTACGAAAATGTAAGAAAATCACTCAGATCACTTTTTTTTAATGAATTTTTTGGTAAATATCAATTTACAGTTGAGCAACTAGTTTTAAAAAGTTGGTATAAATTACCTTCGGCGGTCCAAACAGCGCTTTCTCCAGGTCGCTAGGCTTGGCTGTGAAGTCGAACAGATCGTCAACCCTATTGCTATGGGGTTTAGGTTGAGTTTTGTGTAGCTCCGCGAATATGTCGTCGTCGCTCGACTGGTCTTCCAGTGGTGGCGGTTCGTCGGGGAATATTGTTGCTGAAATTTTTTTTTTTTTTTTTATTTATATAAAAAAGCAATTACATTTTACATGTTTCACATAACTCGCCAAACTGTGACGTTTGATGGCGAGAAACGCTCATGTTTTATACTGTAATAAATAATAACCTATTTAAATCTAATAACCAATTTACATTCTTATTTAGTAACATTTCCCTTATATGGATAAGTTTGCCTCTTGTACAATCAAGTGCTTACGCCATGCATTTAACTTAACAAAAAAAACAACTAAGTCAGATTCCGTTTAAGGGCGTTTTTAACCCCCAACGGAAAAAGAGAGGTGTTATAAGTTTGACGTGCCTGTGTGTCTGTCTGGTGCATCGTAGCTCCTGAACGAATGGACCGATTTGAATGCGGTTTTTTTTATCGGAAAGCTGACGTGATCGAGATGGTTCTTAGCTACGTTTCATAAAAATCGGTTCAGCCGTTTTTGAGATATTGAACTTTGAAATGAAAATGTCGGAGGTTTTTCAACTTTTTTAAGTTGTTAATTATGGGCTGGTTCAATTTGTGTAAAATTGTCCCCTATTTTTACAAGCTTTATATTAACTTGCACTGTTCGTATGTATGTAAATATGTAAGTATGTAAGTTGTCCGTCAAAATTTGCAATCCATTTTTCAGTCACTTCCCGTTATCCAATTGAGCTGAAATTTTGCAAGCATATGTATATCGCATGACAATGCAATATTATGATGCCATGGAGCTGATCTGATGCTGGAGCTGGAAGGTGGCCATAGGAACTCCGCAATAAAACGACACAACCCCATCGAGTTTGGGCTCGTTAGGATCGTCTCAATGAGTAGTTGATGATGGTATGCAGAAAAGTACAGTCGGCAATAAAAGCATGTACCAAAAATTTTTTTTTTGTCAGAAACTTGTTTATTATTGCTTTTATACCTACCATTAAAATAGATAAAAAACCATGTATGTATACTTACTAGCTAACGGCTCCTGTGGCTTATACAACTTCCGGACGACAGTTTCCGGTTGTGTATATACAGGTTCTCTTTCCGGTACCTGCAAAATGGTTGAAAATTATTATAATATAAGGTTAAAATAAGATAAAATCATTAGGGTTCCGTACTCAAAGAGTAAAACGGGACCCTATTACTAAGACTTCGCTGTCCGTCCGTCCGTCTGTCTGTCACCAGGCTGTAACTCAAGAACCGTGATAGCTAGAGAGTTGAAATTTTCATAGATTATGTATTTCTGTTGCCGCTGTAACAACAAATACTAAAAACAAAATAAAATATTTTTTTAAGGGGGGCTCCCATACAACAAACGTTATTTTATTGCCGTTTTTATAGATAATGGTACGGAACCCTACGTGCGCGAGTCCGACTCGCACTTGGCCGGTTTTTGATTTTACAGTACAACCGAGAGAACAAAAATTGTAGAAAATTTGATTTTCTACAAGTTTGGTCCTCACAATTTTTTTTTCTAGGATCGATATTTTAGAATTTTTTTTTTAAAAAAGCGACAAATTCAAATTTGATTCTATACAAGTTTAGTCCTCTTCATTTATGCCGTAAAGTTGAAAATAAACGCGATGATGAAAATAATTTGAATTTTTCGTTTTTTTCTAATTTAATTTCCAAAATATCGATCCTAGAAGAAAAATTGTAAGGATCAAACTTGTAGAGAATCAAATTTTCTACAATTTTTGTCCTCGCGGTTTTACAGTAAAATCAAAAATGGCCGAGCTATTCAAGAAAAACCGTTTTTCGAATATACACAGCTGAGCCTGATTCAGTCTACTTTTTGAATTTACACTCCCAGTGACCCCGCCAGAAGGGTCCTACGAAAAAAAAATCCAAGAACTGATTATGATTATTCACTGGTCAAAATCTATAATGACTTCACTACTGATGCGCTACAGAATCTGGGCAGCCCCATCAGCACCCAGAACGCATTATCGATATGCGTTACCTTGATGTCTCCTCCGAGTCTGCGCGCCAGCTCGGCCGCCACGGCCGCGGGGGACAGGGGGGACGCCTGGACCCGCGCGGGGGACGCGGGGGCGGGGGCGGGGGCGGGGGCGTCTGACTGCGGGGACGAGCTGCCGGTTGACACCTGCCATAAAAAATCGGTTCACAACATATCAACACATGTTGTTAAGGCGCCGTAGGTTCATGGTCTTCTCTCCCTCTCACTCAGCATAAGCGTGATCGAGATGGAAGCGCGTGTTCGGAAGCGCGCGCATCAGACACCGCCAAATAAACTTCATGTCGCCAATTTGCCGTTTGGTTTGATGTAGCTCTGTCTCACTCGAACGAGTCGAGGCATTGCTAAGTGACGCTCGAATGGTGACGCGGAGCACAGGCTCGGAGGTACGAGCTGCAGGTGTCCCACAGACGTGAGTACAGCAACAAGTCCTGAGTCTGACAGACCTCACCTCATAAAAACATCTATATGTCCATATTGTGCATGGTGTCCAACATACCTCACCTCATCAAACATCTATATGTCCATATTGTTCATGGTGTCCAACATACCTCACCTCATCAAACATCTATATGTCCATATTGTTCATGGTGTCCAACAGACCTCACCTCATAAAAACATTAATATGGCCATATTGTTCATGGTAAGTAAGGTAGACCTGACGTAAGTTTCATAGTTACCTTCCTAACAGGCACATTGTCCTGTGCTGTAGACCTATAGTCCTGTGTAAGTCTGTCCTCCTCCGAGTCCGAGTATTGTTCCACCTTGGATGTGGAACTGTCTGAGTCGCCCTCGTCTGACACTAGACCTGAGGTAGGTTTCATAGTTACCTTCCTAGCAGGCACATAGTCCTGTGTAGGTCTGTCCTCCTCCGAGTGCGAGTATTGTTCCACTTGTTCCACCTTGGATGTGGAACTGTCTGAGTCGCCCTCGTCTGACACTAGACCTGAGGTAAGTTTCATAGTTACCTTCCTAGCAGGCACATAGTCTTGTGTGGGTATCTCCTCCTCCGAGTCTGAATATTGCTCCACTATTTCTACTTTGGATGTGGAACTGTCTGAGTCGCCCTCGTCTGAAACTAGACCTGAGGTAAGTTTCATAGTTACCTTCCTAGCAGGCACATAGTCCTGTGTGGGTATCTCCTCCTCCGAGTCTGAATATTACTCCACTATTTCTACTTTGGATGTGGAACTGTCTGAGTCGCCCTCGTCTGGCACTAGACCTGAGGTAAGTTTCATAGTTACCTTCCTAGCAGGCACATAGTCCTGTGTGGGTATCTCCTCCTCCGAGTCTGAATATTGCTCAACTATTTCTACTTTGGATGTGGAACTGTCTGAGTCGCCCTCGTCTAGCACTAGACCTGAGGTAAGTTTCATAGTTACCTTCCTAAGAGGCACATAGTCCTGTGTGGGTATCTCCTCCTCCGAGTTTGAATATTGCTCCACTATTTCTACTTTGGACGTGGAACTGTCTGAGTCGCCCTCGTCTGGCACTAGACCTGAGGTAAGTTTCATAGTTACCTTCCTAGCAGGCACATAGTCCTGTGTGGGTATCTCCTCCTCCGAGTCTGAATATTGCTCCACTATTTCTACTTTGGATGTGGAACTGTCTGAGTCGCCCTCGTCTGACACTAGACCTGAGGTAAGTTTCATAGTTACCTTCCTAGCAGGCACATAGTCCTGTGTGGGTATCTCCTCCTCCGAGTCTGAATATTGCTCCACTATTTCTACTTTGGATGTGGAACTGTCTGAGTCGCCCTCGTCTGGCACTAGACCTGAGGTAAGTTTCATAGTTACCTTCCTAGCAGGCACATAGTCCTGTGTGGGTATCTCCTCCTCCGAGTCTGAATATTGCTCCACTATTTCTACTTTGGATGTGGAACTGTCTGAGTCGCCCTCGTCTGGCACTAGACCTGAGGTAAGTTTCATAGTTACCTTCCTAGCAGGCACGTAGTCCTGTGTGGGTATCTCCTCCTCCGAGTCTGAATATTGCTCCACTATTTCTACTTTGGATGTGGAACTGTCCGAGTCGCTCTCGTCTGGCACTAGACCTAAAATTACAAACTATTTATGAAAACACTAAAAGCCATAATTATAGTAGATTGTATTAAAATTGTTTGATGAAGTTAGTTTAGTTGTTATAATGTTTTTTTAATAATCTTTTGTTGAACTTGCATTCAATGTACGTCAGGTAGCGATTATTTCACCAACTTCTCAAAATCCACTTTTTACAATTGCGAAAGTCAGATTACAATGCAAAATTATGGTACCACTAGCTTTTGACTTCGAAACTTTATATAGAATCTTGAGGTTACATCAGACAATTGAATAATATATTATGAGCCAATTGAGTGTTCCTCTGCTGGGCAAATGCATACTCATACTAATATATCTATAATATTATATAAATATTACATGTCACATATTATTCACAATTGCATATCATTATCATGTATTTTTTTATAAATGTTTATACATTTATAAAAATTATTGATTTATGCGTCGTTGGACTAAAAGTAAATATGGCGATGTATAAAAATGTCTACTTGCATAAGTTCGTGCGCATATAATTTCGACGAAGTATAAAAATGTCCACCTGTATATTAGACCAAATATAAATATGTTGCGGCACTAGACTAAACGTAAATATGACGATGTATAAAAATGTCCACTTGCATAAGTTCGGGCGTATATAATTTCGACGAAGTATAAAAATGTCCACCTGTATATTAGACCAAATATAAATATGTTGCGGCACTAGACTAAACGTAAATATGACGATGTATAAAAATGTCCACTTGCATAAGTTCGGGCGTATATAATTTCGACGAAGTATAAAAATGTCCACCTGTATATTAGACCAAATATAAATATGTTGCGGCACTAGACTAAACGTAAATATGACGATGTATAAAAATGTCCACTTGCATAAGTTCGGGCGTATATAATTTCGACGAAGTATAAAAATGTCCACCTGTATATTAGACCAAATATAAATATGTTGCGGCACTAGACTAAACGTAAATATGACGATGTATAAAAATGTCCACTTGCATAAGTTCGGGCGTATATAATTTTGACGAAGTATAAAAATGTCCACCTGTATATTAGACCAAATATAAATATGTTGCGGCACTAGACTAAAAGTAAATATGACGATGTATAAAAATGTCCACTCGCATAAGTTCGGGCGTATATAATTTTGACGAAGTATAAAAATGTGCATCTGTATATTAGACCAAATATAAATATGTTGCGACACTAAAAGTAAATATGGCGATGTATTTTAAAATTACTCTTTGTTATATTTATTATGAGAAATGAAAATGTATTTATTTTTATTTTAAGTGTAAGCAGAGCAATTTGGTTTAGTAGTTTTGTTAAAGATAATTAATAAATATATTTTCAAATGATCTCAGTTTTTTTATCATTTATAGATAAAAGTTTGTCTGTTTAGAATTCAGCTTGTTTGTTGATCGCTTATCTATTAGCTTGTTCATATTTATTGAATATTATTCGTTTTAATTTAAGAACTAGATGTTACGAGGGGATGAATTTGTTCCGTATATGTATTATTATAATCCTGGACCTATGTAAAGAAAGTAGTCATTTTTATATTCCGACTTGATAAGACTTAGACATTTGTATACTTTGAAAGTAGTCATTATTATATTCCGACTTGATAAGACTTAGACATTTGTATACTTTGAAAGTAGTCTTTTTTATATTCCGACTTGATAAGACTTAGACATTTTGAAGTATTGGCTTTCTAATACTCGGACCAATTTTAATTTTATATGTAGACATTTTTATACATCGCCATATTTACTTTTAGTCCAACGACGCATAAATCAAATTATTATGAAAAACATTTAAATTCCCCTCTCCCCGTGATCTCCATGCGTCCCTACTAGATGCCTCCACCCAATATTATAATAATATTATGTATTATGATTAAATTTATATTTAAATCAGAAATGATAATTACCCGCGTGCCATTTGCTTTTCCACGCTTGTGAGCCGATGATGTAAGGTAGCGGTCTATCGGCGTACAGGTCTTTGGGCTTCAGCACCAACCTGCAAAGGCAGTCATCATCATCATCACTATGATCAACATCATCATCATCCTATAGGGTGTCTCAAGGTTATGCAAAGGAATGACATCTTAACTGTGAAATTTTAGATTCAACTTTCATGGTTCAGGGTTCATCAAAGTGGATTTGAAATTCTCCCGAGCTTCAAATTCGGAGTATCTTCCCTGGAAGGACATTGAGGGAAAATCTCACATATGGATGCATTTTTCTCCACGAAGACACGTTTTCTCGTCAAGGTTGTGTACTACATGCTTGTGCAGAATTTATTCAGCTTTAATGTTGCCTTAGACTATGTTTTCATTGAGTACTTAGTTTTCAAACAAAACCTGAATTCCTTACGAATGGAGTACATTTCCCAAGATAGCGGCCGTTCTACATGGTCCTGACCCGGGACTTTTGGGAGACGAAAACGGGGCTTCCAACGATACATTCGTACCAAAATTACCAAATTTCATCTAACTTCTCCCCGGGATTACGAGGTTGAACAATATCAAATGTATTATACATAATTTAATAGTTATTTGTGTCACAAGGGAGCAAAATAGTATATTTACGGCGAGGGTGGCGTATTGAATCCTGAACGTAGCGAGGGATCCTATTACACGTACTACTAACGTAGAATCCTGAGCGTAGTGAGGGATTCAAGTGTTAACGCCCAAGACAAAGATAATTTTGCTCCTGAGTTACACATGCAACTTTTCACACCAACTATGAGGAAGAAAAATGCAAATTTAAAATTAAAAAAAGACATGAAAAAAAAACAGAAAAAAATGTAAACGTAACGTAACGTAAATGTAACTTTTTTAATCGATTACGATGAAATTACAATCGATTATTTTATTAAGATCTGTGTTCAATTGGCACATTTCAATTGGCGCTCGTCGTGGACCAAAACTTACTTTTCCGAGTGAAAGGTATGAAAACTATAATAGTCACCTGTCATCATTATCATCGCTATCGCTTTCGCTGTCGCTATCCCTGACGATGAGGAGGGGCTCGTGGTAGCTTTCCAATATTTGGAGACTTGCCTTCAGCTTGGTTAAGTCTGAAGTAAGGTCTCTGGCTTTGGGCGGTTCCTGTGAAGGTTTTTGTCACAGTCAAACATTTTTTTAACAGATTTTTAATTGGTTGACAAAATATTTTATAAAAACCGGCCCAGTGCGAGTCGGACTCGCGCACGAAGGGTTCCGTACCATTATCTATAAAACGGCAAAAAAATCACGTTTGTTGTATGGGAGCCTCCTGTAGCCTAGTTGGTAGTGACCCTGCCTACGAAGTAGGAGGTCCCGGGTTCGAATCCTGGTAAGGGCATTTATTTGTGTAATGGGTTCCTGAGTCATGGATGTTTTCTATGTATTAAAGTATTTATTTATCTATATAGGTAAGTATGTTTATCGTCGTCTAGTACCCATAGTACAAGCTTTCCTTAGTTTGGGACCAAGCCGATTTGTGTAAGATTGTAAAAGAAAAAATATATATATTTATTCTGTTTTTTAGTATTTGTTGTTATAGCGGCAACATAAATACATTATCTGTGAAAATTTCGACTGTCTTAATATCACGGTTGTTGAGATACAGCGCGGTGACAGACGGACAGACAGACAGACAGACAGACAGACGGACAGCGGAGTCTTAGTAATATGGTCCCGATTTACTCTTTGAGTACGGAGCCCTAAAAACAAAAGAACATGTAAAATTTCATCACACTTGCTCGTAAAGGATGTTCCGGTCATTGTGGCACTCTTTGGGGGAGGCCTATGTCCAGCAGTGGACGTCTTTCGGCTGATATGATGATGATAAAACGGCGCACCAATGTGAATGTCTAGCTTAAGTATTAGGTACACATTTTGAAAATGACTAATCTTAAACTATGGACGTAGGTACCTTCAGCAGCAGGAAAAAGAAGCGTCGGTCGTCCACCAGCTCGATGGGTTGATGACATAAAAAAGACCGCGGGTCATTTCTGGATGAGACTAGCACGGGACCGGGATAAGTGGCGTACGCGAAGAGAGGCTTATGCTCAGCAGTGGGCGATTACAGGCTGAAAATGATGATGATGATGATGATGATGGACGTACCTTGTCAGCGATGGGCGGTGCCAAATCATTGTCATCGTCATAAACACGGCTCTCGACAAACTGAGTGTTGCTCAACGCCAGGAATCTGTAGCATGAATAAATATTCAATATTGTGAGAGTCATACAATTTTGTAGGGTCACTTAAATCAACGCCCAGCCCAAACCATTGAACCTGGAAAGCTGTTTTTTTTCACAATAGGTAGTTTATATAACAGTACCCACTAAGAAGGGATTTTTGAAAATTCCACACTCAAGGGGGCAAAAAGGGGGTTGGAATTTTGTATGGGGAGTACAATGGGGAATGGATGAAAATTTTAGAAACGCCTGATTTTTTTTTTGGTGATAGGAATAACCTTCCTTAGCACCAGAAAAAAGTTGCAGACTTTTCAGATGCGTCAATTATTTTTGAAAAATATAAACAGTTTCCTCACTTACGTTTTGTGGTTAGGACGGCGAATGAGACAATTTCCTTGATCCGTCTCATATTACATAAAAATATCATAAAAATCCGTGGTAAACTGACACTGGCGATGATATTGACAGCTGCAGCAGCTATATTGGTCATTGCCAGGGTCAGATATTTAAAATATTTTTTGTAATATGAGACGGATCAAGGAAAGTGTCTCATTCGCCGTCCTAACCACAAAACGTAAGTGAGGAAACTGTTTATATTTTTCAAAAATAATTGACGCAGCTGACAAGTCTGCAACTTTTTTCTGGTGCTAAGGAATGTTATTCCTATCACCATAAAAATAATCAGGCATTTCTAAAATTTTCATCCATTCCCCATTTTAAACGAGAAACTTGAAACTTTGTGTAAGTATTATTTGTGAACTCCTTATTACTAACACAAGAAAAGTAATTTTCGGGTTTTGGAAAAACCCGCCCCTAAGCTGGTTAAATAGGGGTGCAAAGTTTGTATGGAGCTACGATATAGACGAGTTTCACGCGGGCGGAGTCGCGGGTAGAAGCTAGTTTAGTGAAAGAGGTGGGGCACCGTGGAAACTCGATCATAATTGGATTGGAGCAGCCCAACTGCAGTATATTTGCATGGTTTTAATATGTCCGAACAGCCATAAACAGCTTATCCTTAGAACAATGCTTTTGTCCCTATTGTTAACTTTGACAACTACTTATCATGTTACTCTTCTTAGCATGTTGTTGTAAAAAATATTCTACGGAACTGTCATATTGTCACCTAGCTAACCAGACAGAATAACCACAGTAAATAGTTGATCAACACAAATATAATTAAGGTGGTTCGATTGCCATACAAAGCGTTATTTGACATTCGCAGGCTAAACGGCGTGATATTTTAAGAAACTTATGTAACAAACTTTCATCAATTGGCTTCCCATTTGCGCCAAATTCCCCCTTTACTAGAATAAACTAGATTAATTTGAGAAAGTTTTCCCAAAATAGCACGTCCCAAACTAATCTCTCAAGTTAATCTAGTTTATACAAGTTTATTCTAGGAAAGGGGGAATTTGGCGCAAATGGGAAGCCAATTTATACAAGTTTGTTACATAAGTTTCTTAAAATATCACGCCGTTAGCCTGCGAATGTCAAATAACGTTTTGTATGGTAATCGAACCACCTTAAATGTCACTATTGGCGACATGTTTCGAACTGTTTGGAAATTCTTGTTCAGGACTTGTGTTCTCGCGGACGTCTCGCGTCAAACACTGCCTGCGCGCGCTCCGACCGCCGCACGGCCCGCGACGCACGCGCCGACACGGAGGGCGGAATTGCCCGCAGTGACACTTAATACGTGAGTTTACCCGTATCATCATCATATCAGCCTAAAGACGTCCAGTGCTGGACACAGGCCTTCCCCAAAGAGTGCCACAAAGACCGGTCCCGCGCCCGCATCCAGCGGACTCCCGCGACCTTTGCCAGGTCATCAGTCCACCTTGTGGGGGGCCTACCCACGCTGCAACTTCCGTTGGGCAAGCTTTTGGACTTTATTTTACCCACAACATTTTATACAACGACGGTGGCAAACAAGCCTGCCTGATGTTAAGCTGGTACCGTAGCCTATTGACACTTGTGACTCCAGAAGAATCGCAAGCGCGTTGCCGACCCTTTATTCACTTGAGGATTTGCTGTGTTGGCAGATAGAGACATGCAGGTCCCTCACTCCCAACACAGCGCACCCTACGGAGCTCTGGCGACCTTACTCACCACCAGGAACACAACACCACATGCTTCATAGCATGCAATAATATAGCAACACTATAGAGCAGTGGGTGCTATTATGGCTGCGGTCTTCTGTAAGGTGGAGGTACTTCCCCAGTTGGACTGCTCCACATACGAGCGAGATGACATTCCGCTGTGCCCTACCTCTCCACAAAATCTTATCTTATCTTATTAATATAAAAAAAACACTTACTTGTTATTGACATTCTGCAGGTTGACGCTGGCGTCACGGAGGCCGCGCGACATTTCTTCCAACCTCTTGTTGGTTTCGTTGCATTTTGTGACTATTCTCTGTAAAAATACATTGTTCTCCTTAACAAACAAGGCTGATTTTTGAGCACTCGACTCTTTCACTCGAAATCTGTCAAAAACGATGAAATATCTACCATCATCATCATCATCATCATCATCATATCAGCCGAAAGACGTCCACTGCTGGACATAGGCCTCCCCCAAAGAGTTCCACAATGGCCGGTCCTGCGCCACCCGCATCAAGCGGACTCCCGCGACCTTTACCAGAAATATCTATAAAAATTGTAAAACGGCTGGCTTTTTGACCACTCGTATTCAATTCTATCGGCAGACAGTAAGTGCCATTTTGACACTACAATCGTGTATAAAATTTTCGAGCGCTCGAAAGTCAAAAATCGGCCCCCAGAGGCTCTAAATAGTATAAGTTTTATCGTAGAATAAATACGTTTTAGTTTCAATTCGTATAGCAACGCGAACAGCGCCTCTGGTAGACTACTTAGGAAGTAAGCGGTGCCATACAAATTGAAGCTATACGCAAACGCGTTCGAAAACACGTTTTTAAATATATGTATGTTTAGGTTAGTTTAGTATTTAAACATGTTGCTACACCCTAGTAGGGTCCATGTCTGTACTGATTAATTTTAAGAACATCCTGTAAATACCATGGTTGCAGCAAATAAATGAATATGAATATGAATATGAAAACGTATATGTGTCGATAAAACTTATACTAGAGCTACGGACACCACGGACTATGTTTCGTGTTTTAGAGTTCCATAGCAAAAGCTGTTTTAGAGCGGGTTCCATCACCCATTTATTTTTTCGTGGGGAAATGCTTTACGCATTCCGCCTGGCTGGGGAACCAGGACGGGTATGACGGACTCCCGGGAACCGCCCGGACTACCGTCTAAAACCCCGCGGTGTTCTGCGCGCTGCTCTTTAGCGGAGCCACGGGGACGCTTGCGCACACTTCCGCGACTGGGTTCCATCACCCTGCGATTACATACCGATCATCGTTAAATATGGCGCCGGAAATAAATCATTGTCATCATCATCATTGGATTATCGTTAAATATGGCATGTAAAGCTATATGCGACCTTATTTGACATCCGATGTAATCAATAAATAATACTACTTATGTACATACCTGACTTGTAAAACATTGACTTTTATGAATAAATATCTTGTATCTTGGAAGCTGCCATTCCACAAAAACTTGACAAACGTTCCATACATTCAGATTTTAACGAACACCGCTTACGATTATAGTTGAGATTTTTTGAACGGAGCTGATCTACTTATCTTCAGAACAATAGCATTCTAATAATACTATTGTGTGGTCGGACGCGTGCCATTTTTTGCAAGATAACTAACAACTTTACTTAGAAAACTTTAAAAACCCCCGACATTTGCATTTCAAAGTTCCATATCTCAAAAACAGCTAAACCGATTTTGTTGAAGCTTAGCTAAGAACCATCTCGATCACGTCAGCTTTCGGATTTAAAAAAACCGCATTCAAATCGGTCCATTCATTTAGGAGCTACGATGCCACAGACAGACACACAGATACCACAGACACGTGAAACTTATAAACACCCCTCTTTTTCCGTCGGGAGTTAAAAGTTATTGCCACATAAAATCTTCATTGAATAATGAACTCTATGGTCTTATTCAATAGATTCAAAATGGACAAAACGATAAAAAAAAACCCGCTCCCAGCGAGCCAGGTATATATACGTTGTGTGTGGTATTTTATCTCATAGCTAATTTGGAATCTATTGTAAAAGAAGATAGAATTCATTATACAATGAACATTTTACGTGGCGGTAACATTTATTTGCGAAAAATGACACGCGCTCTCAATTAATGTCTATTTCATAAGCTCAAAACAAAAGGCCATTCATGAGTTCAGTTCTAATAGTTTTAACTATACAGACAGTTAGGTGCATGGAACCCACCCTTACCGCTCGGCCACGACTTTGGTCTTAGGCGACCCGCGACCAGCGTTTTATCTGTTCATTGCGCGTGATCCCAACTAACCACAGTGCGTTGCGCGTCTCGACCGCGCAATGAACCGATAAAACGCTGGTCGCAGGTCGCTTAAGACCAAAGTCGTGGCCAAGGCGTTAGGCCGCGGATTGGCCGCCAGCGAGCAGCGGAACGACTAAGCGGCAGTTCATACATTCGAGTGATTCGAGCGACTTCAATGTATCGGCAGCCGCTCGTCGTTCCGCTGCTCGCTGGCTTCCAGGCCGCACCCTTATTGTTCCATAAGCGTATCCTGAGGCTGGGAGGGCTAAGGGGATGTGAATCATCAAAATATTTAGTCATTAAATGTGTGATATTTATTATAGAAAAAAATACAACAAGGGCATTGATATTAATATTGATATTTATTTATCTCATAATATTACATTGCATTATAAACTACATTAATGTCAATCTATAAGAATTAATACTATGATCGTCAAAGGTACAATAGTTGATAATTAATACCTCACACAACACACACACCTCATTAAACCAGCAAATCCAGCAATGCATCTATAGTTATTCATCATCCTCCTAGCGTTATTCCCGGCCGTGTCCTAAAGGAGGCCGGGGTCCGCTTTGACACCTAATCCCAAGATTTGACATAGGCACTAGTTTTACGAAAGCGACTGCCATCTAACCTTCCAACCCAGACGGAAAACTAGACATTATTGGGATTAGACCGGTTCCCTCACGATGTTTCCCTTCACCGAAAAGCTAACGGTAAATATTCCTTACAGTAGTTCCGAAAAAATCATTGGTACGAGCCGGGATTCGAACCCACGACCGCCCCTTGACTGAACCACTAGGCTACAGTTCGATTTCGAATAAATAAAACAAAATTTCAATACCATTACGGACAAGACACATTTTACAACCGCGACCAAGAAAAGTGAAAAGAGTTCACATCTACATATATATAACACAATTGTTATAAAGGTGTGCATATTGTATAAAAAAAACCGACCAAGTGCGAGTTGGACTCGCGCACGAAGGGTTCCGTATTATCTATAAAAACGGCAAAAAAATCACGTTTGTTGTATGGGAACCCCCCTAAAAAATAATTTTATTTTGTTTTTAGTATTTGTTGTTATAGCGGCAACAGAAATATATAATTTGTGAAAATTTCAACTCTCTAGCTATCACGGTTCCTGAGATACAGCCTGGTGACAGACAGACAGACGGACGGACGGACGGACGGACGGACAGCAAAGTCTTAGTAATAGGGTCCCGTTTTACTCTTTGAGTACGGAACCCTAAATAGATGAAATCACCGCCAAATAAAATAAATACCTAGTTACTTCCATGAAAAAGAAAAATGTAATCGCAAAAACCAATTAGCATATATTTACTTTCACTACGTAACTCGAGTTTAATTTCATTTTGTTATGTTCTCCGGTGCATTTGCATATTAATTGCTCAGACAGTTAAAGATTTTCCTTCTTAATGAGGCAAAATACTTATTCAGTAAACACATGCAGTGGTACACGGAGTTGCGTACCAAAACTGGCATCGTAGATGTGACTGCCACGACCGCGAAGCTAAACTGGAGCACAAGATAGCTTTCGAGGTAGACGCACACCAAAACTGGCATCGTAGATGTGGGTGCCAAGACCGCGAAGCCAAAGTGAAGCACAAAATGGCTTCCGAGGTAGATGCACACCAAAACTAGCATCGTAGATGTGGGTGCCAAGACTGTGAAGCTAAAGTGGAGCACAAGATGGCTTCCGAGGTAAACGCACACCAAAACTTCCGAAAGTTCCAACGTTAGCTACTTATTTTCCTCAACAACACGAAAAAGATGTTAATAAACAACATGATTAAAACTTACGGCATTTTACTTCAGCTAAAGACATATTGAAGGGAATATGAATAATAAAAACCTTTGCAAATTTAGATCAACAATTGTTCAAACAAGCCATTCCCAAAGATTGTTGCATCGCTTTGTCTTGTGCGCGATAGAAATGAACGTATCTATCGTATAAATCGCTGTATTAAAAAAAAATACCTGGTGTATCTCCTGCAACAAATCCAACAGCTGCTGGTCTCCGGCGAGGCTCCACCGCGGCGCCGCGCCGCGGAGCGCCGCCGTTGCCTCCATCGCACTGCTGACAACAAATATTCTAGTCAAAGTTATTTACTCCTCAAATTAGGCATATTACATGCACCTTATGAGGCCCATAGTAAGCGACCACGTTTACGCAACACACACTGGTCAAAGACTCTCGTCTTGAGACACTGCGGAATGACCTCTTTCTCGAAGTTGGACCTACCTAACTGGACAGTCTGTCTGCTGGATGCGGGTGGCGCAGGACCGCTTATTGTGGCACTATCTGGGGGAGGCTTATGTCCAGCAGTGGACGTCTTTTGGCTGATATGATGATGATGTCATGCACCTATGAATGTCGATAGACTCCCGGTCCCGAATGAAAACCTCTGCCTCGAGAGAACCGCGGTAAAAGCTCGACGAGGTATCATTTTTAGAAGCTTTTATTAAACTTGCAATGTATGGAATCTTGCATCTCAATTTCAACCTTCAACAGATTTAGCTGAAATTTTGGGATTAAGTATAGTTTGGATGACAATTCAATATTATGGTACCATCGAGCTGATCTGATGATGGAGACAGAAGGTGGCCATGGGAATTTAGTACTTAACCAACGTAACCCCGTTGAGTTTGGGCTCGTTAGAATCGTCTCAATGAGTAGTTGATGACGGTATGCAGAAAAGTATAGTCAGCAATAAAAGCTTGTACCAAAAATGAAATTTTTTACAGTATATAACATATAATTTCAGTATCACAGTATTATAAAATGACATGGCTACAGTAGAATGCCTGTTCTTAGCTACGTTTCATCAAAATCTCTTCAGCCGGTTTTGAGATATTGAACTTTGAAATAAAAATGTTGGGGTTTTTTCAATTTTATAAATTGTTAAAAATTTGATTATATGAAAATAGCCTTTATTGCTGACGTTTACAACTTTCAAAATAAAACTTCTACTGCTAAAAGGTAGCTGATCGCCGGGTGTACAAATATAATATGCTTGTTGCGTGGTGTTAAAATTGATAACGTCGTGTTGCTAAATGGATAGTAAACCATCACACGATTATAATAAAGTATAAATTACAAATTATAATTCAAATCATAAAAAAATATGAACCTTGAAAGTTTAGAAAATTTTTTTTTTATTTATAGTCCAAGAGTAAATATAAAGGTACCAATAGAATCCTTACGCTTTTATAGAAACAAATTTGTATGACAACTATGGACCTAAACGCAGTATTTCGCGACCGAAACACCAATTTACTTCATTTTCCATGCAACGGTTAGTACAAATTGCATGGTGTGACGTCATACTTTAAAGTCAATCAGTATGAAGCGTTTCGGCAGCTGTCAGCGAGGTCCGTCTTTACTCACACACTCAAAGAAAAGCGCACACTGATGGCTTCCATGCCATCATACGCAAGAGGGTCGCCTCGCTGCTGAGACGAGTGCGAGGAAGTGAGAACAGCATTCTGAGGATATTGGAAGGACGTTGGGATTGCCCTATGTTAGGGCACTGGGTTGGCATTGTGACGGGGAGGGTAAAATAACTCTGAGTTTTGCCCTAAACGACACAGTGCCTCTCAGCGTACAAATTATACTTTTCTTTTCTTTTCTGTTTTGCCTACTAACATTTAGCTTTAAAAAAAATTTTATGTACTAACAAACTTATGGATTCTATGAGTCTGAAATAAATGATTTTTATTTTATTTTTATTTTTTAACTCGATTTTTTGGGTATTAATGTCCTTTAAATGTAGTTGCTTCCATACAAACATTTGTTCATCTACAAAAAACTGGTTCGAATGGCATCATAAACAAATTTAAGGTCACAAGCCCATTAGATCGTTGGTCGTTTTCATTGATTCAATTGGTAATTTTCCCAGTAAAAATTTAAAATTGAGTAATTAATCATTTAAGTGGCCTTTCATTAGTGTTTAGTAGCTAATTGGCATATGAGTCATAATATAAATACCTAAGTATGCATTTCATTGATCGCAAATTGATACCTACAGTGATAGTTACTAGTCTTGGAGCCTGAGATAAATATATGAAAATGATTAATATACATACTTATTCAACAATAATCCTCTAACAGGATTAAATGCAGGCAGACCTGCGGGCACAGCTAATATAGTAACAAAGCAGTTTTTTTAATGGGGATGTAGGTAAAATGATAATATAGCAATAATAATTATTATCACATCCCACACATGTCATACCAAGATAATAGTTTCAATGATGGGAAAAATAGCAAATAGCTGTTTTGCAATTTAATTATACTAATATTATAAAACCGGCCAAGTGCGAGTCGGACACGCGCACTAAGGGTTCCGTACCATTATCAATAAAAATATTTATTTTATTTTGTTTTTAGTATTTTTTGTTATAGCGGCAACAGAAATACATCATCTGTGAAAATTTCAACTGGAACTATCACAGTATCAGTGAGATACAGCCTGGTGACAGACAGACGGAGAGCGGAGTCAAAGTAATAGGGTCCGTTTTACTTTTTAAAAAGGAAAGGTCTCTGAGGTTGTCTTTGTATGTTTATAAGTTTGTTTGTAATGGGTAATCTACGGAATCGCTCATCTAAGAATGCGAATAAGAATAAGCATAATCTAATAGACAATCAAGCACATGATTACAAATTATACAGACATTATCCATTGGGCTCCAAACTAGGCTGAGCCTGTATCTTGGGAGTTGGTTAACAAATCTGTTTAGCATTACACATCACAAGGAGCACGACATTTATTTATTATTTATTTAGGTTAGTGTTATGTATTGACATGTGGGTAGTTATGAAGATCTGTGGGTACCCCAGTTCGGTTCTATCCAGGAAGCCAGCACACGTACGTAACATTCTGGCGACGGGAATAAATACGGGAATAGGTTTATTGTACTTAAAACATAGTGATTGAATGTTTTAAAGTTGTGTTTAGTGTGGTTAAGTAAAATGTCGGTGAAATTTAGTGAGTTTCGTATGGACAAAGACAATTGGAAAAATTACGTGGACAGGTTCGAGTATTGTTTTCTCGCGAACGGTATTCAGACTGATGAGTTAAAAAAAGCGAATTTCCTTGCATGTTGTGGTCATGATTTATATGATTTAATCGTGTCATTAATTTCACCCCTAAAGATTAAGGCCGTAACCTATAATAGCGTGAAAACCTGTTTGGACGATCACTATAACCCGAAACAAAATGAAATAGTGCAGTCATATAAATTTCACATGAGGGGTCAATTGGACAGTGAAAATATTAAAGAGTACGTGGCTAGTTTGCGTAAATTGGCTATAGAGTGCAATTTTACCAATTTAGATCGCACGTTGCGCGACCGGCTAGTCTGTGGCATTCGGGATAAAAATATTCAAAAGCAGTTGTTACAGCAGACAACATTAACGTTTGATCAAGCGGTGAAGTTGTCGTTGACGGCTGAAGTGGCGGATGCTGGGGTGATGGTGATGGCGATGCCGGCGCAGAGCACGGGCGCGGCGGCGCAGGCGCACCAAGCCGCCCAAGGAGACGAGCCAATGGAGATTAACAAGATTAAAGCAAAACCAGTGGAACCGGGCAAGGATTGTTGGCGGTGTGGCAAAAGTCATGGGAAATTTTGTAGGTTCCGATATAGTAGATGCTATGTTTGTAAGAAGATGGGTCATATCGCCGAGGTATGTTCAAGTACACGGGACAAATATAGTAAGTCAAAGGAATTTACTCAATTTAATGGGCTATATGAAGAAGACTTTTGTAATTTTATGTCAAACAAAGTGCCAGCGTTTCATGTGGATGTGGGAATTAATGGTCAGCTTGTAAATCTAGAGGTTGACTCAGGGGTTGCATATAGCATGATCAAGGAAAGTACAGCACGAGAAATTTGGAAGGGGAGACTGCCAAAGTTAGATGATTCACGTGTGAGGCTCACCACCTGGACGAGTAATCCGGTCCAGTTGTTAGGAGAAACTACTGTGGATGTAAGTTTCAAGGATATACATACTAAATTGAATGTGCTGATTGCTAATAAAGGTAATGGTCCAAATTTGTTGGGCCGGGATTGGTTCCCACAGTTAAATATTGATATTCAGGGAATATTTAATGTGAAATCGGATAATGTAAGCATGGATGCAGTGTTACAAGACTATAAAGAAGTGTTTCAGCCCGGACTAGGGAAATACACTGGGCCAGTAGTGGCTATACACCTGAAACCTGAAGCAAAGCCTAAGTTTTTGAAATGTAGACCCATTGCTTTTGCTATTAAAGATAGGGTTTTAAAAGAAATAGACAGATTAGTCTCAGAGGATGTTTTGGAACCGGTGAGTCACTCTGAGTTCGCCAGTCCCATAGTACCGATAATTAAGAAGAATGGGTATGTCAGACTTTGCGGGGATTACAGAGCCACGGTGAATACAGCTACTGAGACTGATACTTACCCTTTGCCAACACTGAATGAAGCGTTTGCGGTTTTGCAAGGGGGTATAATTTTTAGCAAGATAGATTTAGAGCAGGCTTACACTCAGGTGGTGGTTGATGAACCTACTTCCAAACTGCTAACGCTGAATACTCCAAAAGGTTTATTTAAATGTAAAAGGTTAGCATTTGGAGTCAAAGCCTGTCCTGGGATTTTCCAGCGTATGATGAGTAACCTGGTGGCCCGAGTACCAGGCACAGCAGTGCTGTTGGACGACATTGTAGTCTCTGGGCACACAGTGCAGGAGCACAGTGACAGACTTCAGCTCATCCTGCAGACCCTTAAGGATGCCGGATTGAGGGTCAACAAAGATAAATGTAAGTTTGGCAAAGCCAGTGTGGAATTTCTAGGACACGTGATTGATGCTAATGGGCTACATCCTTGTGAAGACAAAATTAAATCTATAATGGATACACCAGCACCAAGAAATGTACGAGAGTTACAAGCGTTCCTGGGACTGTTGAATTTTTATGACCGATTTCTAGCACAGAAAGCAACTGTCGCAGAACCCTTGTATAAGTTGTAACTGAAAGGAGCAAAATGGACATGGACACAGGATTGCCAACAAGCATTTAGTCTCTTAAAGGGCATGTTGACTACGGGAGACACTTTGATCCACTATGATTTAAAAAAACCCCTATTTATGACCTGTGATGCGTCACAGTATGGGCTGGGCGCCGTGTTGGAACACAAGATGGACGACGGTTCATTGAGACCAATCATGTTTGCTTCCAGAACGATGAGCTGCCATGAACGGAACTATTCTCAGATTGATAAGGAGGCGGCAGCAATCATATTTGGAGTAAAAAAGTTTTATGCCTATATCTTTGGCCGTAATATTGTAATTCAGACGGACCATAAACCGCTCCTAGGAATATTTGATCCAAAAAAGCCGATACCTAACGTGTTATCACCGAGGATGTTGAGATGGGCGTTGCTGTTAACTTCCTATGATTATGATTTAAGATATGTAGAAGGGAAAAAGATTGGGAATGCAGATGCTCTTAGCAGGTGGCCCGCTCCTGAAGGTACGTTGAAAGAAGAGGAGATGCAGGAAGTTAGTGTTTTGTTGCTCAATGAGACACCAGTCGAGTTACAAATGACGGTTAAGGATGTAGCTAAATTGAGCAAAACAGATGGAATATTAGCAAAAGTGATGTTTTGGATTAGAAATGGTTGGCCTGGTGAGGTAGAAGAAAAATATAGAGATTATTATGTAAGGAGGGATGAGTTAACAGAATACAATCACTGTATATTGTGGGGAGGTAGAGTAATTTTACCCTACAAACTACGTAAAAATGTTTTACAGGAGCTACACAGCAATCATGATGGCATAGTCATAACCAAGGCTATAGCGAGGAGTTATTTCTGGTGGCCGGGACTAGATAGAGATATAGAGAGTATGGTACAAAATTGCCAGATCTGTAAAGAAGTAAGAAATATGCCAGCGAAGGTAACACACAGATGGATTACTCCACCAAAGGCATGGTCGAGGCTACATAATGATTTCGCAGGTCCTTTTATGGGCAAGATTTTCCTCATATTAATTGATGCATACTCAAAATGGCCTGAGGTTAAGATAGTTAATGAACAAAGTTCGAGTATGGTGATTAATAAACTAGACGAGATATTCGCAGAACAAGGCCTGCCAGACACAATAGTTAGTGATAACGGGAAAGCCTTTGCGTCGGAAGAAATTGGTCAGTACTTTAAACGAAATGGCATCAGACATATACCAGTACCTCCATACCACCCTGCCTCAAATGGACAAGCAGAAAGGACAGTCCAAACGATAAAGTTGAAGCTGAAAAAGATGACAAATCTTCCATGGTCAACAAGACTTCAGAAAATTTTGTATGGTTTGCGGACAACACCCAGTTCAGTCACAGGTAAAACGCCAGCGGAGCTGTTGAATAACAGACGGTTCAGAACAAAATTCGACAGACTTCACCCCCTTGCTATTCAAGATAAGGCGACTGACGATATACAGGACAATGAAACAAAAAAAGTCAGAGAATTTAAAGTAGGAGAGACCATCTGTTTCAGGAACTATAGAGGCGGACCGAGATGGCTGGAAGGAACAATAATTAAGAAAATTGGGGTGTTGAGATATAAAATTAAACAAGGGGCGAAACTATTCATAAGGCATGTCAACCAGATGCTAGGGTTTACTAGGAACGAAGAAGATCAGAATATAGCTGCCCATTCTGATACTATGGTAAGACCAACCAGAGAGAGTAAAGAGACTAGGCATAATGTGCCTGATCAGGGAGAAGGGGGAGGAGAAGATAAAACATATAAATAAAATAAATAAATAAAAAAGCCTTTATTTCCAAATTACCTATTTTTTACATAAGTTATCTTCTGTGTTTGTTAGTAAGTTTCTTATAGCTATGTTGTGTTAGTGTTATATTGCTTACTAATTTTTATTTTATTTAATTTGGACCCCTCTTTGGGTGTAGGCCTCCTCCAACTCACTCCATTTTTGCCGGTCTTCCGCTTTGTTTAGCCAGTCTTTCCCTGTGATTTCTTTGATATCGTCTAGCCATCGTTTATATGGCTTTCCCACCTTCCTTTTGCCAATAGGGCCTCTCCATTTCGTTGCCAATATTGTCCATCTATTGTCTTTGTACCGTGCGATATGTCCTGCCCATCGCCATTTCAATTTGAGTGCTTGAGTTAGTGCGTCTTGTAACTTTGTTTTTTCTCTTATAGACATACTCTTTATTTTTTGAATCTTTTTTATGTTGAGCATGCTCCGTTCCATGGCTCTTTGGGTGGTTCTTATCTTTCTCTTTATTTTGTCTGTAAAGGTCCATGTTTGACATCCATATAGCAGGCTCGGTAGAAGGCATGTATCTGCCACTATCTTTTTTAGGTTTAAGCTGTATTTGCCTTTCATGATTTCTTGTAGTGACCAGAATTTCCTCCAGGTTATGTTGGCTCTCCTTTCTACCTCTTCTTCGTTGTTTGTTTTTATGAAGGACAGTTGCTTTCCCAGATATATATATTGGTCTACGTAGTCTATGTTGGTGCCGTTGATATTTATTTGTATCTGTTTGCTGTTTGTCATTATTTTGGTTTTATTTGTGTTCATTTGTAAGCCTGCTTTGTTGCTTTCATCGTCTAGTTGTTTTATAAGCTCTCTTAGTTCTGTTGCAGTTTCGGCTACTATGACTATGTCGTCTGCAAATCTCAAGTGGTTTATGTGTTGACCCTCCAGGTCTTTCAGTCCTCCAGGTTTTTCTTCAGGCCTTTTGATTCCCATTTGAGATTTCGAAATATGATTTCCAGGACAGCAATAAAGATCTTGGGTGATAGTGGATCTCCTTGTCGGACCCCTCTCTCTATCCTTATTTGTTTCCCTCTTGCTTCCAGCTTGACTCGGCTAGTGCTTTTCTCGTATATATTCTTTATAATATTTATGTATTTTTGATCCACCCTGAGTTTTTTCAATGCATTCCAGATTGCGCTGTGACTGATGCTATCAAATGCCTTGCTATAATCTATAAAGGCAACATATAAGTTTCTATTGAACTCTTTATACTTCTCTATTATCTGTTCTAGTGCTTGTATGTGATCAGTGGTGCTGAAACCTGTCCTGAAGCCAGCCTGCTCTCTTGGTTGTGAGTCGTCAATTGTTTTGGATATTCGTCTTAACATTATTGAGGAGAACAGTTTGTAGATGCTCGCCAAAGAGAGACAAAACTAGGAAACAAAATAGAAGATACAAGTATTCAAGATTACTACAACAAAATAGAAAAGTCAATAATAGACAGCGCAACACAGAAGACTCAGACTGACGGCACAAAAATAAATAATATCTTTAGCGACAATACAAAACAACTAATAAAACAACGCACAGAACTAATGTTTAAGAAAGACAAAGATCAAGACATGAAGAAAGAACTTACCCTGCTGTTCAAGGAAACAAAGAAATCTACAAGAATAGACTACAGGAATCACAGGACGGAAGTAATAACAAGGAACCTTAAGAAACACAGAAGTACAAAAAGAGCTTTAAAAGAACTTAATCTAAACAAATCTTGGATACAAAAACTTGGACAAGGCAAAGAAGAAACAAGAACAAGGAAAGATGTAATAAACCATGCCACAAACTTTTATGAAGAACTCTACAGAAGGAAAGACTACAACCACATACAAGAGGAAACACCCATTACGAATAATGTAAATTTGCCAGTAAAGCAGATCGAAGAAAAAGAAGTGTATGAGCACATAAAACAGCTGAAAACTGAAAAAAGCCCAGGTCCAGATGGAATAACAAATGAAGCTCTAAAACTAGGTGCACCAATTCTGCTTCAACATCTAACACATCTATTCAATATGGTACTTAATTCCGAAACCATACCAGAGCAATGGTGTACATCCGATATAATATTGCTGTACAAGAAAGGCAATTCCTTAGATATCGATAAAACATATGGTACAGTAAGAATCCCTCCTCCAAGTCAGTGGGCAGAAATGATTGGTGTCAAAGGTCCAGAAGACTGTGAAGTGCAAGATGTTGAGACTACATTTACCAGGAGTGAGCCTAACAGTAATAAAAGATCCCGATGTAGTGAGAGCCCACCAGCTGCCGCACCCTCTTGGAAAAAGATGGCTTTACAACAAGATACTAGCACAGACTTTGAAGACGATTGTGTAGACGATGAAAGTGGTAGAGCAGATAGCCAATAGTTACTAAATATTTACAAAATATACATAGGGGTTAAGTGAACAATTTAGTGTTAAGTGCATGTATAGTGATAAAGTAAATTGACTTAAATATTTAAACATAAAGTGATGTGAAGTGTCCTCTATCCCGGGGGAAAGGCATGTTATGTATTGACATGTGGGTAGTTATGAAGATCTGTGGGTACCCCAGTTCGGTTCTATCCAGGAAGCCAGCACACATATGTAACAGTTAGGTTTAGGTTTTTTTATTTTGTTTAGGTTAAATACAATGTTGGTTATAAAATAATAAAGCATGAAGGTAAAATACATGACACAAATATTAGCTTTGCGTGTTATTTTCCAATTTGTATAAAAAAAAAATTCTTTAAAAATATATATATCCCATGAACTGTAAGTTTCCTACACCTGGTATTTCGTAAATAGGTTTCTATTTATGACTACTGTCTACAAAAAAATATGAACATCCAAATCGACAGACCATAATGGAAAGTTTATCCTTCAAATCAAACGGAAATTGGTGAAAATCTACTTGCATTAATTTAATGCTAGTAACAAATACATTTCAAAACAGTGTTTTACAGCAAAATTACAGGATTAAAATATCAGGTATAAAAATAAAAGGTCAAAAATTACAATATCAATAGTTAGTACTTACCTTCTGAAAGTTACCAAGTCTAATAGTTTCTCAGAAAACTTATTGAATTGCAAATAGATTCGTTAACTGACCTTCAATAGCTAGATTGAAGACTCCACAAACTCCAATTGACCACTTATCAATGATTTGAACAACACAGCCATAAAAAACAATTCGTATTATACGAAACAATTATCTCGCCAACTTGCTTGCTTTAAGACGTGTGAGTCACTCTACAAATGCAATGTTAATAAACTTTTGCGGTAAATAGAAAGTTAATTAGTGCGCCGAGCAGTTAGAATCCATTTGATAGCTAAATATAAGGTGTAATCGTATTTATTTTGCGTTTTATGCACTTTCTCTGCGTACGGTATAAAAACATGGGTGACAGATGAAGCTGTTTAAGTTACTGAGTAATTAATCCATGCTTTAAAAAAATCTTTAAAAGTATGTATTTCACTGAACAATTATAGCAGCGGAAGTCATTTTAGTATTAAAATATTATCCTTGCTAATTTATAGTACATCTTCAAAAAAAGTTGCATAATTTGCACAATCAACGTTTTTATATTAGTCCTGAATAGCTTACGTAACGTCATGCTGATGTCACAATGACATTTGAACTCTAATGTTGCTGTTGTAATAAACATAAAATGCTAATATTTTCATCGTGTTTATTTTGAAGCGCCAACCACAAAAGATTTTATGACGCGGGGGTTGAATTAAAATTTTTGTACTCGACGATTAAAATATGTGTATTAAGATTTCATAGAGAATACTGCAACGTCACTCTTTTCATAGTTGTAGTCCATGTTACTGTCGAAACAATCGAAATAAATACTATTACGTATTAATATACCAAACCATAAGGTTGTGGCACTTTGATCTTTGCATCCATTTTATTTTACCCAGGTAATTATTAGGCAAATCCGTAAATTATTTGATAAATTCTCCAACACGTGGTAATTAGTATTTATAATTTAATTTATTTAACTGGCTGGTGAGCAAAACTTGCGAAAGCCAGTCAATTAATTGACGGAATTCCTTACAGGGTAGAATTTTACATAGTACCTACTTATTTGATATTCAACAAACATTCATTTTAAAGTTTATATTCGAAGACTGAAGATAGGTCCCTACAACATAGGTACCTACCTACTGCATATCCGCCACGCATGAATAGGTACTCAACCTATATCATAAGTTAGATATTTTAGAATAGTAATCACTACTTGTACTTGTTGACTCTATAGAACAATACAACATAAACATTGTACAATACTGAGTAGTAAATAATAATATTACAGTGACTAACCCTACCGTAGATGCGTTACTGACAACTGACACACCGGGCGTGTTATTCACAATATTTATCAGACAACTAGCCAGAGGTATAGGTACTGAATCCAAGATTAAAATAATAATCGTAAATTCTTGCAAACATAAAGTAGTACGCGAACAGAATAGTTATTTGTGTCACAAGGGAGTTTTGGTTGATATTGTCTATGCCAAATCCGTTAACAACACTACGCTTGGCTGCACGAAAAAATGCTGCAAAATTAAATATCACTGTTAATTATATATTTGTTTTGTCGATTAAGTTTTAGTTTATTTTTTCAACATAATTACCTGCATTATTTTTCGAAAAAGGTTAGGTTAGGTTAGGTTCGGGGGGCGTCGTGGTGAAATGTTCGCGATCCCATGGCGCCCCCTTAACGGGAATGCGGGTGACGCCGGTGTGTTTTTAGTGGGTATGTTCCTCCAGTCACCATCAGTCAGATGGCGGCGGGAGGAGAGAGTCCCACATAACCCCCAAATAACCTTCCCCTGGGCCGGGGGTATGCGTAAAGCATTTTCACACCGTCAAAAAAAAAAAAAAAAAGGTTAGGTTAGGTTAGGTTCTATAGCTCCTAAGTATGGATATTGTTACCAATGATGACGTCTTCAGATAGTCTGACCAGGCTATTGAAAAGGAAAATCGGACGTGTATTAATGCACTAAGTATAGTTGCTCGTTTTTTTATGATACTACGAATACACACAAGAGCAACGAACATGGGTAAATTTGAATGGAAATTCGATTCCTAACATTGACTGTTGTAGCTCCCCTGCAACACAGAATAAGTAAGTCGCAAGCGACATTAGGCTATACGGTGACTGCATATCCTCAGGCAACCGTATAGCTTGTTTAACACCATCGTAGAATTAAAAAAAATGCAATGAAAAAGTACCTACATTTAATTCTTCTTTACCAACCTACCCGTTTTACCTACCTTTGATCTATAGCAGTGTTTTTCAACCTGTGCTGTGGGTCGCGACCCAAGCATCTTGAAGGGGGTCGCAGCTGTTTGTTTGTTTTTAGTTAATTCATGTAGGATTTCATATTAATAAAATAGAAAATATTATTTAAGAACAGCGCAGAGTGGCGGGTCGCGCGCCATGAAAAATGTTGAAAAACACTGATCTATAGGGTGTTATATTTGCGAGCCGGCGAGCTAACGGTATATGTATATAAATAGCTCGTTGACTCGCCGACTCTCGTAGCTTTTTGTTTAAAAAAAAAAAAATCTGTTTATTGCAGACAATAGCCACTCGTAGCGTACTCGTAGTGATCCGTTGGCGAGCTAAACAGTCGACTCTCAGTAATTTTCAAGCATGCACAATCCATTGGCGGTTTAGACAGAACAGAACTTTCTATGATATAATCTGTGGTTTAATTAGACCTTTGACTCGAAGGCTCGTTGGCGTACCGGTTTTGCTCGCAAATGGATCACCCCCTTATGATACCTATGATCTTTCATTTAAGCTTGAATTTACCAAATGTAACTAAGTTACATAAGTTTCTGTCAAAAAAAATATTTTTGGTACAAGCATTTATTGCCGACTGTATTTTCTGTATACCATCATCAACTTCTCATTGAGACGATTCTAATGGCTCCTCTACACTATCGGCGATTACAGACGATTACGAGCGAGCACGATCGTGTAGAGGGCGTACTCGGCTGTACTCGGCTGTACTCGGCTGTACTCGGCTGTACTCGGCTGTACTCGGCTGTACTCGCCGATCATCGTCTATGATCGCCTGCGACCCGTGACTTGTCGGTTTTTCGGGCACGCATCAAAGGGAATCGCGGCGTGGTGCGTTGAGCTGCCCACACGATCATTCATTCGACGTCGGACAGTGGAGTTTTCACGGCATATATCATCATCATCATATCAGCCGAAAGACGTCCACTGCTGGACATAGGCCTCCCCCAAATAGTGCTACAATCGCCGGTCCTGCGCCACCCGGATCCAGCGGACTCCCGCGACCTTTACCAGATCATCAGTCCACCTTGTGGGGAGCCTACCCACGCCGCGCCTTCCGGTATGTACGTGGTCGCCACTCGAGAACCTTTCCGCCCCAACGGCCATCGGTAGAAACGTGCAATGTGCACTGCAACTTAAGTTTAGTGATTCGGAGGGCTATACCCATATAACCATTTTTGGTAGCAGTTACGTAAATTTTACGACACTTATGTGTAGGAACAAACTGATTCTGGTAACACGTTTGGTTGCTGTTACGTCATTGTTCGGTCGCCGCTACTAAAATTGGGGAAGAGTCGACACAGTAACTTTTGGTTTCTCAGTTCTGTCGCTGTGTGGTAACAATGTTCCCAGTTTGAAACCAGTCATCGCAGAATTCATTCGTTCATTCACTCATTTTGACAGAACTCGTTAGAAACTAACTTTATTTTGTGGTGATTTGAAATAATAGAAGAGACGCCATTATAACAAAATTCACAACGTCAGTGTTTGCTTTAAAAGTGATAATTAGTTAAAAATATGTGTTTAAATCTCAATGGGAAAAGGAATTCTTCGTGTCATTTGATCATATTGGATGAATTTTATCAACGCGCCATCATATAGTCATAATTTTGCCAATATAGCAAAAAACACGATACTTAATATATTGCATTATTTAAATAAATCGATACATTTAAAGAGCTCAAAAGCTTGCAACAATAATAAAAGCTTTTAACAATAACAATAATATATATATAAAAGCAAGAATAAACTATAAAAATTGTTAATTATGATATAAACAATACTGTGGTCACACAGTTACTAGATTGTGACGATGTTAAACTTGAGGTAGTAACAAAGTTACTAAATTTACAAAATGGTTCCATGTTCTTTTTTGTTTACAGAGGTTCTCAAAGTTTAAAAATAATGCCGTTTTCCGTTGTGTTGACGGAGTAAAATCCGAATTTTTTTATATCGCTGGTACCCAGTAACTGGGTAAAAGGTGGGGCTGTTTTAAACCACTATTGAGTGTAATTACGTAATATTTTTTCATTTGGTTCGTGATCACCATTTAGTTTTATATTTCTATTTTTAATCATTTGTTTGGAAAAGTATTTAAATAATTTACTAGTATTTAAGTAAGTATTTACTTACTTGGGGTTTTGTTGTGTGTATTCTTTAATTTTGCAACTTTTCTGTAGAAGTCCGATGAGAGTCTGTTTGGTTTTGCTTTATTCATTTCGTTTGACTCACACATGATTAAACGCAAATTTTTCGATTAATTATGACATGATACAACGGCACAAGATGTGAACAATATGAAATGATTGAGAAGCTTTGGTTTTCTTGAAGCCTTTTTGTTGTCATTTACTGTTAACAAGTTCAGAAACATTGACGTAACATTATTACACTTCGCGTATACTTTATTTTTATTGGTTACAGAGTTACCACACCGTTACTACACATTATTCCCTAGTTTGTACACTAGTCACAAACTAAACGCAAAGTGTATAAAAGTGTGTAGACACAAATGTTTCCGTTATGCGTGGAAACAGCGACCACACACAGTTACTAGTGGTTTAGTGGTCGCATTGTGTATCAACTGTTACTACACGTAGAAACCAAAGACAACACAGTTGCAATGTGCCGTAGCAGTTACGAAACCATTGTGACTTGTTACTGCTTTGAAAATGCTGCGACTGAAAATGGCTATCTGGGTATCGGATACCTTGGTTCTGCTGCGGTAAGCCTCATTTCTCAATCAAATCAAAAATAATTATTTGGTATCAAAATTTTGGTTTTTACAATTGTACGTGGCTGACCCAGGTAAGTATGACAATACTTGTGTTAGGAGAAGCCGCCCCTCCCATCCGGACTATGCATAATTTCTGATGCGATTGCGCAGAGAAACTCCCAGCATAGCCCTCTCCATTGCCCTTTGCGTGACTTTGAGCCTTCTTCTTATGGGGGCCATAGTTAGCGACCACGGCATAGATAAATAATATGATTCAAAAAATAAGCTCTGTTAGTAGATCAGTTTCGGATACCTAACCATTTATTTGACCTTTTAAGCTTATTTGATACATCAAACCGCATTCAAATCGGTCCATTCGTTTAGGAACTACTTTGGTTTTTAGTATAATTTGTTGTTATAGCGGCAACATAAATACATAAATCTGTGAAAATTTCAACTCTCTAGCTATCACGGTTCTTGAAATACAGCCTGGTGACAGATTATCTATAAAAACGGCAAAAATCACGTTTTTTGTATGGGAGCCCCCCTTAAAAAAATATTTTATTTTGTTTTTAGTATTTGTTGTTATAGCGGCAACAGAAATACATAATCTGTGAAAATTTCAACTCTCTAGCTATCACGGTTCTTGAGATACAGCCTGGTGACGGACAGACGGACGGACGGACAGCGAAGTCTTAGTAATAGGGTCCCATTTTACTCTTTGAGTACGGAACCCTAAAAATGGATAGCTTGACGGACAACTTACATAGGTACTTATATACTTACATACATACGAACAGGTCAAGTTAGTATAAAACTTGTAAAAAGAAGTTGTATTTACTAACCTATTTTACAAAATTACGAAAAAAATATTGACTACGCAAAGTTGAACGCACCTTTGCGATGACATTTTTTTACCGCTATAAAATTTAATCCATGCTAAAATAATCCTTATGCCTTCGTCATAAGGTGTTAGTATCAGCTGATGTTGTTTAATGACAGTAAATAAAGGTTGTACATCAAGATAATAACAAATGCTGTCGAGAAAATCAAAGTCAAGCAAAAATATATCTTACTGCTTTGAGATAACGATGTGTTACTGTAGATAATCAGTTAACGGGCCGCAAATAGATTGGTGGTTATGGACACCAAGGAAATGGCTGCCATTATTTGATCAAATGTTCTTTCTCAATGTTTATTTGGCTTAATTCAATTACAAGTGTGGCTGGATTATTGGAATTTAATTATTAGATATACGAGGGCGACACTGAAAGTCTTTAGAACTGGCCACTTGTAATAAATATAATAAAAAAATAAGTTCAAAATTTGAAAATGGAACTCTTTCTTAATATTTTTGTGTACGAATTCCACTCGATTGTCATTTGTTTTACGATTTGGCGGCAAATTGAAAATTGTGTGTACTACGTGAGCATGAATTTAACGCGAGAAAATTTTCGAGCAATGATTTTTTACGACTTTCGATGTAATTTAAGTCAACAAGAAAGTTATGATAGACTTCGATTGGCCTTTCACGATGAAGCCCCATCTCGTGCTACTATTTACAACTGGTTTAATGAATTTAAACGTGGCCGCACTGATCTCACTGATGATCTGCGTGAGGGCCGGCCTTCTACGGCGACTACTGAAGATAACATCAGTGTTGTGCGGCGTATGATAGAGACTGACAAAAGAGTAACCTATCAGCAGATTCGTACAAGCTTAGCCATTGGTATGAGTCAAGTCCACAAAATCCTCCATGAACATTTAGCGGTGAGGAAGCTTTGTGCCCGGTGGATACCTCATAATTTGACAGAAGCCCAAAAAGTCCGTCGTGTTGATTGGTGCCGTGAAATGGGTCAAAGATTCAACGGAGGTGACTCAAATGCTGTGTTCGACGTAGTTACGGGTGACGAAAGCTGGATTTACTGTTATGATCCTGAAACTAAAAGACAGTCTGCTGAGTGGGTGTTTCCTTCCGAGGAGTTGCCTACTAAAGTGAAGAGAGGTCGAAGTGTGGGAAAAAAGATGGTGGCCTCGTTCTTCGGAAGGACTGGTCATTACGCAACAATTATTTTAGAGGATCAAAAAACAGTTACTGCGAAGTGGTACACTAACAATTGTTTACCACTTGTCTTGGAAAAAGTTCGAGAAAAACGGCCTCGCAGTAGGATCCTGCTTCACCACGACAACGCCTCATCGCACACCGCCAAGCAAACGATCGACTATTTGGCGACGGCAAACGTGGAATTACTGGGTCACCCACCTTATAGCCCCGACCTTGCACCTTGTGATTTTTATTTATTCCCAAAAATTAAAGAAAAACTTCGAGGAAAACGTTTTATGGACGCCGACGAAGCAGTGGCTGCGTTTCAAAAGGCCGTCGAAGAGACCCCTAAGGACGAGTGGGCAAAGTGCTTTTCTCAGTGGTTCTATCGAATGCAGCGATGTATTGATGTGAAGGGAGGCTATTTTGAAAATATATAATAAAAGTAATAAGTTGCTTGATTGCTCAGTTTTTGATTTTCTAAGAACTTTCAGTTTGACCCTCGTATTATGTTGTTACTCGTTGCATCATTCCTCGTCTAGTAGGTACTTCTCTATCTAGTAGCATTAATAAAACATTTTTTGTAAAAGTTGTTACCGCTATACGGTATTTGATTAAAGTCAAATCAGCTTCTTTTTATGAAACGTCAAAAACGCTCAGTTAGTATGGAATTTGTAGGGATTACTTGGTTCATTATATCAGCCGAAAGACGTCTACTGCTGGACAATGGCCTCCCCCAAAGAGTGCCACAATGACCGGCCACCCGCATCCAGCCGACTCCCGCGACCTTTACCCAGGTCATCGGTCCATTACTTGGTTGTGACGTTACAATCAAACAACGTCCTAATTATTAGTTTGTATGAATTTAAAAATCTTAAAATAGCAAACATAAATGAAAGCTTGATATTTTTCGAGTATTTTCGTAACGTTTCTCTCTGTTGCTAATGAAAAATACCATTTATTTTCACTGTTGTCAAAATACCCAATTATGTTTCGGCCATTATGAATTTATGTCCTAATCAATTGCGCAATTATTAATTGAATTACTCACCAACACAAGGTTAAGTAGCCTAGTGGTTCAGGCATGCGGCGGTCAAGCGGCGGTCGTGGGTTCGAATCCCGGCTCGTACCAATGAGTTTTTCGGAACTTATGTACGGAATGTTTACCGTTAGCTTTTCGGTGAAGGAAAACATCGTGAGGAAACCGGTCTAATCCCAATAAGGTCTAGTTTACCCTCTGGGTTGGAAGGTCAGATGGCAGTCGCTTTCGTTAAACTTAGTGCCTATGCCAAATCTTGGGATTAGGTGTCAAAGCGGACCCCGGGCTCCTTTAGGGGCATAACCGGGAATAACGCTAGGAAGATGATGACAAGGTTAACGTCTCAAAATAAGTTGATGGCAATTACCTATGTAAATATTATGTACTAATAAATACATTACATATACAAGTATATTACGAGTAATAAGTAGCCAAGAGTATAAGGTGATGACAAAGGCCCCGGCTAATGACAATAAAATGACTTGACTATTGAATCAGAATATGTATTGAATTGAAACTTCCTGTTTATTGATGATTAGATGATTAGGTACTTTACTATAATAAATCATTTATAACAGCGAGTAATATTGTGGGTGTAAAAAAACAGAAATCATGAACTCGCTAAGTACCTATGGGTGGAACGGAGAGTAATGGCATTTATCTTTAATTTAATTGCAATAACGAGCAAAGCGAAGCGAACGCAGTTCTCCGATGCCGTGTCCGGCCCGGGCCGTTTTCTAAGAAGGCCAAGTGCGAGTTGGACTCGCGCACGAAGGGTTCCGTACCATTATCTATAAAAACGGCAAAAAATCACGTATGGAAAAAAAAAATTTTTTTTTTAGTATTTGTTGTTATAGCGGCAACAAAAATACATAATCTGTGAAAATTTCAACTCTCTAGCTATCACGGTTATTGAGATAAAGCCTGGTGACAGATTATCTATAAAAATGCGGCCAAGTGCGAGTCGGACTCGCACATGTAGGGTTCCAACCGTTAAATAAATTGCTTTCTACGATTTATGACGTATTAAAAAAAAACTACTTACTAGATCTCGTTCAAACCAATTTTCGTTGGAAGTTTGCGTGGTAATGTACATTATATTTTTTTTTTAGTTTTATCATTCTCTTATTTTAGAAGTTACAGGGGGGGAGACACACATTTTACCACTTTGGAAGTGTCTCTCGCGCAAACTCTTCAGTTTAGAAAAAAATGATGTTAGAAACCTCAATATCATTTTTGAAGACCTATCCATAAATCCACACGTATGGGATTGAAGAAAAAAATTTTTTTGAGTTTCAGTTCTTAGTATGGGGAACCCCAATTTTTTTTGTTTTTTTTCTATTTTTGTGTAAAATAAATAATATAAATAAATAAATAAATAAATATTACGGGACAATCTTACACAAATCTTAATGCGGTTCACATAATACATCTACTTACCAAGTTTCAACAGTATAGCTCTTATAGTTTCGGAAAAAAGTGGCTGTGACATACGGACGGACAGACAGACAGACAGACAGACACACATGACGAATCTATAAGGGTTCCGTTTTTTGCCATTTGGCTACGGAACCGTAAAAGCGGCAAAAAAATCACGTTTTTTGTATAGGAACCCCCCTTAAAAATATATTTTATTTTGTTTTTAGTATTTGTTGTTATAGCGGCTACAGAAATACATAATCTGTGAAAATTTCAACTCTCTAGCTATCACGGTTCTTGAGATACAGCCTGGTGACAGACAAACGGACGGACGGACGGACGGACAGCGAAGTCTTAGTAATAGGGTCCCGTTTTACTCTTTGAGTACGGAACCCTAAAAAACGACGGTGTTTTTGCGCGGCCGAGTCATAGGTACCCAAGCTCGCCCGAGCCACGGCCGACTGCCGGCCGTGCCGCGTCGTTTTTCTTATCTTCTTATCTTGATGCAATTCGGCGGACTCAAATAATCTCAAGTTACTTACTGGTGAAACGGGGGGTTATGGTTACGGTACGGCATTTATCTAAAAGTATTTCCTATATTCAAATCCTGTTCGAAGGACCATATTTTTTACCGGTTTTGACCGATCTATTTGGGAACAGTGTAATGTAAGTACCTGTTTTAATAGGCTAAGGTTCGATAATTAAGTGTAGGTATATGTATATTTTTTAAATTATAATTTTATTCAATTTACAAAGCCACTCGTTTTTAGGTACCTAAGCAAGTAAATATTTATTTGTGAGACACAATGCTACATAATAGGTGACAATAGAATAAAAATACAGTACCTACCTAAAAAGGTGTACGAAAGTTGAGGCTTACAAGATTAAACAAGTTTCTGTCAAAAAAAATATTTTTGGTACAAGCTTTTATTGCCGACTGTACTTTTCTGCATATTATTGATATTATCATCAACTACTCATTGATACGATTCTAACGAGCGAAACTCGATGGGGTTGTGTCGTTTTATTGCGGAGTTCCTATGGCCAACTTCCAGCTCCAGCATCAGATCAGCTCCATGTCATCATAATATTTCATTGTCATGCGATATACATATGCATGCAAAATTTCAGCTCAATCGGAAACCGAGAAGTGGGTCAAATTTCAATTACTTTTGACCCAAAATTCTAATTTTTAAATGGATTAGTATCAAGTACAGTCAAGTGCAAAAATATGTATCGATTTAATCCTCTCATAAAATATGTACTGAAACCTTAATCTGTTGACATAAGAGCGATAAGACATATGTATGAGTAAATAGTATGCACCCATATTT
This sequence comes from Epinotia brunnichana, assembly GCA_963854355.1. Classification (NCBI taxonomy): domain Eukaryota; kingdom Metazoa; phylum Arthropoda; class Insecta; order Lepidoptera; family Tortricidae; genus Epinotia; species Epinotia brunnichana. Next base: position 1,848,751 of record OY977963.1, on the reverse strand, counting down.
TCACACTTGAGGATACGGAAATTACGGAAGTACTTTCTGACAAATGAAAATAGAATCCATTTAATATTCTAACCAATTTACATTAGTAGCGCCAATGGGAATAACTTTATGGACGACCTAGTTACATTAGTCAGGCTGTTATTCAGAACGCGTTCATGCCTCACCTCACCCGTCAAGCCTAACGAAACTATATACATACATATATGTATACAGGGTGACTGGTAATTCGACCTATTCCTTGAAAGGGGTTATACTAGAGCTAATTTGCAACAATTTATGTCCAGTCAACCAGGGGTCGAAACACGATTTTTTTTAATTTTTCGAGTTTTTAGTTTGTTTGAAAAAAAATCGCCTTGCAGCCTTAAAGTGCTGATTGTGACAAAAATGTTTTTTTACCATCCAAATGGAAGTACTTTTGTCACAATCACCAGCAAGGCTGCAAGGAGAATTTTTTTCATACGAACTAAAAACTCGAATATCTCGGAAACCAGCGAGTTTCGACCCCTGGTTGACTGGACATAAATTGTTGCAAATTAGCTCTAGTACAACCCCTTTCAAGGAATAGGTCGAATTACCAGTCACCCTGTATTTCTGAATACCGCGCCTGCTAATTATGCTAATGCGGGTTCGATTCCAAGGCGGGCAGTTTCCATTGATACAGTGCGGTCATGTGAAAATGAAAGTTTTACGCAGTGCGAACTGCGGATGTTGTATATTACTTACCTTTGCTATATACGCTTTACTATATATGAATCAACTTACGCCCTATTACTGGAGAAGGTTCAGAAAACGTTCCTACGGTTTTTATATAGGAAAGTTTTTGGGAACTATCCATTTATGTATCCCACCAAATACCTGTTAGGAACCCTAGGTTATAATTCGTTGGAGGTAAGACGTAATTACAATTTGTTGGTGACTGCGTGTCGGATCATACGCGGTGAGTCAGATTGCCCGGAGCTAGTGAGTCGCCTCGTGCGACTCTATACTCCGGATATCCCAAAGATAACCCTTAGGCCACGGCGACGCGATTTGTTGGCGGTGCCCACAGCGCGCACTGTGGCACGCAGGAACTCGCCGCTGATCCGTGCTCTCTCACATCTCAATGCGCTCTTGGCATCAGCACTGGAGTGTGACTTACTTGCGTGGCGATGGATGTATGTGTGCGGTGTATGTCTGAGCTTCTGTGAGGAGATGGATGACAGGCAATCAACTGTACCAATGTAATTATATGTGTTTTGTTTGTTTTGTTGTATAGTTTAGTATCGTTTTCATGACGCATTGGTTTTAGGATGTGACAGTTGGCGACAGTCGGCGACCGTCGGCGACAGTCAGCGACAGTCGGCGACCGTCGCTGACCGTCGCTGACAGTCGGCAACCGTCGGCGACAGTCAGCGACCGTCGGCGACAGTCAGCGACCGTCGGCGACCGTCGCCAGCTGCGGCTGGCGACGGTCGCCAACGGTCGCCGATGGTCGCCGATTGCTGTCGCGGGCGGTCGCTAGCTGCTGTCGCTCGTCTGTAAGAGCCCTTATGTGATGTGGCGAACCTTGTTTATCACTATTCAGATTAATATAATAAACAGTTCCTGAGATTCTGACACGGCTTTCATGCAGTCAGAACCCTAATAAAAAAGTATTTAGTTCTCTTACTTTCATACTTGACCGTGAATCAATGTGATAATGGTATAATTTAAAGTAAAAATACTCCAAAACATCAAATTTTATAATAACCTCCCAATAACGCCACAATTTCAAACTAGCAAAACAGTTAAGACGCTCCATTTTGTCTGCCCACTAATTTCAAAATGGCGCATGTCCATACTATTTACTAGGTAGTTCCGTCCCTCTTTAGCGTCACTATTGTTCCTAGCTGGTTCCGAGAGGGCCCGACCGGCGACGGAGGCGACCGAGCGAGTCGAAAGTTGTAGGCGGGGGTTGCCAGGGCAAAAGAATTAGGAGGATTTTGGGGAATTTTGTAAAATTAATGTTAGGATATTGGTAATTTTTTGCGGGGTTTTTTTAAAGGTTAGGTATTAATAGTATGACTATTGATTAAGATATTTGCTGTAACTAATGATTGGAAAACGTTTTGTAATGTACCTCTTAACTTATTTAGGTCAATGTGTAGGTTGAAGGCAGAAAATAAGAATCGCAATCAATTTCATGTTTACTACAATAGTAGAATACAACATACCTACTTACAGGCGTACCCTCGCGCCTGTATTCCCAAAACGGGTAGGCAGATCATATGCAAAATATTTTTTGATGCCACCTAGCAACGGAGAACATCGTGAAAGATTTAGATTAGATTATTGTTGATTAGTAAACTTGTCACAATCGCTTAGATAAACGATATGACTTATTAATTTATTAAACATACTTATTTAATAACACAAATTACGCAAAAAAAAGTATAACTATTACGGTTTGAAAGATTCGTTCATTAGCTTTAAATACATGATTTATTTACAACGTTGTTTATAATTTATGATATATCAATATAACAGTATAAAATAAATGGGTTTACTAGGTATTTGATATCATATTAAAGTGCTGATGATATTTTATTTAAGTAGTTTTATCAATTTCCATTTTATATTGTTGTCTTTATAGACATTTCACGAAAGGTGGCGCTGACGCGAAAGGAAATAATGAAAGGAATTGTGTACCATTCCGCTCTAACAACTATACTATGTATATATGTATTTGACGTTTGCACATTTTAATTCACTCATTCAATCCATTATTTCTAGCTTTCGTGAACTACACATAGCTATTTGTGTGTCTGAGCCCTCTAATCCCCCGCTGCAGTAGTCATAATAAATTTCCCGATAATCCCAAAACAGTCCCGCGAAATAGAATTCTCAGCTGGCAACACCGGCCAACTTTTACCTCAGTCTGTTCCCAGCGTCCATCGCGGAGTCACGTCGCTCCGTCGCGTAACTTTACGTCCAGAACCGGTTATAATTTGAAAGTGCTAGGTGTGGCGTCCTACTAGTGTTTAAAGTGTGTGTTGTTGGATACCTTGCTATTATCACAGGTAAAATTGTTGATACATTTACTTTAAGTTAAGATTTAAGAAGCAAATTCAAAGAAAACAACTTGAGATACGAGAAACTTCACACGGGTAATTTTAACTTGAATGCTTCCAACAGCGTCCGCTGAAATTGATGTAAAATAATCAGTTCATAATCTCAGTTTTATCTGCATGGCTCAACAGGTTGATATGATAAAGACGCTACTACCTGGTTTTTTTAGCTGACCGCATCTATCTATTGTTACTCGAATTTGGGCTCTGACCTGTGAAAAAAAAGGAAACTTGTCTATGACTCTAAGATACAGCCGGAGCCACATTTGAAAAAGAAAAACGAATGAAACGAGTTCTGAGTCATAGCTTAGTCATTTTGATACGGTACGTATAAAGAAAGTAGTCCACGAGTATTTGTCTTTGTCGGCCGAAAACTATTTTAGGAAAAGCGTTTACAAAACGGAAAACAAAAGAAAATGTCAATGGCTTAATTTTTGAATTCAGTGAGAATTTTCGACGACACTTGACGGTTTCTAGTCTTTATCTCAATATTAAGTGTGGGTAAACGAACTGTTATAAAAAATGTTACCTGCGTTGGTGCGAAACTCACACGGCCGGCTTAGTTACATTGAGTCGGGTCAGAAAAGCTAAAATAAAGAACGAAAGTGGATAAAACAATCGATTGGTATTTTTATGTACTTGAGTCTATATTAATAATCGACATGTATTAACAGATAACTAGATAGCCATTTATAATTTTATATTTCTTATAAAGTACTTACAATGATTTTAAATATTTTTTATTTCTCAACTTGATATTTAAATACATATACAAATAATAGTCACACCGAATTGACAAACGTGATGAGTGATCAACTATATTTTATTGTTATTTAGGAAAAAATACATGTAAAACTGTTTTATCAAGTATTTAAATACTTAATTGAATGCAATTAAATGAAATAATGAGTCCAAATATAAGTATTTAGGATAGTCGTACATTGTATCTTGGTCGACACGACTCCGCCACGAAGGTATGCCTCTTACATTTATTTTCGAAGGTTGCGTTGCATCAGTGACTCATTCAATCTTGTCTGCCGGCGAAGGGAAAGTTTAATAATGCGGCATTTAGGTATTTTTACAAGCTTTATATTAACTTGCACTTTTAGTATGTACCTATGTAAATATGTAAGTTATCCGTCAAAATTTGCAATCCATTTTTCAGTCACTTCCCGTTATCCAATTGAGCTGAAATTTTGCAAGCATATGTATATCGCATGACAATGCAATATTATGATGACTTGGAGCTGATCTGATGCTGGAGCTGGAAGGTGGCCATAGGAACTCCGCATTAAAACGACACCCCATCGAGTTTGGGCTCGTTAGAATCGTCTCAATGAGTAGTTGATGATGGTATGCAGAAAAGTACAGTCGGCAGTAAAAGCTTGTACCAAAAATGTTTTTTTTAGAAACTTATTAAATATAAAGTTGACTGGTTTTAGTATAGGCCTGCTGGAGCTGTCATCGCTAGTTAAAAATCAATCAAGATTTAAAACTAGTGGCTCTCTGTGAGCTGTAGAACTCGTGAGACTGTGTTAAATTTTTTTTTTTTTTTTTTTTTGAACTGAACTGACAAGAAATAATTTTGGCCCAATCTGAAACGAAGAACCTTCTTACATCGTTGGTTGCACTCGCTCTTTCAAAAAAAAAATTATCTCCTTTAGGCGTGGGTAACCGATATCCTGATTCTAGTACAAAACCAGTTGGACGAGTTTATTAACATGACTATAATTCAATGAATACGGCATGCTATCTCGTATAAATATTATACAAAGGTATTCTAAAAATATTTTTTAACTCGTATAATTGGCGGTTATTGTACGTCCGGTCTGGCAACGTTTTTGAAGCATTATTTGATTGTTAACTCTTCTCGCCCGCAAAAACGAAATTCGGGGACAACGAAATATTGCTTTGCAACATTTTTAGCGTGTATTTTTTGGGAAAATTTACAGCAGTGGTAAGTATATATTTTGTATAAAATATAAAATCGTAATTTTAAAATATAGGCTTTTCTTATATGTATAGGTAGTTTAGTTGCTTTTTCTGTATTATCCATAAGTATATAGGTAGTTTATAAAAAAATATGATTTCGTTTCATGTTAAAATATTTAGAAGCTGAAGATTTTATCCTAGTGAGTCATCATTTGTGATCTCAAAACTGTTTTCAAACAACACATACCAAATCCATTGTCTTAGAAATACAATACATAAGCGGTCGTTGTTATTTTCATTCCTTTGTTAAAATAATAAACATTCTGTCGTTTACTATTTGTTTGTTTCGCACATTATTGTAAGGTCGGATCCCCATACTCGTAAAAGTTTGCCCTCAGGGTTGCTACAGGGTACTTCCCATGAACTCAGAATCTTGAAATTTGGTACGAAGCAACGTCTTATTGCACGTAGAACCGATGGCCGTTGGGGCGGAAAGGTTCTCGAGTGGCGACCACGTACCGGAAGGCGCGGCGTGGGTAGGCCCCCCACAAGGTGGACTGATGACCTGGTAAAGGTCGCGGGAGTCCGCTGGATGCGGGTGGCGCAGGACCGCGGCCATTGTGGCACTCTTTGGGGGAGGCCTATGTCCAGCAGTGGACGTCTTTCGGCTGATGTGATGATGATGAACGTCTTATAGCACAGATAAAGGAAAAATTACGAAAACCGTAAATTTTTGGTTTCATCACTAAAAATTTAATGTCCAGTACCTATAAACTGACACGCACTAAGTATGTGAATACATACTTAGTGAGTGGTTATAGTGGACTTGTTTATATTGTAGGCGGTGGTCCGGAACCCTCGGTGCACTTGACCGTTTTTTTTTTATATTACATAATTGTTTTTAGCACTACCGGGAAAAAACGCTAGGAGGGTATAGTACATTACTTACCTAGGGCGGTTAAACAAAGAATGTCTCAGATCGCAGGTATTTGACGCCCGAGCCGAAAGGCGATAAATATGCGCTCTGAGGCTTTCTTTATTACCGCCCGTGGTGAGTACAAAATTTTACTTCTCTATCTGGCCAGGAAGTGGGGTTTTCCGCACGCATAGCGTGCGGTAATTCCTACTTTATGGCCAGGTATGACGTAAATTATATTGTGAGGCAAGAGGGCTCTACTGAAACTACCCGACAGTTTGTAAATTTGATTATTGTATACTCCTGACATTGATAGCAAAAATTCCCTGTAAAACCATTATGACATTGCCATAACATTGTTCTGTGAAAAAGGTTTTTTCACCTGTAGTAAATGCATTCTATTGAGGAAACATTAGATTAAAAGAAACAGTAGGTAAGAAGTTTTTTAGGTATAACAAGGGTGAACCATAACAGTACCGTGATTACCTGCTCCAGAGCCCGGCTCTCTTAGCATTGGTATTTTTCGAAGACTTATTTCTTTCTGTTTTCTTTTAAGACCAAAAGAAACCGTACGCACTTTTTTAGGTGTAAGTAATAAAACAAGGGTAAATCATAACATTACCGTGATCTCTCAAGCATTGATATTTTTCGAAGACTTATTTCTTTCTGTTTTCTTTTACTTTCTGCTTCCATCTGTAAAGGATTTAGTATTGTGAAACAGTAATTGTTAAAACGATTTAAATTGTTTTAATCGCGTATCATCATCATCATGGGAAAGTATAAAATTCCTCTGACAAAGTACATTATGCAAACTAACAATATACAGGGTGTGGCCTGTAATAGGAGCAAATATTCAGAAGGACGCTTCCTTAGAGCATACTATATAGCATCTATAAGGGTTCCGTTTTTTGCCATTTGGCTACGGAACCCTAAAAAAAGCCTCAGAGCGCATATTTATCGCCCTTGCCCTCGGCTCGGGCGTTAAATACCTGCGATCTGAGGCATTCTGCCCTAGGTAAGTAATGTACAATTCATCTATATCATCTGTCTAGTCATCAGGTCTGAACTTAAGCTTATAAATAGTATTCTTTGCGATATCCACCGACTCAGCTGGTTTCATCATTTTTCTATTAGGGAAAATGTTTACATCTCCCTTCAATTGTGGAGAATGTAAATCTCTTTGTGTACAGAGTATATTTGAGGAACGGAACGATCTCTGCGAGCAGGGTTACCAGTTTTATTGTTATTTTCTTTACAAAAATATACCGTGTCTACAAGAGGAAAAGTTTTCATTTTATTTGTTAAGAGGGCGTAGTTGCATGGTCTTCTCTCCCTCTCACTGAGCATAAGCGTGAGCGAGATGGAGTGCGTGCTAAAAGCGCGGATATCATGTTTTTTAATTATATTATTTTGTGCGTACATTTAAAAAGAAAGAAAGAAAGAAAGAAAACATTTATTCGTGGACAAAACACAGAACGTAAAAAATAGCAGGGTCCACGAAAAGGCCCCGACTCAGCATGGTGCTAACCTAGAAGGCCAGCGCTGGTCTTTACAACTCCTTTTACCAGATTTGAGAAATTATCATTGTACAAATCGTCGGGTGACAAGCAAAAGTCACTACCAAAACTGTCACTGCTCTTCAAAAGTTTCAAAACCTCGTATCTCGGTACGTAGTCGATATCGAGATACGACCTTTGATTGAAGTAGGTATTTGTTGCTTAGTGAGTTTTGCTTGTCACCCGACGAAATATTCAACCAAAAATCATTGTTAAAGATGGGAGGGTCTTAAAGATCCATCCAAATGAAGGGTTGGTTAGGTTTGAAAAATAAAAGTATCAGAAAATTATTGCCAGTCGTGTGTTCACTTTTAACAGACTGAAGAAAAACATATTTAAATACTGTTTTTTCCGGGTCTAACGCGATATTTATTTACCTTTATTTCTGACGTTTCGACAGGTCATGGTCGCAGATAACTAAATATAAAGGTAAATAAATATCGCGTTAGACCCGGAAAAACAGTATTTAAATATGTGTACAAAAAAGAAAAACAGTTTAAAATTCATATACTGTAAGGACATATTATGTAATCACTAAAGATGTTGAGATGTGGTTGAGATCTAGGTCGATAAACATTGAAAATTTGCATATGCTCTTAATACGTAAAGTACAAACATATATTATAATTCATAGATTACTATTTATTTAAGGCTATAAAGTAAGTTCCCAATATTTCGAAACATAATACGTATATTACTTCCTTAAAAATTAATTATATTCGCCCTAAATGCGAGTCAATCAAGTAAAAACAGAGAGAACTAAATAAATATAAACGAATTTTATTTACTAATAAATGTGAATAAATATTTATTGCGTTGATAATTTGAACTGCACATCATGATAATTATAAAGATACACAAGTATGATCAAATCATTACTGAGCGCTCTCTTAATATATGCTGATTTAAAAACACTAATTGAGCGAAACTATTCGATTAATTTTGAGTATATTCCCTGACTTTTTAACGAGTTTTGTGTCTCGTGTTAATTGTTAACGTACAAGAGTATATGTTCAACGTTACAAAACATCCAGTTAGTGCAAACATGTAGTTCATAGATAGCACGATATTTGTACGACTGGAAGTATTTTCAGACATTTTAAATTGACCTAATGCTATTAATTATAAAACATTGGCAATTAACGACGACACAAGAGGAATGAAGTATGATTAAAATACATATTTAATCGGAATAAATGGCTACACAACAAGCCTTGACTTGACAAACTGAAAATCAAGGGGAATTCTTGTTTGGAAACTCTGCCTCTTTAGAAATATTTTTTACCAAGTCGTCAATTAAAAAAAACGAATATTTTTTTATCGACAGTGGCGCTAGCTATTATATATGATTGTTGACTTAAAAATGTACTGCTGATATCAAAGAAATGCTAACCCTTTTGCAGCATATTAATTGTAATAAGTACTAAGACGAATAATTTAAACATAAGACCTACATTTAATGTCTACTGTACAGTGAATTGTCAAGTTACAATTTTACTTGAAATAGGGGTTACTGGATGACTCTACCAGACAGCTGTGATCCCTTTCACTATACATAGTATAAAACAAAGTCGCTTTCCGCTGACTGTCCCTATGTATGCATAGATCTTTAAAACTACGCAACGGATTTTGATGCGGTTTTTTTTAATAGATAGAGTGATTCAAGAGGAAGGTTTATACGTATAATACAAGCCAAAATCAGAGGGCGCTGTTATCGCTAACAGTCAAATTCAAACGGCTCTCCGTATTTATATTTGATTTTAATTATTTATACATCGTTTTAAGTGACATTTTGCAACAATTATAACTCATTGACATCCAATTTCACAAGATAATAATTATAAATAAGAAGATATGGCACCGGTGAAGACTAAAGTTACACCAAACACGGCGGCGGTTAACAGGTTGGTGGAAATTGTTTCGAATCTCAAAACTGAAATAGTCGAAATGAAAGACAAAATAGAATGCTGCAATTGTACAATTATGGAGCAGCAAAAACTACTCACCAGTCAGAACACGAACATTCAGGCGATCTTGAGAGTGATCCAAGGTACAAATAATCGGCCAGAACTGCTACACAAATCACACGTCTTCCAGCACGTCACACTGGATGAGTCAGGCCCACAAGGTATTGTCTTTCTGGATGAAGAGCAATGCAACCTAAGCACCGGCACCGGTATACCGCCGTCGCCAACTGTACCCCTGTTGCCCGCGGTTCCCGCGGCTCCTGAGCCTGAGCCCGAGGCACGACGTATTCTTGACGCCACCAACACAAACTGTAGCCCACTCACTGGAACAGCTGAAGCAGGACAAACATCCAGGTTGGTAGTCATCCGACCTGAGGCTCCACGTCTACAGATGCCAGAGGTGCCCCCAGTGCAACAAACGGCGTCACCCCCACCGGTGGCCCCAGTGACACTAACAGTTGCATCACCAGCACCCACTGAATATCCCACTCGATCTTTGAGTGAGCGAGGTACCATGGGCCTTCGCGCTGCAGGTCCCCGTGTCACAAGCCTGCATGTGTTCAACCTCAGCGAGGACACTACACCAGACGACGTGATCCAGCACCTGCAGACTCGTATGGGGATCCCGAAGCCCGTGTGCGAACAGCTGGTGGTCACTCGCGGTAATTATGCATCGTTCCGCCTGGATGTGCCGACTGACAAACAAAAGATCGTTCGGGATACAAGAAATTGGCCAGCTGGTGTATCGGTTCGATTATTTAATGTTGTACAGGCAAAAAACTTGCCAGAAAACCGGATCACAACGATAAAAAAGTAGATTGTAAGTTTGTTGTTATACACCAAAATGTCCGGTCAATATGTGGAAAAACATCACTTTTAGAATTATTAATCAGTAAAGAACTACCACATGTATTAGGATTTAGCGAAATTTGGAGCCGAAAAAATGAAATTGCGCGAGTGAGGTTAAGCGGGTATGCGCTGGCAAATTATTACTGTCGAACTAGCATCGCTCATGGCGGTACTGCGCTGTACGTGCGGGACGGTGTAGAATATCGTCAGCGAAATGACCTGCATACCCTCACCGTGCAATATCATTTCGAATTTTCGGCTATAGAAATTATTCGAATAAAATTGATTATTGTAGCATTGTATAGGACTGGTAACGGTGACTTTGACATTTATTTAGAGAATTTGGAATTGTTATTAAAAAAGCTAACTGACGAAAACAAAAGGTTTCTCATCGTTGGCGACCATAATGTGGATTATCTATCTGACAATAGCATGAAACGCCGTATAAATGATGTGTTAGGATCATACGGGTGTCGTAACACAGTATCATTCCCCACTCGCGAGACCGTAGACTGTGCATCGTCCATTGACTGCGGGCTGTCTAACTGCACGAGTGACTTGCTTACTGTGGCACCACTTGACACCGCGATAAGCGATCATAACGCGCAACGTTATGAATTGTCTACGCAAAATGAGCCGCAAAATAAAACACATAGGTTAGTTGAGCGCCGGGTATTTAACGACGAGTCAATTAAATTATTTTATATGGACATTTCTAATTATGATTTTAATTTTGTGTATGATAATAATTTTGACATTAACGACAAATTTAATAAGTTATTTAATATTTTAAGGTATTACATTGACATACACTTTCCGATAAAATTAATTAAATGTAAAAACAATGCCACAGTGTCCTGGTTGAGTGACGAATTGGTAGAACTGATGCGGAAGCACAGTGATCTCCATGACTTGCGGCGCCAGTATCCCAACAACCCCATACTTACCGAGTGTATCGAGCACTATGCTGCGCTAATAAAGTCCACGACAATTGATACCCGTCGTACATACACTGAAAATAGACTAGCGGCGAGCGGCAATAAACCGAAAGAAATTTGGAAGGTGGTAAACGAGGAGGTGGGAGTGAAGGCGAGATCTCAAAGTATTTGCCTCCGTAATTCCACAACAAACCTAGAAGTACAGAAGAAGGACATACCAAATACTTTGAACTCTCATTTTCTCGGAGTGGCATCTAAATACGCTATACAGAGCGACATGCTAAAATCCACGCAGTTCCTTCATAGGCACCTGGCAGCGTCAGACGTGCCCGTTTTTACCCTACCACTCGTCACTCGCGATATGCTTGATACGGCTTTTCGCCCCATGCTGAAGAAAAGTAGCACTATTGATATATTTGACATATCACCTAATATTCTTCTTTGGATATGGCCACTTGTTGTCGACGTACTTGTTGTCCTTATAAACCTTATGTTTGAAACTGGTACATATCCTGATGTTTTAAAAAATACGAGGGTGTGTCCAATATTCAAAGGGAAGGGTAACAGGTGCGACGTTAACAACTATAGGCCAATCACAATAGTACCCACTATTTCCAAACTAGTGGAATCTATCTTATCGTCTCAGCTAATGCGTCATCTGGAGTCGAATAACCTGTTAACGGACAATCAATTTGCGTACCGACAAAAAAAGTCGACAACCACCGCGGCGTATAGGATGTTCGACTGTATCATGACTGGGCTGGACGATAGGAGCAAGATGGCAGGAATATTATGTGATTTGTCAAAGGCTTTTGACGTTATTAACCATGAATTACTTCTGAATAAACTAAATCGATATGGAATCCAAAACAATGCCTACAATCTATTCACCTCATTTTTGTCAGGCCGAAAACAAGTCGTGAAATTACTCACTGACGGCAAATCACTACAATCCGACGCAGGGGACATAAATATTGGTATTCCTCAGGGTTCTGCCCTAGGAAATACATTATTTTTATTGTTTATAAATGACCTTCCGTCGAACATTGTGGCTGGTTTGTCTGTATTGTTTGCCGATGACACAACTGTGCTAGTTAGTGCAAACTCTTACGACCAGCTAAGCCATACGATTGGTGAGGCTTGTAGTCAATTAAGGAACTGGTTCTCGGCAAATGGGCTTCTATTAAATTGTTCAAAATCTAACATAATGCTATTCTCTGGCCGAAAGATTTCGCTTCCGCCGTGTATGGCCAGTAGTCCTATGCCACTATGTAACGAGAGCAAGTTCCTTGGATTCATAGTTGACTCGAATTTGAATTGGAAGCGCCATGTAGACAGTTTGTGTGATAGGTTGGGTAGTGCCGTCTTTGCCTTGAGAAAATTGAAACTATTGATCTCCCGGGAGGCATTGAAACAGGTGTACTTTGCTTATTTCCACTCAGTTATTTCTTACGGCACAATCCTCTGGGGAAACTCTACAGACGCAAAGAGAGTGTTAATTGTGCAGAAACGAGCAATTCGTACACTTGTTGGAGTAAAGCATAGGCACCCCTGTAGAGAACTTTTCAAATCTCAACGCATTATGACACACTACTCACAATACTTATTCGACTGTTTAATATTTGTAAGAATGAACATTTCTCAGTTCCAACGCGTGGACTTTCCAGGGAAACAGCTTCGTTCTACAGGGCGGCTGAGAACGGTTCCTCGTCGCATGGCGCTTTCAACAAAGAACCCCCGCGTCATCGGCCCCACATACTATGAACGATTACCCGCCGATATCAGAAATGAACAATCTGACGAAACATTTCGGCGCAAGCTGAGAAATCTTTTGTTGATCAACCCTCTGTACTCCGTGAACGAGTACATGGAACTTACTTTTTAAATGATGTACCTAATAAATTGACATTGCCGCCTGATGATTGATTTTAATTGTATCAAATGTTATTAAGTGTTATTAAGTATTATAATATTCTGTTTTAAGTTTTAGTGATAGTATTTATTGAGAGAATTATGTTTTGATATTTTTTTATATATTTCGTTTTTATTATGTTGACATGAATATTTTTTAAATTTTATTATTATACCTACTGTATAACAAATGACGATCCTTTTTGGGAGATAGAATTATACTTTATTTTTACATTTCAATTATATTGACGATCATGGTAGAAATTCTTGTAATTTTGACATTTATGCAAATTTATATTGTAATTTTTATCCTGAAATAAATGAAATAAAAAAAAAAAAAAAAAAAAAAAATAAATACATGCATGAATTATACATATAAACCTGTGCAAAGCCGGGGCGGCTCGCTAGTATTCTATAAAATGTATTCACAAAACATTTAAACCTTGCCAAAAGTCCCGACATATCCCAAAAATAAGAGCGTGTGGCAACCCCATCTTTTAACATAATCTAAGGTTTTAATCTCCTTGTGGACGTATGGTGGGCGGAAAAATTTAACTTAATGAATTCTTGGCGGAAAATGGGTTATGCGTATCTTATGAGAATCTTTAGAATGGAATGGCGTATACATGGTATACAAAACCTTTGTAATTCAATTTGAAAATGATTAAATCTGGATGTGTACTGGAAGTAGTGGACTTATTCATTGTAAGTATTGTGTCATTTGTGTCAGACTAGAGAGACAGTCTTTGTGAGTGTTATACGCATTAAGAGGAACAAAATATACATAAGTAGGTATTATGGGTACGTACTTTAAATACCTAGGAAGGTATTTCTTAAAGTTAAGGTAATTCTTAAAATGAAGGTATTTCTCGTAAAATTACGGACTTCTATTGTAGTGTTTCCGTGAGCTGTAGAAATGCGAGACAGACTAATTAAAAAAAAAATCATTTCGAAAAACAGAATCGACAAAATAACAATATAGCCATTGAACCTGAATTTCACGAGAATCGGTTGAGGAATGTAGAGGAGAACAGCCGGCCAGCCGGCTGGACATACGAAATAAATTTTGCTTAAGCTGAAACGGAGAACTTCGTTCGCTTCGCTCGCTCGTTCAATTAAGTCACACTCAACTTTCAAATATCTATTTCTATAAGCATAAGCAAATGGTAATTTTCATATGACATTCGTTTTTTTTTATTAATTATGCAACAAATCAATTTACGTTATAATTTTTTCAAAAAGTTTCCTGTAAGTTTGTTACTCAATCCACACTCATTCATTACACATGTGTAAAAAAAAAATCTAATCATTGCCAAATAAGTTTCTGTCAAAAATTACATTTTTGGTAGGTACAAGCTTTTACTGCCGACTGTACTTTTCTGCATACCATCATCATCAACTACTCATTGAGAAGATTCTAACGAGCCCAAACTCGATGGGGTTGTGTCGTTTTATTGCGGAGTTCCTATGGCCACCTTCCAGCTCCAGCATCAGATCAGCTCCAAGTCATCATATTATTGCATTGTCATGCGATATACATATATATATATGCTTGCAAAATTTCAGCTCAATTGGATAACGGGAAGTGACAGAAAAATTAATTGCAAATTTTGACGGACAACTTACATACTTACATTTACATACATACGAACAGTGCAAGTTAATATAAAGCTTGTAAAAATTACAATCAACGAGAAAGAACTAAACCAGAATTTCGCAGATCAATTCAAAGCGAAACCACAAGCAAAATCAAGCACCTTAATAATTTATTTAAAGCTCACACTTTTATTCCGTTTTTCCTTCACTTTTCTTCCCCAAACAATGAAATCCATGGTCGGTACTTTATGACAGTTCAAATTAATGGCGTCTTAGCTCTCTCATTATAAAATGACTTATGTTATATACAAAAATCTCGTCACTTAAGTCGTTTCGCTAAAAAAGAGCACTATGAAGGTTTTCACGGAAAAGTTTGGAAGTATTAAGCCAACTTTTATCAATATTTATTTTATGTAGTTTACTGTTTACTTTTCATTCATATTCTTGTTTATTTTACTAGAATACCGAGCATTTATAAATCACATGTTTAAGTTTTATAATCACAAAACCAACACGAAAATGTCAATAAAAAAATTAAAAAACGCTTTCTTTCTCCGTCCGTCGTCTTAATTACTTAATTAGGGGGGTTTAAAAATCGCAACCTGGCAACACTCGAAAGCAGCCATTTTGAATTTCGTCTTCAAGGTCAATTTCACATCGGCCTGTTTGACGTGTACCGTTGTAGCCGGTCATAATATAACGGTCTCAAAACATGCGATTCCGTAAAGACTTCCGCCTTTTAACATTATTACCTTTCTGTTTTACCGAAATCGATCAGTAATATAAGAAAAAAAATGTTTATTTGCCGTAAGGTTTTAAAATGGAAAGTTATTTTACAAAAGTGCGCACAAATTGATTCTCGCGGACACTAGGTAAAAGAAACTGCCCGATTAAAAAATATGTTTCAACAATATTTGGAAATAGTACCTAAAGATCCAGTATTTTTACTATTACTGTTTCCTCCTATGAATAGTATAAATACTACCCGATGAAAACCTCAACGTAAAAGTACCCACTGAGAAGAGATTTTTTTAAATTCCACCCTTAAGTGGGTAAAAATTGGGTTGAAAGTTTGGATAGGGATGGAGTAAAATTTTATGTGAGAGACTTTAAACATTGTGTATGAACTCCTTATCACAATAGAAGAAAAGTAATTTTAGGGTTTTGGAAAAACCCACCCCTAAGCGGGTTAAATAGGGGTGCAAAATTTGTATGGGGGAAATCATTAGAATTATTAGATGAAATTTGGTATAGAGATAGTTTGAGTCCGGGGAAAGGACATAGGATAGATTTCAACCCGAAAATCATCCCCTAAGGGGGTGAAAATTTTGATGGAACTCATTCAGATGAAATTTGGTAGAGATAGTTTGAGTCCCGGGAAAGGACATAGGATAGTTTTTATCCCGGAAATCATCCCCTGAGGGGGTGTAAGCTACGATATAAACGAGTTCCACGCGGACGGAGGCGCGGGCAGAAGCTAGTATTGAATATAATACGTAAGGACGCCTTAAGAACAATATGAGCCACTTAGTACGGTTTGTATAAAAAAAAGCGGCCAAGTGCGAGTCGGACTCGCACATGAAGGGTTCCGTGAAATATATTGCGGTTTACGATTTATGACGTATTAAAAAAAACTACTTACTAGATCTCGTTCAAACCAATTTTCGGTGGAAGTTTGCATGGTAATGTACATCATATTTTTTTTTTAGTTTTATCATTCTCTTATTTTAGAAGTTACAGGGGGACACACACACACATTTTACCACTTTGGAAGTGTCTCTCGCGCAAACTATTCAGTTTAGAAAAAAAAAATATTAGAAACCTCAATATCATTTTTGAAGACCTATCCATAGATAACCCCACACGTATGGGTTTGATGAAAAAAAATTTTTTGAGTTTCAGTTCTGAGTATGGTACCTAGGCGTCCCCATACTCAGAACTGAAACTCAAAAAAACTCTTTTTCGTGGTGAATTTAATGGACTAAGTATTTGAAAGAATTATTTGTATCGTTCTGCCTGGTATTTGTCAAACGGGAACTTTCTATAACGGCTCCCTTCTCACTCACTATTCCAATTAAATTGAAATAACGTTCAAAATAATTATTTGAGCATCATGACTTCGATGCTTTTTAACGAATTCGAATTATCTGCATTATTTTCAGGTGGCACCTAGGTGATTTCACCCAAGGACGATACATATCGAAAATGTACTGCATGACCAACTCGTTTTTTTTATTTTACTGAAAATGAAAATTAATTTTATTTGAAGGATAATAACTAAATCAGTAGGTACAATTTCCTTACATACCACTTGTCTTATTGCTAGTACATCTGTGTGAGCTTTTATGTATGCTCGGTTGGTTTGGGGTTAGAACTCCCGAACTAGGTCACCCTGTATCTCAGGGTCCTTTCCTCTCTGCAACCGGACAATATGGACAGGTTGTTGTATTTAAACAAGTTGTTAAGGAAGTAAATACTAACTTAAATTACCCTTCCAGCCCGTAAACTAGAGCAAGCTGTGTTTAAAGAACAACTGAGCTGTGTTAATTTTGCTGAACGGAAAGGTAACAGGAAAAGTATCAAGATCTTTTGAAGCACCGCCGGGGGCACGTGTTTAGCAAGTGTTTACAAAAAATGGGTTATAGCCGCGACTTAAGCCTATTGTTATTTTGCTAATCGGAAAGGTAACAGGAAAACTATCAAGATCTTTTGAAGCACCGCCGGCCGCACGTGTTTAGCAAGTGTTTACAAAAAATGGGCTATAGCCGCGAATTAAGCCTATTGTTATTGTTATATTGCTAATGACAGTCTCAAGTGGAATCCCGCCAAATAATATTGAACGCACTATACAAGAGAGACAACATAAGTTTAACAATAACACAGTTATTTTAACTAAATTAGTCAGCAGGGGGCAAAACTAGTTTAACAGTTAGGTAACTCGGTAACGTAACTAGGTTAGTTAGTGGCGCGGGGGGTTGACTGTTGACTGGTAGACATGCTTTAAGTGCGCCTATAGAATGGTTATAATGTTACGTTTTTTGGACATGGGTACTGACTATTGGGTAAACTATTGGGTGACTTTATATATGTAAATAGTACCACGTTTGCCACTTTTTGCTGTTCGGAACTACCTTAAAGCCCTGGGCTCCACGGAAGACCAGCGCTGTGGCATTATTTATTGTCGGATCATATGCTGAGTGGTGTTCACAATAGCAGCCAATATAGCAGCACCACCAGTCTTCTTTTACATATTAGACACATGATTTTAGTTTAAGTTGTTAATTATTAAGTTTATTGTTATATAAGTACTGTGTTTTGGCAATAAATTAATTTCTTTCTTTCTCTCTTTCTGAACGAGTTTCTATAGTAGCCAAAAACTAAACTTTGAAATACCAATACCTACAAACGAATGAGGTTACCTTACCAATTCATACCTCCATACTTAATGAGATAATGAGTATTATATTGTATTATATTATATATTATTATACTAGTGGCGTAGTGGCTCTGTAGAACTTGCCAGCCTCAGCCTATCTTTTTATATATAAAAAAAAAACTTAATTATGGAAGCTGCTTATAAAAATTCACGGGAATCGGGTGAGAATTCGGCCTGCAGAGGAAAACAGCTGGACAAACGGATATACGGAAATCTGTATGTTTGTCTACCTTTTCACGGCTAAGCTACAGAATGAATTGTGATGAAATTTGGCGTGTATAAAGGTTTATGTCCTAAGGATAAACATAGGCTTTTTTTCATCCACTCCCTAGAAGGGGGATTCGCTCTAGTTGGCAATAAATGAACATAGAATTTAATCATTCAACCAAATTGCTACACGAACGACGAAGAACAAACTAATTTAAACAACGTTTTTTTCCATTTATTCGCACCTTTAAGTGGAACTTTCGGCCAATTTCCCCGGCATCCAGGACGGAAACAAAAGAAAAAACACCTCCGCGAACAACCTTGGCAAGCTCTTGTCAAAGTTGTCTATTACTTGGGAATTTGAATATTGTTCCGTTGTGACAAAGTTGAGTTTGCTGTAACGTATTTTTCGGTGATACCAGTGTTGTGCGAGTTTTTCCCCAATTCCCACGGAAAGTGACTGATGTTTTTTTAGGGTTCCGGTTGCTTTTGTAGTGGAAATTAATATTCATAGATAAAAATTGTTGAAGTACCTATATTATAAAATGCCTGGACTGAACATTTTATTTATGAGACCGTATTTAAAGGTTCTCGAGTGGCGACCACATACCGGAAGGCGCGGCGTGGGTAGCCCCCCCCCCCCCCCCACAAGGTGGACTGATCCGCGGGAGTCCGCTGGATGCGGGTGGCGCAGGACCGGCCATTGTGGCACTCTTTGGGGGAGGCCTATGTCCAGCAGTGGACGTCTTTCGGCTGATATGATGATGATGATGATTTAAATTGTAAAACAACTATCTTGCGCCCGCGACTCCGTCTGCGTGGACCCGGGATAAATGCTATCCTATATTTTAATCCAGGCTATAAACTATCTTCGTGCAAAATTTTATCCAAATCGGTTGAGCCGTTTAAGCGTGATTAAGTAACAAAAAACAAACATCTAAACGTCCTACCATCCAAACTTTCGCAATAATATTGGTAGGATCTACTAATTTTGAAGTTGAGCTGTGTTTACAAATATTTACTATGGCTATAATTAACTACATATTTATATACCGTGGGCGTTAATAACCCGAAATATTTTAACCACGCATTCCTTAGGTCATTAGGCGCAAAAAATGTTATTTGAACCCCAGTCAAATCCTGCTTAGTTTTGAAGATATTATCATTTTCATGTAAACTATTTATTGTGATTAGTAAAGTGCATTAAGCTCTTTTGATGGAGACGTTGCTACCGATGTTGCCAAGTTTCGAGTCGTTATTGACATACATCAAAGTGACAGCTACCACTCACTAAATTCACTCTTTTTTGGAGAAATAATTGTTACCATTTTATTAAAAGGGATGATTTCCATCCAGGAAGCGATACTTATCCATATTTTATTTACAAAAACCGAAATAAATACAAAAAAAATGTTTTTTTTTGCTGGGTTTGGATTGGATTCATATAACATTTTTTACTCCTAATGACCTCCGGAATGCGTGGTTAAAATATTTCGGGTTATTAACGCCCACGGTGTATATTAACAAAATATATCCTATGATTTGTTTGTATTAATAATGCGGCCTGCATGCTACTAAATGGAATTGAAATATTTTACTTATCAGTTATCTCTGATTCAATATTATACAAATTATGCAATGAATCATAGAACACTAGGTAATTATTGTGAAACTTGTGATACTCTCAGACATTATATTATAAAAGAGCCCTGGACCGCCTCAACCTTCTCAATTAATAAACTAAAAATAAACACAGAATTAATTATCTTTAAGGGACTCGAATCTCCAAACTATTTAAAACGAAATGCTGGAATAACATGAAGCTTTGTATTAGGGACTGATTTCGGTTACGGGGATACCGGTATGAAACCGGTATTCCATTACGGTACCGTTATGTCGTAAAGATTATGCGCGCCGCGTGAACATAAAGGTACCGTAACCGTTTTGAAATATCGGTTACCGGTATTAGTTTTATATGTTACTGAAACCTTTATAATAATCATAATCAATTTATTCGTAAAGCTAATATACATGTCACATGCCATACCGGTATTATAAAGGTTACCGAAAAAATAAGCGAGCTGGCATCGCCTGCCGCGCCGGTTCATTCATCGCAGCGCAGCGGAAAGACAAGACAAAACGGCAGAGCCGCTGCCGGCGGTTTGGCAACAACGCCAGGCCAAAGTCAATATATCGGTTACCTTTAAAAAGCGGTTACGGTACCGGAAAACATTAAGATAATACGATAGCGAAATATAAAGGTTCCGCTACCGAAACCGCTATTTGAAAACCGATATGACGTTATACCGTTAAAATATAATACCGGTATTTTTCGGTAATGCAGTCCCTGCTTTGTATATACACTGGAACCCGACCTATCTAGGTCTAGGGGTCATGTTATTCCAGTTTCCAGTATGCGGTTATAAAATATCAACCAAACTACGTGTGTAGTGGGCGATTTAAAACTTTCGAGCGCTCGACCCTTTCACTCGAAAACTGTCAAAAACAATAAATGCGACTTTGAAATAGAGCTCGAGAATTGAAAATCGAGTGGTATTGTCTTGACCACTCGTATGATTCAATTCCATCGGTAGAAAGTAAATGCCCACTGCCAGCATTTGGAAACTACAATAAGGAGTAATACTGCAATGTTCTGCCGCCAGAGAGCAGCACTTGCACAAACCTTAAACCAGTGAGTGGAGGAAGATAGGGACTTTAGGGACTCGCACACACATGCACAATTGACTGTCAAATGAGTGACAAGGATGCATGCATAGACAATACCGCAAGTGGGAACGAGATACAATGTCAACTCTGCCAGTGTCGCCTCCTACGCAGAGTTTTGCGTAATGTTCCCTATTGTATTTAAGTACTTGTATTTAATTTTTGAGCGCTCGAAATTGAAAAATCGGCCCCAGGGAACCCAAGTGAGTAAACGGATCGCGCTTGACTCCCGCAAAATATTTTCCTCAGTTCACTCTACTTCTCCGAATTCCTTCCTTTTTTTCGCAGAGGTGGCAAAGATAAGATTCAGCGTTGGGTTGGGACGTTTGCGAAGTTTTTTTTATAAAAGCTTCCTTTGAATGTTGTGAATGGCTGTAAGGGGCTAGTTCCCTTTGCTGATGAATGCGAAAAAATATTGAAGATTTAAAGTTGTATTGCATGTACCACCATTCAAGTTTTTATTCTGTAATTTATATTTATAGCTTAACAACGAGCAAGAATAGTTGCTTGGTTAGGAATGGTGAGCCGGAGATTTTAATTAGTGATCCTGCTTAGAATACACGCACACACACACACACACACACACACACACACACACATATACACACATTCGCACGAGCGCAGTTGCTAGACTTGCTAGTAATTGTTTGATATCATAGTATAAATAAGTTGTTAGTTCATTTTCTTGTACCTTTTTTTACAAGCTTTATATTAACTTGCACTGTTCGTATGTAAGTATGTAAATATGTAAGTTGTTCGTCAAAATTTGCAATCGATTTTTCAGTCACTTCCCGTTATCCAATTGAGCTGAAATTTTGCATGCATATGTATATCGCATGACAATGCAATATTATGATGACTTGGAGCTGATCTGATGCTGGAGCTGGAAGGTGGCCATAGGAACTCCGCAATAAAACGACACAACCCCATCGAGTTTGGGCTCGTTAGAATCGTCTCAATGAGTACTTGATGATGGTATGCAGAAAAGTACAGTCGGCAGTAAAAGCTTGTACCAAAAATAAAAATTTTGACAGAAACTTATTTATCTTAGTTCTAAAAACAGATGTATCGCTATATTGTTTTTTCATAGTGACTAAATTATGAATGGATGAGAGGGACTTCCTGTCACAGTTATTATACCTATGTATATACTTACTACGAAACCCCACATTTAACATTATTGTTATGCTGATCAACGAAATATGTCATTCTTGATTTTTTTTTCCACAACACCTGCTCAGGGCTCGAAATCGGGGTGTAAATAATTATTACAATAATACACGAGAAACATCCGCTTTCCAATTAATAATTAGTATTGTATTCGGTTTCCACGTTAATTACTCTTTAAATAAAACAATTTAAACGGATTTCATCGCGTATTAAATGCATCCCGACGTTTCGACCCATTTTCAGCGCTCGTGGTTGTTTTTAATTGTTTTATTTAATGAGTTGGTAGGTAATAAATCAAGGAATCCGAAGATCTTCCATACTAATATGCGAATGTGTGTCTGTCTGTTACCTCTTTACGCTTAGACCGCTGAACCGATTTAGATGAGATTTGGTATAGAGATAGATTGAGTCCCGGGAAGGACATTGGATAGTTTTTATCCCGGAAATCTTCCCCTAAGGGGGTGAAATGGGGGTTGAAAGTGGATATCATGCGGGACGGAGTCGCGGGCAAAAGCTAGTTCTATAATAAAAAGTTGGTTTGATAGTGATGGTCACTTTTATCATTCCATTTGATTAACAATACAATACAAATACACTATTGCTCACCTCAAAAAACACAGTACAGAACATAAGGATTGAAGTAGAGGTAAAACACAGGTGGTCTTATCGGTAAAGAGCGATATCTTCCAGACAACTACCCTTAAATTAAAATATTCAAACAGTAAATTCGAGTAATACACATGTTATAATTTTTAGGGTTCCGTACTCAAAGAGTAAAACGGGATCCTATATTACTAAGACTTCGCTTTCCGTCCGTCCGTCCGTCCGTCCGTCCGTCTAGTCTGTCACCAGGCTGTATCTCAAGAACCGTGATAGCTAGAGAGTTGAAATTTTCACAGATTATGTATTTCTATTGCCGCTATAACAACAAATACTAAAAACAAAATAAAAAAAATATTTTTATTGATAATGGTACGGAACCCTTCGTGCGCGAGTCCGACTCGCACTTGGCCGATTTCAATAATACTTAAATATATCATTGCGTGTTATTATAATGTAAAAAGAAAAATCTACCCACAATCCGCATGCAAAATGATTAAAGTTTGTTATGAATGCTAATTAATAATTTTGGTTGAATGGATTGAAACCAATTATATTCTGCTATATTGCACGCTCTAATTAACAAAATTTGAAATCGAAAAGCATTTCAATAAATCAAAATCAAGTATTTATTCTGCAAATAGGCCATAAGGGCACTTTTACATGTCAAATGGTATTCTACAATATAATATTAATAATCTTACACAATAATCATTTTAAAGGCTTCCTGCTCTAAGCGCAATAGAACCTGCACATCTGCGTCGGAAAAAGTGCCTACTTCGAGAGGCAATTAAAAACAAACGCCATCCAGAGCTGCCTATCCACCAAGATCTCGCTGCCTACGGAGAAAAGAGGCTCAAGTCCCGTAACCCACCAGCTCTCGCTGCGATGGACCTGAACAGCCAGTGGGACCTACTCGAAGCATGGATGTCCGAATGGAACGGGCAACAACAACCGGATGAACGCCTGTTTTCGCTCAACCCAAAGACGCGTCCACCTGGTTTTGACCATCCACGCAGGGTGTGGTGCCAATTAAACCGCATAAGAACAGGCATTGGTAACTGCGCCCACCACTGGTATAAATGGGGCTGGTGCGACTCCTCTCGGTGTGTGTGTGGAAACCCCGATCAGACAGTCAACCACATGGTTCTGGAATGCCCATCAACAAAATTTTCAGGGCGGATGGAGGACCTCAAGAACCTTACTGAACTTGCTACAGAGTACTTGAAGAGGACTAATCTTAACCTTTGAATTAATCAATCTTATTATTATTATTTTCTTATATAGCTTTTATATGTAATCCAGTGACCAAAATGCCATACGATAAATAAATAAATCATTTTAAAGTTGCAGATTTTAACCAATTAGTACCTAAACGGTTAACAAACTAAATGTCACTAAATGAAAACGAAAAAAATCCAAAATTGTAAAATATTATCAATTACATTCGATATAAGGTCTGTGTCAGAATTAACAATAAGTTTATGATATTAATTTAGTACCCCAGAGATGTATTTTAAGGTCTCTGAGCATCCAAATACAATTAATAATTATTCTAATGTTCTTATATAGATGTATACTGTCTCTAAGCGTTAAAACAGAATAAAAGGATATGTTACCTAACCTACGTAAGTAATACTTTTCCGATTTTTGTCTCCCTCGTTTCTAAGAAAATCACGAACATGTTTAAACGTGTTATACAAATAAGATCATTATACCGTCTGTAAAATGATAGGTGTAATTACGTCATAAGTTTCTTACTATCTTTTGGAATTCGCTACTATTAAATGACATATTTTTTAACTAAATAAAAATCGTATCCCTTGAAAGTTCGTAAAATGGCCCACATAAAAAAAAATGTTGTAAAATTAATAGAACAGTTTCGGCTTTTTACTTGACAGAAGTATTTAAAGGTTACACAATCATTGTATGTCACTCTTGGCGGAAATGTAAGTAGCAAGCTTCCATATAGGTACAAACGCCAACACAGTTAACTGACCATCCTGTGTTTATATTGAACCTTATTACAATGCATATAAAGTGCATGCATAGTCAGTTAACTGTGTTGGCGATGGTACTACGGTCATCTACGGCGCCTAAACCACCTAAACTATCTTAGAAAGCCATCCATCCACTCATTACCAATTCGCCCCAAAAGCCCATCTTAGCGTGAAGATACCCATCAATTACGAAATCTTACATAAACATTATTATATACAATACCACGGAACGCTTTCCATACTATTGTATTTACCCGACAACGTGGGAGTATTTCTTGCGCTGGCAAAACTTTATTGACAGCTGAAACAAGATGGCGTTCTTGCGAATTGTTTTTAATTGATTTCCCGGTTCATTTGCGTTAATTACGTTGATTACAAAATACATGCGTTTTCACGGATTAGAATAATAATGGAGGCTTACATTCTAGTAGCTAATTTCGAATTGCAATTACTTTTGTTTTTCCGATCGATATGTGATGCCGAAATTTACATATGTATCACTTAAATTAATTGAGTTTGTATCTACCGGAAGTTGATGCAAAACAGGTTTTTTTTAAATACTAATTGCAATTAATTGGGCATACTGAACATAATGTACCTAACCTATATATTTTTTTTCCCCTCACTGCCTCGGAAAGCCGTCTTTTATCCTTTAAAACCAGTGAGCAAAAACGCATTTTATCCACTAGTGGGCAAATTAATTTGACCTGGAGCGTATCTCATGTATCTCATGATCTCATGAACCGTGATAGTTAGACAGTTGAAATTTTCACAGATGAGAGATGACATATTTCTGTTTCCATGCCGCTATAACAACAAATACTAAAAAACAGAATAAAATTAATATCTAAGTCGGCTACCATACAAAAAAAACATTTTGAAATTGCTTGTTGCCTTCATTAGGCGCTGGGTCTCAAAATGTATGGGAAAACTCGCACTTGATCAAAGTTCGAAAAAAAATTGTTATTTGTTATATTTGTTTCATACAAGGGTGCAAAATTATTATTTAAATTAAATAAAGATTTTTGCATGTTGCACTTTCCTCGCTACAGTGAGGTGAAAAGTTTTGTGTTACACACGGGTGCAAATTTATTTTACGTCTCGTGTGTTGGACCACTCGCTACGCTCAGGATTCTATTTTAGAACCACTTGCTTCGCTCGTGGTTCACCTATAGAATACTTTCGCTTGCTCGTGTTTCAATTCCACACTCGCGGGTAAAATACAACTTTGCACTCTTGTATAACAAATAACTATGTGGCGTCACTCCTGTCAAATCTGACGAGTTCTGCATCGCACTATCGAAGTTTCTTAAATCAGTTGCATAAATATAACATCCAAACAACTCTCATTGGACTTCGGTCCCTGAGAGATCTCTCTATTGTCGTATCTTCTACAACTATTTCAACAGATTTTCTTGAACTAAAAAAGACCTCTTCTCTTCTTCCTGCTTGACCTAGTCCAATTTATTTGGGGTCGGCCTTCCTTGTCTGTAATTTCCATCTAGCACGGTCCTGTGCTACTCGTACGTCTTTAGTTAAGGCAAAGATGTTAAGGCGACGTAGGTTCATGGTCTTCTCTCCCTCTCACTGAGCATAAGCGTGAGCGAGATGGAAGTGCGTGTTCGGAAGCGCGGATATCATGTTTTTTAATTTAAATTTTTTGTGCGTTTTTAATAAATACGCAAATAAGTTTCTGTGAAAAAAATCATTTTTGGTACCAGCTTTTACTGCCGTCTGTTCTTTTCTGCATACCATCATCAACGGGAAGTGACTGAAAAATGGATTGCAAATTTTGACGGACAATTTACACACTCACATATTTACATACTTTTTTGCATACCATCATCAACTACTCATTGAGACGATTCTAACGAGCCCAAACTCGATGGGGTTGTGTCGTTTTATTGCGGAGTTCCTATGGCCACCTTCCAGCTCCAGCATCAGATCAGCTCGAAGTCATCATAATATTGCATTGTCATGCTATATATAGAATAGAATAGATTTATTTATTTCAGACATTTTTTTTTTGTACATCCATATATTGTTAGTATACTCTTAACCTAGGTATTAGCCTCTATAGTTACTTAGATCTAAATTTTGCGACCGACTTAATTTGACCGATCCAATGCGCCAACATAGGGCAGTCGTATCTGTCGGCAATGACACTCAGAATACTGTCGGCTCAGCATCGAGACGATTTTCTTGCGTATAATCGCTTGAAAACCGTCCGTGTGGGCCTCGGCGCACATAAGCGAGGCGCTACACCACCGGGGTAGTCCCATCAGCACTCTGAATGCGTTGTTATGTTGCACGCGCAGGGCGTTATAGGCTCTTTTGGTATATTTCACCCACAGGCTGCTCGAGTAGAAGGACTGGCTAAACGCCTTCAATAGCGTGATTTTCACTTCGGTGGAGCATCGAGCAAACCTGCGGGCAAGCATATTTGACCTTGCTGCTAATGCCCTGCGCTCACGTTCAATATCTAGGTCATCTTGTAGATCATGAGTTATAATGTGGCCCAAATATTTAAATCTATCCACAAAAGACAGGGGGGTACCCTGCAGTACAACTTGGGGTATAAAGGTAGTCTTTGTCCTTCCCGGCCTAAACACCATAACCTCACTCTTTCTGGGGTTATACTGCAGCCCATGATCCCCAGCATATGCTTCACACACCACTAGCAGCTTCCTCAGCGCACTGATAGACGGACTCAGCAGCACCATGTCATCGGCATAACTTTGTTGTTTACACTTACACCATCTATATTCCTTCTGCATGTAATGTGTCTTAAGGTACGAGACTTAAAAAGCTAATTATATAACTATTGTATACAATACTTTTTCTACGAGTCAACGGAAATAATAATTTATTAAACAAACTTGGTATCTATTGAAAATCGCCCTGCTGAAATGAAGCGCAGCAGCTTAGTATATTTGCGCGTTGATGACTTCACAGTTATCTTATACAGCTCCTGGATTCATAAGATGACTGTTGGCGGTTATCTTATGGAACCACGAGCTCCGTCACCAGCTGGTAGAGCTCCAGGATTACAAAGTATGTGATCTTAGTTTTGTGTACGAAATCTTAATTCAAAGATTAAAGTCGACGAGTAGAATTTTTTTTTATTAATTTTGCTGTATGATTGACTATGCAAAATTATAATTTAACAAACATTTTAAGTTATAAAGTATTGTAGTCCGAAAAACTGCAGAGGAAGCTCACGCTATCATTCCACCTTAAGTGTAGGTACTTAGCCAGTGTTGCCATGATGAAACAGGGGAGTGAAATGGGAAAATTAAGAGCGCTAATTAATAGCGAGCGCAGTAAACAGTTTTTAGCTTTATTGTGTTCCCGTATCGACGCCGGCGCAATTAGTGGCGGCGGCTAGATAGGGTTGGCCACAGACCGTTTCACGAACTACAACTACAGTTTGTGTATCTTTTAAGGTCGAAACGCACAGACAGCCGCCGCGGTATTCTGTGCGGACCCTTTCATATTAGCTCGAACATTACAACCGATATACCGCCTCCGCCACGCACCGCGCCGCACCGCCACCGCTTTCAGTGCGTTTCGGCCGCGGCGGGACGCGGCGCGGCTCGGTATCCTGTGCGGACTCTTTCATATTAGCTCGAACATTACAACCGGTACCGCCTCCGCACCGCACCGCCACCGCTGTCTGTGCGTTTCGAACTTCAGTGCGTTTCGGCCTTCAGTTCCTGATCTTGTCTCAATTGCTCAAAGGTTAACTGGAAGTCCCTTACAGGGATAAGTTCGCCTTTGTACCAACTTGTCCTATTTTGTTTGTATTTATACCTATGTCTTGTGTATATACAATAAAGTATTTACATACATACAAGATATAACTTTACAATTCTAAACAGGCAACTGAGGCCAGTCGTTATTGGTCTTAGTGCCTCAGTGTAGCCAATTTAAAAATGAGTTTCTGTCAAAAATTAAATTTTTGGTACAAGCTTTTACTGCCGACTGTACTTTTCTGCATACCATCATCAAGTACTCATTGAGACGATTCTAACGAGCCCAAACTCGATGGGGTTGTGTCGTTTTGTTGCGGAGTTCCTATGGCCACCTTCCAGCTCCAGCATCAGATCAGCTCCAACTCATCTCAATATTGCATCGTCATGCGATATACATATGCTTGCAAAATTTCAGGTCAATTGGATAACGGAAAGTGACTGAAAAATGGATTGCAAATTTTGACGGACAACTTACATATTTACATACATACGAACAGTGCAAGTTAATATATATTATAAAGCTTGTAAAAACCGGTCAAGTGCGAGTCAGACTCGCACACCGAGGGTTCCGGACAATAGAAACGAGTCCACTATAAACTGACACTCACAAAGTATGTGATTCACATACTTAGTGTGTGTCAGTTTATACTGGACATTCAATCTTCAGTGATGTAATAAAATAATTACGGTTTTCGCAATTTTTCCTTTATCTGTGCTATAAGACGTTGCTTCGTACAAAATTTCAAGATTCTGAGTTCACAGGAAGTACCCTGTAGGTTTTGATTCCCTTAAGAATTTCGAAAATTTTGCATAAACGGCTGTATCTTTTGATTGCGTTGGCTTAGAAGTTTAATTTTTTCACAACTTCAAGGGACAGAGACCTGAGTATTTGATATAAATTTCAGCGTAATACATTCACGCGTTCCTGAGAAAAAGGGTCTTGACAGACGGACGGACGGACAAAAAAGTATGTTCATCGTCGCCCAATTTGTGCTTTTTAATTTTTTTGTCGCTGCTACCAATATTATATACATATAGGTACTTAATTATTTTCTCTTTTTCAGGTAAACATCTTCATTAATTAAACAAAAGCGAGGTAAATTCGACATTGGATGATTAGTGATTACAATGCTGGATAAGTACATTTTACAGGTATATTCATCTTTACGTTAAGAGTTTAAAAAAATATATTTGTTTTTACTACCACGTCGGTTGCAAACAGGCGTACAGCCCGTCTGATAGTAAGGCCGTAGCATATACGGACACTTGCTACTCGAGGGGACTCGCGTGTTAACGATCCTTTAAAAACCTGTAGGTACACTGCTTTCTTAATATACTTACTGAATTTTATAAATGTAAAATACTGAATTATATAAATATATAAAAAAAAATCATTGTAATACAGTTGAAAAATAATGAAGTTGTTCAAAAAAACATTTTTTTTAATACTGTTCTCACTTGTTGTTTTTTTATTTTTTCGCAACTGTATTAAAAAACGTCGTTCGATACACGTGCGAAAATGTCATTCTTCACTCGTCCCGAGTCTTACCACTCGCCTACGGCTCGTGGCAAAATATCTCGGCACTCGTGAAGTAATGACATACTTTCCGCACTAGCATCGATATGTACTATTATTGCCGAGTGTATGGAGAAGGGTATTTAAAGGTGGTTTGGGCATGTAGAGATGATGGATGAAAGAAGATTAACGAAGAGAGTGTATATAAAAAGAGTGGAAGGGCAAGTTGGAAGGGGAAGACCTAGGCGAACTTTCTCCGATCAAATTAGAGAAATCTTACAAAAAGACCAGATCAAAAGTACCCCAAACCGACGAGCATGTATGATAAATGTTATGAAAGTGAGTGAAGCGAAAGTGGTTTGTCAGGATCATATTAACAAATGGAGATCCGTGATCTCTGCCTACCCCTCTGGGAAAGAGGCGTGATTGTATGTATGAATTTTCTGCTTACCATCATCAACTACTCATTGAGACGATTCTAACGAGCCCAAACTCGATGGGGTTGTGTCGTTTTATTGCGGAGTTCCTATGGCCACCTTCCAGCTCCAATGAAATGAAATGAAATGAAATGAAATGAAATGAAATGAAATGAAATGTCGTTTATTCACATTAAACATATGGTAATATAAGGACAGGTGTTACAGTCATTTTCTGGTTCCTTAATATGTTTAGCCCAAACAGGCATGTGAAATTAGCATTACGCATTACGTTTGATTCATGCTTATCAAATGCAAACTAAATGTCTAAAATTACAATTAGTAATAATATGTCGTAGGATAATAATAAGCATGCCATACAATGTCACATTCATAAAAATTTAAAATACAAATAGAAGAGCTAGAATTAACAATTATGATATTAATACTTAATAAAATTAACATAGAATAAACAATTAAAATTAGAAACAGGCTTTTGTAATTATGTCATATTTATAGTTATTGTTATTGTCTAGTTTTAGAATTTGTATGTCAAAAAGTCATTTATACTATAAAAATAATTGTCAACTAATATTATTCTTAACTTTCTTTTAAATACATTATGTGGCAATGTTTTAAGTTCAGCTGGTATTTTGTTTTTAAATTTTAACACACATGTTGTAAGCATCCAGCATCAGATCAGCTCCATGTCATCATAATTTTGCATTGTCATGTGATATAGATAAAAATATATTTAAAAAATGATAAAAGTGGCAACCCTAGACCGCTTAGCCTATGATAAATGAGGGCTACAGTATAGACAAAGAGAACAAAGTTAAAGACCCCAGCAGTTTGTAGACTTTCTTTTTAATCCTTTGTTGAATATATTAGGGGAAGGTTGCTATCATTGGACCAATGATAGCAACCTTCCCCTAGTTAGGGTTCCGTAGCCAAATGGCAAAAAACGGAACCCTTATAGATTCGTCATGTCTGTCTGTCCGTCCGTATGTCACAGCCACTTTTTTCTGAAACTATAAGAGCTATAACTGTTGAAACTTGGTAAGTAGATGTATTATGTAAACCGCGTTAAGATTTTCACACAAAAAAAAAAAAAAAAAATGGGGTTCCGTATTAAGAACTGAAACTCAAAAATATTTTGCCATTACCATGCAAACTTCCAACGAAAATTGGTTTGAACGAGATCTAGTAAGTAGTTTTTTTTTTAAATACGTCAATAATCGTAAAAAGCAATTTATTTAACGGAACCCTTCATGTGCGAGTCCGACTCGCACTTGGCCGCTTTTTATTTGGATGTAATGGAACTTTATAAATACTCGTAAGTAATAGCTGGCCGCGCGGCTTCGCCCGCGTATTGCAAAGTAGGTACACGGGCAAACCCGCGAGAAAGAATGCAGCCTTTCGCCATTCTGATAGTTCGTTCTATATATTGGTGAAATAATCTTTAAAATCATAGTCTAAGCATTTTACGGTTTCGCAAAACATTAATTCATAATAGCCTGTTTTCTTTTTTCTCCGTCATAAAACCATATTCTAAGATACTATATTTACGAATCCAACAAACTTTCGACCCGGAAGTAGGTAAAAAAAAATAGTGTCAAAAAAACGCCGATTTTTTTACTAAAAATAGTAATAGCTGTTTTTAATCGTCAACACGACAGTATTATTGTCTTTAACCTGTAAAAAGTAAAATCCGGCTATTATTTTACACGTAAAGCCATTAAATTAACAAATTTCATGGCTTGGGTGACAGGTGCCATAAGTTCGTAGAAAAAAATAGTAATAATTAGTACTTTGATTTGATTCTCATAAAAAGAATGTAAGAACCTATTTTTCTAAAAATCGTTTTAATTTTTGTTTAGAATTACATATAAATACATTAACTCCAATAAACTATCGGCAAATATATTTATAGAGACAAATTGTGTCTAATTTTAACTTAATAATATAGATTATTAAACCAGTACATAAATCCAACAAAAAAAGTATAATGTAAAGCATAAAACACATTTGAATAGTCCTGTTTGATTCTACAACTGAACTTGAACTCTTTCCGCCTGTGTTAAGGATCACATTCACTCGTAGCGTCGGCACGCAACGAGTGTCTTGACATTCAAGGTCGCACTTCCCGGGCCCCAAGACACAAAACCTACCTAGACACTATTACTTATTCTGTGCCTAGACACAGATAATTTGTATCGTTTTCTACGATGCGCTAGTATGAATGCGACGATTCACGGCGTAAAAATGGCGTCGGTAAACGGCATTGTTGGGCGTAACTAATTTACGTTTGAAATTGATATACAAATTGTATTATATTTAATTCAATTACGAGTAGGTAATGAATTACACGTGTAATTGCATACATGACTACTTCGTAATGTGTAATCTGAATTACATTATTTCGTAATTGAAATTATTCAATAATTTAGGGTAGACCATGGACAGTTGAAACACGTCATGATTGAAACAAGGAAAATTTATCGAAAACTATAATACCTACGCGACTGCCGCAACACTCGGAACACGTGGTTTTAGACATGTATGAATTCTTGGCCAGTAGCGCTCGAGTGATGGTGCGATACCGGAGTGTACACGATCCAAACCAGTTTTTCACGGTAAAAAGTAAGTATTTGTGCTGTCGTATATTTTCTTATAACTTTGTTTACTCTTGTATTTTGACTGATCAAATTAATTTGGTGCTATAGCTGGGAATAAACGAATGTTTATAATGGCCGTTGATCAGCGTTCGAGTCTATTTTTATATGTAATATTTGACCTTGAAGTTAAAAACGTGGTGTGGGGACGGTAGAAACAACTTACTTGTGGACGATTGAAACGTTTCAATCGTCCTCGCGTTTTAATCGTCCCCAAAAGTAACCGACTTCAAAATAGAAGGAGGTTCTGCATTCGATGCACATGTTTGTTCTATTAATGTTCACTATTGTTTGTGTAGTTTTTGACCTAATTTATAAATTATGGAAATATGAAGGTTTTTTAGAAATCTACACGCTGCGTGTCATTGTAAAAAAGGAGGTTCTCAGTTTGACCCGTATGTTTGTATGTATGTATGTACGTTGTCCGAGATTATCTCGCGTTAGGTTAAACCAATTTTGATGCGGTTTTCAGAAATGTATTTAATACATTCTGGAGAAGGTTCTTGTATACAATAAAACAAATGGTTAGTCCCGACGTTTACTTTTTGTCACGGGATAGGTACACGGAATGGTTATGATTGAAACATTGTTATAGTTGAAACAAGCACTTTTTATGAAACATGATTATGGTTGTTTTGTGCAAATCTATATCGTTATTATGTTATAATTGCATTAAAACTACTTTGGTTAAACTAAATGTATAAGGTAGCAGCAACAAAGGAAACTAAAACCGTATACTTTTTTTACACCCGTGTTTTTATCGAGATGTTCAGATGCTTATAAATTGAGAAATGTTTATGATATGCCTGCGAGTGTTTGATGAGCTCATTGTATGCCATGGTAGTCATTAAACAAATTAAAAACCGGCCAAGTGCGAGTTGGACTCGCGCACCGAGGGTTCCGTAGAAATCTTTTTTTTTCTTTGCCTGTCTGGGTGTTCCACTGCTGGGCAAAGGCATCCCGCATTTTTCTCCACTCGGCCCTATTGCATGGCATGGCATGTGACTAAAAATCAGGGGGCACGGCAGTTCCCCCGCCAAGTCGAGCAAAACAAAAAGGCACGGCCGTACCATCCTTTTGTCGAAGCCATTCAGGCCATTTTTTCAACATCTTGTAATTTTGTGCTGGCTAAAGCTAGAACCCTGAATTTTTAGGAACATGTAGGGCATAATATGGCTAACATATAATATCAATAACATTCAATTTGAACTTTTAGTTTAAGAACTATTGTCCGTCAAAGTTCGTTAGTTTTGTCACTGACATACTCAATTACTCACTGATAATGATCACGCTAATTCTAAGGTACTTGTAGCAGACCCACAAGCTCCAAATTTCAACGTAATTAGTTTTTAGCCTAATAACTCATAAAAAACCTAAAAATATTGCAATTTCAGTCACGTTTCAGAGATATACAAGCTGCATAAGTAAGTTTGTAATCCTATACAAATACATACGATTACAAAGTTACTTTTGCAGTTCCTTCCTGCAAAACTATACAAACGTTATTTGCGGTTGGTAAAATAACATTCGCATACAAAGTCTACAAAAAGAAATGAGATCCCATAAAAAACATTCCATGTAAAAAATAGGCCAAGTCTCGAAACTCTTTCACAGTAAAAAGTGGTGAGATATTTCGTAGAGCCAAGTCAGGCATTCTTATTAATCTGTATTTGCTTGCTTAATAAAGTTTTGTGACTTGGAATCACACTTACATACGTTTTAGGTTCCTATGCAAAAATTAGTAAATGCAGTAAAGTTGTGTGATTCCCAAGTGGCAGAATTTTATTTAGCAAGCAAATAAAGATTAATAACAATGCCTGATTTGGCTCTACGAAATATCTCACCACTTTTTACTGTGAAAGAGTTTCGAGACTTGGCCTATTGTTTACATGGAATGTTTTTAATGGGATTTATGGTTTTCGCAATTTTTCTTTTATTTGTGCCATAAGGCGTTGCTTCGTACCAAATTTTCAAGATTCTGAGTTCACGGGAAGTACCCTGTAGGTTTTGATTCCCTTGCGAGTTTCGAAAATTTGCGTCATAAATGACTGTATCTTTTGATTGCGTTAGCTTAGATGTATGATTTTTTCACATTTCCAAGGAACAGTAGGTTTGGGTATTTAATATAAATTTCAGCTTGATACCTCCACGCGTTCCTGAGAAAAAGGGTATTGACAGACGGACGGACGGACGGACAACAAAGTGATCCTATAAGGGTTCCGCTTTTTCTTTTCGAGGTGCGGAACCCTAAAAAAGATATAAGTAGGGTTGACTGGGTAGGACTGAACCAATAGTTCGTATATCGTCTGTAGTTTTGCTTTTTAGGGTTCCGTACTCAAAGAGTAAAACGGGACCCTATTACTAAGACTCCGCTCTCCGTCCGTCCGTCCATCCGTCCGTCCGTCTGTCTGTCACCAGGCTGTATCTCACTCATACCGTGATAGTTCCAGCTGAAATTTTCACAGATGATGTATTTCTGCTGCCGCTATAACAACAAATACTAAAAACACAGAATAAAATAGTTTTTTATAGATAATGGTACGGAACCCTTCGTGCGCGAGTCCGACTCGCACTTGGCCGGTTTTTATAATCTGTGAGGTGAAGAAAATATATCAAATGAAAGAGAGTGTTTTTATCTACTAAACGGCAAGTAGTAGTTAGTAACTAATTTTTTAATTGAAATTTCCTGTAAGACTCAGACATGTAAAGCTATATATATGCGACCTTATTTGAGATCCTAATTTAATTAATAAATAATACTATTCATTATGTACTTACTGACTTCTAAAACATTGGCTTTTATGAATAAATATCTTGTATCTTGCAATACAATTTTGGATCCAGGTGTTTTAGTTTTAGTAGTAGCTCAAATTGAAAAAAAAACGATATGTTTCAAGTATCCCCATCCCAGGGCCGGTTGAAACAGTGAATTGGTACTTTTTATAGGTTGAAAAAATTAATACTTTTATGTGTTTTATTCGTAATTTTTATGAGATAACGTATAATTTAGGATAGGTTTATGATCAGCTAGCGTTTTTGCGCTTACAAGTTAAACTCTACGTATATATTCAGTCATTTGTCACCTTATTAAAGTAAGTTAACTAAACCAAAACGAAAATAAACTGTTTGCATTTTAAACGTAACAAGACTATATTAAGTAATTAAAATACAGGATGGGCCAAAAATTCTTGCCCTTTTGAAGCTGATGAATATAAAACCATGAAAGTCAATTTCCTGATCATTGAATTTTTGTGACTAACATCTAATGCAATTTATTTCTTGAATATAATATCTTTGAGATGTCCCCCATCTCGTCGCTGGCACTCCTGCGAACGACTACGCAGATTTTGGGAAACTCGCTGAAACATGCTGCGAGGGACCTCGACTATCTCATCGCGGATGTTTTGCTTGAGTTTGGATATTGTCTTCGGTTTTTTAACTTTGAACTCGACTTTATAAATATCCCCGCACGATAAACACGGCGGGAGTGAGATCCGGGCTTTAAATAGGCGGCGAACAGTTACATACAATTTATTGTTTTTATAAAACTGTTTTACACAAAAAGCTCGTTGTTGATCAGTAAAACGCTTTACTGCAAATAACACTGCATAAAGTAATGTAAAATTTCCCTCCACTCAAAAAATTATAGAAGATATTCAGTGTTGCAATTTGCAAAAATGTATGGCCCACCCTGTATAGAAGAGAACACCCTGAAAAGAATATGTAAATAAACTAAAAGAAAACTTTCTTTCACTTTCATTAGTCAATGTCAAAAATACAAGAAAATCACTCTGTTTCAACCGTCCCCACCTCCTACTTTCGGAAAAAGCCGTTGTAGTAATAATGAGAATAATGATACAGTAAAACTAGATACGCTGAGATGATCCACAAGCTTCACTTCAAACATAAACACACACTAAATACTCTCACTTAAATAGAAACCAGAATAATTGAAAAACTCTACGAGTGAAAACACTTACTTTTGGGGATCAAAACACAATAGGGTTTTCTACAAACAAATTAAGCGCGCGGGAAGCAACGTCACGATGTTTTTCGTGTACAAACCGATTGTCCACTTCTTTCCCACCTTGGACCCCTCGCCGTCCCACCAACGGATTGCGAGATATTTGCGTTGTTGCAACCGTACCCAGTTTACCCTATTTTCATTGTGCCGAAGATATTAGAGTGTTTCAATTGACCTCACATAGTGTTTCAATTGACAGTATTCACAGTATGTATGTATGTATGTAAATACTGTACTTTAATATTTTACACAAGACAATGGTAAAAACAAACACACAGACACAGTCATTTGTCAGTCAGTTCGACAGTCATGTGAGGTCAATTGAACCATACCGCCCCATACTTGTATTATACTCGTATTATTGACAAAAAACTATGGATTATAGACTAACAAAATACATTTTATTTGGAACCAGATAACTAACCTTGAAAAATTTTGGGCGTTCATTTTTCTACTCATAAAAATATAACGGTTATATGCTGTACTCGTAAAGGCAAATGGTTTCAATTGCCCCTGGTCTACCCTTCGTTATGTTAACTTTTTTTAGTTAACAAATTTACTTGGAGTGATTATTAAGAAAAAAAAACAATTCAATTACAAATTAGTATTTTTAAGGAAGTAATTATTTTTGCTTTTTTAAATATTGAATTTATTTTCTTACTAATACGACTAAAGTGAAAGTTTGGAAGCCTGGGGAAATTTTTGCCCATAAATTTCGAACTCACTCACAGAATTTCACGAGAATCGGTTGAGAGATACGACCTATAGAGGGAACAGCTGAACAGCCGGACATACGAAAGCATATTTGCCCAAAAAGGAGATCGCAAACCGGCACACTAAACTAGCCGGTCACTAACCGGCGCTACGACACTATTTCATTGATAAAACTACAATGAAACAACAAGATTCATCTTTAACCTCAGATGATCTCAGATCTTCTTTCTATGATCTGGGGCTATAACTAGGTACATATTTTGTTAAGTGAACCCTAAAAAAAATCTGTCTCAGAACCTACCTAAGTACCTACTTTTGTACGGTAGGTATTTTAAAAACAGAATTATAATTTCAATATATGACTGTTTTTTTAATCAACTTAATTGAATTTTAACTATTTTAAACAACTGATAATTGATCGTACGCGTTAGATCGTGTCGCAAAACACTGAAATCGCGGTGCGCCGGTTCGTGCAGTGCCTACTTAGACATATTTATACTTATACCTACGCGGCGAGCGGGTGGACGGCGCGGTGCCCCGCTGCATGCAACCGACCAATCACGTTTGCTCTGCGGCTCGCGCGGCACTTTTAAACCTACTTTAATAGGTGTTTGTAAAAACATTAGTTGCAAAGTATTTTATCAGGCGATTCGTACATCATTCAACGAAAGAGTGCCGATGATGAAAATCCCAAAACTTACTGATCAATTTGCATTTTTTGAAATTGTTAAATAATATTAACCCCCTAAAATCCACCTTCCGTTGTTGTTTAGTGTGCGATTTGTTTGTAATGTTTCGGTCCCCTACATTCAACAATGAATGAAGAAACCTACAGTCTATTATTATTTTTTGACACGAAAATATGGTAATAGAAAAAAAAATGGTGTCTAACTGAATATAAAGGTAATAATCGCGAACATTTTTTGAGCGATTTATCATCAATATTACGCCGCAAATATTAATTTATCATAATACAGAAAAAAAAGGTTATTAACATTTTTTACCAATTTATCAGGAATTTATTAATTTTTAAATAATTATTAAAATATCTAAATCACTAATATTTTGTTGGATTTAGTCTCGAAGTTATTACTATAATTATGATTTATCTGTTACGCAAAAAAAAACTGCTATTATTAATTATTTCCATTTCGCCATACAACCGGACCGTAAAATGCTTAGACTATCAGATGAGTTGTTTCGAAGATTACCGTCACTTACAAACATGCAAAAGCTAAAAACTCACAAACGTCACCTCTTTATATTTAATATTGTTTTTTTTTTTAATGAAAAACTTTTACAAGTTGAAAAACCCCCGCTATTTTCATTTCAAAGTACAATATCTCAAAAACGGCTGAACCGATTTTGTTGAAACATAGCTAAGAACCATCTCGATCACGTCAGCTTGCGGACAAAAAAACAGCACTAAAATCTGTCCACTCGTTTAGGCGCTACGATGCGACAGATAGACACACATACACGTCAAACTTATAACACCCCTCTTTTTGCGTCGGGGTTTTTAAGGTTCGCCTCATAGGGGGATTGAAACACGAGATGAAAATGATAAGAGAGTCCGAACAAAGTCACGGGCAATAGCTAATAGTCGTGAATAACAACGTATAGGTACTGTAACGTTTGTATGAAGGGTCAAAGTTGTAAACTCAGAGCATAGAATACTAGAGAGAGGACAAGCCGCCGGCGGCCGCGTCGCAGTTGTTAGCTCAATGGGCATACTCTGCCATACTGTGCACGCGTGCTGATCGCAGAGAATTATTACGTTTCTTACCAAAATGCCTGATATGATGCGTGTAGGTATACAAGTGTGTGTGTTTTAGATGTGTGCGTGCTTTGTCTTATCAATTACTTGAGCTTTGTGTGGGTTAATGTAATTGCGACAGGCGTACTCAATACAAAATCGGCCGGCATGCCCGATCTTCTTTTATTCATACATCTGTGGTTGTAACATTACTTACAAAGCGCCTTAACTGCCACACTACTGGCATTGTCATCCGCCCTTCTGACATAAAACCAAGCAATTAGTACAATTAGGGGCTACAAAGGAGTAACTTTCTCTCAAATGAACGCTTGCCTTAGTGTACCTACTCTACCGTGATTTCTTTTTTTTACAACAAGCTTAAAAAGTTAAAAAACACCGGCCAAGTGCGAGTCGGACTCGCGCACGAAGTGTTCCGTACCATTATCTATAAAAACGGCAAAAATCACGTTTGTTGTATGGGCCTTAAAAAAATATTTTATTTTGTTTTTAGTATTTGTTGTTATAAATAGCGGCAACAGAAATACATAATCTGTGAAAATTTCAATTCTCTAGCTATCACCGTTCTTGAGATACAGCCTGGTGACACACAGACCGACGGACGGACGGACAGACAGCGAAGTCTTAGTAATAGGGTCACGTTTTACTCTTTGAGTACGCAACCCTAAAAACTGTACAGTCGAGTTCAGAAATATATGTAAGTTCCCAAAGATTCAACAGTATCTGAGCCATAAAGTTGTGTTCACATATTTTTGATCACTTTGTCCATTAATATATTTTAGAACTCGACTGTGCAGTCACCGACAATAATATCTGACATAGAAATAGAGTCGTATCGTATCAGATATTTATGCGCGCTTCATTGTATCAGATACTATTGCCGGATTTGCCGGTGCCTTTAACCCTACTACGAAAGACTAACTGAACATAAAAACTTTTTTTATACAAAAGGTAGCTAACGTCACTAGGACCATAATTTCAAATCGATTGACACCTCATTTATCAATATCGGTCCAGTATCTGAGTATAATTAACAACTAAGGGTCCGGCCACATGTCTGCGTTGCGGCGCCGCATCGTAGAAATGTGGCCACAGGCCCTTAGAAAAGTTGAAAAACCGCCATTTTCATTTCAAAGTTAAATATGTCAAAAACGGCTGAACCGATTTTGTTGAAACGTAGCTATGAACCATCTCGAACACCTCAGCTTTTGGATAAAAAACCGCATTAAAATCGGTCCATTCGTTTAGGAGCTACGATGCCACAGACAGACACACAGACATACACACAGACAGACACACAGACAGCGGACTCTACAGGTCGCATTTCTCTACCGATTCCCGTGAAATTTTG
Source organism: Epinotia brunnichana (assembly GCA_963854355.1). Taxonomy (NCBI): domain Eukaryota; kingdom Metazoa; phylum Arthropoda; class Insecta; order Lepidoptera; family Tortricidae; genus Epinotia; species Epinotia brunnichana. The sequence continues at coordinate 1,807,638 of OY977963.1, read as the reverse complement.
TTCGGTCATCATCATCATCATATGTACCGAAAGACGTCGACTGCTGGACATAGGCTTCCCCCAAAGAGTGCCAAAGTGACCGGTCCTGCGCCACCCGCATCCAGCGGACTCCCGCGACCTTTATCAGGTCATCGGTCTACCGGGTCTACCCACGCCGCGCCTTCCGGTACGTGGTCGCCACTCGAGAACCTTTCCGCCCCAAAGGCCATCGGTTCTACGTGCAATGTGCCCCGCCCACTGCCACTTAAGTTTAGCGATTCGGAGGGCTATACCTGTAGAGGAAAACAGCCGGACATCCGGTCATACGATATCTGCCAACACAGCGAATCCTCAAGTGAATAAAGGGTCGACAACGCGCTTGTGATTCTTCTGGAGTCACAAATGTCCATAGGCTACGGTACCTGCTTAACATCAGGCAGGAAGTAAGCTAGTTAGCCGCCGTCGTTGCATAAAAAAAAATACCGCTTCGTTCGATCGTTTTAAAAAGCGGTAATAAAGGTCGAAGTCGAGAGTTATAACTTTAATACGACTTTTTAGTTCTGATATGGCAAATGAAAGAACCCTTTGAAGCAATCGTTGTTTAAAGTTATTTTTAGAGTGGAGATAATTTTATAGCTTGCGCATTCCTTAGGATCGGGATCGTACATTCTTTAGCTTGATTAAAGAAATTACATCGCGGATACAAAGAACAGTGCACAATGGAAAGTTCTGTTACGTTTAAAAAGTTAATTCTAGCGTGTTTGTTGGATGCTAGGCTTCCGTCATATCGCTCATATTACTCCAGGCAAAATACGGTTTAGAAAAACATTAATTTAGAATAGCGATTTTTTTTTCAAAAAAAACATTATTCTAAGATGCTTTATTCAAGAATCCAACAAACTTTCCATCCGGAAGTATTTATTCATATAGATTTAAATACAGCATGAATTTTTTTTTTTTATTATTTTTCTTGAATATTATAGAGCAAATGTTAACCAAAATAAAGATAAAACCATTTATTAATATTTTTTCTGACTTTTCAGAAAATAGTTAAGTTATCATTTATTGATTTCTGAAATTTTGTTGGATTTTGTCGCTATTTAATTGATAATACACCGTGCTCCTTAATAACCCGAAAGATTTAAACCACGTATTTTTGCCGACAGTACGAGTAAATAATGTTAGATCAACATGGGTTTAATTATGCGTCTTAATTAAATTACTATTTCAGTACAAATTAAATCGTATTAATTGCCCGCTTCTTTGTGAAGTTGAAGAACAGAGAGCGAGCATAACACTTCACGAATCGCTCTGAAATCGTACGACAAACGGCAAATGCCGTGACTTGTGTTCCATGACAAGAAGTGTCAATTATGCTCAAGCCTTTAGGGTGTGTTAGACTGGAGATTTTTTTACTTTTGATTTGTTTTAAATAGTTAATATCTCCTTAATTATGAGTTTTTGGACTATATGTTACATAACTTTATACTCTAATTAGGCTCTAGTATCGTTAGCTTAAATCTTTCGGGTTATTCACGGGCACGGTGTATATCCATTACAAAGAAAATTATGGTTTAAATTTACATTTATTTTGTGCTATAAAGTTTAAATACATAAATTCTTGTTCTGTAGGTAGGTATCAGTGGCAATTTTCGATAGGTAACCCGAAACATGAAAATTTGACAAACCCTCGACATTTTTACTAGCTAACTGATTCAAAGCTAGCTATATAATGTAGAATTATGTCTTTTTAGGATTCCGTACTCAAAGAGTAAAACGGGACCCTATTACTAAGACTCCGCTGTCTGTCTGTCTATCTGTCTGTCTGTCTGTCTGTCCGTCCGTCTGTCACCAGGCTGTGTTTCATGAACCGTGATAGTTAGACAGTTGAAATTTTCACAGATGATGTATTTCTGTTGCCGCTATAACAACACATACTAAAAACAGAATAAATTTTTTTTTTTTATAGATAATGGTACGGAACCCTTCGTGCGCAAGTCCGACTCGCACTTGGCCGGTTTTTATTTTAATTAAATAAACAGTTTTTTTTTTATAAAATACAAAAGCCACAATTTGGTAGAGGCAAACAACAGGCAGCCTTATCGCTAAGGAGCTTCTCTTCCAGACAATTATTAATAGGTAGCGATCTAGCGATGTCAGTCAAATAGCCTAACCTAAATTGCATTGAAATGAAAATGAATGTTATGTTCCAATGCGTCAACGTATCAATATCTTATCATGAGATAAGACACTTTGTGATATGCTGAGTAAATAAATATAACGCATATACTCAGTATGTATTACGGAAGTCTAGATCCACATTCTTTTCTGAAAATTGTCTATTCTGATCTGAGTTACAAACGTCCATAGCACACGGCCGTATGACAGTTTCACATCAACATCACCGTGATAAAAAACAATTGGATGTTTTCATATATTATTCCTAGATTTTATTTTCTAATCGCACCACAAAAACCGTACAGCGAGTATAAAATAAAAATAATAAATTTCATTTATTTCGGACAACTTAGATCCATAGGCTGTTAGTACAATCACCGGCATAAATATATGATGGAACAAAGGCCGCAAAAATATCTGATGACAACTCTATTTCTAGAGCCGTAAGAGTGTGTCAGATATTTTTGCGGCCTTTGATTGAATATATATTGATGGCGGTGACTAGGGTTGCCAACTAATTTTGGGGGAAATATAGTATTTTCCAGAAAAAAAACGACAAAAATATATTACACTGTAAAAAAATATACTTAGTAGGTACTTGGCTGGCCAATGGTTGCTATTTAGCACAGGCGGCGCGTGAAGATTTTCTATGGGCAACCCGAAACAAAAAAGTTATGAAATTGTTTAGAATATATAACTATAGGCTTTTAGGCAATCGGCTTGTATGGGCTGCTGCACCACTGCTATTTAGTAAAACCTCGGCAATTTGAAGCACTTCTTAAGGTCCCCCAAAATATAGTACAAAGAGTCAAACTATAGTACAATACAATATAATATAGTATGGTTGGCAACCCTACCGGTGACTGGACTACATGACTTATATAAATGTTAGGAATTACTTAACTGTATTAGTCTAGCGCACAGATGTATGAATATAAGGAGATCGGACATGGCGGCCGATTTGTATATAGTGAGCCTGTCGCAAGTACATTAACCCACACAACGCCCAAGTAATTGACAAGATAAAGCACGCACACATCTAAAACACACACACTTGTATTGTACCTACACGCTTATTTGACAATAAACGCGCATCATATCAGGCATTTTGGGAAAAAACGTAATATTCTCTGCGATCAGCACGCGTGCACAGTATGGCAGTGTATGCCCATTGAGCATACAGCTGCGACACGGCCGCCGGCGGCTTGTCCTCTCTCTAGTATTCTATGCTCTGAGATGAAAACCAATCTAGCCTTGTGTGACTGTGACCCTGCGGCGCTACCACGAACTTCGAATCTCGAACTTCGTATATTTCCGTCTCGGTCGCTCGAGTACCATAAACCATAAGTGCTAAAGAGACGGTGATGTACGAAGTTCGAGATTCGACGTTCGTGGTTATAGCTCTGTCTATATTGAGAAATGTTTGAAGTTTTCGAAGCCCCACAGTTGCTTTCAAAGTGGTGCCTTTGATGCCGTTAAGGAGAGGTCTTAGCAATGTTTAGTGGAAATAAACCTCATTGAATACACCTATAGAGTGAGTCTTTATAATGTGCACATAGCAAAATGGGAGAAACTACGCCCGCTATGTTTTATTTCGCAATTCCATAGGTACTACATGTAAATACTGCTCTTGAACTACACCGCCTATCAACAAAAACAAAAAATATCATTTATAACTGGCTAAGGCACTAAAATGATAATCGCGAAAAACACAGACGAATTGAGAACCTCCTCCTTTTTAACCGACTTCAAATAATTTGCTTTCAAAACAAAGTTTTAACCGACTTCAATTCAGTACTCCGCCAAGCCACATTACCTAACATTTCCACAATTTTTTACCAATTTACCACATGAACTGATTTCCGAGAGCAAATTGTTGATTTTTAGACCAATAAACCAAATCGCTGTATGTGGGCCGATAATATTTGAGGACTTCCGTCGATTCCTCAAGGATCTTAGAATTATACCTTTGGCACTTCATTGTTTGCTATTTCAACGGAATCATATCAGAATCTGTGACGTACTTATATAGTTTGAAGTACATCATTGAGAAGTTCCACAAGCCATTTTTGGTCTTCATCATCACTTCGGGTGTAAATACACGAGTTATAATAGAAAATACCGAAATTACTACACGCGTGCCTAATATATTTGAGGAGTTCCCTCAATTCCTCATGGTTCTCATCATCCAACTGGGGTTTTGGAAACAATGGGACCAATCTGGAACCATATACTTTCAATTAAAAAAAGAATTGTAGGAATCGGTTCATAAATGACGGAATTCTGAGGTAACAAACATTAAATAAAAAAAAAAAAAACATTTGAATTGAGAACCTCCTCCTTTTTTTTGAACTCGGTTAAAAACAGAATTAGATAAATATTTATAGATAATGGTACGAGTCCGACTCGCACTTGGCCGGTTTTTTTTTTAAATACAGACTACGCGTTTTACATGTTGTTACAGAACCCTGATTTAGAGAAAGGGTTCTTGAATACCGCGTATTATAGAGCAATAACTAAGCGTCTACTACCAGGCTCGCAGCTCAGCTGAGAGATCGACTTTCACCTCCATTCTAAAGGAAGTGATTAATTATAATTAGTAAGAGCAGAGGGGTAATCAGTAGTAATCACGTAACGTTCCGAACGCGCGTCGGTACAATTTAACTGTCAATTTTCCATATAAAAAGTGACATTTATACCTACCCGACGTTCGTACAATGCGTTACGTGATCGACCTACCGTGATACGATACGTCAAGATTCGGGCTTGTCGAATCTATATCTTGTTTTTTATTGGACTAGCACTATAATAGTTAAATTTTTTTACCGACGAAAAAAAAAAGGTAAATAATGTTCGTATGTAGATGTAGGTATGTTTGTTAACGCTTATCTCGAGTTTGGCTGAAGGTTTTAGTATACATTTGATACCATATTTTCTGCTAGTAATAAGTATACAATATTCGCCACACGATGCAAAAAGTTTGCGGGAGTTTGCGGCCGTCTGTGGCGCAGGACCGGTCACTTTGGCACTCTTTGGGGGAGGCTTATGTCCAGCAGTGGACGTCTTTCGGCTGGATATGATGATGATGGTGATGATTATGATAACAAAATTAAATTTTATATATCTTTGATGGCGACTGCATAGTCGACGCCAAAAACATGTTTACACTTTTGTACCTTATTCCATTGTAATAAGGCGAAAACTGTAAACATATTTTTGGCGTCAAACAAAGAGATGTATCCCTAAGATGTTACAAAAATATGTATACATAGACTTTATTTACTACCATAGTAATAAGATATACATACATTTTGTGACATTAAAATAGTAGATTGTACAACAAGTGCATAAAACGCACCATTTTACTCGAGACGTTTAATCCATCCGAGCGAGCTTGCGAGCGAGGATAGATATAAAGTCGAGTGTAAAATGGGTTTTATGGACGAGTTGTACACTCTACTTTTCACTTCGATTGCGAGGAAATGAAACAGCAACACGTAAATATAGTAAATGCTAATTTAATTAAAATTGAAAGTTACATTAGAGCAATGAGAAATATTTAAATACTATACTGATCTACTAAATTGAAAAATAAACAAATATAAAAAATAATAAATGAGACGAAATACAAATTATAAGTTTATTTCATGAAGTTTTATTGTGTACTTTGGCTGTTGGTATCTTTGCCTTGGTCTTAGAATACGAACGAAACGAAATAAAATAAAGAGGTTGTTGTATGAAGTTAAAGATGTTCGTGTGGCTGTTGCAGCGATTGCCTTGGTCTTCGACGAAGATTTTACTTTATGCTCTAGAGCATAAAAAGCGACTTTATGTCGCCTACGCACGACATAAAGACGAACTTTTAGAGCATGAGAAGTGAAAAACATATTATCTTTGTAGTCGACTGTACAGTCAACCAATTTGATTCCTAGGCCACCGTAGAACCCTGTCATTTTAACCTCTACATAGCGACACGATAATCCTAGTAACCCGTATTGACATAGCATTTACAACGGCAAGGTTCTATGATGGCCTAGGAATCAAATTGGTTGACCGTACATATGATGATGATGGTGATGATTATGATAACAAAATTCAATTTTATGTATCTGTACCAGCTTTTTCCAAAATTGCAAAAGTTTTAATGATGTCACAAAAACTTAATTGTTCCTTAAAAGGTTAGTAGTACTTAGTACATTCTAATTAAGCTTTCACAAATAAAAAGAGCGTAAAATTTAAACACTGCACCACCCCTAAAAGCTCAGTGTTGCAAGTTAAAAGGACACCTTTTATTTTTAATTTCCCTGACAAAGAGGAAAGCTCTTCGCTGCGATGGAAAAAAGAAACTTATTATCTGCTGCATTCACTGGCAACACTGTTTTCACGATTTATTACTTGAAGAGTTTGCGACATTAAAAAACAATTAGGTATTTTGATTAGATGTTTTATTAGAAGTCTGAGTAGTGACTAAGTAATGACTCATAATCACAAAAAAGTGTCACATAAAAAAAAATCAAGCTGGTATCTAATACAAAATGCATAGCGAGGTGATGACTACAAATTGACAGATTATCTGACTAATAAAATTGTTGTCATATAAGCTCTTGAGTTACTTTTGACAATCAGCCATTACTTACACCTACGTTGACATTAAAATAGCCAACATTATTAATTGATAAAAAAGCGGCCAAGTGCGAGTCGGACTCGCACATGAAGGGTTCCGTGAAATAAATTGCGGTTTACGATTTATGACGTATTAAAAAAAACTACTTATTAGATCTCGTTCAAACCAATTTTCGGTGGAAGTTTACATGGTAATGTACATCATATATTTTTTTAAGGTTTTTCATTCTCTTATTTTAGAAGTTACAGGGGGGGGGGACACATTTTACCACTTTGGAAGTGTCTCTCGCGCAAACTATTCAGTTTAGAAAAAAATGACGTTAGAAACCTCAATATCATTTTTGAAGACCTATCAATTGAACCCCACACGTATGGGTTTGATGAAAAAAAAATTTTTAGTTTCAATTCTGAGTATGGGGACCCCTAAAACTTAATGTTTTTTTTCGATTTTTGTGTAAAAATCTTAATGCGGTTCACAGAATACATCTACTTACCAAGTTTCAACAGTATAGCTCTTATAGTTTCGGAAAAAAAGTGGCTGTGACATACGGACGGACGGACAGACAGATAGGGTTCCGTTTTTTGCCATTTGGCTACGGAACCCTAAAAACGATCAATTAATACATAGGTCCCTGTTGATTTAACGATCAACTTTCAATACCATATGTAGGTATATTATGTGAACGGTAGATCTATTTTAATTAAATACCTCAACTTGTTTGTGGTCGGTCGGACGCTGAATATTAAAATGATAACGATGAATTCTTGAATTTCGGTTCGTAAATTATACTCGTAGGTTTCAGAAGGGTTTTTTTGCGTTTTCATAAAATAACAGAAACTGAAGTCTGGTTCAAAAATTACGTAGTGGAAAAGCAGTTCAGAACACTGTTGATGTGTGAGAAAATTACTCAAATGTAGGTACCAGAATCTAGTCAGCAATTAGAGTCACATTTTTTTTTCAAATATGGCAACAGTTTTACCTATGAAATAAGCTGTCAACCGTTTTTTTCTATTTGCCGCTTTTTTTCGCCTTTGTTTCAGGCCTTAAAGGCCGCACTGAAAGCGGTGGCAGTGCGTGTCGGAGGCGGTACCGGTTGTGAAGAGCTAATATGAAAGGGTCCGCACAGCATACCGCGGCGGGACGCGGCGCGGCGCGGCATTCTGTGCGGACCCTTTCATATTAGCTCGAACATTACAACCGATACCGCGCCGCCACCGCTGTCTGTGCGTTTCGACCTTAAAGGGTAGGCGTGTTGTGCATGTAACCATAAAGTTGCTGACTTCCTTGTTTTAGGTAAGGTATACCTGCCCAACGAGTTAGGGCGGGTAGCATTATCCACTTACATCCCGGTAAAAAAAAAAACATTTTTATTTCAGACATCTTAGGCCCATAGTAACAAATACCTTATAGACTGACATACATACAAAACAATTAAAGCCAAGTATGGCGCAGGCAGCTGTCATCTCATTGAAAACTATAAAACTTCCCATACAATTACATTTTAACGTACGTAACTTACGATTACGGGGACGGTATCAAACAACCGAGCCTTACTATACTACTAAGTTCAGAATATAATAGGTATATCAAGGTACATCACCAAAAATACGAATATTTTATGGCATGAATGCAAAAATGACATCCTTATCATGTAACATTATTTTCTGCAAAACCCCTAAAACCAATTTCGTGAAACAATGCGTCGTCAAAAAATATTCCCGCCATTTTGGATCACCTGTCACCGACAGGCGGGCCTTCTTTTTAAATTCCTTCCGTTTGACTGACGACAGCTGTGCGAACAGCCACGGAGGCGTTTTTCTCTTTTAAATAAATTGAGGTTTGGGAAATTGTGTCTAGCCTCTTGGTAGGTATTTTAGAAATGGTTCTCTCTAATTTACTTAAAGATGAAATACGAACTAAGAGCCTTTCACTTAAGTACATATTTACTTTACTTTTCAAATTACTTGGAAGGAGATTATTTCAATTAAATATTTATAAACGACTTTTTGTTACAAAAGGTAAGGTCATATTCGTCATTTATGTATTACCTACTTTTTAGGGTTACGTACTCAAAGAGTAAAACGGGACCCTATTACTAAGACTTCGCTGTCCGTCTGTCTGTCACCAGGCTGTATCTCACTGATACCGTGATAGTTCCAGTTGAAATTTTCACAGATGATGTATTTCTGTTGCCGCTATAACAACAAATGGGTGGAAGTTACCCATATAAAATGTATGGGTAATTGTCGTTAGATTAGATTAAGGCTCTAAACTTATGTACAAATTTTTTGCAATTCACCCGAATACTAAAAACAGAATAAAATAAATATTTTTATTGATAATGGTACGGAACCCTTCGTGCGCGAGTCCGACTCGCAATTGGCCGGTCTTTTAAGGGTTCCGTACTCAAAGAAGGGACCCTATTACTAAGACTCTAAAAAGGGACCCTATTACTAAGACTCCGCTGTCCGTCCGTCCGTCTGTCTGTCTGTCACCAGACTGTATCTCACTGATACCGTGATAGTTACAGTTGAAATTTTCACAGATGATGTATTTCTGTTGCCGCTATAACAACAAATACTAAAAACAGAATAAAATAAATATTTTTATTGATAATGGTACGGAACCCTTCGTGCGCGAGTCCGACTCCCACTTGGCCGGTTTTTTTTTGTTAATTTCCTAAATCCCATTTAGTTAAGACCTGATAATCCTGAGATCTATCCATGGAAGCCGTGGTTCATGAGGATTTGGAAGCTTTACTAAACTCTAAGAAAAATGTTGCAATATTACTCTTTTGGTGGAGGGCCTTGTGGAATGTTATAGACTTAGCTTATATTTGATGGTCAACTGGAGAACAAACTCCACCTCACACACAATGACACCACTATGTACTTGTCCTGTAGGTACCTATACTATGGAGTTGCGTTCCTTGTGGTCAGTAAGGTCGTCAGAGCTCCCCTGGAACTGGAAAAGTTGTGTTGAAAGTGAGGACCTTCATTTTTCTCTAGCAGCGAACAACGAATCCTCAAATGAATAAACTGTCGGCAACGCGCGTGTGAAGCATTTGGCATCGTAGGCTATATGTAGGCCTAGACAAAGTCATAGATAGTATACTAGAAAATCCAATTAGAGCCAAAAATATAGTTAAGAAAGCACTCACAAGAAATTGAATTACTGTAAGTACCGAAAATAAAATAATATATATAAAAGCAAGATAAAATAAATAGATAAGTATCTATAAATAAAACATATATGTAATAGTTTCATATTATTTGTAAACGGGGGCTTCCCCCAATACCTTGTAGCCCTTAAAGTTTAAAAGTAAAAGATTGTAGCTATTTATATTTAATGTAGAATTAAGTATTTTTTATGAAATAAACAGTTTAATTTTTTTTATATATGACAGGCAGTATGCTTTTTTACCACCATTTCAGTGTCACGAATTAGAAAATGCTTATCTATGCTCTAGAACCTCGTGTCTAAATAGTAACAGTCATATTATACGGAATCGCTTCAAAATTGTTAAAGTTTCGTCCCAAAATAGAGATTCCACACAACAGCGTCCTAGATGGGCTGTTAGTTTCGCAATAAGGATTTAGCTTCACATAACACTGTAACTCCATAAGGCTCTGAGGGGTCAAATTTGCTTATAAATAGCTATTTCACATCACTCGGCTAGGCGGTCTATTTTGCTCGACTGATATGCTTTTGGCTTGGCACTTCTCGTTCTTTTTAAGACGGCGGTTGCAAAGAAAGTAGTTTAACCTCTAGTAGTCCACTAATGACCTTTAAATCGATTATAATAAGAAATAGAGTAGGTAATGGTCTTATGTTGTGTTGCGTTCCGTGGGTCACGTACGGTGCTGTTTGAAAATCAGCTCTGACACCTCGGCATAATGCTGAGACAGCGACCTATTCACTGCCGCGAAGACACACACAATATGTGTTAAATTGTCATGTATGCCTACTCCCTTTGTCTCTGTGTGTCTTTTGTGTAGTAAATAAATGTCTTCTTTCTTTCTTTCTTTCTTTAATGCAAGAAGATAATTTACATAAATTAAATTAAATTAAATCAGAGAGGTCCCCGAGAGTGCTGGCGGTTTTTCCTCGCTGAATGGGGAACGGATGAGCATTTTAGGAGTGCCTGATTTATTTTGGTGAAAGGAATAACCTTCCTTAGCACCAGAAAAAAGTTGCAGACTTGTCAGCTGCGTCAATTATTTTTGAAAAATACAAACAGTGTCCTCACTTACGTTTTGGGTTTAGGACGGCGAATGAGACACTTTCCTTGATCCGTCGCATATTACAAAAAATATTTTAAAAATCTTACCCTGGCAATCTATACATATAATAAAGCTGAAGAGGGTCGAAAGTCTGTACATGGAAGATATTCGAAAAAAAAAATGGCTAGGGATACTTAAAATCGATAACAGAACACGTTCCAACAGTTTTTAGAATTTTTGTCTGTTTGTCTGTTTATCTGTTTGTCTGTTTATTTGACCGCGCATCACGTGAAAACGGCTGAACCGATTAAGATGAAATTTGGTATAGAGATAGTTTGAGTCCTGGGAAAGGACTTAAGGTAGTTTTTATCCTGGAAATCAACCCCTAAGGGGATGAAATGGGGGGTGGAAATTTGTATGGAGCTACTTAAACCGCTGCACCGATTTGGATGAAATTTGACATAAAATTAGTTTAAGTCCCAAAGAAGGTCATAGAATAGTTTTTAACCCGAAAATCTTCCCTTTAGGGGGTAAAATGGAGGGGTGAAAATTTGGATGTAATCCATTTTGATAAAATTTGGTTTAGTGGTAGTTTAATTTCTGGGGAAGGACATTGGGTAGTTTTTATTATGGAAATCTTCTCCTAAGGGGGTGAAATGGGGGTGAAATTTTGGATGGACTCCGTTTAGACCAAATTTGGTATAGATATAGTTTGAGTCCCGGTGAATGACAATGGATAGTTTGAATCCCGAAAATCATCCCCCAAGGGGATGAAATAGGGATGAAAATGTGGATAAATCCCATTTAGTTAAAATTTGGTATAGAGATAGGAGGAGTCCCAGAGAAGGATAATGCATAGTTTTCATCCTGAAAAATCATCTCCTGATGGGGTAAAATGAGGGGTGAAAATTTGGATAGAACCGATTTAAATGAAATTTGGTATGGAGATAGTTAAGAGTGCTGGGGAAGGACTTAAAGACTTAACATAATTTTTAGTCCAGAAATCATCTCCTAAGGGGGTGAAATGGGGTATGAAAACTTGGATGGAACCCATTTACGGTATAGTGAGTTGGAGTCTTGGGGAAGGACATAGGATAGTTTACTCCCGAAAATTATCCCCTAAGGGGGTATAATTGGGGGTGAACATTTGTTTGTGACCCATTTTGATGAAATTTGGTTGAACGATAGTTTGAGTCCCGGAGTATGACAACGGATAGTTTTAATCCCGAAAATCATCCCCTCAGGGATGAAATAGGGAGTGAAAATTTGGATAAAACCCATTTAGATGAAATTTGGTTAAGAGATAGAAGGAGTCCTAGGGAAGGACAATGCATAGTTTTAATCCCGAAAAATCATTTCCTGAGGTGGTGAAATGAGGGTTGAAGATTTCGATACAACCCATTTAGATGAGATTTGGTATAGAGAGAGGTCTCAGTGCAAGGAAAGAACATATAATAATTTTTATTCCGGAACACATGAAAGGAGGAAATAAGGGGAACACATAAGGGGGTGAGAAATGGTGGATGAAAATTTGGATTGAACCCATTTACGGTATAGCGATGGTTAAGGAAGGACATAGGATAGTTTTATCCCGAAAATCATCCCCTAAGGGGGTGTCATTGGGGGTGGAAATCTGTTTGTGACACATTTTGATAAAATTTGGTTGAAAGATAGTTTCAGGCCTGGAAAAGGACATATGATAGTTTCTATTCTGGAAATCATCCCCTAAGGGGGTGAAATGAGGGTGAAAATTTGGATGTAGCCCATTTAGATGAAATTTGGTATAGAGATAGTTTGAGTCCTGGAGCATTCTCCAAGGAGGTGAAATAGGGGGTGAAAAATTGGATGGAACCCATTTACGGTATAGCGGTAGTTGGGAGTTCTGGGGAATAGGAACATTACATAGGTAAATATATGCATGTGACGGTAGTTTCGAAGATGTTTTCTAAAACGGGGTAAAAAAGACGTTTTATTATGGCTATTTTGAAAACTAATAGATGTAACATTTTGTTGACGTGTCTTTATTTTTAATATAAAATGTTTAAATTACAAGTCAGTTAATTTAATCCTACGGTTTAGTAGAAAAAATTCCTTACGGCCGTGTGATATGAAAATATGCAAAATAATACTGAAAAAAGCCTACATGCATCTATTATGGTGAGGTGGGTCATAGAAACCAAGTTTGCGGCGGAGTCTATTTTGTAAAAAAAGGCGTTCAGAGTAAGCTAATTTATAAACTCATGCAACTCAGCCATAATGACCCTTTCTTTCATACAATCCATACTAATATTACAAATGCGAAAGTAACTCTGTCTGTCTGTTACCTTTTCATGCTTAAACCGCTGAACCGATTGAGATGAAATTTGGTGTAGTCTAGAGATACTTTGAATTCCGGGGCCTTCCCAAAGAATCCTTACTAAAGATAGTTTTTATCTGGAAATTCATCACCTAAGGGGGTGGAAAGGGGGGAGAAAGTTATATAAACGAGTTCCGCGCGGACGAAGTCGCGGGCAAAAGCTAGTGACAAATATAGCTGCTGCAGCTGTCAATATCATTGCCAGTGTCAGTTTATCGTGGATTTTAAGATATTTTTTGTAATATGAGACGGATCAAGCAAGGTGCCTTATTTGCCGTCCTAAATCCAACCCACTTTGCAATTGCATTGCTGATGCGTTGCGTGAGCAAACCGCCAGCTCTTCGGTCAGCAGTTACATAAATTAGACGTGTTATCTTTAAATGGAAGACAAGAAATGTAATTTAAGTTCCATACCATAGGATGGAAGGAAGCCTTTGAAATGTGGTGCTGGAGGCGGATGGAGAGGATTAGCTGGACAGAGAAAAAGACGAACGTGGAGGTGCTTGAAAGGGTGAAAGAAAAAAGGACGTTGTTAAAAACCATAGAGAACAGAAGAGGCAAGATGTTTGGACATTTGTTACGACACGATGATTACATGAACACGATAATAGAAGGGAAGATAGAGGGAAAGAGGAAGAGAGGGAGCAAGAAGATATTTTACGGACCAAATCAAGGAAAAAGTAGACAACATGACGTATCAAGATGTCAAGAAGAAAGACGAATGGAAATTGCTCCACCGACAAGATTCTGGCTCTTAAATATATGATGATTTATTTAATCGTATGGCATACATTATTTGGCCTTTAAGTTTGTCACTTTTTAGTACCACCCAGGGGACACGTGCAGGGTTGCGGTAGGTAGCTCCTGCGGACGCAAGTGACAGTTGTCCCCCCCTTTGTCAAGTGAGTGGGCAACTCGACTGGTAGAGGTTCTTAAGCCGCCCGAAGTCCTCTAACTCGGCTTAAAGTCTACTGTCATAGACAGCATCCGGGATCAACTGCTTAGCGTGCCTTCCAAAGCACGGAAGCGCTCATTTATAGTAACTACTCAAACAGGCGGTCACCCATCCAATGACTGACCGCTGCCATCTTTGCTTTACCTGCGTTATCGTTTCCGATTCGCAGGCGCCGCAGGGCTATGAACGCTTCTGATAAATTAGCTAAAATACATCAATCGAAGTATCTCTCGCGCAAACTATTCAGTTTAGAAAAAAAATATATTAGATACCTGAATATAATTTTTCAAGACCTATCCATAGATAACCCAAACGTATGGGTTATCCATAGATAACCCAAACGTATGGGTTTGATGAAAAAAAAAGTTTCAGTTCTAAGTATGGGGAACCCCCAAAATTTATTGTTTTTTTTTTCTATTTTCGTGTGAAAATCATAATGCGGTTCACAGAATACATAATACTTAAACATAATAATACATAATAATTTCTACTTACCAAGTTTCAACAGTATAGTTCTTATAGTTTCGGAAAAAAGTGGCTGTGACATACAGACGGACAGACATGACGAATTTTGCCATTTGGCTACGGAACCCTAAAAACGAATTATAAGACATCATTGAAACAGTGTTTTGTGTCGTGACATAACGGTGTGGATCCACTGCGTCGTCAGCTCCGATTCAGGGTTTATTTTATACCAATGTCATACCATATTATGGTGGGTGAAATGAATCTCGGGCTTTAGAGCACGTTCGCTGAATATTACCATAAAATGAAGCTGTATGTACTATGGGATACTGCAGTTTTGTGTGTTGAGTGACATTAACACATTTCGCTCTGGAACTTGATAGGAATTCTTTATTAATGAACCTATGAGTCATTTAAACGGTAATATAATACATAGATTCGTTGAATAATTTTAATATGTATCATAAGTCTGCTCGCTATAATGCTAGTAGTAATATCATTTAATAGGATATTATCGTGACCTCATTCTCATGTGAAGAGTTTAAAAAAAACCGACCAAGTGCGAGTCGGACTCGCGCATGATGGGTTCCGTACCATTATCTATAAAAACGGTTTTTTGTATGGGAGCCCCCTTACATATTAGTTTTATTCTGTTTATTAGTATTTGTTGTTATAGCGGCAACAGAAATACATAATCTGTGAAAATTTCAACTGTTTATCTATCACGGTTCATGAGATACAGTATGGTGACAGACGGACAGACAGACAGACGGACAGCGGAGCCTTAGTAATAGGGTCCCGTTTTACTCTTTGAGTACGGAACCCTAAAAACGGCTATACGCTGTGACAGAGGACAGTAAAAATTGAAAGACAGATTCATACTCATATGACGTGTCGTTTCATGGTTCTCAGCCACCTGATGCACTCTGACGTGACAGAGCTTTAACCACGAACTTCGAATCTCGAACTTCGTATATCTTCTTCTCTATCGCACTCATGGTTTATGGTACTCGAGCGACAGAGACGGATATATACGAAGTTCAAGATTCGAAGTTCGTGGTAGCGCCGCAGTTCCTTTTATGACAGCCGTACGCATTTAGGGTTGCCATATGAAAAAAAAATTGTCCTGATAAAAATCCTGACATCTCCCTAAAAGTCCTGACATTTTTTGTAATAAAGTTGTATCATCTCATTCATACATTTCTCATATATTGATTGCGCATTTCTAAAAATCCTGAAATGCCAAGTCCGGCCGCAATCCTGGCAAAGGGTCAAAAATCCTGAGATGTCAGGACAAATCCTGACGGTATAAAATAAATAAATAAATAAAAAAAAATAAAAAAATCGTTTAATTCAGACAACCACGGGTCCATACATGTTAAAATTTTTATCTAGGTTTACCTACTTAATTACTAGTGTTAGTTATTTCAAAGTTAAACAACCAGGACATCCATATAAGGTTGCCATAGGGTATGGCAACCCTATACGTATTAGAGCTTGCGCACAAATCACGCGAGGTTCGATAGGGGAGAGGGGGGTCAGGAGAAAATCACGAAAAATCACGTTGGGGGGGGGGGGGTCAAAAAGTAGCCGAAAAAAAACGGCCTCGCACATGAAGGTTCCGTTAAATAAATTGCGGTTTACGATTTATGACGTATTAAAAAAAACTACTTACTAGATCTCGTTCAAACCAATTTTCGGTGGAAGTTTGCATGGTAATGTACATCATATATTTTTTTTAGTTTTATCATTCTCTTATTTTAGAAGTTACAGGGGGGAGGGGACACATTTTACCACTTTGGAAGTGTCTCTCGCGCAAAATATTCAGTTTAGAAAAAAATTATGTGAGAAACCTCAATGTCATTTTTAAAGACCTATCCATAGATACCCCCACACGTATGGGTTTGATGAAAAAAAAATTTTGGAGTTTCAGTTCTAAGTATGGGGAACCCCAAAAAAATATTGTTTTTTTTTTCTATTTTTGTGTGAAAATCTGAATGCGGTTTACAGAATACATCTACTGACCAAGTTTCAACAGTATAGCTCTTATAGTTTCGGAAAAAAGTGGCTATGACATACGGACGGACGGACAGACAGACAGACATGACGAATCTATAAGGGTTCCGTTTTGTGCCATTTGGCTTCGGAACCCTAAAAACCTCGCGTGATTTGTGCACAAGCCCTTAGAGGCCTCAGACAGGCAAAGCTGATAGCTAAGAAAAGCCTGTAGAGAAAGTTGTGTAACATAATAAAATAACTGTTATTTGAATCTGACTGTACTAAATACTAACAGTATTTGTTTCAGAAGCATGCACTTGACGTAGCGGGCGTGGCTCATAAATCAACGTCCGTCTGTCCGTGTAGCCGTTCTGGTTTATCTCGGCAACTGACGAGACTTCCGCTTTCATTAATCAATGGACTCATTAACGAGGTAGATTGTAAGATAAAAGATTGGGCGATAGTATTCGCAGTGTCGATGAGATTAAACATTATATGGTTCCAGTCTGAGTTGACTGAGTTACTGTCTGAAAAGACAACCGAAACGAAGAGGATCTCGTGAGATTTCAGACTTAGCCGAGATCTAGCCGAGACCGCTAAGTCAGTCTCGCAAGATTTGATCTTCAAGATCTCGCGAGCGTTTTTCACTGAAAACGTATGGAAATGAATTATCTAATTCATGACAGTCTTTGGGGGAGGCCTATGTCCAGCAGTGGACGACGGACGTTTTTCGGCTGATATGATGAATTAATGACGATAAAAAAAAGCGGCCAAGTGCGAGTCGGACTCGCACATGAAGGGTTCCGTTAAATAAATTGCAGTTTACGATTTATGACGTATTAAAAAAAACTACTTACCAGATCTCGTTCAAACCAATTTTCGATGGAAGTTTGCATGATAATGTACATCATAATTTTTTTTGAGTTTTATCATTCTCTTATTTTAGAAGTTACAGGGGGGGACACACATTTTATCACTTTGGAAGTGTCTCTCGCGCAAACTATTCAGTTTAGAAAAAAATTATGTTAGGAACCTCAATATCATTTTTGAAGACCTATCCAATGATACCCACGTATGGGTTTGATGAAAAAAAAAATTTTGAGTTTCAGTTTTGTGTATGGGGACCCCTAAAACTTAATGTTTTTTTTCGATTTTTGTGTAAAAATCTTAATGCGGTTCACAAAATACATCTACATACCAAGTTTCAACAGTATAGCTCTTATGGTTTCGGATAAAAATGGCTGTGACATACGGACGGACAGACAGACGGACATGACGAATCTATAAGGGTTCCGTTCTTTGCCATTTGGCTACGGAACCCTGAAAAACTTATATTACAGTCTTACTATCACTATTTGAAATAAAAATTAAAACTGCACATTTTTTTTTTAAATCACTGATTTAGTTATCATGTTTTTAATTTTAATATATTACATACAAGTAATATTTTTTTTTGTCAAATAATAGTAGGTTATAATTAGACTATTAGATGAAACTTATGTGTTTTACATGGAAAGTCAATCTCGCAATCTCATGCGATCTCGTACGAAAACTGTACGAGCCTCAGTCTACGTAGACGAGATCTCTTCAGATCGAGATTGCATTGCCTAGGACAAAGACTAGGCCCTGATTGCCACTAGACTAAAATTAGAGACGAATATAGAGCACATCCTAAATCGACCAAGAAATTTGCTCAGTATTTAAGATAAGATAAGGGCCCAGCGGAATGTCATCTCGCTCGTATGTGGAGCAGCCCAACTGGGGAAGTACCTTCACCTTACAGAAGACCGCAGCCATAATAGCACCACTGCTTTGTAGTGATGCTATATTATTGCATGCTATGAAGTATGTGGTGTTGTGTTCCTGGTGGTGAGTAAGGTCGCCAGAGCTCCCTAAGGGTGCGCTGTGTTGGGAGTGAGACCTGCATGTCTCTATCTGCCAACACAGCGAATCCTCAAGTGAATAAAGGTTCGGCAACGCGCTTGTGATTCTTCTGGAGTCACAAATGTCCATAGGCGACGGTACCAGCTTAACATCAGGCAGGCCGTAAGCTTGTTTGCCACCGTCGTAATTATATAAAAAAAAAAAAGATAAGATGCATTTATTGTCCATTTTTACTACAGGAAACCCGCTTATTTCAGCTAACGACAGTGACAGAAGTAGTTAAAACTCTTTCATTTTTAACTCAACAGACCATTAAATAGAAAATAACCACTCCATTAAGCAAACGGAAAAACTGCAAAAGCAGAAATTCATGTAAAAAACGTCCATTTAAAATTCAACTACGTGCTCGATATTTTGCAATGGATTTGCGTATACGAAAATGCAGCCAACATAATGAAACGTCAAATCAAAAACAGTTTAGTTCCAAAATCATGTCAGTGATTTAAAGAATGGGTTGTAAACAATAGAATTTGGACTCTATTGTGTGTAGATAAAGATCGAATTAGTTGAAACAAAACGGGGTCTTTGAACTTAACGGTGTCCGTTAGTGGGCGCAAAAAGTTCGCGCTTTGGCCAGAGACGTTTTTTGTTTGTTAAATTGGTAATTGTTTGATTGATGGTGTTTGCGATATTGCAATTTTTAACAGATACAGCTTCATAGAGAGTTTATTTAAAATAAATGTTCTTTTTTTACTAGTTAGGGTTCCGTAGCCAAATGGCAAAAAACGGAACCCTTATAGATTCGTCATGTCTGTCCGTCTGACAGTCTGTCTGTCTGTCCGTCCGTATGTCACAACCACTTTTTTCCGAAACTATAAGAGCTATACTGTTGAAACTTGGTAAGTAGATGTATTCTGTAAACCGCATTAAGATTTTCACACAAAAATATAAAAAAAAAACAATAAATTTTGGCGTTCCCCATACTAAGAACTGAAACTCAAAATTTTTTTTTCATCAAACCCATACGTGTGGGATCTATGGATTGGTCTTCAAAAATGATATTGAAGTTTCTAACATATTTTTTTTCTAAACTGAATAGTTTGCGCGAGAGACACTTCCAAAGTGGTAAAATGTGTGTCCCCCCCCCCCTGTAACTTCTAAAATAAGAGAATGATAAATCTAAAAAAATATATGATGTACATTATCATGCAAACTTCCAACGAAAATTGGTTTGAACGAGATCTGGTAAGTAGTTTTTTTTAATACGTCATAAATCGTAAAAAGCAATTTATTTAACGGAACCCTTAATGTGCGAGTCCAACTCGCACTAGGCCGCTTTTTTTATTAGTTTTCATTGAGATACTGGCTGCAACAAAGTTTATTGGATAATTATTTTCCCACGCTAATCAATGTCAATCGTGTCGTGTGTCCATATCTTCGTTTCTAATGTACCTAGTGCGACTGTGTGAGAGAGATATGACTGATGCCGAATAGGGAACTTGCATCTTAATATTTTATTACGAAAAAAAAAGTATAATCCAGCATTAAAACAACTGTAGCATTAAAACTTTGTTATGATTTATTTTTCTGATGTTATATGCATTTGAGATCTGCGCGCGCCGGCACCCCCCGAAAACGCTCTATACTAAACGGGCTTATGCTATGACGTCACAGCATAGCCTTTACTATGGAGTAAGTCATTAATTTGCGATTATCTCCACAAAGTTTAGTAACTGTTACGTTATTTTATCGAAAAAATAAAAAATACATTTTCGTCATTTTAACGTTAGGTAAAACTAATAAAATCGTTTTTTTTTCTTTTTTTTTCTTTTGTATGATATCTCTACGTATATCCGCATCGATTGAGTGCAATTTATTCGAAATTGAAGTCCCATGCAAGTTCCCCATTGTGTCGGGTTACTAGATGAAAATTCTTTACAAAATTTCCGATTTTTATGAAAATTTTTCGATCCCGGGCGAGACCCAGCAATTTTATCCTATATTTTATAATAAAATTTAGTAATGCGATATAGTCCTTAGCCTCTACATCAGAAAATGCTGTGGAATAAATACCCATGATATTATTTTATATCATCATCATCATCATATCAGCCGAAAGACGTCCACTGCTGGACATAGGCCTCCCCCAAAGAGTTCCAAAGTGACCGGTCCTGCGCCACCCACAGCTGACTCCCGCGACCTTTACCAGGTCATCAGTCCACCTTGTGGGAGGCCTACCAAAGCCGCGCCGCGCCGGTACGTGGTCGCCACTCGAGAACCTTTCCGCCCCAACGGCCATCAGTTCTACGCGTAATGTGCCCCGCCCACTGCCACTTAAGTTTAGCGATTCGGTGGGCTATATCGGTAACCTTGGTTCTCCAGGGATCGGAACCGGTTAATTGCTAATACCTCGGTTTACCACAAATCTCGAACTATTTTATACTTCACATGTAGGACTCAGTTGTGTTTTGAAGTAACGAGTGCGTATTATTAGATTGCCCAATTAGAAATGAATATATTATCAAAAGAACGAAAAAGAACCGTTTTCGTTCCCATACAAACAATACCAGCGGCGCTACCACGAACTTCGAATCTCGAACTTCGTATATCTCCGTTTCGGTCGCTAGAGTACCATAAACCATAAGTGCGATAGAGACAGAGATATACGAAGTTCGAGATTCGAAGTTCGTGGTAGCGCCGCGGTTTCCGATCCCTGGGTTCTGCTACGGATAGCCTCATTTCTGATGCGATCACGCAGAGAAACTCCCAACATAGCCCTCTCCATCGCCCTTTGGGTGACTGTTTATTGCATTATTTTATATATATTGTATTATTTAACGCAATAAAGTTTAATCCCCACTAAGAAAATGCATCTTTTATCACTATTGAACGTGATTGACATATGCATAAACACCTGCAATTATGTCTTTGTGTTATATATGCAAACGCTTAGTCAGCGAGCCTTGACATTGTTCTAGAAAGACAAGAGACGACGTGATGATTGTCAAAACACGCGTGTAATGGCCGACATTATAGTAATTGCGCTCCAGACATGGGTTTAGTGAATGGGTTCTACTTACAACAGAGCTTTTGAGTTCATTTCTGGAGCATCCCAATCGGTTTTCATCGTTTCACTTGGTGAACGCGCGGACACATTGAAATGTTATCGAGATCGAAAGCGGCAGCCCCCCCCTCAAAAATGACGAGTTCTGCATCGCGCTATCGAAGTTTCATCAGTTGCATAAATACAACATCCAAACAACTCTCATTGGACTTCGGTCCTTGAGAGATCTCTCTATTGACGTATCTTCTACAGTATACCTTATCCTACGAATTACTTACACACAACACTTACCCAGCCAGCCTTGACATTGTCCCACTACTCCACATTCGTGACACTTGTCAAAAGATAATGGCTAGCTGTTTTCACAAAAGAACGTAATGACAAGTCAATAATAGGTTGCGACAACGTTTTTTTAGTGATTTCGAAGCAAATTTAGTATAAATGTTGTTTGCATTTGTTTTTTTATTTCAATATAATTGGAGGTCAAAATTTATAGCATGTAGTCACGTGTTGTCGTATAGAGGATTTAATAGATGGGGTTTAGCGAATGCCCAAAAGGGATGGAGGTAAATTAACCTGACTAAATTGAGAAGGATCAGAAGACTTATCTCATTTCCTATATACTTTTAAGTCGTAATACATCCGTGACGTCAGTGTCAGTACAATGTTTAGGGTTCCGTAGCCAAATGGCAAAAAACGGAACCCTTATAGATTCGTCATGTCTGTCTGTCTGTCCGTCCGTATGTCACAGCCACTTTTTTCCGAAACTATAAGAGCTATACTGTTAAAACTCAGTTAGTAGATGTATTCTGTAAACCGCATTAAGGTTTTCACACAAAAATAGAAAAAAAACAATAAATTTTTGGGGTTCCCCATACTTAGAATAGAAACTCAACTTTTTTTTTTCATCAAACCCATACGTGTGGAGTATCTATGGATAGGTCTTTAAAAATGACATGGAGGTTTCTAACATAGTTTTTTTCTAAACTGAATAGTTTGCGCAAGAGACACTTCCAAAGTGGTAAAATGTGTCTAAAATAAGAGAATGATAAAACTAAAAAACATATATGATGTACATTACCATGCAAACTTCCACCGAAAATTGGTTTGAACGAGATATAAATAAATCGTAAACCGCAATTTATTTAACGGAACCCTTCATGTGCGAGTCCTACTCGCACTTGGCCGCTTTTGACAACTGATGACAAACAAAAAAATCCTTTACGCGATGAGGGACAGTAAGTATGAAATTGTATCTCCTTCCCACTTGTGTTATTGTCTACGCTTATGTCTTTGTCACTCATGTGTGTTTGAGTCCTTCTATATATTATGTCCTTTCTCTATAAGTACACGTGCTGTTGATGAGAACATTGGAAAACTACTGGCTAGTGGCTACATGTTGGGACTGACAATAGGCTTGTTGCGTGTGATGGTGTTAAAATTGATAACGTCGTGTTGATAAATGGATAGTAAACCATCAAATGATTGTAATAAAGTATAAATTACAAATTATAATTCAAACCATAAAAAGATATGAACATTGAATGTTTAGAAAAAAAAGTTTTTTTATTTATTGTCCAAGAGTAAATTTAAAGGTACCAATATAATCCTTACGCTTTTATAGAAACAATTTTGTATAACAACTATGGACCTAAACGCAGTATTTCGCGACAGAAACAGCAATTTACTTCATTTTCCATGCAACGGTTAGTACAAATTGCACGGTGTGACGTCATACTTTAAAGCCAATCAGTATGAAGCGTTTCGGCTGCTGTCAGCGAGGTCCGTCTTTAACTCGATTTTTTGGGTATAAATGTCCTTTAAATGTAGTTGTGTCCATACAAACATTTGTTCATCTACAAAAACTGGTTCGAATGGTATCGTAAACAAATTTAAGGTCACAAGCCCATTGCTTGACAAATGTTTCTTTTTAATATTAATATCGGGAACTGCGTAAAGTTCGTAATGGGTGTACGCAAGCATATTAACTTACGAAAGTGTCTAAATAACATTTAAAAATAGAACTTTATTTTTTACCGGAAACGGAAGGAAACGTGGCAGCGTTCCGGTGTATGAGAATATTGGCAAGCATCCATCGACACCTACACCAAATGCTAACAAATATTTGCATGAAAAATAAGCCAAATTCTCTGATGTTAGATAGTAACGTCGCAAAGATGTCAGAGTGGTGGCAACTTAAGGCTAACTACACACACAGACACCAATACTGTAAACTTATGTGGTTAGTGAGTACCTTTGCGATACAGGGTGTTGCTGTTTAAACAGTTTTGCAGGGTCATGTTTTAGAATAAGTTTTTTATATTTTTGGTTAATAAAAAAAAAAAAAAAAAAAAACCTCGACGTCCAATTTTTTTTTATGATTTATTAATTTTACTACACGACACATAATCGCGTAAAATTAACTTATTTATTTACATATCTGCGGTCTCCCGATGCATCATATCATCCCCATCCGATTCAGCTGTGTCGCAACATCCATATTGGATGGTTTCACGGGTGAAATTTTTTTTTTAGTTTCGTAAAAATAAAGAGTGAGATGAGTCAAACATTATTCCATTCCAAGTAGCAAAGAAATAACGACATTTTTATGTCTATTTTACAACTAATTTCATCTAGTTAGCGCTACAACTGTAAAACAATCGTCAAACATTAATTAAACGGAACAGCCTAATAAAACGCCTAATTAAAAAGTTGAAACGTCACTTTTTCCGCCACTGCTTACCAAGTTAGCTACAACATATCATAACTCCCTTATCCAATTCTAGTAAGGTTTATTTTCGCTTGACGGTCACCATAGATAATTTGGGCTTAGTCAGCCATAGAACAAGGTTGTGTTAACAAACTGCGAGTAATGTTTTCTAGTTGTGCAAAGCAAATTAGTTTTAGTACAGTATTGTGAAATAGTGATTAGGATAAACTACTTACCTAGTCTAGTCTTGTTAATGAGACTTTGGTTTACCTAATCTACACAATAGCGACCCGCGAGTTTTGCTAAGATCGATTCTATTTTTACGCGACCGGTCCAGAGGCTCTAGTATAAGTTTTATCCACACAATACGTTTTCGAACGCGTTTGCGTTTAGTCTCAATTTTTATGGCAACGCGTAGTTCCTAATAGTTACCACAGGAGGCGTTGTTCCCGTTGCCATACAAATTGAAACTAAACGCAAACGCGTTCGAGAACGTATTGTATGGATAAAACTTATACTAGAGCCTCTGGTTAACATGATAGTTTTTATGGGGATGACTGATGCTTCTGTAGCTCTAGTATAAGTTTGCGTTTAGTTTCAATTTGTATGGCAACGCGTAGTTCTTAATAGTTACCACCAGAGGCGCTGTTCCCGGTGCCATACAAATTGTAACTAAACGCAAACGCGTTCGAGAACGTATTGTATCGATAAAACTTATACTAGAGCCTCTGAAGTGTACCAAAACGTCATGTTCTACGTAAAGTTTTGGTACATGGGCATTTTCAATAATTCGTGTACCCAATTAGCGTGAGTTGTTAAACAAAAATTAACTCGGTGTCAGTTTTGTCACGACAATTAAGGATTCAATTTGTATGAAAATTTACTTTTTCTTTTCAATTTGTAAATGATATGCATATACACGTTATTAAAATGTAAAACAAGTTCATTTTTACCTCATTTGTATGCTTAACTTTCGTCACAAAACTGACACTGACTTAATTTTTACTTAACAGCTCACGCTAATTAGGTACACGAATTATTGAAAATGCCCACATTTCGACCATAAAACTTAACCAAAATAGGGATATTCATTATCTTTGCACCCTAAAACGGACAGTTAAGGATAGTAACAAAACCGACAGTCAATGTCAATCGCCTACGTTTAGTAACAAAACCGACAGGTTAGACGTGACAACATCACTTAACCTTAATCTGCAATTTTTTTTGAAATTCTCCAATAACCAACCGTGCCCTTGCCAGACAGATAATGAATTACTTTGGTAACGGCTATCCGCAACCAAAGGAATTCAAGGTGCTCCCGGTGAACTGCATCATCCGTTTTGTGGAAATGATGGAGCAAGCCTGGGAGCAGGCATAAAGGAGAGGGCAAATGCACAAAAGATCCCACTGGGTCGAAGTGCACCCGAAAGGGCCCTCGCCTGGATAAGATAAGATAAGACCTACCGTGCAAGCTGCCCAGCGTATGTTAGTAAAGAATGCGAAAATGAGAAGTTTGAATTTTTATTTGCTAAATCATGCAAAAACAGGAGTAAATATACAAATAGAGTATAGCCTGGATTAACATACAGAGTGGTCCAAACCTCGAAGTACAAAATTTTTTTTTACATTCCCTGACGTCGTGGGCTAATATAGTCAGAATATACCCCATGTATATGTTAGCCAATTTTTCGTAGTTTTCTAGTTATGAATTTTATTACTTTTAACTTTTGTTTTGAAATTCCTGGGTTAAGCAACTAATTTAGTGTAATCTAATGAATCGAGAACCGCCTTTTGATTTTATAAGAACAGTTTACATCGACTTTTCGAGTCCTCTATACAACTTTTGGGCAGCCAATCCCCTTAATAGTTTTATAATAGTCTTCCGCGATATATACGGAATTATATACGCAGCCCTTCTCCAATTCATAAGCCGAAGAGAAACTTTCAACAAATTGTGAAATAAGTCGAATAAGCCTTAACGATGCATTGAGTGCTTTGTTGAGGTTTTGGAGGTCAGTCTAGTAATGAGTTTTGTTTGTGGCTGCCATAGCTGTGCTCTATTCGATACACATACACTCACGCCTGTATACCCGAAAGGGGTAGCCAGAGAACATGAACATTAACGAAATGAAAATTTTTTACCTACTTCAAAAAGCGAATTCGTCGGTATCGTTTATTTTTAGGGTTCCGTACTCAAAGAGTAAAACGGGACCCTATTACTAAGACTTCGCTGTCCGTCCGTCCGTCCGTCTGTCTGTCACCAGGCTGTATCTCAAGAACCGTGATAGCTAGAGAGTTGAATTTTTCACAGATTATGTATTTCTGTTGCCGCTATAACAACAAATACTAAAAACAAAATAAAATATTTTTTTAAGGGGGGCTCCCATATAATGGTACGGAACCCTTCTTGCGCGAGTCCAACTCGCACTTGGCCGGTTTTTTATACAGAGTGTTTTTTTTTAATGGGACAGTATGGGGAAATCCGAATCTAAAGGAGATAGAGGAAAAGTGTCCAAGGAGACATTATGTGTTTTTTTATGAAAACAAATTTGGCTCATTAAAATTTTTGGTCAAGCGTGAGTTGTTCTTAAAAAATTATAAAGTTGGTCATTTTTTTTTGACGCGGGTCGGCTCTGTTTCATGTAAGGATTATTTCATTGTATGGAAAGAAAAACATCTGAACAGCAGAAGTTGGTCAAATTTAATGAAAACTAATCTTCATACAATTGCAGTATTCACCTTTTAATATTGTTACAAGTGCCTAGGCGTGTAAAAAAATATTTAAAATTATTCAATTTTTAAATTTCGATAATCGATAAGAGCTCCAGATGATTCAAGAGAAGAACATTATTTTTAATCTTCGTTAACATCATGGCACGCGATAGTCTTGAAATTATAAAAAAAAGAATTCAAATTTGATTTTTTTCTTATGGGGTTACCTTAAGGGTCGAATTTATGAATCCCGATACAACTCCGTACAAGAATTAAAAGATGCTGTTTACAACACACAATTCACCATAAGTCTCTGTTAAATGCAACTAGAAGTGTCTTGAAGCGTGCTCGTACCTGCATAAGACAAGACGGCGGCCATATCGAACATTTACTCAAGTAATAAACCAACTGTATGAAGATTAGTTTTCATTAAATTTGACCAACTTCTGCTGTTCAGATTTTTTTCTTTCCATACAATGAAATAATCCTTACATGAAACAGAGCCGACCCGCGTCAAAAAAAAATTGACCAACTTTATAATTTTTTAAGAACAACTCACGCTTGACCAAAAATTTTAACGAGCCAAATTTGTTTACATAAAAAAACACCTAATGTCTCCTTGGACACTTTTCCTCTATCTCCTTTAGATTCGGATTTCCCCATACTGTCCCATTAAAAAAAACTCTGTATATGTTCCCCGATTACTCGAAGACGCCTGAATCGATTTGGAAAATTCTTTTTTTGTTTGAAAGGGTATCCTTCCCACGTGTTCCCATGATGGCATGACTTCCCATCAGGTCAGGGTATGATGATGGGATCCTGGACAAATCAAGGGAACTCTTCAAATAAGGCGGAGTACTGAATTGAAGTCGGTTAAAACTTAGTTAAGTAAATTATATTATTATTATAGTCCTCCACGCCGTGTCCGGCGACAGCGACTCCGTCAATTACTTATATATCTGGATTGTGGAACGCTCTAAAGTGGCTCGCAAAACCAAAATATTATATAGTATTTGCAAATCTGATCCCATAGATAATTGTCTCGATAAATTATGAAAAACAACGAAAGGAACATACCCCCCATTATGGCTTCCCGGCTGGGGGGATGCGTAAGTGCATTTCAACTCCGTCAAAAAAAAAGCATTGGGACAATTTGCGAGAATCACAGTGATAACAACTTTGTCAATCGTTTCTGTCGTATAGAGTTGGGGCACATCAAGTACAACAACCGATTTATTAGCCCCTAGATGTGCCATTATTCCGCAAACGACCACGCGCATGTGATACTCCCCTGTTGCAGTATTCTGCAGCCTATTGGCTACGGTGTCAGTTTAGTTTGGGTTATTTTTTTCTGGAAATACCTTACAGTTCTCACGACACAGGCTCGAACTATTTGTAACTCGCTAGGTAAATAAATAAATTTTGTATCATTAGGCCGTAATATTTGTCAACATCATCATATAAAAGGTTGGTACTAACTCTAGTGGAAATAGCGTTATTTAATGCAATAACTCGGTATTTGCAGCGATGTAACGTGGCCTGACCTAATTTGTAAACTAAAGTAAAACGTACTCGTAATTAGCAGCCGGCTCTCGGGCTATGGCAGAGGCCTACTTTCACTAGTATTGCATACGCAAGGTACCGGTGCGAATACGTTTATTTGAGACCTGAATACCTGCAGTCCTAGGCTTTTCGGTTATTTAAGACCTGAATACCTGCAGTACTAGGCTTTTCGTTTCGGATTTTTCATATCGTGGTGGCAAACTGGGCATTCAGTTGTGTCATTCCCAGACATATTGCCATTGGAAATATATTTAGCCGGGAATTTGTAGTCGGTGCAAGAAAGGCTTGGTCACATATGTATGCGGTGCGGCGCCGCAAAACTCGCGTTTCTCGGTAAAGGCCGAAACGCACTGACAGCGGTGGCGGAGCGGCGGCGGACACAGTACCAACACTGTGTTTTAGTTTTTTTACAAGCTTGGATTAAATAGGTAGACGCCTGCTTGTCATTGTTTCACTAACGATTTAATTTTGTTTTCAGGTAAAAAACGTCTTCTAACATGTCGATGTAAAAGGAGTTTGTATGGCAAGTACTTTATCTTAAAAGGCACATTTATCGATAAAATCGTACCAGTGTCTTTTTCCGATACATGGGGTTCGATTCCTAATGATCCAAGATCAATCACAATTTAGAAACTCCCAGTTTTTCTTCGCGATAAGTTCGCAATACTGTTACCTATATTGAACAAAACAGCCAGGCGAAATTCAATTTTATATCAACGGTATAAAGTCGGGTATGTATTGTGCTGTAAGCAAGATCGAAACAAAACAGGGTATAATATTGCGTTACTTTTGGAAGAAGCGTCAGGACATAATATTGCCATTTCCAGTATCAAAAGATGACAGTTGATATGCGTGTCAGAAAAGTTACACGGTTATGTTCAGGTTCCTCTCAAGCAAATAATATAATACTTACTCACTAAAGGAGCCCTCAATTCTCTCGGCGCATCATACGGACAATCTTACTCAACACGTTTACTCGTACAACACCGTGTGTATAATGTTACGATTATACAACACCGTATGTTTTTTTTGGTGTACAACACCGTATCGTATGTCATCATCATCATCATATCAGCTGAAAGACGTCCACTGCTGGACATAGGCCTCCCCCAAAGAGTGCCACAATGACCGGCCCTGCGCCACCCGCATCCAGCGGACTCCCGCTACCTTTACCAGGTCATCAGTCCACCTTGTGGGGGGTCTACCCACGCTGCGCCGCGCCGGTATGTGGTCGCCACTCGAGAACCTTTCCGCCCCAACGGCCATCAGTTCTACGTGCAATGTGGCCCGCCCACTGCCACTTAAGTTTAGCGATTCGGAGGGCTATATCGGTTACCTTGGTTCTGCTGCGGATAGCCTCATTTCTGATGCGATCGCGCAGAGAAACTCCCAGCATTTAGCCCTCTCCATCGCCCTTTGAGTGACTTTGAGCCTTCTTATGAGGCCCATTGTAAGCGACCACGTTTCCGTTCCATATGTCATCACTGGCAACACACACTGGTCAAAGATTCTCGTCTTGTATCGTATATGTAATGTTATAATATTATACTCAGGGTATGCACACAGTCCACAGTCGCTGGATGCGGGTGGCGCAGGACCGGTCACTTTGGCACTCTTTGGGGGAGGCCTATGTCCAGCAGTGGACGTCTTTCGGCTGATATGATGATGATGATGCACACAGTAGCTCTTATATAAGTTTTATCGACACATATACGTTTTCGAACGCGTTTGCGTTTAGTTTCAATTTGTATGGCTACGCGTAGTTCCTAATAGTTACCACCAGACGCGCTTGTAGCTCTAATATAAGTTTTACCGATACATACTCGTTTACGTTTTCGAACGCGCTTGCGTTTAGTTTCTATTAATAGTTACCACCAGAGGCGCTGCTCGCGTTGCCATAAAAATTTAAACTCAACGCAAACGCGTCCGAAAGTGTATTGTGTCGATAAAACTTATACTAGAGCTACTGATTATGTTTTACTTTACATACACATTATAGTGTACAATATGGTCACGCGTTATCAAAGAAAGTAGGTAACTAATCTCAGTAGGTCACTCAGGTGTTCTAGAAACGGTTCAATCGTTACTTCGTTTGGATTACTAGGTACAGTTAGCCAAGAGCACTTTAGAAACATTTTTGTCTATAAATCTAAAAAAAATAAAAAATATTTTTCCTTCAATGGAATTGGGAATGGATGTAAATATCAGAAGCGCCTGATTATTTTTTTGGTGATAGGAATAACCTTCCTTAGCACCAGAAAAAAGTTATAAACATTTAAGTTAAGTTATATAAACATTTTCCTGACTTACGTTTTGGGTTTAGGACGGCGAATAATACACTTTCCTTGATCCGTCTCATATTACAAGAAAATATATTACATATCCATGACAAACTGACACTCGCAATGACATTGACAGCTGCAGCAGCTATATTTGTCATTGCCAGGGTAAGATATACAAAATTTTTTTTTGCAATTTGAGACGGATGAAGGAAAGTGTCTTATTCGCCGCCCTATAAACCCAAAACGTAAGTGAGGAAACTGTTTATATTTAAAAAAAATATTTGACGAAGCTGAAAAGTCTACAAACTTTTTCTGGTGATAAGGAACGTTATTCCTATCACCAATAAGTTTCTGTCAAAAATGTCATTTTGGTACAAGCTTTTATTGCCGACTGTACTTTTCTGCAAACCATCATCAACTACTCTTTGAGACGATTCTAATGAGCCCAAACTCGATGGGGTTGTGTCGTTTTATTGCGGAGTTCCTATGGCCACCTTCCAGCTCCAGCATCAGATCAGCTCCAAGTCATCATAATATTGCATTGTCATGCGATATACATATGCTTGCAAAATTTTAGCTCAATTGGATAACGGGAAGTGACTGAAAAATGGATTGCAAATTTTGACGGACAACTTTCACCCTTATTTCATATGTGCACTTTATAAATTGAACCTGTTAACAAAAATTCACGAAAAGCGGTTGAGAAATGAGTCCTATAGAGACCAGCCGGACAGCGGGATATCTGGACATCCGGATTCCGGACATACGAACATACAGGACGAAAGTATACTGTATAAGAATCATCAATGGACTGTATCATCTATAAATGATGATTTAAGCAGCGTCCATTAAAGTGCGGCACTTTATAAGAAACTGTATAAAAATATAACTGTACTAATGTATAACGATTATACCTAGTGATTTAGTTATGTTTAATTTAATAACAATAAGGAAATTGTTTTTGGCACTCTTTGGGGGAGGCCTATGTCCAGCAGTGGACGCCTTTCGGCTGATATGATGATGATGATGAAGGAAACTGTAGGTCTAGTAATATTGTAACTGTATATATATATTTATATAGCTTCGAGCTACTTAATTTGTATATAATTTAAGACCGTTCTAAGAATTTCTTTGATATAACTTAAGACAAAGAATTGTGGTCCAAGGCCCCAAGCTGAAACGGAGAACATCGATCACCTCGCTCGCTCGTTTAACCAATAATAGACTCGAGATAGAAGAAAGTTTTCTTGGCGTACTGTACTTACCGACTCATGTTTACCATTATAAAACACCCATTAAATATTAACATCAAATTAATCTGATGGAACGAGGGGAAAGCAACCACATAACGATTGATGATGTGCTTATATGATGGCAGTAAATGTAGATAGATGATTTAATAGATGGCGTCCTAGCGAACGCCAGAAAGGGATAGAGGTAAATTAACCCTTTTCCAGGCCGGCAATTGAAAAATATCAATCTAATGTCAGTCTTATTAATTAACATTAAGACAGTCTGTATATGCTCGATATCAGAGGCGTTATATCGACCACATACAGACTGGAAAAAGATTAACCTGACTAAATTGAGAAGTATCAGAAGACTTAAACATCCTTGACGTCTCTGAAATTAACACTGACACTATAGCCGCACGACCAGCGTTGTCACCATCAGTGTCACACAAAACGCGACAACCTTTACTGGACGAAAGAGCACGAGCTATGTGTTAGAGCGGGATGGCGTGATTGAGTTTTCTAGCTGTCAAACATTGGTTTGTTAGATAGAGGGCACATGCAACTCTGGCCAACATACAGAGCATCTTAAACTCAAATTTCTTCATCGATTTTGCAAATACAAGTCGGCATAGTCATTAGGTAATTAAAATATATTAAATAGCTAATTATATACACATAAATAAGAAATCCACAGCGCAGGTTTCGTCTAAAGCACAGTAAGCATTCGTCAAAGTTGGTCAAAGCAAAAAATCCGCCACACAGGCATCGTTAATAGTATTTATAATTTTACACAAACAATATAATGCGCAACAAGCTTTGTCGAAGGGCGCTCTTAAGTTGGCGGGTTGGTTTTCATTAGGTTAGATGATAGGTCAGTATTTGTTCCTTGAATAACGATCACTTGATATTCAAAAAGTCGTCAAGCTTAGAGAAATCGAAAAAATCGTAAGCGGGACTAAAACCATTTAACGAACAACATTCAAACGATAACTTAACGCTACAAATGCTACAATCTCATCGAACGCTCGAGTCGACCGCATTTCCCTGAACCGTCAGTATGTGCCACTTGTTGCTAGGCGACAGAGTGGCCAACACGAGGGGCTGCCGTTACACCGAGACAGGTTTCTCACAATACTAGCTAGCCACGCGGCTTCGCCTGCGTATTGCAACGAACACAGATCCAGAAGTTTCAATCTACACGCAAGTGAAAGAATTTTTGAAATCGGATAAGTGGTTTTCGGTTTTATAGTATTAGTATAGATTTATACAGGTTTTCTACCCAAATCGTATGGTTGACTACACCAAAAGCGTCCTTCACAGATTAAAACGTTAATAAGGTGCGTTGGCCAGTCAGAACAGTATTCTACTGAATTCAAAACGTCCATCTGGTGTAACGATAGATATGTAACAAACGATTTGTAAATATACAGAATCGTTCATTGCCTCTGTCGCATAGTACATGCTTTTTCTAGTCTTGATAAGTTCGTGAGTTGATTATATCAAGAAAGTTGTTAAAGTGACATGTCACAGTATGGGGCATTCTGGGCTTTTATAAACTGTAACAAAAACTAGGTGCAAGTGATGCTTCTAGTCTTCATTTAGTTTTTGTTTACAAATTCACTTATTAATCAATCCAAAAAGAGGTGCTCAACCTCGAGACCTTTGGAGTTTTTTTTTATTTTGGTTTGTCAGCCATCTAACAAAACGACTGTCTCTCTCTCCAATAAAATAAATGTTTACAATCATTATATCTTACAATACGATTGGCAAGTATAATATCCGCGACAACAAAACACATTAGTATAAAATATCGTCATAAACGTCATGTAACTTGATACTTTCTCCGTGAAAATTCCTTTTTATTTTATGAAAGTACCACTCAATTACGCTTAGTGTACTAAAATTAAACTATTCGATAAAACTTAGTATTTACCACGGACTATTTTTTTGTATAGTAAAATATTTTTCTATATTAATACTTTTAAATGTGAGTGTATTTAACGATTGTTAATCTAATTAACGATTTTAATTTGTATACATTGTTTTGAGACATATTGATACTTTATATTTATAAATGTGAAATTTTCGATGTTTGTTACTCAATCACGCAAAAACGGCTGAACGGATTTACGTGAAATTTGTCGTAGATAGTTTCTAGTCTGGATTAAAACATGAAATACTTTTTATCCCCAAAGTCAACTCCTGAAGGGATGAAATTGGGGATGAAAGTAGGTAGAGGAGTTAAAGAAGTCGCGAGTAACTAGCTCCTCATATACCTAAAAGCTACCTCCGTTTACTCTCACGGATTCGTGAATTTGCTTGCCTAATTGTGAAATATGCTAAAATTAAGTGAAAGTAACTCAATAACAAAGTTATCGACTTAGAGCGATACAAACTCCGACCGCTGTGTTAAAACTCCTAACAAGTTAATTATTCATCTTTGACATTGACATTGACAGGCGCTGTCGTTGTCTTCTCGTTGAATTTAACAGCTTGTCATGTCAAGCTTCATCAAACTTTCACGTCGAGGTATTTTTTTCTCGAATAGCTGTATTAAGTTTCACCGGTTGTAACATTTTGATCTAATCGGAACTTCCAAAAACGGTTTGTTGAGAGCAGCAGATCTGCCGCTGCCGTTTTTTTAAACCACGTCAGTGAACAACCGTAATAATGCAGTCATCGTAGTCTGTGGACACCTGCAACTCCAGAGGATTCACATCATCATCATCACCACTGCTGGACATAGGCCTCCCCCAGAGAGTGCCACAATGAGCGGCCACATGCACGTTGCTAATTCTTTATTAACTCTTAGGATTCTTTGTGTCGACAGCGAGAGACATTTGTAACAGGTCCCTTTTTTTCATACAACGAGGGTGGCAAATCTTACGGCCTGCAAAAATAAGCAATTTAATCTTAAGCAGGTACCGTAGCCTATTTACACTTGTGACTCCAGAAGAATCACAAGCGCGTTGCCGACCCTCTATTCACTTGAGGATTCGCTGTGTTGGCAGATAGAGACATGCAGGTCCCTCACTCCCAACACAGCGCCCCGTATATTAATATCGTCTTTGGATACCCTGAACTGCCTAGCTGGCACCACACTCTTGCCAGTAAGGGACGGATGCTTTATTTCAGACATAATTAATTATTATTATTAATTTATTTGTCTCAGGCAACAAGGCCCATATTTACAAATACCTTGCAGACTAACATACGTATCAATATACAAAAATATAATTAACCATTAAAATATAATCCATAAAAATAAAAACATGTCAAATTTGAATTTAGAATATAGGTGTTAGTAACATTATTTTACATCTAGTGTTATGTACTTAAACATTATGGAATGGAGCTTAGTGCAGTGGTTTAGGTAAGCCCCATCCCACCTGCCAGCAAACATTGCTAGGATGCTGTTGGTGCTGGCCCTCACCCTGCTCAGTAGCGAGGCGGCTCGCTTGCGCATGATGGCAGAAAAGCTATCGACGCGCGCCTCCGCGAACATTGTTGACGCGCTGCAGTAGCGAGGCAGCCCCATCAGCACCCTAAATGCATTGTTGTACTGGACTCGTAAGGCGCTGTACTGCTTTTGCGTATAGTCCGCCCACAGGCTACCCGTGTAGAACGACGTGCAAAATGCTCTGAATTAATAATAAAAGCGATCATGCTAGTTCAGGCTATTCTACATATACTAATTTCGTATATTTACGCATTTGAGTAAAGCTAGTTTGTAGAAATTACAAAAACTAAAAGGTAATACTAGGGTGGTGTAAAACATAGCTTTTGCCAGTAATAATAGCTAAACTTTAGTATTAATGACTAAAACTTAGTGATTCGGGCAGTAACAAAACGACTTTGTAAAATCTGGTAATGTTTTTTTCTCGGTGTAGGAGGACATATTTAACAGTAGCTCTTCAGTGAAGGAAATCATGGCAGTCGCTTTCTTAAACGAGTGGGATTGGGTGTCAAAACGGACCCCAAGCTCCTTTAGGGTACAACCAGGAAAAGCTCTTCTTCTTGTGCCATATCCTCAGCGGATGTCAGCGACTATCTTCTGGAACTCGTGTCTATCTTGTGCCATTGCCAGTCTGCAAAGACTGGCAGTGTCATTAATGTTAGAGCAGCTTTTAATGTTACCTGAAGGTTAACGCTTAGAGACAGTATACCTCTCTAAGAACATTGGAATACTAGTAATTATTAATTGTATTTGGACGCTCAGAGACCTTATACATCTCTGGGGTACTAAATTAATATCATTAACTTATTGTTAATTCTGATACAGACCTTCCATCGAATGTAATGGATATTATTTGATAATTTTGGATTTTTTTGTTTTAATTTAGTGACATTTAGTTTGTTAACCGTTTAGGTACTTATTGGTTAAAATCTGCAATTTTTAAATTCATCATCATCATATTAGCCGAAAGACGTCCACTGCTGGACATAGGCCTCCCCCAAAGAGTGCCACAATGGCCGGTCCTGCGCCACCCGCATCCAGCGGACTCCCGCGACCTTTACCATTATTTTTAAATTATTATTGTGTAATATATGTAAAAGTGCCCTTGTGGCCTATTTGCAGAATAAATAATTGATTGATTGATTGAAGGAAAAGCTAGGATCTTTATACTCCTACCTTGGTGTAAAGTAGGACATACAGATATGTATGTCATGTCGGTGTAACGGCGCCCGACGCCATGTTGGCAACGGGCGGGTAATGGAATCACGGCGATGACTGATGACTCATTTCTTTGTCCACGTATCGATCTGGGAAGAACGTGGCCATTACGTTAAGTACGAGACAATAGTCTAATGGCCAGTGTCCAGTAGAGCTGTGTTTTAGGGGAACAGTGTCGGTCGACCAATAGGAAGAAAGAGATGCTTAATCGAGGGTAGCAATGCTATTTGGTGGTAATCATCTGCTGCAAAAACTACATTTGCAAAACGATTTAAAGTATTTGTTTTTCCCCGTATATCTATAATCACATGATTAAATCCTGTGACATAAAACTCTGTCGACTACAGAAAATCGCCGTAAAAAAATCGTTTTCCATCACAATAGTAAAAGTTTTAAATCCGTTGCTTGATATTAAAAATTCACAAAACAAGTGTAAAGGCATGCCGATATATTAAATATTCAATACGAATGTAGCAGGACGCGGAGGACGCCAATTTCACGCGTAAATAGCACAATTGTCCCCAATAGCAGGGGCACGTAAAACTTCAGCCAAGTTATGTACTAATATCAGGATATATGAGATGATAATTAACATTAACTAAATTAAATTAAAACTAAGTTACATCTAAAAAAGGCCCTCGATGCATTGTACCAAGGATGCTGGCGGCATTTCCTCGCTGAATTGCAATGCTGATGCGTTGCGCAAGAAAGCCGCCAGCTCTTCGGTCACCCTCACCAGTTACGAGTATATCAACCAGACGTTTCGCGATTCCCGCAAATAACTTGTGCGCACTGGGTCCCCACGGACCGAGGGTCTCGCTCGACGCCAAAGGGTACAAAGTTGTACTCTCTGCAGAGGCCTCTATATATATTACATTTCAGAAGTTCGGCGTTTTTCGCCGCTGCATCCGCTTTAGATGTAGTCCGCTGGAGGTGGGGGCAGCCAAGCATCCGTCCCAACCTCCACGGAACCAGGATATTGGATAAGGATTCATGATTAATAAGTAATTATGTATGTGAACAAAGTTGCATCACCCAAAACTTATATTCATTCCCTTAAGGTTGGCTGGTACAGATTGTAGAGAATGCTATGGTGTTAAGTCCGACTTTTGTATGACAAGTCTTTCTTTTGACCAATAAATATTAAGCCTAAAGGGGACTTAATCGTGCAAATATAAATAAGGTCATGTAAGTTTGTAAGCAATCATAGTTCCTTTGTCCAACACCCATCTCGATAGTTCCTGATTTCAACGCCCTGAATGCTGCAACAAAAAAAATACAAAATGATGCTAAGTAAGACTGCTTATTAGAGTGACTGAAGTAACATCATTGCACTCTTTAAATGTCATATCTCTTGTAATGTGACGTTTAAGGCGGCGTGATGATTTTAATGCAGACTTAGCTTCTGTAATTTATTTTAGACACTGTCACAAATAGTCAAAATCGAATGTGACATGCGTCAAACAAAAGTTGGCAACGTAGATGGAGGATGAGTAGGATTGGAGTCCTCTAACGAATGCCCAAAAGGGATGGAGGTAAATTTACCTGACTAAATTGAGAAGGATCAGAAGACTAATATACATCCTTGACATATCCTATCCTTTATACTTTGGTCGTATTATATCCGTGACAACTGACAACGTGATGTTACAATTTCTGACAACTGGCGACCAAAAAAAAATCCTATACGCGATGAGGGACAGGAAATATGATATTGTATCTCGTTATTGTTATGTATGTGTGCGTCAGCACACCGCTCCTACGTAATAAATCAGTGTGTCTATAACCTCCAGCTGTTTCACTCGTGCCCTCCCTACTCAAATAGAACATTGGCGACGAGGATGGGTCACTTGTGTTATTGTCTTTGCTTTTATCTTTGTAACTTATGTGTGGCAGTAATCTTACCTATTCGGCTCAGAACTCGGCCCGCTTTTTAAATTCTTATTTCCATTTTATATTAAAAACACGAGTATGAATTTAATAATAAATTTTAAACACTTTGCTACTCACGTTCAGACTAATTAATGTAATTGTTTGTAATTGGTTATTACAATTTGGTATTAAATTGATATTGAAATGGGTATTGGAAAACCGGCATTATATAGGTTGGTCAAATATGAAGATACAAATTAGGTAGTAAATTATTGATAGAAGGTTTAATTATTTAACAATATTGGTTCGAAAATAATGTTATTATGTATATGGTGGCCAACTTTTGCACCGTCTGCCAAGTACTTCCGGCCATTTCAGGACTGACAGACTTAGGTTTACTCTCTACGATTAAAGGGCTAAATGATGCCACATGTCTCGTACTGTTGTCACAAGACGTAAATATACCTACCCTTCAAATTTTGACCTGATGTGAAGGATTCTTTAAACTTTCGGCCAATTTTAGTTGCGGTGCGATAATCTTCTGATTCTTGCTCAGCACAACTTTCTCGACCTGCTGCAATGCATTTTATCATGTTGTCATGAGACGTAGGTGTCTTGGGAGTGGGCTTACGGACTATTAGTTGAGTTGTGTTTTTTATTCTCATCATCATCCTGGCCGATTTGGAACGCGGTGACTAGAGAAAAGCGAAGCATGGGTAGGCCCACAAGCTGGACTGATGACCTGGTAAAGGTTGCAGCAGGTGGCGCAGGACGTCGAGAGGAAAGCCCCCGCTGCCATGGGTGTGGCGCAGCAGTAGATGATGTGCGCCACACACTGGAGGTATGCTTGGCGTGGGGGCCACAGCGGCACAATTTGGTCGCTATCGTGGGTAATGACCAGGTCCTGGGAAGCTATGGCCTCCTTCTGCAAATCCGTAATGGCACAGAAGGAGGCAGCGGAGAGAGAGCGGGAGAACGACCCTTCCGCTCCTAATATCCGCAGACGGAGAGCGGGGCGCGCACGCCGCCGCTTTGCGCACTTGTTCCCCCCGCCGTAGTGGTCTGGATGGCAGGGTCGGGGGACCCTAGCCGTCCAATAAGCCCACGGGATGGCAGCGCCCCGAAATTGTCCCGGAGCGCTCTCCCTGGACGTGCCCGCGCAAACGGGCCAGTCGCGAGGGTGAAAGTAGAATGCGTCAAGCGAAATGGTTGGACAATCGTTGGGGGTTTAGTGGGTAGTCTGGACCTTCTGTCCGGGAGTGCCACACTCCCGTCCGGTCCCCCCTGACCGGGCGGACGGTGCGTCAAAGCATTCCCCCAACGTTGTGGAGCTGGACCCGTGTTGTGGCACTCTTTGGGAGAGGCCTGTGTCCAGCAGTGCACGTCTTTCGGCTGATATGATGATGATAATATTATACTTTGACAGTAACTAAAAGATACTGCATTTTTTTATTCTATCCTAGTAACTAATTGCTATCATCAAAAAATCCTCTACAGTGTAATACGCTAGAAATGACTTTAATCTATAGGAATTACTTGAATTTATTATTAAACTGCTGGACATATGAAAGCATATGAAAGCAAGCAAAGTTTCGCTCGTTCAATAAGTGAATACCTATACGTATATTGACTGTGCTTGCTACATAACTATTCTGTGGTATTGCTTGCAATTTCCTCGATAGTATATACCTAATTGTATTGCAAGGCGTATCTGCACGCTCGCTATCGAACACCTGGCTTACTTCCATTATCGGGAAACTTCTATTATAGGGTCAATGAACTAATTTATTAGGGTTGTGCTTTATATTTGTATTTAGTCCACTTGATGTTTTTTACAAACCAAATACAGTATTTTTGTAATTAACTTCAAGAAAGGAGGATTCAATTCGTCGGAATCTTTTAGTTTGAGGTGTCTGTGTCTTTTTTAATTTTTTTTTATTTGGAATCAAAATGAAAATACAATTTTGTCTGTCAGTGGCATCGTAGCCGCTAAACTAATGGACCGATTTTAATGCGATTTTTTTGTCCGAAAGGTGACGTGATTGAGATGGTTCTTAGCTACCTACGTTTCAACAAAATCAGTTCAGCCGTTTTTGAGGTATTGCACTTTGAAATGTAGGTTATAGGTTGTACGCGGGCTGGGTTTCCGCAACTCGACGTCATAAATGCGCCTATTTTGCGTAGGGGTTTTGGCACTACTGTTATTCGTGCCAACCCAGTTCCACCAGGAAGCCTAGCAGACCCTTTATGTTGCCGACGGCCTCCGGTAGTGACCCCGGTGTTCCGAGGTGTTTTGCCCTGTATTCCGCCACTCCAGGACATGTCAGGATGACGTGGGCGGCTGTCTCGTCCTCTTCCATGCAAGCTCTGCAGAGAGGACTGTCTGTAACACCTAAAGTAAAAAGGTGTTTGTTTAATAGTGCATGACCAGTTATAGCTCCTGTCAGAAGACGGAGTGCCGACCTCTTTAGCTGCTTTAGCTTCCTTGACAATCCGGGGTTGATTGTCGGGAGGGCCTCCCTGGTTTGCCTGCAGGTTCCTAGGGTGTTCCAATGTTTTTGGTGTTCTACCTTGGTGTTTAGTCGCAGTGTGCTCCGCAGCCATGCAGAGGGTAGAGGAATTGTGGGTTCCGGTCCTACAGCTACTTTGAAATGTAAATGGCGGGGGTTTTTTAAATTTTCTACGTTGTTAATTATTATGGAGGTATGTTTAATTGTTCATGTTCCCCCATTACTCGAAGACGCCTGGATCTAAGTAGTATATTTTATAGGAGGATGATGATACGAATGATCCAAAAGTTTCCTTAAAGCGGTAGCAGCTACTGTGTTATGACAATTCGTAACATACGTACTATACCTAAGATCCACAATTTCGAAGCTACAGCCTACAATACATTGTAACAACAAGTCAACACACCAATTATGCGGTTGCTAAACAGAAGGTTGCATTGTCAACATTTACCTCCATTGCGTTTTGAGTTTATTCCGGGAATATTAGCACCTCCGTGCGAAGCCTTGGCGAAGGAACAAGCTGATTATTTTTATTGATTTACATACATACATACATACATACTATCACGCCTTTATCCCTAAAAGGGGTAGGCAGAGCACATGAAATTTGTGTTCCAGTGCCACTTTTAGCATAAATGTGGGTATAAAAGATCGACAAAATGTGATTATTGATTTATTATTCCAAAAATAATAAGTGACATTTTTTATTACTCATAAGTTCGCCAAACATAGTGTTTAATGGCGAGGATTGCACTCACTTTATTTACAATATATTTTTGTTTTGTGTACCTACATATCTTATTACCTTATAATTAAGAATAAAAATAAAAACTTATACTATATTAATTAGAGGGTATCTATTAGCAGTTTTTTTAACCTCTTTTTGAAGATGTCCTTGCTAGTACATGTTCAGGAAAGATTGTGTTGAAAATACGAGGTGTTAAGTACTTTAATGTTCTTTCTCCGTATCGGATGATGGTGACGGGAGCAATGCCCTTGCAATAAAAATAAATACTTTTTATTGCACACCCACATATGAAACTAATACAGGACATATCTATCGATCTATCTATCTATATTATTATTATTACGCGAGGCCGATTTTTGTACATGCCATTCAGAACTACAGTTATGGCCCGATTTTGATAATACCCAGAGAAAATTACGGTTTTTTTGGAAATAATTCAATATCAGGCTAATTATTTGTATACGGCTTTTATATGTTATTTTAAACAACTTTTACTATTGAAGTCAATAATTCTATGGACAGTATTTTTATAATGAAAACATGTTTGAGTACACAAAGTTGGAGACTTACTACCTGAATCCAAAAATATATGCATCAGGAAATAACGGCATTATAATTAAATATTTTACGACCTTGATATTGAATTTCATCTGTCCTAAAGAAAGGTTTATTCATTAACAAAAATAAGTGGATTATGCGCGTATCCCAAAGAACGTATATAGACGTAGTCAATAATAAAGTAAAGAAAGTTTATACCATTTTCGCCTGATTTTTACGGAATTTATGAAGATTACTTTTCATTATTTTTTACCGTATCGGTATTAAATTTAGGTGGATTATTAATGAATATTTAGTCAAATTACCCAACCTATTTTTTGGTGTAAAAATATGGCTGATATCGATATATTGTTCATAGAGCGAAACCGTAAAGTTTTCAGGGTAAAATGATATGTCATTCGATTGGTCTCATGCTGCAAATTCGTTTTTTTTATTTTTTTATCGGTAATGTACTAAAATTTTATTTTTAATAAAAGTACTGTGCGCTGACCACGTGACTTTGGCTGCGTGACGTCACGGTGACGTAACTCCTGTTTTGACTTGAGATGACAATGTAAATAAACATACAAGAATTTAACTCAAACCTGCCTAGGTTCTTCACCAAAAGAATTTATTAATGTTGAGTCCGGCCATATATGGATACAACACTAAGAAAATTAAGAATATAGAAATATAACGATCTTTTACAATAATGTTTACAAAAACTGACAGACGTGTGTGTCAACTGTGGATTTATTTATAGAGATGTCAATATTATGGGCCATTTTTACTTCAAAAAAGTTTATACCTATACAAACTTATTTTCCCTTATTCGAGATGTTGAGAGAAGAATGAGGTTTAAACATATGGGTTTAATCCTCATTCATATGATACATACGCTCGAAAAACATAGGTAACCCTCCTTCTGGGGCAGTCGGGTGAAAAGTAGAGGTAAGGTAAACATCAACTCTCGGTCCTATCGCTAATAATGTTTACCACCGTAGCGTTTAAAATACTGAACCGATTTTGATGAATGAGGTGTCAATCGATTCGAAATTATGCTCCCGGTGACAGGGGCTACATTTTGTAAGAAAAAAAAATTTTTTTTCGTTATTTTTCTGTAGTTTTGTTATGGGTTACAGTATTTGTTTAACTGTTTCTGCTTGTTGATTGAAATATCTATATTTATTTAGGTACTTACCACCAGGAACACAACAAGTAGCTCTAGGATTAAGTTTTATCGATACATATACGTTTTCGAACGCGTTTGCGTTTAGTTTCAATTTGTATGGCAACGCGAACAGCACTTCTAGTGGTAACTATTAGGAACTACGCGTTTATCATCCTCCTAGCGTTATTCCTGGTTGTGCCCCTAAAGGAGGCCGGGGTCCGCTTTGACATCTAATCCCAAGATTTGGCATAGGCACTAATTTTTACGAAAGCGACTGCCATCTGACCTTCCAACCCAGAGGGAAAACTAGACCTTATTGGGATTAGACCGGTTTCCTCACGATGTTTTCCTTCACCGAAAAGCTAACGGTAAATATTTCGTACATAAGTTCCGAAAAACTCATTGGTACGAGCCGGGCTTCGAACCCACGACCGCCGCTTGACAGCCGCATGCCTGAACCACTAGGCTACCGTAGCTTTTAGGAACTACGCGTTGCCATACAAATTGAAACTAAACGCAAACGCGTTCTAAAACGTATATGTATCGATAAAACTTATACTAGAGCTACGGACTATAGTTAGTTAGAATGGAAAGATTTGGCGCGGA
The DNA here is from genome assembly GCA_963854355.1 of Epinotia brunnichana. Lineage (NCBI taxonomy): Eukaryota > Metazoa > Arthropoda > Insecta > Lepidoptera > Tortricidae > Epinotia > Epinotia brunnichana. The sequence goes on along the minus strand of OY977963.1, from coordinate 1,763,291 downwards.
GAGCACTTGTGGGGGGCGCGTTTCAGTGTTCGTTTTGTGTTTGTTTCGTCCGCCTTTCACACGCACATACGTAGCGTTCGCATAAAAATAACCCGATTAATACAAATTAACGCGAGGCCGGTTCACGATATGCGACAAAAAGATTGACTTTTGAACTTCCAGTGTGAAGAAATAATTAAGAATTCTACTACAGAAAAATTACTGTAGACTGAAAAAGAAACACAATAACCGAACATAATATTAAAAAATAAACTTTAGTGCTCGAGATTTTTTTAATTTTGAACGACAATCTGTTTTTTTTTTATAAAATAATTTTTAATAAATTTCTGGGGGCATCCATTATTCCAAAAATAAATTAATATATACTATCCTGACACATAGCCGATCTTATTTACGACGACCCGATTAACTTAATGTCTTGTAAATTGTGTCAAACCTAATTAAATGTAAAGTTATTAATAACCATCGGAAGCTGCTGACGCTCCTGCGCCGGCGCATCCGCTCCCGAAATAGCCGTCTTTGTCCGTGCATACCGACTGAAGGATATCTCTCACGGTCGCTAAGGCCGCCTGCGCACGCCGCTTTCCTGTTGTAGAGAAAGGTTTAAGGCAGTTCTTAGGCGGATCGACTACTCGAAGACTACTTACAGCGCCCTGCGCGTCCTCTGTAACAACGCATTCAGGATGCTGATGAGGTTGCCGCGCTACTGTAGTGCATCGGGGATGTTCGCGGAGGTGCGTACGGATAGCTTCCACGCTATTATGCGTAAGCGAGTCGCGTCCCTGATGCGACGTGTTCGCAGCAGCTCCAACGGGATCCTGAGCGCAGTTGCGAAAACGCAGGACAGTCCTATATTCTGTCAATGGACGAAGTCTCATAGCTCACAAGTGAACTATGAGAAATGAGTCACGTTTCTAACATAGACCTAAGTAAAAATTGTTACTAACATATATGGATGTAGCCTTTACTCCGAATTAAACGTATTCATATTCATTAGGCAGAAAAACCGGCCAAGTGCGAGTCAGAATCGCCCACCGAGGCTTCCGTACAAAATTACAAATGTATAGTTTTCAGATTTTTCCAGTTTTCAGATTCCAGGTCAACGGAAAGTATCTTATAATTTTTTATTCCCTTGATACAGTGTGGAAATATTTAAAACCTCTATAACAAAGGTAGTCTGAAAGAATATACTCCTGAGGTGGTCCCATTGTCACGAACTCAGGATCTGATGATGGGATCCCAGGGAAATTGAGAGCAACCCCCAGATTTTATTGGCACGCGTGTAGTAATTTCGGTATTTTCTATTATTAGTAATTCGTGTATCGTAAATCGCAATTTTGGTGAAATGGAACTGATGATGAAGACCTCAGATGACTTATGGAACTTCTCAAAGATTCTGACATGATTCCGTTGAAGTAGCAACTAATGAAGTGTTAATTCGGAGATCCTTGAGGAATCGACGGAAATCATCAAATATTTAGCGACACTTTACAATTAGCGACTTTGGTTTTTTTTCTGTAATAATCAACGCATTTTCTCTCGGAGAGCAGTTCATGTGGTAAATTGAAAAGGAAATGTGGACGTGAAGTCGGTTTAAACGTTGTTTTTAAAATAAATTAGTGTTGAAAAAGTTGATGTTTACTACGTATTTTACAATAGTAATTTAATTAGCGGCTACACTTAACAATAAAATACATTATAGCCAATATTTCTGGAGGCAACTCTGAAGAAAGGGCTGCCACTATAGATCACTTGCTGGTCGAAGCGGCATATTAATGCCCACAAATCAAAATAATAATAACCAATAAGACGCCAGCCACGAATGTACTTTACCTACTTTAGTATGATACCAATAAATATTTTTAGATTTATTTTTTTAACAATACACTTAAACATAAAAGTCAATCACTTTGTTTACTTGGCACAACGAGAAGTGAATTCGGTCTAAAAAAATATTTGTAGGTACATACTATATCTAACCCGCCACACGGTGGCAGCAAATTAGTATATGAAATTTGTTTCAATAACAATCCTACATACGAAATAGTGGCTCCAGTCACTTCAAGCAGATATTACCAAAAAAGGTTTTCCAATGCAAATGTACTCTCATCTCATGCGAATATAATTAGGTCTCCACTTATGAGTTCGTGGCCACCCATCCGAGCTGTTATCTCAATTGGAAACATCGATAAGTAAATGAGCATTGTATTGTATAGATTCTAATTTATTTAAAACCCTTTGATCGCACATAATGGCGTTTCATTACTGATAAAACATTAATAACTGTATGATAACGTATGCAAGGTATAGTTGTTATGTATAGTATAGCTGTATGTGTAGTATGTTGGGAATAAGTTACACCAGATGATCGTTTTAAGATCGCTGAGGATCTTTTAAATGAGCCTGTAATTATATTTGAAAAAATATATAAATATGATCCTCTCAGAACGGGAAAAGAAGATAGAGTGGATGAAGAACAACTTAATGAAGCCGGTTTTTAACCATGCCAAATAACTTTAGCATACCCTGACGCACTCATATATACACAAAACTCGAAATGGGTAATCTGGACAGCATTGCATAATAAAACAGTAATAGCAAAACACGTAATTAATCGTGAAATTGTATTTTAATTGTTGATTAACGAACTTAATTCAAACCATTTCGATTCATCGCTTCCAAACTCAATTACAATCCTATCATACGTCTATAGCTATACCTAATGTCTATAATTATATGCTATCTAATAGGTAGTATAAAGAGGACAGTTTGGTGAGCGTGTAGGTTTGTATGTAGGGGTAACCTCCGGAAATACACATATTCTTCTCTCTTATTTAAGAACTAAGCTCTTGTCGGTGTAGCTCAAAGTAGACCCTCAATTTACTCCGCCCGATCCCACGCAACCCCATTGTCATCTTCGGACCTAACATTAACTCTCTTTTTGAGTACCTACACATCAGATATCTAAAACCATTTCACCATATAAAATGAACGGTGACCTGGCCCAGTAGCATGGATGGCCTTATCACGCGATAAGTGACAAGATAGAGCATCCGTCCCTGGCTGACACCGTTCGATAGAACGACGCGCTTATCCTGTCACTTATCGCGTGATAACGCCATCCATGCTACGGGGCCTGGTAAAGGTCGCGGGAGTCCGCAGGATGCGGGTGGCGCAAGACCGGTCACTTTGGCACTCTGTGGGCCTATGTCCAGCAGTGGACGTCTTTCGGCTGATATGGTGATGATGAATGTAGGTACCTTCAGAGTGGACATTCTTATGATATATTTTTTCCTACCGTTCGGCCTGTAATACGCAGAAAGTCTATCCTATACACCTGTGATTACCCCCTCATACAAACTTTGAAAGCTACAACCGCACATACCTACCTCATTTGCGCCTTTATAATATCAGTACTTATGGATAAATGTGGTAGTTTGGATCCCACCAAAAACATAAATGTGAAAATGGGAGCCAAGTTCAATATTAAGATACGCGTATGCAACTTCGCCGACGAAAGAATTGAGATCTAAATGGGTGCCAAGTTCAGTTGATAATCCTAAAATATAATGTTGGTATTCTTAAGAACATGCAATTTCTTATTTTTTCTACTACAACAATGTTTGCTATATAAAAGTAAAACTTCTTAAATTTTAACACTTGAATTATTTACACAAAGCAGATAACATAGGATAAATTGATGCTCAAGATAGTAGTTTTTATTAGCCAAGTCGAATCTTTATCAAATAAGTTTCTGTCAAAAAAATCATTTTTGGTACAAGCTTTTATTGCCGACTGTACTTTTCTGCATACCATCATCAAGTAGCCCAAACTCGATGGGGTTGTGTCGTCTTATTGCGGAGTTCATATGGCCACCTTCCAGATCCAGCATCATAATATTGCATTGGCATTCGGTATACATATGCATGCAAAATTTCTGCTCAATCGGATAACGGGAAGGGACTGAAAAATGGATTGCAAATTTTGACGGAAACCATATACTTACATATTTACATACGAACAGTGCAAGTTAATATAAAGCTTGTAATAAAAGAATCCGACGAATTGGGAACCCCCTTTCTTTAAGGTCGGTTAAAAAACTGTGGGCCCTAAACTAAGACCGGATTTAAACCGGTTTTCATGGAGAAGTCCACAATTACTCTCCAGTAATAGAACGCGTGTTGAAATAACCAGGGATAAAATTACATGTCGTGACTACATGTCCCTCGCCACAACATCACCGGAGAAAAAGGCATATCTTCATAACACTTTCGGAGGCGGTTTTGATGTTTTAAACTTATCTGTAATTCCAAAAAAAAGCAAAGTTAAGTGTTTAGGTAGGTGGGTAATACATATTATGTAGTAGAAAGATTGAACCAGTGGATCGGTAAATTATATTTATTTCTTTTCTCATTATGGCGTTATGGGCAAAGATAGTCTCGCTCGCTCGCTTAAGTTAGCCCGATTTCAATAACATTCTCAGTGAGTTGGTATACATAACCAATGTTTTATCGAAAAAGCCGAATATTACTTTAACAGTACCTGTCATAAGTGGAAAACAGCACAGGTTAATCTATTTTAATTTGTCAAATTTTCAGAATCCTGACTGTAGTCATCGACATACCAGAACTAAAAAAAGCAACACAAATAATACGGAACATTGTTTTTAATATTGATAAAATAATCTCGTGGATTTGTTTGATTGCCAGACTGAATAATTAAAATGTCGTTGCCTGTTTCTAGTAACTGCAATAACTATTGATATTTTTTTATTTACTTTCATGCAAGCCACACTAAAATGACAAATATAAAAAAAACAGCTTTATAATAGTTTATCTTTGGGTAGGTAGGTATAATACCTACTAATAATATAAAAAGTCTTAGTGGGAACTGTTTCTGTTTAGGACTTACATGTCAGTCACTGGTAAAGTTCAGATTATAGATGAAGAAAGATAAGTATAACTTTGCCGTTTTCTTGCCAGTAAATTTAAGAAAAACTTTTGCACAATTTTCTTTTTCTAGAAACAGCAACTAGTTGTCGACCTAGATATGGCAGATCCCACTGTGTGTACAACGTTCCATGTTATTCTAGCTTGTCGTTTTATAACACGTTGGTTGCCATATCACGCGAACTCGCGTGAAGCGGCTGTATACGTAGTGGCCGCTCACGCGAGTTCGAGTGATGATCGAATACAATATTGTCCGAGCAACAAAATTGCGGCGGTTGCGTATTGGCTTCTGATTTTTCTTTGGCCACTAGGGAAGGGAATTACCTATTTACTAGGGGGCGTGGCCTGTGGGTAGCCATGTTGTACGAGCACTTGACAGTTCGCTCGCCGCAGCCGTACTGTGCGGGCACAGACCACTTAAGTTAGGTTAAGTGGTCTGTGTGTGCGGGTGTGTTGTTTGTGTGGCCATCCATATAAATTCTGCATTTTCGGCTTGGCAACGAACGTGTTAAAATGGGAACCAAACTAAGTTTGTATACAGAGTCGAGCCCGAACCTCCTGGCGGAATCATCATTATCATATCAGCCCAAAGACGTCCACTGCAGGACACAGGCCTCCCCCAAAGAGTGCCAAAGTGACCGGTCCTGCGCCACTCGCATCCAGCAGACTCCCGCGTCCTTTACCAGGTCATCAGTCCACCTTGTGGGGGGGCCTACCCACGCCGCGCCGCGCCGGTACGGGGTCGCCACTCGAGAACCTTTCCGCCCCAACGGCCATCGGTTCTACGTGCAATGTGGCGCCCACTGCCACTTTAGTTAAGCGATTCTGGCTATATCGGTTACCTTGGTTCTGCTGCGGATAGCCTCATTTCTGATGCGATCGCGCAGAGAAACTCCCAACATATAGCCCTCCCCATTGCCCTTTGGGTGGCAATAAGGTCCCTTTTCTCTCGTGAAGACACTCATACCAACCCACAGACTATCATTTGTGAACAGTAACTTGACACAATAACCGGTTAGACTAATACTCACTGTAACTAACACTCGACTACCGAGCTACTTGACTTGGAGATTTTAACTGTTCAATTGTTTAAACAAGGGCCTATACATTTATAACGTACTAGCGACCCGCCCCGGCTTCGCACGGGTTTAAATGTATAATACATGCATGAATGGTTTGTATTATACATATATAAACCTTCCTCTTGAATCACTCTATCTATTAAAAAAAACCGCATCAAAATCCGTTGCGTAGTTTTAAAGATCTAATCATACATAGGGACAGACAGACAGACAGCGGGAAGCGACTTTGTTTTATGCTATGTATTGAAGACAAATTTAACCACTTTCTGACGCCCTCCCCCCTGGCGTAAGAAAACTATATGACTGATGAACATTTTCCTTGTAACCTAAGACATGTTCAAACCCCCTCCCCCAAATATAACGACCAAAATCGATGTAGAATAAGGCGAAAATACTCGGCAAAAATTCACGTTTCAACTTATTTTTGCTATTTTGATTTTTTTTTAATAAATAAAAAAAAATACGTTACATAGAAAGCGGCTGATTTAACAATCAACATCCAATATTTAACCGAGTTATTTTTTACCCCTTTTTTACAATCGGAACACTATAAAAAAATGCATGTAAACAAGTTAGGAAATTGCATACACACGACAACAGTTTAAATTAAAATCTGAAAGTTCCTTCATCTTCTTTTTAAATGTTGGTTACAAAATAAATAATAATCCAAGTTTCCTCCAAAATTTTACCATAAATCTGAATATCCAAATCACCATTACATCTAGAAATATTACGTTACACCTCCATTCTCTCCAAAATCCACCCGGCCCGTGCTTCGGAGAAAAAGCGTGGCTGGACAGAACTTTCTGAAGGAAAAAAACGTCATTTTATGTGTAAGTTGTATGAAGTTACGCCATTTTGTTTTCGAAACCACAGCTCATCAGTTCTGGAACGTTTCAAATTACCTAATCTGTGACTTTTATTAAAAAAAGCGTTGCGTCGCTGTCAAGTTGGGTGCGTCTTGTGGCGATGGGTTCCGTATCTGTAAAGTTGGTGTCATATGGCAGAATCTGTATCCTATACATATTCCCTTTTTCTTTGTAATAGATGTAAAAGAACATTTATTGTGGTTTGTGGTTGATTAAAGTTTATATCTATCTATCCTATACAATTAAACGAGTAGTGCCTTATGCGCAGTCGTAACTCCTTTCTGGGCAAACACATCATGTGCCCGGAGGAAATCAAATTCCTTGAGGTCAACAGAATCCTGCAATTCTTCGAGCTTGCAGGACTTGACCAAAAATTGTAGTATTACTTAGAAGTGGCGATCACAATATATAGATCAGCGATGGTCGCAGTGATATAAGGGCTCTCACAGCCCGGAAGCCACTACCAGAATAATAATAATAATAAATATGGTCAAGGTACAGTCGCCATCACATAAATCGGAGCAAACAAGCACGTCACAAACATCGGAACACATCACCTCTATTTTCAAGGCATTAGGGTGCATGTGCCGATATTTTTGAACACCTATAGTGTACCTATGTATGTGATGGCGACTTTACATGACGATATTATTTAGCTTCATTATTTGTTCCGTAGGTAATTATGATGAAATACTTGTTTACATCTTTACATCACTTGCCATTCCTGTTTACCGCTAATAAAAAGGAAAAAAAAATTAAATAAAAATCATAGATTGTACACAAATGTACCTGATATAGATACCAAAACATAATTATAAAGAGTGTACCTCTACTATATTCGCCAACATACTGTTACACAGTTTGGCGAAGACTTAGATTAAGTTTACCGTACTTAATTTTTTGTTGAGTATGAGTTTTCAACTTTTCCTGTACACAGTTAGAACAGTTGCTCTAAAATATAAAATGTTATTAAAATACGGAATATTTAGGTAACACTAAAACCTCAGAGCATAGAATACTAGAGAAGAGAGAGGACAAGCCGCCGGCGGCCGTGTCGCAGCTGTATGCTCAATGGGCATACACTGCCATACTGTGCACGCGTGCTGATCGCAGAGAATATTACGTTTTTTCCCAAAATGCCTGATATGATGCGCGTTTATTGTCATTTAAGCGTGTAAGTATACAAGTGTGTGTGTTTTAGATGTGTGCGTGCTTTGTCTTGTCAATTACGTGGGCGTTGTGTGGGTTAATGTACTTGCGACAGGCTCACTCTATACAAATCGGCCGCCATGTCCGATCTCCTTATATTCATACATCTGTGACTAAAACCTTCCCAACATTAATAATCTTATAACCAATAGACAGCGAACAGCCCACCGAACCCAGAAACCTACATACCATTTTTTGTTTCAGATTGTGCAGTGAGTGCGAGCGGGACCACCGAACCGGTCGGAAGGATCGTTTTTTTTTAAATTGGTCTAGTTATGCCCAGGATCGGTTTTCGAGTGTGAGTTTGACCGTTAAAGTAACAAACATGGCCGCGTTTCCCGCGCTTTTGATGCTGTTCGTCGTGGCGGTTTCAGGTGAGTTCTAGTTTATTTATATTATTAGTAATAAAATAATTAAAAAGCCTTGTATTTCTCACAGATTACAAAAAAATACATATTGTTTGTTAGTAGAAACTTAAACTTAAATGACGTTTATAAAAAAATATATATATATTAATATAAAATATAAATAATGCTTCAAGTGTGTTGACCGCTTTAGCCTAGTTTTTATTCGAACCAATAGTATATTCAAAATTCATATACACTCAAGAGCAAAAGTTTCGGGTCATCCTAAATTAAATAACCGCAATAGGTTTTTTTTTAATATTTTACTTTAGTCTTATTTACATAATAGGTATACTATTCTTCGTAATACCGAAAGTGTACGAGTCCTAATTAAACTTGGTAATGTTATTTTTTAAATTTTAATTTTTGCAGTTTATATATCATGACAGGATTTAAAAACTGTACAACCTTGCACCACTATTTTAGGAAATAATATGACGATATTTCACCGACCCGAAACTTTTGCTCTTGAGTGTATATATTTTGCAAGTAAACCTCAAGGGCTTTTGTATATGTCCGAGTATTCACAACTATGACTTTTTTATATTTTTTTATTCATATATTCAAATTACATCTTAATAAACATTTATATTCTCGCCAAACTGTTACGTTTGATGGCGAGACGCGCTCAGTTTACTTAAAAATAAAAAAATAAAATATTTGCGGACAATTCAAAATTCAAAAAAAAATTCAAAATCATTTATTTGTAAACATAGGTATATGGATGGTCAAAGAACTTAAAATTATGTACCACTATGTTTTGCCATATGGCATACAAATACTTATGAGAAACAACAATCTTACACAAATCAACCTAGTCCCAAACTAAGCTAAGCTTGTACTATGAGTACTAGACGACGATATACATACTTATATAGAGAAATAAATACATAGAAAACATCCATGACTCAGGAACATATATTCGTGCTCATCACACAAATAAATGCCCTTACCGGGATTCGAACCCAGGACATCTTGCTTCGTAGGCAAGGTCACTACCAACTAGGCTAAAGCGGTATTCAAATATTTTGAATTCATAACGGCAGCAGCATCGATTCTTCTAAACGCGCCGCGTACCATGCGTGTACGCATCCGAAACGTAAATATTTACACTCGAATCTGACCGAGACATTGACTTGCTTCACCGAGCTGGGTTCCGTGCAAAGACTACAATATACATACTGAGATAGACAGGCAACTCGACCAAATTGAGAAGGCATTTAATGCTTGCGTATACAGGCGCCATCTCTTCTGCGGTAGTTACAACTTTTCTTTGAATGTACAAAACATACAAAAAGTGCGTCGGTCGTAGGAATTGAACCCCGGATCATCGACTCCAAATACCACCGTCTGTACCCCTAGGCTACTGATGCCTTGTGACAATATGGCGAATTTTGAAATACCTTGACAGCCTAGCCTAGCAATCGCTAGAGCTTCAGAGAGTTCGCCAGCTATCAAGAAGGTGGCACTGTTTTCAATAAGAAACTGGATTTGCATTAAGTTCTAAGTTCGCATAGCATGGTTCCGTGCTCACGTAAATGATGTGGCTATGTGAACCGTCGTTAGTGTCAGTGTCAGTCAACTACTGTGAATGGCAACAGGTCATGCAGGAGTGATACTCGTAAATGATGTGGCTATGTGAACCGTCGTTAGTGTCAGTGTCAGTCAACTACTGTGAATGGCAACAGGTCATGCAAGAGTGATACTCGTAAATGATGTGGCTATGTGAACCGTCGTTAGTGTCAGTGTCAGTCAACTACTGTGAATGGCAACAGGTCATGCAGGAGTGATACTCGTAAATGATGTGGCTATGTGAACCGTCGTTAGTGTCAGTGTCAGTCAACTACTGTGAATGGCAACAGGTCATGCAAGAGTGATACTCGTAAATGATGTGGCTATGTGAACCGTCGTTAGTGTCAGTGTCAGTCAACTACTGTGAATGGCAACAGGTCATGCAGGAGTGATACTCGTAAATGATGTGGCTATGTGAACCGTCGTTAGTGTCAGTGTCAGTCAACTACTGTGAATGGCAACAGGTCATGCAAGAGTGATACTCGTAAATGATGTGGCTATGTGAACCGTCGTTAGTGTCAGTGTCAGTCAACTACTGTGAATGGCAACAGGTCATGCAAGAGTGATACTCGTAAATGATGTGGCTATGTGAACCGTCGTTAGTGTCAGTGTCAGTCAACTACTGTGAATGGCAACAGGTCATGCAGGAGTGATACTCGTAAATGATGTGGCTATGTGAACCGTCGTTAGTGTCAGTGTCAGTCAACTACTGTGAATGGCAACAGGTCATGCAGGAGTGATACTCGTAAATGATGTGGCTATGTGAACCGTCGTTAGTGTCAGTGTCAGTCAACTACTGTGAATGGCAACAGGTCATGCAGGAGTGATACTCGTTTGGCTGGGGTCATAAATCGATATATTGTTTTTATATTTATAACCGACCGCTTTAGCCTAGTTGGTAGCGTAGTCAGGGGCCTACGAAGCAAGAGGTCCTGGGTTCGAATCCCGGTAAGGGCATTTATTTGTGTGATGAGGACGAATATTTGTTCCTGAGTCATGGATGTTTTCTATGTATTCTATCTTTGATAATTAGTTTAAAAAATACCTGTGCCACCGGCTGGGATCTTATACCCGTCAAACTGCTAAAACTTGCAATAACTGTAATTGTGCCTCCTCTTACCCAGCTTATCACAATGTGCCTAGATCAGGGAGTTTTCCCTAACGCGTTTAAAAGATCTTTAATCACACCTGTTCACAAGAGTGGGAATCGTGACAATGTCGCTAATTACAGGCCAATTTCAGTCTTGTCATCACTCTCTAAGATACTTGAAAGAGTACTCAACAACCGTCTTGTTAAATACCTAGAACACCATCACATTTTGTCAGACTGCCAATTTGGATTTAGGCCAGGTAAGAGCACGGAACATGCTGTCAGTGCTTTGACAGACCACGTTACAACCCTGCTTGACTCTGGAAAGAAAGGTCTGGGCGTGTTCCTTGATCTTGCCAAGGCATTTGACACTGTCTCGATTCCAGCGCTGGTGAACAAGTTAGAATGTATTGGTGTAAGAGGAAACGCACACATGATTTTGAAAGACTTTCTTACCAACCGAACCCAACAAGTTAAAATTGGAAATAATATTAGTAAGGATGCCCCGGTTGTTTTTGGAGTTCCTCAGGAAAGCATACTGGGACCGAGTCTCTTTTTAATTTACATAAATGACTTGTGTCAACTGTCACTCATAAATGGAAAGATTTTCACTTATGCCGATGACACTGCCATTGTTTTTCATGGAGATACATGGGACGAAGTTTACCATAATGCTGAGAAGGGACTTCATAAGATACATGAATGGTTAGGAAAAAATTTTCTTACTCTAAACCTTTCCAAGACCACATACCTACAGTTCTCCTTAAGAAATGTTAATCAGCACAATACAAATCTTAAGGTTCACTCATGTAATTTACAGGCAAGAGCTGACTGTGACTGCACTATTATTGCTAAATCAAACTGTATTAAATATTTAGGTGTCATTCTGGATAGCAGGATGAACTGGCAACCTCACATAGACCTAACTTCAACACGGATTAGAAAATTAGTTTGGATATTTAGGAAGCTGAGAACTGTAGCTGATAAAGATCTGTTAAAAGCGGTATATGTTGCATTGGCGCAGTCGGTCCTTAGCTACTGTTGTGTTGTTTGGGGTGGTGCTGGTAAAACACACATGATAAAACTAGAGAGGGCACAACGATACTTGCTTAAAGTAATGACCTTTAGTCCATACAGGTTTTCCACAAAACTGCTATATAAAAAATGTGAATTACTCAATGTCCGACAACTATACATAATGCTGTTAGTAATCAATCAGCACAAGCTCACCCCCTACGATAAGGATAAGTTTGCTGATAAGCGTGTTGTGATAAATGTATGCTCACCACTTACATGCAAACTGGCCTCTGCCAGAAGGCAACAAAGTTTCATGTCAAGATACTTGTACAATAAAATTAATAGAACTATATATGTATATCCCCTTTCCACTCATGAATGTAAGAAAAGGCTTAAAAGTTGGCTGCTGTCACTGGACTATGACCAGACTGAGTTTATTGTAAGTAGTAAATAATATTATGCACCTATACAGACTTAACACACACATACTCACACACAATCTCACACACACACACATACACACACACACACACACACACACACACTTCCGTAGTTTTATAAATATAGTTAAATAAGAATACATAAAATAAATATCTAGCACCTAAGGAAAGTATATCAAAAATGTATCCACTATACTCACAAACTGGGAGAGGACACTGACTTCTGTAACACAGGCTCAGCCTAGCTCAGAAGTCAGAGGCTTCACAAATACCTGCTGTACCATTTTTGGAAATAAACGATTTATTATTATTATGTATCTCCTGTTTAAATTCACGGGACAAAGCCCGGTCCTTTGGAAGGCGTGCGTGGGGATATAGATCCAACACGTAGAGGCCCTTTGGAGACGAAGTTTAATGTGATGTAATACACCTGCTAGAACCCATTCACGGGTACATCGGTAGATACCCGTGAACCGGTTCCAACAGGCGTTGGGGCTATTGTGGGTTATATGGATAGAGAACGGGTTCTATGGTGATGAGATTTGGGTGGATTATGAAACTGGGCTATTGCAAAAAGGTCCGGACACCTGCCATAACATTGTTGTACACAAAGTTATCGAGGCAGGCGGTGACTAGCCGCTCATTAGATGGGCCCCTGAAAGCGTCGTCGTACAGACGGCCAGGAGCAACACCGGGTGAGCGGCTCAGGGGTGTCGAGAGGTGGTGCTGCGCTTTCTCCGAAGTTACTCGCGGCGTTATGCCCTTTAACACTTCCACCCCTGGAGCATATAGCTCTGACGACTCCTCTCTGGACGGCCAATGAAGGCAAGCCAGAGCTGAGAGTCCTGCGGGCCCCCTTGCGGTTCCACTCCGACCGACGAAGACACGCCGGAGACGGAGGCCCTGACCGACTCTCGGGAGCACTCGGGTCCGTGGGGTCGTTACTCCCCAACAGCTCGCCACAAGCTGCCCTGCGGGCAAGCTGCCCTGCGGGCATTATTATTATTATTATTATTCTCTTCATTTATTTTCATTCTTGGATTAGGTTTTTTACAATATGAATATAAAAGTACAATAAATATACAAAACATACAAAATAAAAACACATTATAAAAAACCTAACCTAGGGTGCCACCGGCAGCGAAGCAGGGCCTAAGCTACCGGTGGTCAGGGCGACAGAGACAGGAACCTCCGGACTATCCGCGCAGTATCCAGGAGTACCGCCTTCTGTATCTGACCCTTGATCCATCCATCTAGCGAGAGTCTCTTAAGGTGACGGTCGAGACTCTTCGCTATTAAACCGTTTGCCGAAACGACTATCGGGACAATGATCGTCGAATCAACATTCCACATGGCGGTCACCTCGTGAGCCAGGTCTAGGTACTTGCTGGCTTTGTCCTTCTCGGCCTTCACGAGGTTCTCGTCATGGGGGATGGTGATGTCGACGAGCACTGCCTGGCGTTTCGATCGATCTGTCAGCACGATATCAGGCCTATTGGCAAGAATAGTCCTGTCTGTGATGACAGATCGATCCCAATAGAACGTGGCACGATCATTTTCGAGAACTGGCGCAGGTGTGTACTTATAATAAGGCACTTCGGAGACCACAAGACCGTATAGAAGAGCAAGTTGCTGGTGAACAATTCTGGCTACAAGGTTATGTCTGTGCAAGTACTCGCCGTTAGCAAGACGACCACAACCAGAGATAATATGCCTGAGTGACTCTCCGGGACGGCGGCATGCCCGACAAATGTCGACCGTACCGTCCTTCAGGATATACCTCCGGTAATTGTTCGTCATGATAACTTCGTCCGCAATTGCACAGACAAAACCTTCGGTTTCCCCGAAGAGATCCCCGAAACGTAGCCAGTTCACCGACGCGAGCAGATCCACATCGGGCCCTGTGAGGGCCTTGCAGAACCGCCCATGAAGCTCCTTGCTCCTCCACACCGCCCTGCGGTCCTCGGCGCTCATTATTTTAAGTCTGCGCCAGTTCTTGTTTGCCAAGGAGAGCGGGGTGAAGTTTCCGTCTACTGCCACTACGTCACGATGCATCCCACACTCGTTGTTTAGGAAATAATCCCTGAGACTGTACACCTCGCGGTTGTGGAGGTCTTTGGCATTTAAAAAACCGCGACCTCCACACTTCCGCGAGATGTACAGCCTCATAACAGACGAGCGTGGATGTAGCATGCGATGCGCAGTAAGCAGTACACGAACTCTTCGGTCCAGGGCATCCAGCTCAGTCTGAGTCCATCTTAGTACGCCAAAGGAGTAAGTAAGCAAGGGCATCACCCAGGCATTGAAGGCGCGCACCTTGTTGCCGCCGGACAAAAGACTATTAAGTACTTTTGTCAGGCGACAAAAGAACCGCTCCTTCACCGCCCGCTTTACACCCTCACCCTCAATACCCAATGACTGTGACATACCAAGATACTTATAGGTTTCTGCTTCGGAGATAGATTTGAGGGACATTGTCTCAGAGAGTTGTAAATTTGTTGAATTTACAACTCTACCCCGCTGTACATGTATAACCGCACACTTATCGACACCAAATTCCATTTTGATGGCGCTACTGAAGACTTCTGTTGTTTTCAGTAGTTCCAACAGGTCATGTCTATTCGGTGCAAATAGCTTGAGGTCATCCATATAGAGCAGATGAGAAATGACCTCACCCTCTCTCCGAAGCCGGCAACCTAGCCCTGAATCCTTCAGCAGGGTGCTGAGTGGATTCAGCGCTAGGCAGAACCACAGAGGACTCAGGCTGTCGCCCTGGAAGATTCCACGTTCAATCCTTATAGAGTCCTGCGGGCCAGAGGGGCCATCTCCTCCCCCCGGTTGACGAAGAACTGTGGCCCACTGCCCCATGCAAGCGCCTAAGAAGGATCTTAGAACTGCATCAACTTTATACAGCTCCAAGATCCTCCTCAGCCATGAATGAGGCACCGAATCGTAGGCTTTCTTGTAGTCAATCCAGGCGGCCGAGAGGGCCCCTTTGTTTCGCCGGACTCGTTGGCAAATGGTCATGTCTATGAGGAGGAGCTCTTTAGTACCACGAGACCCAACCCTACATCCATTTTGAGCAGGGGCCAAAACGTTGTTCGCAACGATGTGTGCGTTCATTTTTGCTCTCAAAATGGATGTAAGGAGCTTGTACAGCGTAGGCAAGCACGTGATGGGTCTATAGTTTTTCGCTTCCGTGGTACTACCGGACTTATAGAGCAGGGAGGTGATACCAGTTGTAAAGAAAGATGGCAGGGAACCAAGCTCAAGGGCTTGCTGGAACTGCGTTGCCAAACGCAGGTGTGAGCACCGAAACCATTTCACCCAGAAGTTGTGCAGTCCATCCGGCCCAGGACTTTTCCAGTTCGGGGTCAAACGGATGGCACAACTAACGTCTTCGGGGCTGATGGTAACAGTCCCCATGGGTTCGATGAACTCACACTCACGTTCGACAACACTCATCCACTCGCCTTCGGTGTGTTCGACTGGCACCGACCAGATACTACGCCAGAAGTCAACCATGGCAGCAGCATCCGGCCGCTGCCCGTCAGACACACGAAGATCGGTTCCCTCCCACTTCCGGTATACCTTCCTTTGGTCGCTCTGGAAAAGGCGATTCTGCTGGTATCGGTCCACACGCTCTCTGTAGCGGCGAATACGGCTTGCCCATGCATAGACTTTCTGCTTCAGAAAGTCAATGCGTTCCGTGACACAGGCCATGTAGTCGCGGGGCCTGATACCAGTTCCCGTTATTATTATTATTATTTCTCTATATAAGTATGTATATCGTCGTCTAGTACCCATAGTACAAGCTTTGCTTAGTTTGGGACTACGTCGATATGTGTAAGATTGACCGAAAAATATATATTTTAACTTGTCCCTTATCGTGTTACGCTTTTTTTTCGAATAAATGTTTCTTTCTTTACGACCGCTTTAGCCTAGTTGGTAGTGACCCTGCCTATGAAGCAAGAGGTCCTGGGTTCAAATCCCGGTAAGGGCATTTATTTGTGTGATGAGCACGAATATTTGTTCCTGAGTCATGGATGTTTTCTATGTATTTAAGTATTTATTTCTCTATATAAGTATCTATATCGTCGTCTAGTACCCATAGTACAAGCTTTGCTTAGTTTGGGACTAGGTTGATTTGTGTAAGATTGTCCGCAAATATTTATTATTATTATTATTTGTATGTTTTTTCCATATCTCGGGACCATGGGGTCCCGGACTTTTGGAAGGCATGCGTGGGGCCGAAGCCAACAGCACAGAGGCCCTTTAAAACAAAATTTATCTAAAGCGAAGGATTATTATTATTATTTTTTTTCTTTAATACAAGGGCGGGTCATTAAAAAAAATTATAATAAAAAAAAATAATCGACACAAATTTCTGTGTAGTTATTGAACTGCTTACAGAATTTCACGAGTATCGATTGAGCCGGACATCCGGAAACGAACGAATTTTGAAACCACTTGTAAAAAAGGAATAAAGCGATAATTATAAAATAATGCACAGTTATAGATATTTGTGTAGAGAACCCTGAAACAAATGAGAATAGCCGGGAAAAGAGTGTTTACATCTTATTGAGGTGTCTGTCAGCGGCGAGTACACAAACTTACGCTTCCTGCCCACTTGTGGGAACAATGTGTACCTACGTCCGAATATACTAGGTGTGGTCTGTAGCTGGAGCAAATAAATACACCTTTTGATTTCTACCTACTCTGAAATGTGAGACTTCAAAAGTAAGGTATTTCTAGAAAAGTTTGTACCAATTAAGTACCCTACGTCAAGTAAGGCATAAATAAATAAATATTTGCGTACAATCTTACACAAATCAATCTAGTCCCAAACTAAGCAAAGCTTGTACTATGGGAACTAGACGACGATATAGATACCTACTTATACAGGCTGACTGGTAATTCGACCTATTCCTTGAAAGGGGTTATACTAGAGCTAATTTACAACAATTTATGTCCAGTCAACCAGGGGTCGAAATGTAGTGTTATTGGAATTAAACAATGTATTGAAGTATTCAGAGGTTTTATTAATACTTTCCTAAATAGTATATGCAATCAGTATGCAATATATAAACAGGGTTACGAGGAAAGAGATCTGTATGCTTGACGTAAGTTATTGCAAGAGGCCGGGCCAGTGTTGCCCACAGAGTACATATAAAAGTCAGATGGTGCGTTTACAGTGATTATCTAGCATTGCTTATGGTGCGCTTAAACTCTATTACACGAAACTCGCTGGTTTCCGAGATATTCGAGTTTTTAGTTTGTATGAAAAAAATTCTCCTTGCAGCCTTAAGCTGGTGATTGTGACAAAAGTACTTCCATTTGGATGGTAAAAAAACAATTTTGTCACAATCAGCACTTTAAGGCTGCAAGGCGATTTTTTTTCAAACAAACTAAAAACTCGAAAAATTAAAAAAAATCGGGTTTTGACCCCTGGTTGACTGGACATAAATTGTTGCAAATTAGCTCTACTATAACCCCTTTTAAGGAATAGGTCGAATTACCAGTCATCCTGTATAGAGAAATACATGAAACATGATTTAAATTTACCTTTTTCTTACTTACCATTTTTTGATTCTGAACTGACTTTAATTTCTAACAAATTCAAAATATTTTTCCTGCAAAAAGGAAACTTAAAAGTTGCCGATTTTTTAGAACTGATTTTAATATGGCTTTTGTGCATAACTTGTCACGAATGTTTTTACTGTATTTTAGACCTATTTATGTTTGTGATTTTTTTCTATCGAGCGAATGTCAAAAACTCAGGATTCGAATAGCTTTAAGAACGACTCACGCTAGAACGGGCCGTGTCCAGCCCGGGCCGTTTACTAAGAAAAACGACGGTGTTTTTGCGCGTTCGAGCCATGCCAAACCCCGGCCGAGCCACGGCCGGGCCGTGCGGACACCGAGCCGCTTCCGAGCCTCAGCCGTGGCTCGGCCAGGCTTGAGTATGTCCCTGCCGCGCAAAAACGCCGTCGTTTTTCTTAGAAAACGGCCCGGGCCGGACACGGCCCGTTCTATACCTGTTTCACACCGCTCTGTGCCTCACCCGTATCGTGCGATAGAGAGAGTCCTGGAGGCAATTGCCTACATTTCCTTGTTGAAATATTGTTTCGGGTGATAACGTTTTTACCCCCCTAAACCTTCATGAAATGAAATAATTTTAGTATTATTGGATTCAGTACCCTTTAATCTATGTCCGTACGTTTTCCTTTTTCAGTAAATCAGTTAAGATTAATTAAAAAAAAATAAAACGATAGACAATGTTTTTAAGTCAAAAATATCGATTTTTAGATGCTAATAACTTTTAAGGCAAGCAATATTACTTAAAAATCAAAACGTACAAACCTAGTTTTTCATTATATCTACAACATGTTCAAAAATTATAAAAATCGAACAGTGTTTACGGGGTGAAAAACGTTATCGCCTTTTGTATGAAAAATTACAGGTTCACAATCCTCTTCATACGTATCCTCAGAAACAGATTAAAGTTTCAATGTCAATTCCGCTGAACGCT
Organism: Epinotia brunnichana; assembly: GCA_963854355.1. Classification (NCBI taxonomy): domain Eukaryota; kingdom Metazoa; phylum Arthropoda; class Insecta; order Lepidoptera; family Tortricidae; genus Epinotia; species Epinotia brunnichana. The sequence continues at coordinate 1,744,127 of OY977963.1, read as the reverse complement.
AGAATCAAGTTACTTGTTAAGGTCAGAGAGGCAAGGGAGGCCAACAATCGTGGGCGAATTTTGTAAATTACTCCGACTCACGCCCAAATTATGCGATGCGAATAATTATGACTACTAATTTGTCAACTTGTGAAGGTCAAGAGGTCAATGTGACGAGACAATTCGCGTTTCATAATGATATTAATGTGCTCATTCTGACGTCTCGTATTGGATTGCGTAATTATAATTAGATACGAGTCGAATTGACCTTCTGGACTTTTATCTACTAAATGGCTTGCTAGAAAAATCTGATGAGTTACCTATTCGTCGGAAAGCGTGATTACTTACATTATTATCATCATCCTCCTAGCGTTATTCCCGGTTGTGCCCCTAAAGGAGCCCGGGGTCCGCTTTGACACCTAATCCCAAGTTTTGGCATAGGCACTAGTTTTACGAAAGCGACTGCCATCTGTACTTCCAATCCAGAGGGAAAACTAGACCTTATTGGGATTAGACCGGTTTCCTCACGATGTTTTCCTTCACCGAAATGCTAACGGTAAATATTCCGTACATAAGTTCCGTAAAACTCATTGGTACGAGCCGGGATTCGAACCCACGACCGCCGCTTGACAGCCGCATGCCTGAACCACTAGGCTACCGTAGCTTACTTACATCAGATTACATTATATTACTTACATTATTATGAATTTTCAAAATTCCATAGGCCTTTAAACGAAAATTTTGACGCAGATTATTTACTAGAACATAAGTTGGTAAGTCATATTGTAGATTAGATAGGTATTATTAGGTATATGCAATATGCCTAAATTGAAGAATAAAGAACTTTGACTTTGAAAAATTTACAGTTTTTACAAGCTTTATATTAACTTGCACTGTTCGTATGTGTGTAAATATGTAAGTATGTAAGTTGTCCGTCAAAATTTGCAATCCATTTTTCAGTCACTTCCCGTTATCCAAATGAGCTGGAATTTGCAAGCATATGTAAATCGCATGACAATGCAATATTATGATGACTTGGAGCTGATCTGATGCTGATGCTGGAAGGTGGCCATAGGAACTCCGCAATAAAACGACACAACCCCATCGAGTTTGGGCTGGTTAGAATCGTCTCAATGAGTAGTTGATGATGGTATGCAGAAAAGTACAGTCGGCAATAAAAGCTCGTACCAAAAATGAAATTTTTGACAGAAACTTTTTGAGATATTGAACTTCGAAATGAAAATGTCGGGGTTTTTTTCAACTTTTCTTAAATGTAGTTATGTGGGTGAACGCTGAGCTGAGGTGATCTTAACACAAGTTACATAATAGCGGGGCTGGTTCGCAGTTGAGTTGTCGGTCTAGTAAATAAGTACTAGCTGAGTACTATTGTGCTAGCCTATTAGATGAATCATAGTGAGTCATCACAGGCCACATAATGATTGCACTTTATGACCTGCGAGTAGTGACCACATCTCATGTGACTGATTGACTGAATCATAGTAATTAGGTATTTGAACAGTAGGTATTACTAGAGTCATGTTGTAAAATCTCAACATTTATTTATTTATTTGAACTTTATTGCACAAGACAAATGTACACGGCGAGCTTAATGCCAAAGTTCAGTCGTTATTTTTATTTATTTCTTTTGTATTTCGACGTATATTTGCATCGATTTAGTGCAATTTATTCAAAATTTAAATCCTATACAAGTTCCCTATATCACACTTGACTTCCTTATTATATTTATTACTAATATTGTCTCGGATAAAATGGCTTATTTTATTCACTTTTTGCACTATCTATAATGACCTAGATATATCCAACTATAAGGCACAAATCCCAATGCTAGACACCTTAATACCTAATAGTTGACGGTTGGTTTGAGTTGTCGAGTTGATAGTTATTGTTCACCTCTATTGTTTTTATATACCTAATGTTGATTGTGTCATGTATTAGGCCAGTGTCGGGCACTGGGACGATTATCTTAAGTTAGACACGGGAAACAGTAGCGTCACCATACCTAATCCTAACCAAGCAATTCAGGCTAATCGCTATAGCGTCATGCTTGGATCAGGTTGAGTCAGACCTAGGTACTCTAAGATAGGTACGCTATTACATCGAACAATGCAGGTGGCTTATGTGATATTATTGTGATGTAAGAGAAGAGAATTAATTCCTTTCAATGTTGGCTTTTGGTTGTACTGTCAGCATAGTAAATATGTTTTTTTTTACCCCCCCCCCCCCCTTGTGCGGCCTTACATCAAAGGTAACTAAAAAGGTACATATAAGTAGTTATACAAAGTCATATCGTCTTTGTCCGACATCTGTTCCAACGGTCCGTGAGGTAGGTCGACTTTTTATGTTATACAAACTGTGGAACAGACACGCTCTGCTGAGCACAAGGTGTTTATGTTGGGGTGTGGTGTTATGTTAAAATAACCTGTGCGTTAGGAAATAAGTTTTTTTATGGTCTTGAGGAGAATGGCGGGCCCCGACGACAGGGCGGTCAACTTAAGGATGACTCACGCTAGAACGGGCCGTGTCCGGGCCGGGCCGTTTTCTAAGGAAGACAACGGCGTTTTTGCGCGGCCGAGTCTCACCCAAGCCCGGCCGAGCCACGGCCGAGGCTCGGAAGCGGCTCGGTGTCGGCCAATCCGGATTGCAAACCCTAAGCGTGAGTCATCCTTTACTCAGTGCTTCGAATACCTAGTCAATTTTATACAGCGTGGAAATCCAATACGAGCAAAGAATTAAACCAGACAGAGGGTTTAGAAGCGTAATCTTTAATCGGGACTTTTTAAGTTACACTTAATTGAAAGGATATAATTAATTTTTGAAAAAAATCCGAGCAGCAATGTAACGCAAATGATTCTTGGTGGTGACAAGTACCTAACTGTCAACGAGCCTTAACTTGAACATTTAACGTTACATTGCGGGCTTAATTATTTTCAACCGACGAAAAAAACTATGATAACGCGTAGTACCTAATAGTTACCACCAGAGGCGCTGTTCGCGTTGCCATACAAATTTAAACTAAACGCAAACGCGTTCGAAAAAGTATTGTATCGATAAAACTTATACTAGAGCCTCTGACCTTGGGGGGCTTTAAATGCAATTTTCGATTATTCTCCTGAAACGGAGCTACTTGTGTTTTACAACTTTTCAAAAATACGTTGTTTTTATATTTTCATTATTTCATACAAATTAAATACATTTTGTATAATGCAGTTACGCCTGCTAACGATATTTATAAACTACAAATTAAAGGAAAAATTGAGGCGAGGCCTAAGGCGTTGTAAGAAGGAACTGATTGAAAGATTTAGGGGCTGAGACAGATTGTTCCGATAGCTCAGTTGGTTAGTAGCGACGGGCCATGTATGCCTGTGGTCGCCGGTTCGAATCCGGCTCGGAGCCTAAATTTTTCAATTTTTCCTTTAATTTGAAGTTTATAAATTAAATACAATTTTCAATGTACAACATCATCCATTAGTTAGTTTTCATACTTGTCAGTGTCATGGATGTCAAATAATGAGGTCGTGTTTGTAATACATTGATGGCACAGTTAAAACTCTAACACAAATAAAGTATAGAAATAATAGTTATTTTACAAAGTTGCGGAACAAAAGTGGCTCAGTTTCAGGACCATAATCGATATTTGCATTTGAAGCCCCAAGGTATATATTTTTTATGTATGACCACGCGTAACTTTTTACAGAGTAGTTCGATTTTGATAATTATTTTTTTATTGGAAAGGGTATAACCCGAAGTTGGTCCCATATCAATTTGGAAAAAAAAACCAACCTTAAGGGTAGGAAAATAGGGGATGATTGATTTTTCGTCGGTTAAAACTTTGTTTTTAAAAGAAAAATTATGTATGGTTAACTTTTCCGTTGTAAGTTTAGACAAAAATTATCTAAATACGCTTCTTAGGTCCTGTACTAAAAGCTTTAGATGGGTCATTGTCAGATTTAGGTCCGCGTTTCTTCTGTGGAAATTACCAAAGTTAAGGGCTATAAAGCCTAATTTTTGGTTGAACTCTGAATCCACATAAGCGGAGTCGCCTCTTCTTTAACGGCGTTTCGAGGTAGTTTTAAGTTCGCGGCGTCCATCTGTTGGAATGATCTCCCTCCACCTATTCAAGGAGCGTCTAGCAAGTATACCTTTAAGCGTCAGCTTAAGGGCTATTTGTTGACGCTCCAGAAATCCTAAACCCAATCCTAACCCATCCAGCACTTTCCTATCCCAACCGTGTCGCGTTTTTGCTTTGTGTTTTTCTTTCTATCCCATTTGGCTACTGGTACATATTTTACAAATTTATTACATTTATTATATGTATACAATAATTATGTGTTTATCAATGGTCTTATGTTGTGTTGCGTTCCGTGGGTCACGTTCGGTGCTGTCTGAATATCAGCGCTGTAGGGTCTGTCTGACACCTCGGCATAATGCTGAGACAGCGACCTATTCACTGCCGCGAAGACACACACAATATGTGTTAAATTGTAATGCATGCCTACTCCCTTTATCTCTGTGTGTCTTTTGTGTAGTAAATAAATGTCTTCTTTCTTTCTTCTTTCTAACTCTATGCGATAAAAACATTTATACAGTGTGTAAATCTAATACGGGCGTATCTCTTAACGGTGGTTAGTATAGGACATAAGAAATGTAATTAGACAACTTAAACTTAGAATTCCAATTAAAATTTTATCCATACAAAATAATTCGGCCCGCAATGCAATGCAAACACACTCGCGTTAAACGCTCGTTGACAGTTAGTTACTTTCAAAAGCTCATATCGCGTATGTAATGTCATCCAAGTTTACAGTACATTGCTGATGATAATATTTTCAAAAACTTTTATGGGGTCACATTTAAGTGTAAGTAACATAAAAAAAACCGGCCAAGTGCTAGCTGGACTCGCGCACGAAGGGTTCCGTATCTATAAAAACGACAAAAAAATCACGTTTGTTGTATGGGAGCTCCCCTTAAAACATTATTTTATTTTGTTTTTAGTATTTGTTGTTATAGCGGCAACAGAAATACATATTAATGTGTGAAAATTTCAACTCTCCAGCTATCACGGTTCTTGAGATACAGCCTGGTGACAGACGGACGGATGGACAGCGAAGTCTTAGTAATAGGGTCCCGTTTTACTCTTTGAGTACGGAACCCTAAAAACATCTTAATTAATGATTACACTATTGGGTTCTATGTCTGGTTTAATTTATCGCCCGTATTAGATTTACACACTGTATATAAATATGAGCAAAAAAAAAGGTTAGGTGTTTAGGTATGTTATTATTTCACGCGTTGCGGATAACATAAGTATAGGAACAGGGCTTTTATTAAAGCTCCCACTTTACAAGTAAGTAACGTGCTTCTTTTCCTCAAGCTTTAACTTTCTGAAACAGATGAGCTTAACCAACTTTTAAATGTTATCAAACAGCCATGCTTCTTGTTTTCCATTAAACTTTATATTCTATCTCAGCTGGTGTATAAAGGGAATTATGTTTTACATCACAACTATGTATCTTTTTGTCCAAATTGACGCAGCATCAATAATCGCACTCTCATAGAATCTTCTACTCCTCTTTTCATCACTTTAATGTTAGGGATGTTTTTAAACGACTTCAAAAAAGCTGGAGGTTCTCAATTCAACTGTTTTGTTTTTGTCTGTTTTTTACGCGATAATCCGGTAATTATTAATTAATAATTATGAGCCAATTTGAAAAACTCTTTCTATGTTTGAAAGCATATACTTCCAGATTTGTCCCGTTGTCACCAAAATCCAGTTCTGATGATCGAAGGAACTCTTCAAATTTTATAGGCAAACTTGAATTGAAGTTACTGATTTGGCAAATGTAGCTATATTATCATTGTTATGAAATGCCATGGTTAAGATAAGATAAGATAAGATAAGATATAATTTATTGTCAAAACTGTGTAGGTACATACATGTCATAAAGTAAATAAGTTTCAACAGTCTGCCCATTTCGGACGTACAATATTAATTACACACTTAAAATATAGAATTTACATATCACAAGAAATATTCGTTTAAATCATAAAAACATTTGCATATTAACCAGTCCTTCAGTTTTCTCTTGAATATAGAGCCATCTAACGACTTAATATTTTCCGGCAACTTATTATATATTTTAATTCCAGTGGCATAAGTGCTCTTCTTGAGTATATAACTGGTAGGCCAAACTGTACATAAGTCATATTGATATTGAGATCTTAGATTTTTCTTAGTATCACATTTTTTTATAAATAATTCATTGCGTTGTCTGATAAATAAACAAATTTCTAATATATATATACATGTCAGGGTTAACATCTTGTGGCATTTAAACACAGGTCTAAGAGATTCTCTAGTTTTAACATTAAATATTAATCTCAAACACCTTTTTTGGAGAATAAATGTGGACTGAACGTTCACTGAGTTACCCCAGAATATTACACCATACGTTAGTAGAGGATAAACATTTCCATAATATGCCTGTTTGGCTACCTCTACTGAAGTAATATTTATCAATATAGATATCGCGTAGCAACTGCTAGCAATTTTTTTATTAATTTTGTCTATGTGTAACTTCCAATTTAGTTTACTATCGATAGTTACCCCTAAAAAATTTGTAGAATTTACTTGCTCAATTCGTTTACTATCAATATTTATGTTTAAATCTTGTGTAACCTGTTTATTATTAATAAATTGTATTATTTTAGTCTTATCTAAATTAACTCTTAAATGTAAAGATGCTAAGCTACATGGCAAATAATTAAGGTGGCAGTGGGCGGGGCACATGCACATTGCACGTAGAACTGATGGCCGTTGGGGCGGAAAGGTTCTCGAGTGGCGAATGGAGCGGCGTTGGTAGGCCTCCCACAAGGTGGACTGATGACCTGGTAAAGGTCGCGGGAGTCCGCTGGATGCGGGTGGCGCAGGACCGGTCACTTTGGAACTCTTTGGGGTAGGCCTATGTCCAGCAGTGGACGTCTTTCGGCTGATGATGATGATGAATTAGAAAACGTTAAAGTTTCGTATTTGAACGCAGGAGCACAAAGGTGCCGCCATGCGTGGAAGTAGGTCGTCGACCGCTATTGTTGCGCCCGCGCAGATAGCGGTACTATAGTACACTGTACTACTTATAGAAACTGCAGCGCAGGATATATACTATGAAGGGACGATTCGGATACATGAACTCACGTCTGTATTAATAAAAAAAAAGCGGCCAAGTGCGAGTCGGACTCGCGCACGAAGGGTTCCGTAGGTACCATTGGGTCTGGTTAGCGTGGTTGGCACAAATTTGTCCCTGACAGTAATCATAAAAAAAATGCTGGCAGTGGACTCGGCGTGGAGAGCCATGGTCTCTTTCTGTGAGGTAGTGATGACCCAGAAGGAGACCGCTGAAAGGGAACGAGAGAGAGTAGATCCCTCTCGAAGAAGACGACGTCGAGGACGAGAACGAAACCGGCCACCGTAGGCCCTCGCCTGTCGTAGAAGGCGACTAAAGGGGGTCATCGGGGTCGCAGTGTTTCTGGCGGGGGCCGGGGCACTCACCTAAAAACCCCAGGGTAGGCGACCATCATCATCCTAGGACGAGCCAAATGTGGCGAGGCGCGAGGAGGGCTCCAGTGCGTTCAGTATGAGATCCTGGAGTCCTCCGCATGAGTGCGCAGATGCCGGCCGCCGTGGAGTTTTTAGTGGATAGAAATACAATAAACCCAGTCATCCCCCGATGATTGGGTACCTGGTTCGCAGGTTTTCTCCACGAAAAAAAAAAAAAAAAAAAAAGGTACCATTATCTATAAAAACGGAAAAAAAATAAACATTCCCCCATTTGGTAAACGCTGACGATGACCATTCACCATGAAACCTTTTCTATAACGCGACGCCGGTCACACCAGATAAGCATCTATGTTCATTTGAAGCACGACCATCGCAATTCACTACTTCACTCTCTTTCCCAGTACAATAAGACCCCTAGATTCCTTACAACTATGCGTGACCAAACGCCAGACACACTGGTACACTTGAGATTACTTCAGTTGGCCGAATTGCATCAAATTGGTCAATACGAAAAGCAACTCTACGTCCAAGGGAGAAGATTCCAAATTCCAATTGCAGTTTTATAAAAAACTCGGCCACATTTATTTGCAAACGTTAAAGGGTGGTGATGTAACAATGATTGCTCGTACGTTAGTCATGGCGTCGTGATTTGAGCTATATTCATAATAGATGTTGAGTAAGAATATAACTTTAATTTTTGAAATGTCAAAGAGTTTGACTGATGTTTTTTAACGTGCACAATGCATGATGGGTATATTTTGTGTGAATAGCAGGAATATGTCGTCGTCTAGTACCCATAACACATCCGCGAGTGCCCACTCACCAAGTACCAGGGCAACCCAGCCGACTTGTTCACTCTAGATAACAACGTAATCCAATGGATCCAGCAATTGGGTGTACTCGTACTGCTCTAATTTGCATGCATTTTTTAACTAAGAACGATTTCAATTTTTAATTTAGCCATACGAATAAAATAATATAACCCATAACACAAGCATGGAACTTACCTACTATTGGGTTTGATTTGTGTAAAGATTGTCCCCTAATATTTATTGAACGAGCGAGCATTTCGCATAATTTCTCTCGTGAATTTTTTGAGAGCTACTTCGATAATTATGTAAAAAAATATATCGTTTTTTTACATGTCACAGAGCCACTTGTCATATAGGGTCAACAATGCAAATATGTTATAATTCTTTTACCCTCTTCAAAAAAGGAGGAGGTTCTCAATTCGGATGTATTTTTTGTGTGTGTTTGTTACGCGATAACTACGGCGTAAGTTGGCGTGAGTTTTTTTGTATGGCAGTAGAGAAGTATCTATCCTTCCATGTTGTTGTAAAAAAACATTACTTTAAGCAAACTTTTTGGTAACGCTACTTTTGCGCCGTTCGGATAACCTCACATATTTATTTTTTAACCCACTTCAAAAAAGGAGGAGGTTCTCAATTCGACTGAATTTTTTGTGTGTGTTTGTTACGCGATAACTCCGCAGTTTATGACCCGATTTGAAAAATTCTCTCTTTGTTTGAAAGCATATACTTCCAGATTGGTCACGTTGTCACCGAGATCCAGTTCTGATGATGGGATCCTGGAGAAATCGAGGGAACTCTTCAAATTTTATAGGCAAACTTGAAGCAATTTGGCTACTGATTTGAAGTCGGTTGAAACTTTGTTTTTAAAATAAATTATTTGTGACAAAACTCTTCAATGTTAACGTAAATACACATTTTCAGAAGACTCAGACGGTCACGTACCGTTTTTTCATCCGACAAATCGCCGTAATAGGAATCTGCGACAAATATCCGATACAGTTCGGGCGCGTGTCCATTGCACAACGTGATTACACTTTTTACAACAGCATCGTCTAGTTAGTAGAAGCCAAAGTAGCCAATATCGTAACACAGCCTTAGATTTAGATTTTTTATTTCATAATATAATATTACAATATAAATTAAATTAACCTATTCTATATGAATTAATATCATGATCGTCAAATAGATCTTACTCATAAACATCGGTTACACTCTAATTCTGGCGTCAGTTCAGTCCATCCATATTATCTGTCTGTCTCTGTCATTCACAACGGTTACACTATCATTTTCTGTCATTCACAACGGTTACACTATCATTCTCTGTCATTCACAACGGTTACACTATCATTCTCTGTCATTCACAACGGTTACACTATCATTCTCTGTCATTCACAACGGTTACACTATCATTCTCTGTCATTCACAACGGTTACACTATCATTCTCTGTCATTCACAACGGTTACACTATCATTATCTGTCATTCACAACGGTTACACTATCATTCTCTGTCATTCACAACGGTTACACTATCATTCTCTGTCATTCACAACGGTTACACTATCATTCTCTGTCATTCACAACGGTTACACTATCATTCTCTGTCATTCACAACGGTTACACTATCATTATCTGATGGACTGAACTGACGCCAGAATTAGCGTGTAACCGTTTTCATACAGTTATAAAGACGTGTACCGAAATATTTGGCTGCTACTAGCAATATGAAGCTAACTGTACTATGTACTCTGACTGTACCTCTTACCCAATGTCAAAGTCAAAGTGATTTATGTATATCCGGCAGTGGACGTCTTTCGGCTATTAAATACAGGTATGTCGATGTCGCGAGCTCTCTCGATCTCTCGAAAAAAATCACGTTTGTTGTATGGGAGCCTCCTGTAGCCTAGTTGGTAGTGACCCTGCCTACGAAGCCGGAGGTCCCGGGTTTGAATCCTGGTAAGGGCATTTATTTGTGTGAGTAGTCATGGATGTTTTCTATGTATTTAAGTATTTATTTATCTATATAAGTATGTTTATCGTCGTCTAGTACCCATAGTACAAGCTTTGCCTAGTTTGGGACTAAGCCGATTTGTGTAAGATTGTAAAAGAAAAAAAAAGAAAAAATAAACCGGTTTTTAGTATTTGTTGTTATAGCGGCAACAGAAATACATAATCTGTGAAAATTTCAGCTGTCATACTATCACTGTTGTTGAGATACAGCCTGGTGACAAACGGACAGACAGACATACAGACAGACAGACAGACAGACTGACAGCGGAATCTTAGTAATAGGGTCCCGTTTTACTCTTTGAGTACGGAACCCTAAAAAAAAAGAGTGCGAGAAAAATCGAGAGAGCTCGCAGGCCGTCTTGTGATAGCGGTGCTGATGTGATGATGAGACCGCTCAGATTTCTTTAGCTACTTATCGGTATACTGTCGGTATTAAATATTTTATTCAATATATGCATACCTATTATATTGCGCGGAAGCACGGCAGTATGCAGTAGTACCGCATCCGTACAGCACGGTTAAAATGGGGCGTGTGTGAACCTAGCATTCCAGCATCTCAACAAATAATGATAGTTCTTGTAGCATCCCAAATAGTTAGCCCAAATGGGCGCGCTGTTAAGAATGTAGTTATTTGACTGACAGTTGACATTGAAAGCTTACTGATACCGTACTGAATCCTCACAGCCAAATGCCGTAGTGGCCTTACCGACATTCTCGGAACATGAACAAGATTCTGAAATACGATGGAGATTTTTCTTCTGATAATCCGCTGTAGCCGATCGATAACGCACGCTACTTTCTATTTTCAAATCTAGAGGTCGGGGGTTCACGAAATCAGCTGTTTACGAAATATCATTCGACGTTTAGCAGTCGCTTTTCTGTAGGAATACATCGTTAGGAAACTGGTCTAATCCCGGCAAGGTCTAGTTTTTCCCTCTGGGATGGAAGGTCAGGTGGCGGATACACCAAATCTTAGAACTAGGAGCCAAAGTAGCCCGGGCCTTTAGGGTACAGCCGAGAAAACACTAGAATGACAACAATTAATCCGATACCGTATCGTGTCGGATGTAAATGGGCCCGTGCCGACACGTGGAGGCACGCGCTTTCATTACAACTGACGCGTGCGCTGTGCAGGTGTTTATTTAACACGTTTTTTGTATAGTGCGGCTATTCGAGCGGAAAATATTGAAGAAATCGGGCTATTTGGCAGACTAGTGAATTATAGCCAGTTATAACTGTCGCTTCACGGGCCAAGGCCCAATGTAAACGACGTCCATTTCGTATAATAAGTTTCTGTCAAGAATTTAATTTTTGATACTAGCTTTTATTGTTGACTGTACTTTTCTGCATGCCATCATTAAATACTCATTGAGACGATTCTAACGAGCCCAAACTCGATAGGGTTGTGTCGTTTTATTGCAGAGTTCCTTTGGCCACCTTTCAGCTCCAGCATCAGATCAGTTCCAAATCATCATAATATTTCATCGTCATGCGATATACATATGCTTGCAAAATTTCAGCTCAATTCGATAACGGGAAGTGACTGAAAAATGGATTCCAAATTTTGACGGACAACTTACATATTTACATACGTATCGAACAGTGCAAGTTAATATTTAAAAAAAACTTGTAATAAATGCGAAAGTAACCATGTGTGTCCTGTTTCATTTTCATGCTTAAACCGCTGAACCGATGGAGATGAAATTTGGTATGAAGATAGCTTAAATCCCGAAGAAGGACGAAGGGATAGATTTTATCACAACAATCATTCCCGAAGGGGTTGAAATGGGGGGGTGAAAGTATGTATAAATAAAAGAATTCCTCGCGGGCGAAGTCGCGGGTATAAATAAGCTAGCGAGTAGGTATAACTTAACAATTATGGTATGGATATGAATTTAGACGGGTCGGGTGTATGTATCAGAGAAAACCCAATAAGTAGGTATCTTATACAATATGAATATATTTGTAAAACGTTGTTTAACAAATCTATGCTGTGTGTGAATGAATTGAATTTAGCGCCGCCGCGCCGGTATACACATCGCTTACCGAATATTCTTGAAAGTACCAGAATACTTGGCCTCTATTTACGAACAGTTTCTACGAATCTGTGGTTCACGTTGGGCTAGAGTTTCAGAAGTTGGAAATGAATTGAATATAGCTCTAGATTGCGGTTGACAAACGCCAGGCAACAGTGATTACCATCGGGGACTATTGTTTGGTGGATATCGATCCACATCGCGATGTATAATGTATATAAAGGTGCTGTAATGAGCATTCTAGTGAATGTAACATTACAGGTTCTTCTTCTTTCTTTAAATTTAAGAGTTATCCTCTTGTCGGTGAAGTATTTTCCACGTCTCTCGTTCGTACGCCAGCCCCTTGACTCGCTGATACGACACGACACCAGCTTTTTCCTTTAATTGGTCCATATAACTGCGCCGTGGTCTTCCCCTGTCTCTCCATCCTTCCTTCTCTCCTTCCATTATGGTTTTAAAAAAGTTGTCGTGCCGTATCAAATGACCAGTCATTTTCCCCCTTCTAAGCGTTGATGGTGTTCAAGATCGATGTGTTTAACATTACAGGTTAAAGCTCAAAAAATAAACAGGAGAGTTTTAGCGAGCATTGTTTGTACCGAAACGAAAGTAAATTTACTGCGAGATTTTTGCCGAGCCGAGCAATTTTGTCATTGTTCCGCTCCGCGCCGGCCAACTCCGAGTCTCCGCCCACCTAAGCCCATTTACTAGACTTACTATTAGATCATTTGCTAGAATAATCGTGAAAAAAATTGTTCGGTGTTCCATTCGACTTTAATAATTTACTTTAAAAACAAAGTTTAAACCGGCTTCAATTCAGTAAGTACGTCGCCAAGCAAGCCACATAAATAGGTGCATGTACATTTCCACATTTCCTTTCCAAATTACAATTTGTCTCCGAGAGCAAATGTGATGATTATTATTATTATTATTATTTTTTTATCATAAGTCGCTATTATCTGTGGGCTGATAATATTTGAGGATCCCTCAAGGATCTCAGAATTGACACTTCATTAATTGCTACTTCAACGGAATCATGTCAGAATCTTCGAGGTACTTTACATCCTTGAGGAGTTCCATAAGTCATCTGTGGTCTTCATCATCAGTTCCACTTCACCAAAATTGCGATTTCCGAGGGTAAATACGCGCGTTCGGAACGTTACGTGATTACCCCTCTGTCTATCACGTAACGCATTGTACGAACGTTGGTTAGGTCTAAATGCCACTTTTATATGGAAAATTGACAGTTAAATTGTACCGACGCGCGTTCGGAACGTTACGTGATTAATTTTGTATAATGCAGTTACGCCTGCTAACGATATTTATAAATTGCAAATTAAAGGAAAAATTTAAAAATTTAGGCTCCGAGCCGGATTCGAACCGGCGACCACAGGCATACATGGCCCGTCGTTACTAACCAACTGAGCTATCGGAACAATCTGTCTCAGCCCCTAAATCTTTCAATCAGTTCCTTCTTACAACGCCTTAGGGAGGCGTGTGGCGACATCTACCTAGAAGACATATGCTTCTTTAACGGCACCAACGTCTCAAATTATATTGAGAAATCGTCAGTAACGTGATTACCCCTCAGCAGTCTATGACTTGAAGATACTGCAGCTGCAGGTCACATAAGTAATCGAATCAAATGCTAATAACGTAAGTTGGGGAAGTTAGTGCTTAAATTAGAACACTAACTTTGAGCTGCCGTTTCAGCTCGAAGTCGAGTAAGACCTAACCTAACTAACATATGTAAGATAAAGTTGTTCTATCAGTTAGTAATTATGCTGGTAGAGAATGCCTTTTGACATTAAGGGGGTGCATTGGAAATTGTCTCGTGCTTTGAAACGCCATTCTCACTAGATTAATAAACAGTAAGGTCTGATTTTCACAAATATGATTCTTGACTACATGATTGTTTATCTGATTTAATCGATACATGATTGCCAAAAATTTCCTCGATAAAAAAAAATCCGAAGTTTTGTCTTCATTTTCCTTTTTTTACGCAGCCTACTCAAACAATACATTTTTTTACGGCATAATCAAGTTAATACTATAGTATTTTATCTCGTCTATAATCTAATTTAATTAAATATGAATAAAACTTCACTTATTTAGTTAGGTATTTATCGAAATTTGTCCAAAAAAGCCATTCCCAAAGAGTGTTGCATCTCTTTTTCTCGTGCGCGGAATTCATAAGCGTGTCTCTGTCAAGGCGGTGTGGTTTTTGCGAATCGACTCCAATCAAGGCATTCCCTTAAGGACGCATTTTGCATATTTGATAGATGAAAAAGTTCTCAATTCTCGGTTTCAAAAATGTTTTCGTATGCCTGTCCGGGTGACCGGCTGTTCTCCTCTACAGAGGAGTAATCACGTAACGTTCCGAACGCGCGTTAGGACAATTTAACTGTCAATGTTCCATATAAAGAGTGACATTTGGACCTACCTGACGCGCGTACAATGCGTTACGTGATCGACCAAATCTCGACCGGTCGCATTCCAAAATCGATTCTCGTGAAATTAGTGTGAGCATCTGAAAAGTTTTTTTTTTCCAATGAAGTCTTAGGTATCATATATATAGTATATATCACACAGTCACTAGTCTATTATTTACCGTTTTTTTTGTCTAATAATATGTGTTATTCTTGTTACAGGTAAGCAGCTTACGTTACTTTACAATATGCCTGAGATACATAGCATATTATCTTGTAGGTAAGTATTAAGTATAATCTTGTAGTTAGGTAGTATCTGCAAAAACGGCAAAAAGAATCACGTTTGTTGTATGGGATTGGGAGCCCCCTTAAATATTTATTTTATTTTGTTTTTTAGTATTTTTTGTTTCAGCGGCAACAGAAATGCATCATCTGTGAAAATTGCAACTGTCGAACTATCACGGTTCATGAGATACAGCCTGGTGACAGATGGACAGACAGACCGACAGACAGACAGATAGACGGACAGACGGCCAGACAGACGGACAGCGGAGTCTTAGTAATAGGGTCCCGTTTTACCCTTTGGGTACGGAACCCTAAAAACCGGACAAGTGCGAATCGGACTCGCTCACCCAGGGTTCCGTAAAAAATTACAAATGTATAGTTTCCAGATTTTTCCCTGTATATGTAGTCGAACTTTCCACTAACTATAGTTCTGTGGCACTCGGTAGCTAAATTATTTACCTCTTGAGCGTAAACGCTTGAATCCCTCGTTGAGCTCAAGATTCTACTTTAGAATCCCTCGCGAAGAAATCCTCGTGAATGAAAACGGGTCACTTTGTATAGGAATATCCATGGAAAGTGACACGTTTTAATTGCCTTTGAGTGTATATAACCACATATAACTCTCCATTAAGACACAATCTACTGTTTCGCCATGTAGAATTGATTTTACAATCAACCTGAAAACGTCATGTTGGGAAACGTGTATTGGGTCGCATTAGTATTCTTCGACTCTGCGGTTGACAAATCAGAAGTCGATTACCATCAGGGGGTTATTGTTCAATGTATTGTTCGGTAGGGCCCGCTTATATATCGATTTTATAATGTACAGTCGACTACAAATATATGTATCCATACATACACCCACAAACACTTATACATAGACTTTACTGCCATAGTAATAAGGTATACAATATACATACATCATTTTGTAACATTAAAAAACATACATCACTTTGTAGTCGACTGTATACTAGCGACCCGCCCCGGCTTTGCACGGGTTTATATGTATATTATAGGTACATGCATGTATTATACACACATATAAACCTTCCTCTTGAACCACTCTATCTATTAAAAAAAACCGCATCAAAATCCGTTGCGTAGTTTTAAAGATCTAAGCATACATAGGGACAGACAGACAGCGGGAAGCGACTTTGTTTTATACTGTGTAGTGATGATACATCAGGGAAAACCTGTTTTACAACTCGATCTTAGCACATCTCATTTCTTTGAGATTCCCTTGCCACTCTTCTCTTTGGCATAGTGCGATCTGGGGTTCCAGCATATTTGCTGAGTAGACTTGTATGGCCCAAGAGTGCGCGTAGGTGTAAGGCGATGATTCTGGTGCCAATGCATCGGACCACGGCGTTTCGAGGTAGTTTTAGGTTCGCGGCGTCCAAGTGTTGGAATGATCTCCCTCCACCTATTCAAGGAGCGTCTAGCAAGTATACCTTTAAGCGTCAGCTTAAGGGCTATTTATTGACGCTCCAGAAATCCTAAACCCAATCCTAACCCATCCAGCACTTTCCTATCCCAACCGTGTCGCGTTTTTTACAAATTTATTACATTTATTATTTACTAGCTTCGTCCGCGTGAACTTTAGTATTAACTTCCATTTTAACCTATTCACTGCCGCGAAGACACACACAATATGTGTTAAATTGTAATGTATGCCTACTCCCTTTGTCTCTGTGTGTCTTTTGTGTAACTAGTAAATAAATGTCTTCTTTCTTTCTTTCTTTCTTCTTATTATATTCAAAGCTTAGCAAATTTCTATGTTTAATCTGGATAAAATTTGATTACAATACATGCTTAATTTATTTTATATTATTTTATTACACAATGATTTTTTTGAGGGTACATTTGATCCTCTATGTTATACGAGTATATTAGTTACCTCCCTGGGCCAACTATTTAGGATATGCGGTAAGTAAAGGTAGACAGGTAAAAGAGTTCTCAATTAAATAAATATACGCGATTAAATCACATTTAGTAAAACGAATCTAACTTAACATAAATATGTTACGTAAACGTTAACTCACTTTAACAAAGTGACTTCAGCGAGTTTTTTCCACAAAGGGACGCTAAGTCGTTAGTATCTTCCAAGAAGCTAACATCGGTGGGAGTCTAGGTATTATATTATATACTAGGTATTGTACAAGTCTGGGCATCAGATACCTAGCTCGTTCCCAGACGGTTGAACGCACTCAAAGTCGACGATCTCTTGTATAATAGTTGCACGCGGCGTTTCCAGTTTTTTTTTATCCAAACTGCGATTAGAATGTGTCAAAGATTATGTGAACTGACATCTATTCCATTCCCAAACTGAGGGTTACACACGTGACTTTTCGAACGAGCGTCAGGAAATTTCAACTGTCATTTTGCCATACATAAAACGACAATGAAAATTTTAGAAGTGCATGATTATTTTTTGGTGATCGGAATAACCTCCTTAGCACCAGAAAAAAGTTGCAGACTAATTGTCAGCTGCGTCATTTATTTTTGAAAAATATAAACAGTTTCCTAATTTACGTTTTTTGGGTTTAGGACGGCGAAGTCGGCGAAAGAGACACTTTCCTTGATACGCCTTATATTACAAAAAAAAATGATTCTGGCAATAACAAATATAGATGCTGAAGCTGTCAATATCATTGCCAGTGTCAGTTTACCACGGATTTTTAAGATATTTTTTGGTAATATGAGACGGATCAAGGAAAGTGTCTCATTCGCAGGCGTAACCAAAACGCAAGTGAGGAAACTGTTTATATTTTTCAAAAATAATTGACGCACCTGAAAAGGTGCCGGTTAATGTACGGCCCGATACTACGCGTCCATCTATCGTTATCTCTCTCTTTTTGTTTAAGTTAAAAAGAGACATAGATATAGAGGATGCCAATTATTGGGCCGTACATTAACCGGCACCCCTGAAAAGTGTGCAACTTTTTTCTGGTGCTAAGGAATGTTATTCCTATCACCAAAAAAAAATCAGGCACTCCTAAAATTTTCATCCATTCCCAATTAATTAGGTTTATCTGACCTGACGCGCGTACAATGCGTTACGTTACGTTACGTATTCGACCAGCCGCAGTTGAACAAATGACAATGCCGTAGAATTATATTATATTTGTGAATTCAATTGTGAATTCAATTGAAATCTTTATTCTTCTTTCGCTTCGCTCTTTCAAAAAGTACAGTCGGCAACAAAAGCTTAATGCCAAATAATTTTGAGGAAATCTTATTTGAAGATAGTAGAACATCTTTGATGTGGGGTTTCTCTTGCAATTAAGATGAGATGAGATAATTTATTGATAAAACATAACCAATCAACAACAGGGTCAATGACCGCCGTTATCTAACGGTCACTCATTGATTATCCCCGATTTATCCATTGTTTCAAACTGTTGCGAATCCTATCGGTTTCGGTTTAGCCTTGGTCGTGAGGTCATACAAGGTCAAGTGTACATCCATTGTTAAGAAAGAGAAATTTGGTTTGTTTTTCTAAAGTAAAGCGGAAACGCATGGCTATTCGAATTCAGGGGGGTAATTGCGTAAATTTGTGACAGACGTCGGTTTTAAACTGGAAATGCACTGAAAAAAAAAAATTTAATTTAAAATTTGATCTGTTTATTTCAATAAAAAATTACTTAAGGGTTATTACTATTACAGTCTTAAGGTGGTTCGATTGCCATACAAAGCGTTATTTGACATTCGCAGGCTAACGGCGTGATATTTTAAGAAACTTATGTAACAAACTTTCATCAATTGGCTTCCCATTTGCGCCAAATTCCCCCTTTCCTAGAATAAACTTGTATAAACTAGATTAATTTGAGAAAAATAGTTTTCCCAAAATATCACGTGACAAACCAATTTCTCAAATTAATCTAGTTTATACAAGTTTATTCTAGGAAAGGGGGAATTTGGCGCAAATGGGAAGCCAATTTATGAAAGTTTGTGACATAAGTTTCTTAAAATATCACGCCGTTAGCCTACGAATGTCAAATAACGTTTTGTATGGCAATCGAACCACCTTAACTACTAATCTTAAAGCGGTAAGGCCGAAACGCACTGAAAGCGGTGGCGGTGCGTTTCGACCTATATTCTATGGTACCGGTTGTAATGTTCGAGCTAGTATGAAAAGGTCCGCACAGAGTACCGCGCCGCGTCCCGCACGCGGTATTCTATGCGGACCCTTTCATATTAGCTCGAATATTACAACCGGTACCGCCTCCGCACCGCACCGCACCGCGCCGCCACCACTGTCTGTGCGTTTCGACCTATATTCTATGGTACCGGTTGTAATGTTCGAGCTAGTATGAAAAGGTCCGCACAGAGTACCGCGCCGCGTCCCGCACGCGGTATTCTATGCGGACCCTTTCATATTAGCTCGAATATTACAACCGGTACCGCCTCCGCACCGCACCGCACCGCGCCGCCACCACTGTCTGTGCGTTTCGACCTATATTCTATGGTACCGGTTGTAATGTTCGAGCTAGTATGAAAAGGTCCGCACAGAGTACCGCGCCGCGTCCCGCACGCGGTATTCTGTGCGGACCCTTTCATATTAGCTCGAATATTACAACCGGTACCGCCTCCGCACCGCACCGCACCGCGCCGCCACCACTGTCTGTGCGTTTCGACCTATATTCTATGGTACCGGTTGTAATGTTCGAGCTAATATGAAAAGGTCCGCACAGAGTACCGCGCCGCGTCCCGCCGCGGTACTCTGTGCGGACCCTTTCGCATTAGCTAAAACATTACAACCGGTACCTCCTTTTATACTGATTATGAAAAAAATAACATATATTGTGAAGGTTATAAAACAAGTCAAACGGCGTCCGTCGAAGTTTCATCTTCATTTGTTTACCCGAGGGCATTGTCCCTGAGGGCAACGTACAGACGGATTCTCCGTTTTTATTGGAATACTTGGTTAAGCTATCTAAAGCTGGTAATTTGCGTGAGAATTCTAGCTTTGGACTTTTACACTATATTAAGTTACTAAGCCTGAATACTGCCTGTTCTCAGTTCCCACCCATGCAGTAGGTCGATCACGTAACGCATTGTACGAACGTCGGGTAGCTCTAAATGTCACTTTTTATATGGAAAATTGACAGTTAAATTGTACCGACGCGCGTTCGGAACATTACGTGATTACCCCTCTGGAGAGGACGCCTGTCCCAGCAGTGGGATGTATGTAATTTTTTAGGGTTCCGTACCCAATCGGTACAACGAGATCCTATTACTAATCTATCTCATGAACCGTGATGGTTGGACAGTTGAAATTTTCACAGATGATATATTTCTGTTGCCGCTATAACAACAAATACTAAAAAACAGAATAAAATAAATATTTAAGGGGGCTCCCATACAACAAACGTGATTTTTTGGACCCGCGAACTTCGTACCGCCACCATACAAAATGTATGAAAATAAAAACTTATTATTTTCCATATATTATTACTTATTCTGCTATTCGGAGTGAAGACAAATTCAACAAATCGAACATCATAAAAATCGGTTCAGCCGTTCTCGAGTTATAAATGGTGTAACTAACACGACGATTATAAATTTAACGGCCTCCGTTATAGCGTCAAGGCGTCAGAAGACGCCTTTTTGCTAAAGGCTCTAAAAAGTGCCTTGGAATGTTTCAGTGTTAATAGTGTTAACAATATGTAAAAATTTTATATG
Source organism: Epinotia brunnichana (assembly GCA_963854355.1). Lineage (NCBI taxonomy): Eukaryota > Metazoa > Arthropoda > Insecta > Lepidoptera > Tortricidae > Epinotia > Epinotia brunnichana. The sequence continues at coordinate 1,723,323 of OY977963.1, read as the reverse complement.
ACTGGATTCGCATGTTAATGATAGGTACGAGTATTACATAAAACGTCACGGCCGTCAGAACATTCAATGTGAACATAGACTTCGGATGAGCCCGACAAATGCAACCAATTGTAATAAATATATGTCAGTTCAACTGAGTTTAACAACATCGTGTCGTGTCATGTCACCCGACTGTTTATAAAACTAAGTATATGGCGTTTTTAATATACTACATACTTGTAAATCCTCGAACGATCTTGGAGAGCGATACCTGTGTCATGTCATCCCACGCCGATGCGCCCACGGTTCGTGTATTTTATTTATAGTCGGTGAGTGAGACCAAACGTGTCCCTACCTTAGTGAGAGGAACGTTAAAGGATTAGATGTCACGTTTTTAGGGTTCCGTACTCAAAATCAAAATCAATTACCTATTTATTCTGCAAATAGGCCACAAGGGCACTTTTACATGTCAAATGGTATTCTACAATATAATATTAATAATCTTACACAATAATCATTTTAAAATTGCAGATTTTAACCAATTAGTACCTAAATGGTTAACAAACTAAATGTCACTAAATGAAAACTAAAAAAATCCAAAATTGTAAAATATTATCAAATACATTCGATATAAGGTCTGTAACAGAATTAAAAATAAGTTTATGATATTAATTTAGTACCCCAGAGATGTATAATGTCTCTGAGCATCCAAATACAATTAATAATTATTCTAATGTTCTTATAGAGATGTATACTGTCTCTTAGCGTGTCTCTAAGCTGTCTCAAAGAGTAGAACGGGACCCTATTACTAAGACTCCTCTGTCTGTCTGTCTGTCTGTCTGTCTGTCTGTCTGTCCGTCTGTCCGTCTGTCTGTCACCAGGCTGTATCTCATCAACCGTGATTGTTAGACAGTTGAAATTTTCACAAATTATGTATTTCTGTTTATGCTATAACAACAAATACTAAAAAACAGAATAAATGTATAATATTTTTTTTTTCTTTTACAATCTTACACAAATCGACGTACTTAGTCCCAAACTAAGCAAAGCTTGTACTATGGTTACTAGACGACAATAAAAATACTTATACAGGGTGGAATTTCATAAACTGTACATAATAAAATGAGAAAAATTTCAGCCAATTTCATCGGTGAAACTGTGTTTTTTTTTTTTCTAGTCATTAGTTTTTTTTTTACAGAATTTTGAAAATTTTTGTAAAAACTCGGGTAATACACCTAATTCAGACGGTATAACTTTTGATCCAATGGTCCTAAAATGAAAATAAAAAATGCAGAGTATTACCAAGGGACAGGTTAATAATTCTTAATAACAATAAAAAACCAACTAGAAGAGAAAATCCGCAAAAAAAATTATTGTTTTTGAAAAATGGCTACAAAAATTACGAATTTTAAAAGAAAAACACAATTTTCTGAAAAAAAAACGCAGATTTAGTTACCATTTTTTTTGCTTAGTATTAAACCTCACTTAATGCCGATTCTAAAACCGTTTTTAAACTGTCTCAGACTTTGAAAAATACCACGCAAATGGGTACGTAAATCAAACCATAAAGCTGCAATACGACTGATTTCTCCTGACACAATTGATCTCCGGGAAGGAGTCATGGTGGGGGTTAGGTTTTGATATGGGTGTATAAAAGCCGGCGAGGTTACCACCAGAAAAATCTGACTTCTTCGGATTTGGCTTTCAGTAAAAAAATGCTCTACTGCCCGGCTAAACGGTAACAGCTAGGTTAGGGATGCTCGACCAAATGTCATAGAGAACTGCTAGCAGTTTTTGATGGCGGAAAAAAAATTAAAAAAAAACAAAGTTTTTTTTTAATTTTTTTTCAAAATGGTCCTAGAGCTTTGAAATTTGGCAAGCGGGAACCTATATGGCTCTAGATTCTGAAAACCAAAAAAAAAAGTTTCTAGCTTTAAAAAAAATTTTGTATGGGGAATTTTTTCGATTTTTTTTTCCGGCCAAACCGCTCGACTTTTGAATAGGGGTCTCGACCAAATGTCATAAAGGTTCCCAAGGGGAGTACAATTGCATTCTTTTTTGGCTGAAAAAAAAAAGTTTTTTTTTTTTTTAAATTTCAAATTGGTCACAGCGCGCCGAGATTTGGCATGCGGGGACTTGAAGGGCCCAACAGTTGTAAAAAGAAAAAAAAAATGGAAAAAATTCAAAATGGCGGACGGTATGGGCAAAACAAATTTGCGAGGCCGTAGGCCGAGCTGCGGGAGCTTAAGGCTTGGCTACTATTCCTTGCCCCGAGTGTCTTACAAGCGAGCCTGAGGGCCGAAGGCCCGAAGGTGAGCTTCGAGGGTACGCGAAGGCCGAAGGCCCAGCTGCGGGAGTATAAGACTGTGCGGGAGTATAGGACTGTGCGACTATGCCCTCAGGTTCGCTTAAAGACACTTGGGGGGCGTAGGGTTTCCGCAAGCGCGCTCTGAAGGGACGCTTCGGGCCTTCGGCCCTACGCGGAGCTCGGCCTTCGGCCTTCGCCTACGACGAAAGACACTCGGGGGCATAGTCGCACAGTCCTATACTCCCGCAGCTCGGCCTACGGCCTCGCTGGACGCTTCGGGCCTTCGGCCCTACGCGGAGCTCGGCCTTCGGCCTTCGCGTACCCTCGAAGCTCACCTTCGGGCCTTCGGCCCTCAGGCTCGCTTGTAAGACACTCGGGGCAAGGAATAGTAGCCAAGCCTTAAGCTCCCGCAGCTCGGCCTACGGCCTCGCAAATTTGTTTTGCCCATACCGTCCGCCATTTTGGATTTTTTCCAAATTTTTTTTCTTTTTACAACTGTTGGGCCCTTCAAGTCCCCGCATGCCAAATCTCGGCGCGCTGTGACCAATTTGAAATTTAAAAAAAAAAAACTTTTTTTTTTCAGCCAAAAAAAAATGCAATTGTACTCCCCTTGGGAACCTTTATGACATTTGGTCGAGACCCCTATTCAATCCTATCCTCCCGCTAGCCAAATTTCAAAGCTCTAGGACTATTTTGAAAAAAAATTAAAAAAAAACTTCGTTTTTTTTAATTTTTTTTCCGCCATCAAATACTGCACGCAGTTCTCTATGACATTTGGTCGAGCACCCCTAACCTAGCTGTTACCGTTTAGCCGGGCAGTAGAGCATTTTTTTACTGAAAGCCAAATCCGAAGAAGTCAGATTTTTCTGGTGGTAACCTCGCCGGCTTCTATACACCCATATCAAAACCTAACCCCCACCATGACTCCTTCCCGGAGATCAATTGTGTCAGGAGAAATCAGTCGTATTGCAGCTTTATGGTTTGATTTACGTACCCATTTGCGTGGTATTTTTCAAAGTCTGAGACAGTTTAAAAACGGTTTTAGAATCGGCATTAAGTGAGGTTTAATACTAAGCAAAAAAAATGGTAACTAAATCTGCGTTTTTTTTCAGAAAATTGTGTTTTTCTTTTAAAATTCGTAATTTTTGTAGCCATTTTTCAAAAACAATAATTTTTTTTGCGGATTTTCTCTTCTAGTTGGTTTTCTATTGTTATTAAGAATTATTAACCTGTCTCTTGGTAATACTCTGCATGTTTTATTTTCATTTTAGGACCATTGGATCAAAAGTTATACCGTCTGAATTAGGTGTATTACCCGAGTTTTTACAAAAATTTTCAAAATTCTGTAAAAAAATAACTAATGACTAGAAAAAAAAAAAAAAACCGTTTCATCGATGAAATTGGCTGAAATTTTTCTCCTTTTATTATGTACAGTTTATGAAATTCCACCCTGTATACTTAGATAAATAAATACTTTAATACATAGAAAACATCCATGACTCAGGAACAGATATTTGTGCTCATCACTCAAATAAATGCCCTTACCGGGATTCGAACCCGGGACCTCCGGCTTCGAAGGCAGGGTCACTACCAACTAGGCTACAGGTACAGGGGGCTCCCATACAACAAACGTGATTTTTTTGTCGTTTTTATAGATATGGTACGGAACCCTTCGTGCGCGAGTCCGACTCGCGCTTAGCCGGTTTTTATATACGGGCTGTCCTACAGCTATTCGACATGATGGGAAAGTACAGTCGAACGTTAAGTAGCTAAACATATTAAGGCGCTGTCAACACCAAAGACGCGCACACTGTCTATTTGTATCGGAGTAAGCGAGAGCGAGTGTTACTTGAGCGGCCAGGTTTTAGACGAAAATAATGAATAAATATTGAAATAAAAAAAAGTGTGGATTATTTGTGAAATATGGCTCGTCTACGGTTTAGGTATGAATATGTGGACATCGTGTTTTTAATTGCAGACCCATACGTCAAAAAAATAAGGACATAGAACCGTTTAAGATGATTTTAAGACCAATCTTTGCAATTATTTTGTATCGAGCCGATTTCTTCCAAATATGTTTCGAGTCCGTCTACGGTCTTGGAAATATGATGAATATTAACTTATTTTTTTTTGATGTGCTAGAACAAATAGGTTTTCATATACAACTGCTCAAATAATATCAATTTCAACAAATTTGGTCTTGTCAGCCTCTTAATAACTTGGCTCTTTCACCCGTTTGACAATGCCATTTCTTTTGATAGTTTTGAATACACTTATCATCATCATCATCATCATATCAGCCGAAAGACGTCCATTGCTGGACATAGGCCTCCCCCAAAGAGTGCCAAAATGACCGGTCCAGCGGCCTCCCGCGACCTAGCACTTGAATTTAGGAGATTTAATTTTTTTTATCGTCGCTTTTGCTAGCGTAGCGTAATCTAATGACATAACTATGACTTATAGAATAAAACTATGACTTCTATAATCTATTCAAAGTACATGTGTTTCTTACATAAAAGGCAATTCGAGTGGCACTGTGAAAAAAAGCGGCCAAGTGCGAGTCGGACTCGCACATGAAGGGTTCCGTAAAATAAATTGCGGTTTACGATTTATGACGTATTAAAAAAAAAATTACAAGACTTACTAGATCTCGTTCAAACCAATTTTCGGTGGAAGTTTGCATACTAATGTAGTACATCATATATTTTTTTTAGTTTTATCATTCTCTTATTTTAGAAGTTACAGGGGGGGACACATTTTACCACTTTGGAAGTGCCTCTCGCGTAAACTATTCAGTTTAGAAAAAAAATGATATTAGAAACTTTAATATCATTTTTCAAGACCTATCCATCCGTGGATACCCCACACGTATGGGTTTGATGAACAATGCGTAATGCTAATTTCACATGCCTGTTTGGGCTAAATATATTAAGGAACCAGAAAATGACTGTAACACCTGTCCTTATATTACCATATGTTTAATGTGAATAAACGACATTTCATTTCATTTCATTTCATTTCAATTTTTTTTGAGTTTCAGCGGTTCGGAGTTTCAGCATTAATGCGGTTCACAGAATACATTTAATTTTTTTTTTCTTTTTTTTAATTCAGTGACTAATAGTTTATTGCGTTAAATAATACAATATTAGCTCATACAATATCATAAAAAAAGAAGAGGAATCTAGTGTTCTATGGTGGGTATTCCGCAGCCGTCTTCGCATCCAAATCTTCCTATTATTCTTCTCGTTCCTCTAATTCTCATAGAGACTGCTCTGATGATACATATACATCTACTTACCAAGTTTCAACAGTATAGCTCTTATAGTTTCGGAAAAAAGTGGCTGTGACATACGGACGGACAGACAGACATGACGAATCTATAAGGGTTCCGTTTTTTGCCATTTGGCTACGGAACCCTAAAAAATGTCAAGTAGCCAATTGAGGTGCTAAAATACTCGTACATTTATTTTCTCGTATTCTCGTATAGATAGGAAATACACTTCGTAAATTCGCATACATTTTACGCCGCCTCGTGCATTGCATTGTTGTTGAACATGCATTCAAATCAATTTTCAATCGAGAAGTCGATGCGAGCCGAATAACGAAAGAGTCGGTATTTTGTAAGTATAGGGAGATTGCTTTGTAATATATTACATGGGCCACTTCATCTGCCCGCGACTCAGTCTGCGTGGAACTCATTTATATCGTAGCTCCATACAAACTTTCACCCTCATTACAACCCCTTCGGGGATGATTTCCGGGACTCGACAGTCAACAGGGGCAGCGTTTTCGAGTTTTTTAAAACAATCTCAGACGTAGAAAATAGGGTTTAAAAATCTAAAAAAAAGATACGTATTACTTAAGGATCTAATCTAGTCAAAGTCGCATTCAGTTACGCGATCTAATGAACTTCTCTCGATAGAAAAATACCTCAAAGTTACCTCTTTTTGTAAAGTTAATTCAATATTATGACTAAACTATAGATATTTTAAATAAAATTTTTGTACTCAAATAAAGTTATTAAATATTTATAGACAAATTCGCAGAGTTTGAATAGATAAAATGATTATCTTAATTACTATGTTTAAATACCTACAAAATGCGCGAGCGCGGAGGCTCGGCAGGGCCGATCAGTCGCGCGCTGGCCCATACGGACGACGACTCAAGGACGTTAGCGGGTGTATAAGCCTTAAAACTCCTTTCAATGTATTTCTTTATATTAATATATTGTATGTATGTCTTTATTATAATAAAAAATTGCCTGCCTGTAAAGCGGGTTAGACGCGAGGGTCAAAGTAGCATGCGTAAGCGAACCTTTGACCCTCCTTGTTAGCGAAATGGCTGGACAATCGTTGGGGGTTTAGTGGGTAGTCTGGGCCTTCTGCCCTAGAGTCCCATGCACCTGTCCGGTCCCCCTCCGACCGGGCGGAAGGTGCATCAACACATTCCCTCGACGTAAAAAAAAAAAAAAAGGCGGTAATGATTCATACTTTTTCGTGCGTGCTGCCGGTGTTCATAAATTTATAAGACGTTATCTCGTCAATAAATATTCCAACCTGTTTCCACTGGGTACGAACGGGAATGATTATTTCCCACTTGTCCCCAGTGGGAACAGATAGGAATATTTATTCCCATTTGTTCCCAGGGGTAACAAAAAGGCGGGAACAAATGAGAATAGCCCAGGGCGACAGAGGGAGCCTCCTGAATATCCGCGCAGTGTCCAGTCCAGGATTACTGTCTTCAGTACTTGACCCAGCCATCTAGCGAGAGTCTCTTAAGATGTTTGTCAAGACTCTTCACTATTAAACCGTTCGCCAAAACGACTATCGGGACGATGATCGTCGAATCAAAACCCCACAGCGGTTACCTCGTGTGCCAGGTCTAGCTACTTGCTGGCTTTGTCCTTCTCGGCCTTCACGAGGTTCTCGCCACAGGGGATGGTGATGTCGACGAGCACTGCCTGGCGTTTCGATCGATCTGTCAGCTCGATGGCGTATTGGCAAGAATAGTCCTGTCCGTGATGACAGATCGATCCCAATAGAGCGTGGCTAGACCATTTTTGAGAACTGGCGCAGGTGTATAAGACCGCACGGGCCTGGGCACATGTCTGCGACGACGCAACGCGCAATTTTGCGGCGGGCGCGCCTCAGAAACCAGCTTTAAATGCTGAAACGCACTGAAAGTATGGTGGCAGTGCGGCGCGGCGCGGTGCGGAGGCGGTCCCGATTGTAATGTTCGAACTAATGCGAAAGGGTCCGCACAGAATACCGCGGCGGGAGACGGCATTTTGTCAGACCTTTTACACGTGCAGCCTGTGGACAAATTATACTAAGAAGGCGTTCAATGCCCTGCGCATCCAATATAATAACGGGTTCAGGATGCTGTTGGGGCTGCCCCGCTTTTGTAGCGCATCAGGTATGTTTGCGGAGGCACGTACTGATGGCTTCAGTGCAATAATACGTAAGAGAACCGCCTCCCTGATGCGCCGTGTGCGTGACAGCACCAACAGCCTCGTGCGGTTTGGGGCTGGAGTCTCCTGCCTGCGCTGTGTGGAAGCACTGGGACTCGGTGCACATGAGAGGCTCTGTGTATAATATATTGTAGGTAATATTAGATTTAGGTACCTGGCTAACTTAGGATAAGCAATTGTATATGTACTAATCACTATGGACATGGTCTGAAATAATTTTTTTTGATTTGATTTGATTTGATTACAACCGGTACCGCCTCCGCGCCGCACCGCGCCGCGCCGCTACCGCTTTTAGCGCGTTTCCAGCTTTAGTACCGAGAAACGCGGGTTTTGCGGCGCGCGCACCGCAAAATTATGCGTTGCGTAGCCGCAACGACATGTGGCATGTTGCGCGTCCATTTTCCGCAACAAGTTGCTGGTGAATATATTGTATTATTCTATCGCGGAAACTAAAGACAATATATACAACTTAAACCTGGCTTGTTCGTTTACAATCTGAATGCGTTCCTCCATACCGCCCAGGCGACGACGTAACTAATAATAACACAGTGTAACTCGAACTATGACTAAGTATATCTCGTTTATCTATAGTTTTTAATGAATGCTAAATGAGGTAATAATTCAATACAACAGGGATTAAATTATAAAACCACATTTGGTAAAATATAGTTAGACATAATTAAATCAACGTATGCACATAACAAAAACTTAATACTTAAATATTTATGTACTTAAACTGCCGACGCACTCTAGAGAATAATATTTCACACATGTTTTGAGTGGCTAAAATTTATTACAATGCAAACTTAATTTGTTACTGTAATCGTGGAAAGCAAATGTATTTTATTCAAAATTAAACCTTATTACGAAGCAATAACGGACTTCATAACGTCCACATCTTGTGGAGCAATTGCAATCTTGATTTGTGAAGCCTATGGCTTGGCGACATAAACAGTACCGACACTAGGAATATGATCCATAAAAAGACAAATTTAATATTGCTGTCAAATCTGAGATAAGCGTATGATTATTTAAATCAAAATAAACCTTATCACTATGATGATACGAAGGTGGTCGAATTGGTATATTTTGCATAAGACGGCAGAAAGTGCTGGTCAAACACTGTTCGTTGATGATGCCGCAAAGTGCCGCGTGAGATTGTTTTGTACAAATTTAATTATGGTATTGTATTGGTCGTATTTAATGAAGAGAATAGAGTCTAAAATAGATTATTCAACTAATTTCAGACGTGAGCTTAAGGGGGGGCCGGGGAAGCTTTCTGTAACTCGTAAGACAGGATGCTGGACATTCAAATCTTGGAGCTTGAGGGTATCGGTCGGGGATCTCTGTCGAAGGAAATAGGTCTCAATGTAGGATACCTAAGTTGTGTCTGGGCATGGATTGTGCTAATATTCGATTGCGCTGGTTTAGTCTTTGATCAGACACAACATATGGTAATTTAAAGGGAGAATTCAATTAGTAAATATTTATTGTACTTACATACATAATTTGGTGGTTTAATCTCAATTAAATAGTGTAAATTTTAAAGTTTATTGTGAAGTTGATTTTTAGTGAATCTCTTGCTGTTATTACTTTGTGTTCAAATAAGAGTGGTTAATAGTGATTATTTTTGACTAGAGTTAATTGGTTTAAAGTATAATAGTTTGATGGAGTTTGCTTTAATTTAAATTAGTGTTTTAATGGGGTTAGGAGAATCTTGACTGATACTTTCAAGCCATTCGTTCTTTAGCTATATTTTGGATTGACGTTGAAACTGGATCGAGCCTAAATTCGTAACGTAAACATTCATAGATACTTTATTGTGAAGGCGAGAAGGTTCAATATTGTGTGATTATTTTACATAGTATTGAACTATTTCGATTCTTATTAGATTTTGAGTTTATTTTGGAAAGTTTTATTAATATTTCGACCAGATCAATGCCTAAATTGGATGTCAATTTAAAAAAGCGCACGCCACCTAACGGTGACAAAGGCAGACGCTTTGGGATCCTGTTAGAAGTAGGCCAGGCTCAGAGAAACCTGGGCACCGTCTCCTTTATTTGCATAGATGGTGTAGCCTATCATAAATGGGCCTCTTCCTTGGCTTAAGGTTTGCCGCAGGACTGAAGCGAGAGGTCGCAATTTAAAATAAGTCGACCGCTTGAATTTATTCACTCGTTAAGGTTTTGTGTGTGCTTAAGGCTTGGGTCTTTTATTGAATATATATTTATATGTTATACACACGCGATAGGGAGTGCATTTCACAGAACCTTGTCCACGGACCGTTGTGAAATGTACATTACACCGGCTATAGGTTGCCTTCTCGGATTAGCCTGCCGAACGATTTACAGCGTAGATTCCTAGCTTAGGATTTACACATCACATAACACTAATAAAAGTAATGATGGGAGTTTTGCATACAATAGTTTAGGGACTAGTGGAAGGTAGGATTAGGTATAAATTCATACGTGGTACTAGGGACTTAGGAAACAAGGTTTATTCATACAATAACATTTATTTGTAGGATTAATTAGATAATTATGAGTAGAGAAATTAATGGTTGGTCTTAATTGAGGAGAAATGTGGAGTTTGTGTAGTTGAATGTGGCATTCAGGTATGGTGATATAATTTTATATTTTATTTGGTTAGGGAAACAGTTTGGTTTCGGAGAAAGAAGCAAAACTGTTATAGGGACCAGTGACAGGCGGAGCAGATCGCTGATGATTGTAGTTACGGGCGAAATAATACCCTTATAACTACTTGCTATTTCGTACTTAACTATTTGTGGAATACACATTCGATTACAATAAATTCGATATTTCAAATGCCTACACATCACATAACACTAATAAAAGTAATGATGGGAGTTTTGCATACAATAGCCTAGGGTCTAGTGGTAGGTAGGATTAGGTATAAATTCATACGTGATAATAGGGACTTAGGAAACAAGGTTTATTCATACAATAACATTTATTTGTAGGACTAATTTGATAATTATGAGTAGAGAAATTAATGGTTGGTCTTAATTGAGGAGAAATGTAGAGTTTATGTAGTTGAATGTGGCATTCAGGTATGGTAATATAATTTCATATTTTATTTGGTTAGGGAAACAGTTTGGTTTCGGAGAAAGAAGCAAAACTGTTATAGGGACCAGTGACAGGCAGAGCAGATCGCTGATGAATGTAGTTACGGGCGAAATAATACCCTTATAACTACTAGCTATTTCGTACATAACTATTTGTGGAATACACATTCGATTACAATAAATTCGATATTTCAAATGCCTACGATATAAAGGCAAATATATAGAGAAATAGGCGTTATATTGCCTGTATTGTTAAGTTATAACACAGCAATATTGAAATAAAAAGGTTTGTCTAAGTTTGTTTCGGTATTTCTTCTTATTCAAACCGTCAGGTACGAAATACTGGTAGATTCGCTCGTAGAGTCTTAAACTCATGAGGTAACTAGGCAGGTAAATAAGGTAGGATCATTCATACTCCATCCTAAGCAAGAAAGTAGATTTGTGTGAGTAAAAGATTACCACACAACCCGTCGCTAAGACTTTGTTCAAAATATGAATACATAGGCTGAATATTAGTGTGTTTAAGGTGTCAAAATAATCAAGATAATAGAAAATTTAAGAGCTACGATCTTGCTTATCCGAATGATTAATAGGAGGTTGGTGTAAATTAACAAAAACATATAAAATATTTATAGTAATTGATTTGACAGGTACATTATTTTGAATTAGGATGCAGTAGGTGAACGAAGGAGTAGGTAGATAGATAGAGAGGAGTCAAGGTCCAATTTGCTACACATAAAAGAATTTGGGTTGCTCGGAACAACGTAGTAGTAGAGATCAGGTGGCCAATACAAATACAAATTTATTATTATTATTATTTATATTAATAGGTAGTAAAAAAAGGGGGGGGAAGTTACAACAGTACCTATACAAAACGAGGTTTGTCTGTTTGATTCGAGCATAAACAGAGGCGCAGCTACCTAAGTATGCGGTGTGTGAAAATAAACAATATAGGTATTTTTGAATCGAAGTTGGATTGTTTGTTTTACGTTTTATGACGTGGCAAATGAGTGCACAGACCTGTCTATGCCTCATTCTATCTAACACTAGTGGCTCTTTGAGCTGCAGAACTCGCAAGCCTGTGTTTTTTAAAAAAATACACAAAAAAATCTACGTACCTAATTAACGAACCTGCTCACGAAATTTCAAGAGAATCGGTGTAGAAATGCGACCTGTAGTGGAGAACAGCCGGACAACGGGACACCGGACAAACGATCTGTCGCCCAAGCTGAAGCATAGAACTTCGTTCGCTTCGCTCGCTCATTCGATTAGAGTTTTAACGGACAATATATCCTAGATAAACGAAGATCGGTCACTTTGGCACTCATTGGGGGAGGCCTATGTCCAGCAGTGGACGTCTTTCGTCTCATAAAATAATGATGATGATATTTTGTTTTGATATTTATTTAATTCTTAACAATTTTGACATTGTGTCGAATAGTAGGTACAGTCGCCATCACATACATAGGTACACTTTAGGTGTTCAAAAATATCGGCACATGCACCCTAATGCCTTGAAAATAGAGGTGTGTTCCGATGTTTGTGACGTGCTTGTTTGCTCCGATGTATGTGATGGCGACTGTACATACATTACAATTAATTCTTAGCTACATACGAACGATTTTTCACAATAGGTAGTTTATATAACGTAAGTACCCACTAAGAAGGGATTTTTGAAAATTCCACCCTCAAGGGGGTAAAAAGGGGGTTGAAAGTTTGTATGGGGATGGAGTAAAATTTTAAGTGAAAGCCTCCGCGCCGCTCCGCCGCCGCTGTCAGTGCGTTTCGGCCTTTATTAACCGACTTCAAAAAAAGGGGGAGGTGTTCAATTCGACTGTAGGTATTTTTTTTTGTGTTACGCGAATATCGGTAATTTATGAACCGATTTGAAAAATTATTTCTTTGTTTGAAAGCATATACTTCCAGATTGGTCCCGTTGTCACCAAAATCCAGTTCTGATGATATGATCCTGGAGAAATCTAGGGAACTCTTCAAATTTCATAGGCAAACTTGGCTACTGACTTGAAGTCGGTTAAAACTTTGTTTTTAAAGTAAATTATTTCAACAACAGAAACTCGCAGAGCAAGTAAATGGTGGCGCTATTGTGGCTGCAGCCTTCTGTAAAGTGGAAGTACCTCTACAATTGGGCTACTCAATATAAGCGTGATGTGATGACATTCCTCTGTGCTCTGGGTCTCTAAAGCCTTGGTCAGACACACGGCGCGACGCAGCGCCGCGGTCGCGCGGCGCGACCGCGGCACATGCTAACAGGTTAGCGACGTCAAACAGACTGCGTCCCGCCGGCATCGCGCCCCGCTTCTGTCGCGCCCCGCGCCGCGCGGCCCCTTGCGTTCGCGCGGCGCGGACGCGGCGGCACGCTGCGCCGCGCTAGGTCACACACATCAGTCGGACGTTAGGCAGCGCGCAGTGCTTAGTGCGAGCGTAGCATAATTATTAGTTATTTTGTGATAAGGTATGGATATAGAAAAATTAATGTTTCCGGTATCCTGTATCCGGACGCGAATCACGCCCTCATCGCGCCGCGCATCACGCCCGCATCACGCTCGCATCGCGCCGCGGTCGCGCCGCGTTCGCGCGCGCGATGAGGGCGTGTTGAGAGCGCGAGGCCGGCGCGATCCGCGCGCGCCCTGTTTGAACAGGCATCGCGTCGGCATCACGCGGCGCGACCGCGGCGCTGCGTCGCGCCGTGTGTCTGACCAAGGCTTAAGACTAATATATTCAATTAATATATTAAACCCTTTGCCAAAAGGTGGACTTTAAAATTAATTATGCTGCTTCATATTCCGGAAAACTTCAGAGTTTATAGCTTCATGTTTCTTCACGTATGTGTACACAAATCTTTAAAAGTACCTACTTCAAAGATCATCTTCAATTCATAACATACAACTATCTCGACTCAACCGTGTAGAACAACTTGACCCGTCGATTCATACCAACTACACGCAAGCAGAGGCCAAACTTATATAGGTCTCTCATCTCGATTCACCGCACGTCCAGAATAACTTGACCCGTCGATTCATAGTAACAACACGGGATCAGAGGCCAAACATTATTGGTCCACGAGGCGAGATTATCGGTGAATATGTAAGGTTTGTTGGCCTTGGAAACTTCTCGAAAGCTGGGATGAGTCCGCCAAATTGCGTGTCGGAAGCCGCGGGCTTGGCTGTGTTTCTTCCGTGCCTCCTGAGACCACGAGTAAGAGTACGTTTGCAGTATTTTATGTCTTACTAGCTTCTGCCCGCGACTCCGTCCGAGTTGAACTCGTTTATATCGTAGCTCCATACACACTTTCACCCCCAATTTCACCCCCTTGGGGGGTAATTTGCGGGATAAAAACTTTCCTTTGTCCTTCCCCGGGACTAAACAATCTCTACACCAAATTTCGTCTAAATGGGTTCAACGGTGTGAAGTGAAGAGGTCAGAGGGTCAAACAGACAGGACACACTCGCATTTATAATATTAGTATCTTCTTCTTTAAATTTAAGAGTTATCCTCTTGTCGGTGGAGTTTTTTCCACTTCTCTCTGTTGTACGCCACCTCCTTGACTCGCTGATACACCAGCTTTTTCTTTTATTTGGTCCATATAACTGCGCCGTGGTCTTCCCCTGCCTCTCCTTCCTTCTCTCTTTCCTTCCATTATGGTTTTAAAGAAGTTGTCGTGCCGTATCAAATGACCAATAATTTTCCCCCTTCTAGCGCTGATGGTGTTCAGGATCGCTCTCTTCTCTTTTACCCTTCAATATTAGTATGCATATGTATATTTTTAGTAATTATATTTCAATAGTAAACACGTTTTATTTTTCTTCGTGTTTTGAGCAAAGGTTTGTAATTTAGGGTGTTATTAATGGAATGTAGCTAAAATTGTTCGTAAAGGCATGGTCCATACCAGTGGTCATAAGCTTTAAAAAGGTTAACGCAAAAGTAATGTCTATCTCTTTTTAGGGTTCCGTAGCCAAATGGCAAAAAACGGAACCCTTATAGATTCGTCATGTCTGTCTGTCTGTCTGTCCGTCCGTATGTCACAGCCACTTTTTTGCGAAACTATAAGAGCTATACTGATGAAACTTGGTAAGTAGGTGAATTCTGTAAACCGCATTAAGATTTTCACACAAAAATAAAAAAAACCAATAAATTTTGGGGTTCCCCATACTAAGAACAGATACTCAAATTTTTTTTTCATCAAACATATACGTGTGGCGTATGTATGGATAGATCTTCAAAAATGATATTGAGGTTTCTAACATCATTTTTTTCTGAACTGAATAGTTTGCGCGAGAGACACTTCCAAAGTGGTAAAATGTGTGTCCCGCCCCCCTGTAACTTCTAAAATAAGAGAATGATAAAACTAAAAAATATATATGATGTACATTACCATGCAAACTACCAACGAAAATTGGTTTGAACGAGATCTAGTAAGTAGTTTTTTTTTAATACGTCATAAATCGTAAAAAGCTATTTATTTAACGGAACCCTTCATGTGCGAGTCCGACTCGCACTTGGTCGCTTTTTACTTTTCATGCTTAAATCACTGAACTCATTGATTGGGTCTTTTATCCAGAAAATCATCTCCTAATCGGGTAAAGTCGAAGGTTTAAATTGGGTCCGCACCAATTTAAACCTTCGAATTGCGATGAAAGAACAATCTAATTAAACTAATACATTATCACAAAGCTTATACATTTATCTAAAAGCTACACGACTTGAATAAGCTTAACACCCACGCAGACAACTCTAGCCGTGGCGTTGAATCACAAATCTTTCACCTCGCTTCATCACCTAGTATAATCTTGCCACTTAGATCCAAACCAACCTATAGAGAGGCCATTGTGGCACTCTTTGGGGGAGGCTTATGTCCAGTAGTGGACGTCTTTCGGCTGACATGTGATGATCAGGGGCTAAGATTTTTCATCGCAGGGTAGGACGAAAAAAAATAATAACGCCTAGAAACGCAGTTCACGCGCAACGGTGAGGCCACTAAAACTCGGCCATAAATGGCCCAGTACGCCGATCGGTGGAACAAAATTGGTGCGTTTGTGTGCGTATTGGCGCGTGTGAATACGAGTTGATCACAACTACATGAATCCATTTTATGCCTCACGCTTGGCGCGTCGGCCGTATGAAACTATCCTTCTATGCGTTATTATTCTAAGATTATTTACTTACTCAAGCTCGAAGCACATTAAGGTGGTTCGATTGCCATACAAAACGTTATTTGACATTCGCAGGCCAATGGCGTGATATTTTAAGAAACTTATGTAACATACATTCATAAATTGGCTTCCCATTTGCGCCAAATTCCCCCTTTCCTAGAATAAACTTGTATAAACTAGATTAATTTGAGAAATTGGTTTGGGACGTGATATTTTGGGAAAACTAGTTTTCTCAAATTAATCTAGTTTATATAAGTTTATTCTAGGAAAGGGGGAATTTGGCGCAAATGAGAAGCCAATTGATAAAAGTCTGATACATAAGTTTCTTAAAATATCACGCCATTAGCCTGCGAATGTCAAATAACGCTTTGTATGGCAATCGAACCACCTTAACATAGATTAGCCCTATTACTGACAATGAGGACTTTTGTAGTCTAAATAAAGTTTTTTTTTATCCCCGACGCGAAAAGAGGGGTGTTATAAGTTTGACGTGTCTGTGTGTCTGTCTGTCGCATCATAGCTCCTAAACGAATGGACCGATTTGAATGCGGTTTTTTTATCCGAAAGCTGACGTGATTGAGATGGTTCTAAGCTACGTTTCAACAAAATCTGACAAGCCTTTTTTGAGATATTAAACTTTTTTTTTTTTTGCGGACAATCTTACACAAATTCAACCTAGTCCCAAACTAAGCAAAGCTTGAACTATGGGTACTAGACGACGATATAAATACTTATATAGAGAAATAAATACTTAAATACATAGAAAACATCCATGACTCAGGAACAAATATTCGTGCTCATCACACAAGTAAATGCCCTTACCGGGATTCGAACCCAGGACCTCTTGCTTCGTAGGCAGGGTCACTACCAACTAGGCTAAAGCGGTCGTAAACTTAACTAAACTTTGAAATTAAAATATCGTGGGTTATTTAATTTTTCGAAGTCAATAAGCACTGGCACTCTTTGGGGGAGGCCTATGTCCAGCAGTGGACGTCTTTCGGCTGATATGATGATGATGATGATGATATTATAAGGGAATGTCTCTCAGCACCATAACGCTTTGTATGTGAAAATTACAGGTAAGTGGTTCTAATGCTCGTTCTAAAAGTAACGCAAGTACCCAAGAGCTCAGCAGGTCGATCACGTAACGCATTGTACGCGCGTCAGGTAGGTCTAAATGTCACTTTTTACATGGAAAATTGACAGTTAAATTGTACTGGCGCGCGTTCGGAACGTTACGTGATTCTGATTACCCCTTGTTCTTAGCCGAATTGTCGGTAGCTTGTGAATACGACTGTTTTTATAGTCCCAACTGTTTTCACTGCCAGAGGCAAGGTCACAGACGAGTCGTTAAACTCTGCGGCGCTACCACGAACTTCGAATCTCGAACTTCGCATATCTCCGTTTCGGTCGCTCGCGTACCATAAACCATAAGTGCGATAGAGATGTTCGAGACGAGTTCGAGATTCGAAGTTCGTGGTAGCGCCGCTGGTTCAGTGTTCGGTTACCTGCATTGCTGTGCAGCGTTGATGTTTTTTGTATTTTAATTATGTGTGGCGTTTTAGACTTCAGATTAAACTATTCTTTCGTAATATTATTACGTTTTACACCGAAAGGTAATTTTAAGTTGTACGCCGATTATTTCTTTCAGAGTTTCGAGTTTTTAAGTCATCCCTGGCGCCGGACCGGTCATTTTGGCACTCTTTGGGGCAGGCCTATGTCCAGCAGTGGACCTCTTTCAGAAGTCATCCCTGCGCAGAATCTAAAACCCAATTCAGTCTAATAGGAAAAATAATAGGGATTCAAAAATCCAAAAGGAAAAGGTAATAGACAGACAAATAAACTACATGCGGATAATATGGATGCTTTTAACGTGAAGGAAGCGAAGGAAGTCTGTGTCTGTGAGGATCGAAGTAAATAGAAACCTGTGATCTCTGGAAACAGGCGTGTATTGTCAATAAATAAATAACAATTAAATTAAGCTCAAGATACTGTATTACTGTATTGTGTGCGTATAAAGGTGACAACGGGAAGCTTTCAGTCTGAGGGGGAGCTTTTAGCGAACTTTCGTGTTTACCTGTGATAGTGACGCCGGCTCGGGACCTAATAATATTTATCAACCCTTTCCTTACTGCTTTTTTTATGCCCACAGCGTTGGATTTATTGGAAGCTACGGTAGCCTAGTGAATCTACGGTAGCCTAGTGGTTCATGCATGCGGCTGGTCAAGCGGCGGTCGTGGGTTCGAATCACGGCTCGTATAATTATACCAATGAGTTTTTCGGAACTTATGTACGGAAAATTTACCGTTAGCTTTTCGGTGAAGGAAAACATCGTGAGGAAACCGGTCTAATCCCAATAAGGTCTAGTTTTCCCTCTGGGTTGGAAGGTCAGATGGCAGTCGCTTTCGTTAAACTAGTGCCTATGCCAAATCTTGGGATTAGGTGTCAAAGCGGACCCCGGCTCCTTTAGGGGCACAACCGGGAATAACGCTAGGAGGATGAGCGTTGGATTTATTGAAGAGGGGTTGTTGTTCCATATTCCATACATAATTTGAAAACAGAATTCATTTTTATTAGGGTTCCGTATTCAAAGAGTAAAACGGGACCCTATTACTAAGACTTCGCTGTCCGTCCGTCCGTCCGTCCGTCCGTCCGTCTGTCTGTCACCAGGCTGTATCTTAAGAACCGTGATAGCTAGAGAGTTGAAATTTTCACAGATTATGTATTTCTGTTGCCGCTATAACAACAAATACTAAAAACGAAATAAAATATTTTTTAAGGGGGGCTCCCATACAACAAACGTGATTTTTTGCCGTTTTTATAGATACGGAACCCTTCGTGCGCGAGTCTAACCCGCACTTGGCCGGTTTTTTTAATGTTTTTATCTCATACCTACAAGCTTAGAATAATAAAATAACGCATAGAAGGACAGTTTCATACGGCCGACGCGCCAAGCGTGAGGCATAAAATGGATTCATGTAGTTGTGATCAACTCGTATTCACACACGCCAATACGCACACAAACGCACCAGTTTTGTTCCACCGATCGGCGTACTGGGCCATTTATGGCCGAGTTTTAGTGGCCTCACCGTGCACCGTCGCGCGTGAACTGCGTTTCTATGCGTTATTATTCTAAGCCTACAAGTGGGTCCCAAATTAAAGTACGTGGCTGTACCAGCAGGTCGATCGTAACGCATTGTACGAACGTCGGGTATTAGGGTAGGTCTAAATGTCACTTTTTATATGGAAAATTGACAGTTATATTGTACCGACGCGCGTTCGGAACGTTACGCAATTACCCCTCTGCTGTCAGTGTCAACTAATATCAGTCGAGTCGGTACCGATTCTTTACCGCCCGCATACATTTAAATGAGGATTTCCTGATTGGTGCGGGATGCGCGGAAGCAAACAGGCTAAAGCCTGTGCAAGCTCTCGTCAGAGTACATAACGCATACCGACTGTGCCCAGCCAAGTCAGGACGTCGAACAAAGGGTAATATTTGTTTTTTTTTTTTTCATATTTTTTTTATTTATTATTACCATTAATATTAGCACTAACAGTTATTATACCTTACATGCTAATTGGTAAATTAATATTTATCATGCGAGTTTAGAGTGTATAATGTCAAAAGAATAATAATTATTGTTAAAAAGTAGTTTTTTTTTTTTGTGGAATCAGGTTGAGATTCTTACAACGAAATACAGAAGGTCAGGTCAATAAAACTTATAAAACTAAAATTATATAATATTAATAGGTCCAGGTTATTTTAATAATATAGATTATGTCGTTATGGAGCTAGGAGTGACAACTTTTTCTAAATATTGATAGGCAGCCACCAAAAATTTAGGTTTCGGGCTTAAAAATATGTCCAGTTGGCTGTTACTGTCCAGTATGTCATTCATATTCATTCATATTCATATTCATATATTTTATTGGTAAAAGTAACATTTTACAAGTCAATTTGTTAAAATTGTTAGCTACAATAATTATATAATATTTGTTATTTTCTTAGAATAAATTCTTCAATGCTATAGCATGCTTGGTCAACTAATAGAGATTTTATCTTATTAATAAATATTGCATCGCTTTCCGAGTTAACTATTTCAGTTGGGAGAGTGTTGTATATTTTCGCACCAATGACACCGAGTGACTTTCGTGTTTTTTCGAGTCGACGAATCGGGACGTTCAGGAGGTTTTGCCCGCGTGTGTTTCTGCCGTGACTTTGTCCACGGGTTGTGTATCGGTCCATATTAGATCTTACGTATTTGCAGGCCTCCAATATGAAGACGCACGGTAGTGTTAGTATTTTATGTTCTTTGAACAAGTCCTTAGCCGGGTGGTCATATGGTTTGCCCGACATAATACGCAAGGCTCGTTTTTGTATTTTGAAGGGCCTATCGCGGTCTGCTGCTGTTCCCCAAAAACCTATACCCTGAGTTAGGATGGAATGAAAATAGCCATAGTAAACTGCTTTTAAATTTTCGATTCTCAAGCTGGGGGCTAATCTTGATAGTGCGAAGCAAGCTGAGGACAGCTTGTCACATGTCGAGTCAATGTGGAGTGACCACGTCAGTGCCGAGTCTATAATAAAGCCCAAATACCTCACGTGGTCAACTTGTGGAAGGGTGATGTCGTCTATTCCTATGTTAAACTCATGGTAGGTGGTTTTTCTTAGTTGGAAGTGAATTATATTTGTCTTATCTATGTTTAAGACCATTGCGTTTTATATTTGCGTATTTAATAGCTTTAGTACTAGATGCAGCGGGGAAGAGGCTAGTGCGCGAGTCCTAGTTGGAGGGACAGGAATATTATATAGGGTACAAAAAAAAATCGTCGTAACAATCAAGGGCACCAATATGCATACACCACAAAGTCTCAAAAATATGTACACAGGCCTTATTTCTGCAACAATAAGGTTGTAGTGGTTACCTATTTATCTGAATCACTAAAAATTGTTTCCCAACTGTAACGTTTGCCAGAATTTTTATTTGTCCTAAAAGCCGTTTTTCTCTGAAGCCATGACATTTTCAGGATGAGTATTAAATCAAACCTAACCTAACGGGCTCTAGGCGACAATAGTAACAAAAAAAAACTATTGAGTTTTTGCCGAAATGAAAATTCGGACAAACAATACATTTGGAAAATGAAATTTAGTGATTGCGATAGGTTACGTTGTAGTAAAAAATAAAATAAAATAAAAATAAAATGCATTTATTTCGGACAACTTAAAAAGGATCCATAGGTTGTTAGTATGTACTAGAAGACTTATATAACTATGTTAGGCCTTAAACTTAAATGTAGGGAGGACCAGTGCCTCAGTAGGCTACCGTCCCATCTGTCGGCCACCACGTTCAGGAGACTGTGGCGGCTGGCGCGCACCCTGCGGAGCGTCGCGGCGCTGCGCTTGCGCAGTGTCGCGTGGAAACCGTCCACTTGAGCGTCCGCGAACATACCGGACGCACTACAGTGTCGCGGCAGCCGCAACAGTACCCTGAACGCATCATTGTATTGCACACGCATTGCATTGAGCGATCGCTGCGTGTATTTGCACCATAGGCTACAGGTGTACAGCGATGTGCAGTACGCCTTAAACAATGTTAACTTAACCCGCACTGCACACCGGCTAAACCTGCGCGCTATCATATTAGCCCTAATCGCCAATGCTCTGCGTTCTCGCTCGATGTCCACATCGTCTCGTTGGTCGTCAGTCAGCAAGTGTCCAAGATACTTAAAGGTATGCACCCTCTTCACCTGCTGTCCGTTTAAAAGTATGGGTGGGACATATGATGGACACTTGCCGCCCGCCTTAAACACCATGTACTCGCTTTTAAGTACATTATATTTAAGGTCGTGCTCCTTAGCGTACCTCTCACAGACATCAAGGAGCACTCTCAAACCACCGACCGAAGGGCTCAGCAGAACCATGTCATCTGCATAGCTTATGTTATTGAAACAAACTCTGTCCACATGGCAACCGACATGCGTTCTGCTGAGCTCACCGATCAGTGCATCTACATACAAGTTAAACAACTTTGGAGAGGTAAGTCCCCCCTGTCGCACACCACATTCCAGAGAATACTCGTCAGACAAAACGTTACCCCAGCGAACACTATTTCTCTGGCTCGAGTACCAACACCTAAACATACGAGTCAACTCTCTAGGGAACTTGACCTCGTCAAGCTTTTTCCACAGTAGGTCATAGTTAACGAGGTCAAAAGCCTTAGAGAGATCCAAGAAACACGCATATATAGGTGTTTTTCTGCGCGTGTAATACTCGACAGCTTGCTTTAGACAGATGATTGCACCCTCGGTCGACAGGCCGGCTCGAAAGCCGAACTGTGCGTCGTGTAATCGCAAGCAACTGTCCAATTGCACGTTAAGTATGCTGTCAAGTACTCTTGCCACAATCGTTGCCAGAGAGATAGGTCTATAATTTGTCTGGTCTGATATATCACCAGTTTTATTTTTGACGATGGGGACCACTACAGTTTTTGTCATATTCGTAGGTACATAAGAATGCGCGATGCACAGGTTAAATAACATGGTCAACAGTCGAGGTAGATGAGGACCAGCAAACTGCAGATTGCAACTGCAACTGGATGACGACTTTAAACTAAAATGTTCTTTGAACATGTTGGCAATCGTTTTAGCGTCAGAGATGCCGTTGACAGTGACAGAGAGACCAGGCTTTGTCTCCATTTTCTTAGTAAGTTTCCAAAAGTTCCGGAAATCATTTTTTCGATGGTGAGAGGCAAGTAAATCCAATTTGATTTGCTCCTGGTGCTGTTGTACCCACCTGAGTCTGGATTTAAATACTTTTCGACTAGAACACATCGCGTTAAATTCGGGACCCGCGGTCCGTTTACCGGTCAACACCCAGTTTTGAAAACAAAGCCTCGCCTCCCTGTGGGCCTCACTCACGTGTTTATTCCACCCTATAACTTTTCCTTTGCCCCCTCCGCTACAAGTCTCCTTACTAAATACAGATGCCTCACAAAGTGCAGTTATTATGTTTAGGTACAAGTTATCAAGAACCATGAGATGGTCTACATTTTTACAGCATTTGTCAGCGCAGGCTCGCAGCTCAACTGGAAAATCAATAGTCCTTAAAATTTCGTTACATTTATCAGTGTATTTTTCAATTTCGACGGATGATCTCTCACCCCAGGTTATCTGATTTTGGTACGATAGTAAGCTCTGACTACATAACTTTGGTTTAACCAAATTCATATTACATTTCAACACTAGGGGATAATGATCAGAACAATAAACGCCGTAGTCAACAAAAACATCAGCTAAAGTTTGCCACCCGGCGGCAGTGGTAACGCAATGGTCTAACCAACGTTTTGATCCGTGCGAATCACTTAGATACGTAAAGGTGTCAGAATCAACACCTAGTTTCACCATGTCCGCACAGATCCAGTTTTGCTCGGCACAAAAACTCATTAACTCGACACAAAATAACTCTCGCGGGTGAGCATTATAATCACCTAGTAGGTATGCTGATTCAACACTATTTTCTTTGACTACGGCGTTCATCTCACTAAAACATTGCATGTACTCAGGTAAGTTATCCACGCTATTATTTGGCATATAAACAGAAAAAACCAAAATTTGTTTATCACCGGACATAATTTTAATGGCGCATATTCGAGCGTTATCACATTGAATAACCGATACGCACGGAAACATTTTCTTGCGCCACAACAACGCTGTCCCGCCGTATGGCCGACCACGTAACATCCCCGCGGAAGTATCAACCGCCGAGGTTCCGGTACAGGCAAACTCATCACTAATACTGTTAAGAAACGACAGGTCGTGTGGCAGGAGCCACGTTTCCTGGAGCGCGATGTAGTACCTATACATATTTTTTCTACTCGTCGACTTTAATCTTTGAATTAAGATTTCGTACACGAAACTAAGATCACATACTTTTTAATCCTGGAGCTCTACCAGCTGGTGACGGAGCTCGTATGGTTCCATAAGATAACCGCCGGCAGTCATCTTATGAATCCAGGAGCTGTATAAGATAACTGTGAAGACATCAACGCGCAAATATACTGAGCTGCTGCGCTTCATTTCAGCAGGGCGATTTTCAATAAATACCAAGTTTGTTTAATAAATTATTATTTCTGTTGACTCGTAGAAAAAGTATTGTATACAATAGTTATATAATTAGCTTTTTAAGTCTCGTACCTTAATTAGGCCACTCAGCAAGCTTCGTGGCCTAAACGTGGTACTCGACTTAAAAAGCATCCATTATATAACGATTGCATAAACTACTATTATGAAACTTTGAGTGAATACATATTGGTGCCCTTGACTGTACTTATATCGGTAGCCCCCACCGCAGCCCCCTGTAACTTTTTTTCCCCCCTGTTTGGTCTCCATTTGGCCAGCTACAGATTTGTTTCGGTATGGCCTCTCTGGGGGCCTTAAGGGCCTCTCAGAGGGAGAAGAAAGAAGGAAAGGATCGCATACGAGTTGTTGCGCCATGTAAATGGCCTTTTACTCTAACAATTTATCGTGGTTGTGATTTGTCACCTAAAAAAAACTTTAGTTTGTTCTGGTAGACGCGAAATGTGCCCTTTACCCATATAAGCCCCGTGCACCGATACTGTAAAACGCTTGTTTTAGTATCACGGCACTTCGGCCGAGTACGGTAGAAACACATTTATATGCATTCGGTGACTGGTGCATTGTTCTTCGAAGTCGGGTGTGGCCAGGCAACGAGCGAGCTAAACTGAAATTCAATATTTAATGAATGAAGAGTCAGACACTTGAAATTGGCTGTCTTAGTAAACCAAAACCCAAGAAACCACATTTTTATAAACCATTTTTAGGGTTCCGTAGCCAAATGCCAAAAAACGGAACCCTTATAGATTCGTCATGTCTGTCTGTCTGTCCGTCCGTATGTCACAGCTACTTTTTTCCGAAACTATAAGAGCTAAATATACGTACTGTTGAAACTTGGTAAGTAGATATATTCTGTGAACCGCATTAAGATTTTCAAACAAAAATCTAAAAAAACATTAAGTTTTGGGGGTTCTCCATACTCAGAACTGAAACTCGAAAGAAAATTTTTCATCAAACCCAAACCCATCTATAGATAGGTCTTCAAAAATAATATTGAGGTTTCTAATATAATTTTTTTCTAAACTGAATAGTTTGCGCGAGACACTTCCAAAGTCGTAAAATGTGCCCCCCCCCCTGTAACTTCTAAAATAAGAGAACAATAAAACTAAAAAAAATATATGATGTACATTACCATGCAAACTTCCACCGAAAATTGGTTTGAACGAGATCTAGTGAGTAGTTTTTTTTTTAATACGTCATAAATCGTAAACCGCAATTTATTTTACGGAATCCTTCATGTGCGAGTCCGACTCGCACTTGACCGCTTTTTCTTTTTAAGTTTAGTTAATTTTATTGTCACCCAGTGACTCATCAGTCATCACTGGGTCTGGTTAATATTTGGTTTAAACTCATTTAAAACCAAATATTCTGCAAGAATGGTCGTCTTAACTAAAAAAAAAAAAAAATCTCAAACAACGAAAAAAAAATATTTCTCGAATATTAAAACGAATTCAGTAGTGTAGATAAGTCGGTACTTTGTTAAGAGTTACTTGCAAACTGTATGTACCTTGAATTTTTTATATTCTTAATTGAATGTGCTTCTGCTCAAAATACACCTTTAACTTAGGGTTGGCAACGCGCAAGTGAGTCCCCAGGGGTGCAAGACATCTGAGTACTTACCAAAATCTAAGTTCACCTAGGTCTAACTAATAGACTCGGGCAAGAATAGGTCTACGGTCTCCCCCGCCTGTCGTTAAAGGCGACTTAAGGGGGTCAACGGGGTCGCCAGTGGTTCATGCGGCGGGGGCCACAGCACTTGGCCATGTACCCCGCATCCGCAGGAAGATTTACCCTCAGTTTCCCTGCACGTCCCCCCGGGTGGTGCTAAAGAGTAATCAACTTCTGGCTGCTGCACTGCTTATTCAAACAGCCTCGCAGCAACATACAGTTCTAACCCACGATGGTCTTAATATAAGTTTGTAAAGAACTGTACCTATGCCATACGAATAAATAAATAAAAAAGGTACCCCAGAGAAGGCGGCGAAGATGCCCAGAACCAGCCCGCGGGGGCAAAGCGCGAGGAGGGCTCTAGTGCGTTCAACCTGATAACCTAGAGTCCTCCGAATTACTTAGCGCAGATTGCGGTTGACTTTTTAATGGGTAGAAATACCACATAACCCAGACCATGTACCAGGCTATGTTGGGAGTTAGGGACTTGCATATGCATCTATCTGCCAACACTGCGAATCCTCAAGTGAAATAAGGGTCGGCAACACGCTTATGATTCTTTTGGAGTCAAAAGTGTCCATAGGCTACGGTGCCTGCTTACCATCAGGCAGGCCCTCAGAGCATAGAATACTAGAGAGAGGACAAGCCGCCGGCGGCCGTGTCGCAGCTGTATGCTCAATGGGCATACACTGCCATACTGTGCACGCGTGCTGATCGCAGAGAATATTACGTTTTTTCCCAAAATGCCTGAATGCGCGTTTATAGTCAAATAAGCGTGTAGGTATACAAGTGTGTGTGTTTTAGATGTGTGCGTGCTTTGTCTTGTCAATTACTTGGGCGTTGTGTGGGTTAATGTACTTGCGACAGGCTCACTCTATACAAATCGGCCGCCATGTCCGATCTCCTTATATTCATACATCTGTGGGCAGGCCTTAACCTTGTTTGTCACCGTCATTGTATAGAAAAAAACCTCCCCCGAGAGCTAGGTATCTGGTTCGTAGGTGCCACGAAAAAAAAAATAGGTCACACTAATAGCCCAAGCCCTCCCAAATGGTTTCCAGCACAGATGTATGAATATAAGGAGATCGGACATGCCGGCCGATTTGTATAGAGTACGCCTGTCGCAAGTTCATTAACCCACACAACGCCCAAGTAATTGACAAGACAAAGCACGCATACATCTAAAACACACACACTTCTATACCTACACCCTTATTTGACAATAAACGCGCATCATATCAGGCATTTTGGGAAAAAACGTAATATTCTCTGCGATCAGCACGCGTGCACTGTATATGGCAGAGTATGCCCATTGAGCTAACAGCTGCGACACGGCCGCCGGCGGCTTGTCCTCTCTCTAGTATTCTATGCTCTGAGGTTTCAAGCCTCCTCAAACCAAACTCCTCGATCCGTGACTATGTGGGAATCATGTCCATATTCTAGGTTTCCCCACGCGTTCCCTATGGCCTCAGCAGCGTATCGCAAGCTCATTTTGCATAAGAATGGCTTCTAAAAATGGCGTGTGGTGCCTCTTGAATGACAATTGTTATTGTCCATGTGGGAACTTTAACCTCGGGGAAAACCGTTGAAAACTGTCCTAATTTGGGAACGGAGAAACTATTTTGTGTTTATTTTCTAAAATACATAAATACAGGATGATAATTAATATTAAATAAATTAAATTAAAACTACGTTAAATCTAAAAAGCGGCCAAGTGCGAGTCGGACTCGCACATGAAGGGTTCCGTGAAATAAATTGCGGTTTACGATTTATGACGTATTAAAAAAAAACTACTTACTAGATCTCGTTCAAACCAATTTTCGGTGGAAGTTTGCATGGTAATGTACATCATATATTTTTTTTAGTTTTATCATTCTCTTATTTTAGAAGTTACAGGGGGGGGACACACATTTTACCACTTTGGAAGTGTCTCTCGCGCAAACTATTCAGTTTAGAAAAAAATGATGTTAGACTTATCCATAGATAACCCCACACGTATGGGTTTGATGAAAAAATTTTTTTTGAGTTTCAGTTCTGAGTATGGGGACCCCCAAAACTTACTGTTTTTTTTCGATTTTTGTGTGAAAATCTTAATGCGGTTCACAAAATACATCTTCTTACCAAGTTTCGACATTATAGCTCTTATAGTTTCGGAAAAAAGTGGCTGTGACATACGGACGGATAGACAGACAGACAGACAGACAGACAGACAGACAGACATGACGAATCTATAAGTGTTCCGTTTTTTGTCATTTGGCTACGGAACCCTAAAAAGGCCCTCGAGGCATTGTACCGAGGATGCTGGCGGCATTTCCTCGTTGAATTGCAATGCTGATGCGTTGCGCAAGAAAGCCGTTTCGCCATTTCCGCAAATAACTGCTGGGACCTCACGGACCGAGGGTCTCGACGCCAAAGGGTACAATGTTGTAATATAACTAAATACATATTTGGTATGGGAATTGTTCACTATAGTACATTACTTACCTAGGGCGGTTAAACAAAGAATGTCTCAGATCGCAGGTATTTGACGCCCGAGCCGAAGGCAAGGGCGATAAATATGCGCTCTGAGGCTTTCTTTATTACCGCCCGTGGTAAGTACAAAATTTTACGTCTCTATCTGGCCAGGAAGTGGGGTTTTCCGCACGCATAGCGTGCGGTAATTCCTACTTTATAGCCAGGTATGACGTAAACAAATAAGTGTGAGGTTGCGAGGGGGTGAAAGTTCAATTCGCAATCTCGCTGATTTCATTCGCTAATCACGCCTCAAGGATTTTTTGTTATTTTAAAGATATTTTAATGCAAAAGATAAAAAAAAACCGGCCAAGTGCGACCGGACTCGCGCACGAAGGGTTCCGTACTATTATCTATAAAAACGGCAAAAAAATCACGTTTTTTGTATGGGAGCCCCCTTAAATCTTTATTTTATTCTGTGTTTTAGTATGTGTTGTTATAGCGGCAACAGAAATACGTCATCTGTGAAAATTTCAACTGTCTTACTATCACGGTTCACGGGTCCAGCCAGCTGCACGTCTAGCACAACTTGCTGCTAAGTCGTGTCGCGCGCGACTCAGCGACTCCTGTCTCACTCGTATGGTGCAAATTAGAAAGAGGCGGGTGGATTCTCTCGACTCGCGTCGCGCTTGTTGTGTCAGTTGTGCTAGCCCCGCTGGTCGATCACGTAACGCATTGTACGAACGTCGGGTAGGTCTAAATGTCACTTTTTATATGGAAAATTGACAGTTAAATTGTACCGACGCGCGTTCGAATCAGAACGTTACGTGATTACCCGTCTGGTGACAGACGGACAGACGGACGGACAGCGGAGTCTTAGTACCTTAATAGGGTCCCGTTTTACCCTTTGGGTGCGGAGCCCTAAAAATGGACGATGAAATCACGTGTTCGTGTTTCCCTACAGATTTTATACTAACAGAGTTTTTGAGGTTCTACGTACTTTCTGTTTGTCTATATGTTGTATTTCTCTTGTTACAGGTAAGCAGCTTACATTCGATATAATACCCCGGATATATAGGAAATAATCCAGTAGGTAAGTATGAATATCTAAGGAATACCTACTAATTAAGGTTTTATAGTTGAGATCATTTAATGTTGCCGATTTTTTATAAAGCCTCTGCTAGACGGTCGCCAACACGCCCCTCCGACCGAGCGACCTTGGTCGGCACCGACCGCTGTACTACGAACTTTTGCTGCAAACAACTGTCTACACCACAGACGTATAAATATAAGGAGATCGGACATGCCGGCAGATTAGTATTGAGTACGCCTGTTGCAAGTTCATTAACCCACACAAAGCACAAGTAATTGACAAGACAAAACACGCACACATCTAAAGCACACACTTGTATACCTACGCTCTTATTGGACAATACACGCGCATGACAGGCATTTTGGGAAGAAACGTAATATTCTCTGCGATCAGCACGCGTGCACACTCGGTAACAACGGACGGTGAACTAGCGGCAGAGTATGCCCATTGAGCTAACAACTGCGACGCGGCCGCCGGCGGCTTGTATGCTCGGAGGTCTACACGGTCGGTGCGGTCCAAGGTCGCTCAGTCTAGCAGACACTTAAACCTGTAGTTGGAATTCCAATGGTGGTTTTTTTGTGAAAAGGGTCCTTTACAAGTGGTCCCCTGGTCATCAGGTCAGGGTCTGATGATGGGATCCTAGAGAAATCGAGGGAACTCTTCAAATATGGCGAAGTACCGAATCGGCGTCGGTTAAAACTTTGTTTTCAGTAAATAATTTCAGAGTTAAGGATGACTCACGCTAGAACGGGCCGTGTCCGACCAGGGCCGTTTTATACGAAAAACGACGGCGTTTTTGCGCGGCCGAGCGGACACTGAGGCGCTTCCGAGCCTCGGCAGTGGCTCGGCCGGGCTTCGGTATGGCTCGGCCGCTCAAAAACGCCGTCTTTTTTCTTAGAAAACGGCCCGGGCCGGACACGGCCCGTTCTAGCGTGAGTCATCCTTTATACGTTCTGGCTTTACGAGCCTTTGCGTCTTGAAAACAAATACGTATAATATTTTTATCCATGAGCACTGTGTATTTTTAAATCCTTTTATGCTCCACAAGCTCTGAAAAAGCCATATTTAATTCGCATTCCCTCCCATTTTCAAACTTTTACAAATAATTCTATTCTGTCCCTAATTATGCGGTGGTGCTCTAAGCATATTCAAGTGGGTTTATGAATATGCATCACGTTTTTTAGGGTTCCCTGGGCAGGGGAATAGGAAAAACACCAGTTATTGTAGGGAATAGGGAACCAACGACCTGTTTACCCGAGTTGGAGTGACCCTCCCTGCGAAGCTAGAGGTTCTGGGTTCGAAGAAACACGGGGTATTTATTTGTGTGATGAGATGAGCACGAATATTTGATCTCATGGATGTTTTCTATGTATTTAAATATGTTTATCGTCGCCCTAGTACCCATAGTGCAAGCTTCGCTTCGACTAGGTCGATTTGTGTAAGATTGTCCGCAAATACTTCTAGTAAATAAATGTAGGTAATCAATGTTCCGAAGGCGTAGAACTCGATCGTTTGTCTTTATACAAGCTTCCTTCCCCATTTTACCCCCTCAAGGGATTTCCGGGTTATCTATGCCCTTCCCCGGGATTCAGACTGTATCCATACCAATTTTCCTGTAAATCGGCTCAGCGGTTTAAGCGTGAAAGTTAACAAATAGACGGACAGAGTTACTTTCGTATTTGTATTATATAGTTACGGTACTCAACCAAATGGAGTAATAAATCATTCCGCTGGCCCTCACGCACTCATGAGTAACTCTAGAGCGAGCGAGAGGTCCGTCCGACGCAATGATTTAAGATTCCATCGGCACGTTGGTTCGAGCCTACTATATTTAATTTGTTCCAGTTTAGATGACGATAAGTACCTAATGGGAGATTTTACAACTTCTTTTGTTGCTAAATATGAAAAGAAAAGATAACAAGGACACTTCATAAAACTGACCGAACGTGAACTAAGTAGCTATAGTACCTAGAGTAGTTTTACGAGTAAGTACTTTTCTCAAACATGCAATAAAATGTCATTACGAGCGTTATAACAGGCTTCAAAGTATCACGTTTTGGGCGAACTCGAGAATTGAAGGTCTAGGCCGGGAAGTATTTTTTTAATTTTCATTCCACTATTTGTGGCACAGCATCACGGCGTTCATCCATGAAAATTCGTTTGATTTCATGTAGTTTTATTTATTTATTTAATTGCTTCATGCCTGGCTGTGAAAAGGGCTTACCTACTCACCCGGCAAGCCCTTCTTTCCCGGCGTCTGCAGTAATGTACTGTTTCGTCATCTAAACTGGTAATCTATACCTACTGTAGGTATATGGTAATGTCGTGGGTGGCTGGTATCCACCGGCTTGCTGATTTGAATACTATTGAGCACCTTACACCACGAAGTCGGAACACGTACAGAATTGACCAATAGAATTAGTTGAAATCCGCATTTCGTCTCCGCCGCTTTGATTATGATCAATGGATTAATTTGATTGGTCAATTCTGCATAGACTACGCTCCGTACCGTCTGTGGAAACGCACCCGAAATGTGCTACTGAAACACTTGAGTATTCACTTGTTATTTATTTATTTAATAATTTACATGGGCTTACAGACGTTACAGTATAACCAAAGCACCTACAATGTTAGGAATTAAAAATAAATGTTGATGTACATTATACAAACAAATAAAACAAAAGTAGCACTAATCACTAACTAAATATAGTACACAAATCACTTATTTCAGTAAGCAGGCTCTGCTCTGCTAACTGTCTGCAAACACATCGGCATCCTCCCTCAGCACCAGCTCATTGAGCAGTACCGACCTATCTGTTTTGTGGCGTCACTCGCTAATACTGCTGTGGGACGAATAGACGAACGCCTTCCAATGCCACTGGACTGTCGACTTGCCCCCTAAGGGCCTGCCCACATGTGTGCGTTGCGGCGCCACACCGCAGACATGTGGGCCAGGCTTTAAGTAGAAGACTACAGTGGAATGCGAGATGAAATTTGCGTCTGAAATGGAGTCTCCAGTCCGACCATACCGGCTACAAAAAGTATATAAAAGAGACGATATAATGCATGTAATGAGTATTCTAGCAAATCATGCATTGCAGGTAAAAGCTCACAAAATAATGATTAGCGTTTAGTGGAGCGGTTGTTGCCACGAATAAATGTTTTCGTTCTTTCTTTCTTTTTGTGAGCATTCTAGCGTAATGTCAGTAAGTTTGGCAGGCAGAGGCCGTATGCTTATTTATTTCCCACCATCGTTATAAAAATGTATATAATATAACTTCAACTATTACCCCAAATGTTACAAAATAGATAATAGATATAGTTATCGTGACCGTTTCATTTCCACCTGTCCAGAAACAGGAAATGGTCTCTTTAAACCAAAACGTCCTAACTACGTACAAAAAGGCTTTTACGTGAAATGAAATACTTGACATTATTTGTGTTTGCCGAATTGCATCAAATAGTTTATTCAAAAATCAACCCTAACGTCCAACGTGCAAGATTTCAATTCGAATGGCGGTTTTATAAAATGTATGCCACATTAAATAATCTCAATACGAGTGAAGCGTTTGTTGCGTCATTTTGGAATAAAAAAAAATACAAAAGTGTAATTGAATGAAACACTGAAACTAAAGGTGCTATCTCAATACGATTATGCGGTTGTTACGTCGATTTGGAATTAAAAATACAACAAGGGGACCCAGTGATGGACAGATAACGGTAACCGGTTTATAATTAGGGGAAAAAAGTGTTTTCGGACGTCCCGCCGTTATTTTAGATTAAAGTTAAGTTATATTTAACTTGATGTGCTGGTTATGGGCGGTTTATGAGTTTTATGAGGTTCTACGTTGTGACAGGTCCTAATTAAATTCTAAGTTTAAAATAAGTAAGGTTCAAAAATAACTAGGGCCAGGTGGGGTAAATATAAGACACGGGTAAAAATATGACTAAGTTTTTAACACTCTAAACTTACCTATTGCTTCATTCCTATTCCATTTAAAAGGAAGTCTGCACACAATGCTTATTTTTAAATTGAATAGGAATGAAGTAGGTAGAATGAGTTCTTAAGTGTTAAAATTTATTCATATTCATATAATTTATTGCATAACATAGTAGTAGTTTAGTCTTATTTTTCCCGTGTTTTATATTTACCCCACCTGACCTTACCTATTTATTTGGGTGTTGCAATTGACAATTTGACGATATTAATAAATAAATAAATATTTGCGGACAATCTTACACAAATCAACCTAGTCTCAAACTAAGCAAAGCTTGTACTATGGGTACTAGACGACGATATACATACTTATATAGAGAAATAAATACTTAAATACATAGAAAACATCCATGACTCAGGAACAAATATTCGTGCTCATCACACAAATAAATGCCCTTACCGGGATTCGAACCCAGGACCTCTTGCTTCGTAGGCAAGGTCACTACCAACTAGGCGGTCGTCTATTGTAGAATGTTTTTTCGCTATTCTACTTTCTTTATCTGCTTGGCCAGTTATTTACTACATATAGGTAATCTACATATAGGTTCGTGGAATCTCAGTTTAAGAATTTATTTCTCTAAAAGAGTACAATTAAATTGCACTAGAGAAATATTTTATTATCCTATCGTAGAAAAAACAATTCTCTACTTATAGCCTCTCGGGAATGTTATACCTACCAATTTTAAATACAAACTGAACGTTATTTAATGATTTTGATAAATATAGAAAAATAAAGAAAAAATGTTTATTCATGACATACTTAGCAAACTGAAAAATACGAGAAAAAATAAAATAAATCGTATCGTATTAAAAACAGCACTAAAGAGCGTGGCAGTGGCCGCCCACATTGCACGTCGAACCGATGGCCGGTGGGGCGGAAAGGTTCTCGAGTACTGCACGTACCGGCACGCGCACAAGGTGGACTGATGACCGTAAAGGTCGCGGGGGTCCGCTGGATGCGGGTGGCGCTGGCTGGTCATTGTGGCACCCCTTTGAGGCCTAATGTCCAGCAGTGGACGTCTTTCGGCTGATATTATGATGATGCTGACTGTACAGTTGTACAACTTTCCATCTTTTGTCACACACCGAAATACACCTATCATCTATCTATTGTACTTGCGCGCTGTAAATACGCGCTGTATAGATGCCTATCTAAAGAACATCAGTCAATCCGAGTTAGCTAATCTATAGTAAGTCGTTACATAACACACACATAGCGCTACACGGCGGGTTCCCACACTATTGTGTTATTGTTTCCAAGTGAAACTGAACGGGGGCAAGGCGAGAGTTTTTACTCGATACATACACTATACAAACTTGAAAACGTTGGGAATAGGTAACTATTGTAGAAATTACATCCTTACAAATGATGGGTATGTGTTTATTTTGCGAGATGTAAGGTCGAAACGCACAGACAGCGGTGGCGGCGCGGTGCGGTGCGGTGCGGAGGCTGTACCGGTTGTAATGTTCGAGCTAATATGAAAAGGTCCGCACAGAATACCGCGCCGCGCCGCGCCGCGTCCCGCCGCGGTATTAGAAAAAGAAAAGAAAGAAAGAAACATTTATTCGAGACAAACATCACACAGCGTTTGTCACGAAACAGTTCTATCTCAGCATAATGCTGGCATTGCTGCCAGCGCTGGTCTTCCGATAGAACCGTCGAGTGCGGACCCTTTCATATTAGCTCGAACATTACAACCGGGTACCACCGGTTTCTTTCTTTCTTTCTAAACTTGATCGAGTGTTGTCAGCTGTTGTCGTGGAATAGGCGCTGACTCACCATAGAGCCTGGATTTGAGTAGTATTCGCGTGTCGCGTTTCGGTTTTTGGAAGTTTTAAGGCCGAAACGCACTGAAAGCGGTGGCGGTGCGGTGCGTCCCGCCGCGGCATTCGGTGCGGACCTTATCATATTAGCTCGAACATTACAACCGGTACCGCCTCCGCCACGCACCGCGCCGCACCGCCACCGCTTTCAGTGCGTTTCGGCCTTATAGGTCGAAATCGAAACGCACAGACAGCGGTGGCGGCGCGGTGCGGTGCGGTTTTTGGAAGTTTTAAGGCCGAAACGCACTGAAAGCGGTGGCGGTGCGGTGCGTCCTGCCGCGGCATTCGGTGCGGACCTTATCATATTAGCTCGAACATTACAACCGGTACCGCCTCCGCACCGCACCGCACCGCGCCGCCACCGCTGTCTGTGCGTTTCGATTTCGACCTATAAGGCCGAAACGCACTGAAAGCGGTGGCGGTGCGGCGCGGTGCGTGGCGGAGGCGGTACCGGTTGTAATGTTCGAGCTAATATGATAAGGTCCGCACCGAATGCCGCGGCGGGACGCACCGCACCGCCACCGCTTTCAGTGCGTTTCGGCCTTAAAACTTCCAAAAACCGAAACGCGACACGCGAATACTACTCAAATCCAGGCTCTATGGTGAGTCAGCGCCTATTCCACGACAACAGCTGACAACACTCGATCAAGTTTAGAAAGAATGAAACATTTATTCGAGACAAACAACACACAGCGTTTGTCACGAAGCGGTTCTGTCTCAGCATAATGCTGGCATTGCTGCCAGCGCTGGTCTTCCGATAGACTACTTACTAGTTTTACTTTTCTATATTTATAAAAATGTGTTTATATGTGTTTCTAAATGTTTGTACCACTATACTTGTTTGTTGTGGCTGAATAAAGTTATTGTCTATCTATCTATCTACCTTTTTTTTTTGTCTATAGGATATTAAGTTCCATGTTTTCGGTTTCGTGTTAAGAGCGCGAACCGGTCACCCTAATTACGTGTTTGTATTAATACCGGAAATGTAATAGGAATGAGTTATTAAATGAACGGAACTGGTTACGATTTTGATCAAATTTCCGGATTAAACATAATTTATAACAGCGGTTCCCGAACTGTACAGGGCCGGAGAACAATACGTAGTACATTTAATATTGTTACTCAATGTGGCTTAATTGCGTGGTTCCTTGAAGTTTTAGATTTGGGCACAGGGCGACCACGACGACTTTGTTAAAATAATGTGTAAGTTTCCTGAAAGTTTAGATCAATCAAAGGTCGCCAGAGCTCCCTAGGATGCGCTGTGTTGGGACTCCCAACTTGAGTTGGGAGTGAGGGACCTGCATGTCGGGAGTGAGGGACCTGCATGTCTCTATCTGCCAACACAGCGAATTCTCAAGTGAATAAAGGGTCGGCAACGCGCTTGTGATTTTGCTGGAGTCACAAGTGTCCATAGGCTACGGTACCAGCTTAACATCAGGCAGGCCGTAAGCTTGTTTGCCACCGTCGTTGTACAAAAAAAAAGCAATATAAAATACATATAGTAATTTTAAGTAGACGAGAAGTGCAGAGTAGGCGTTATGCCTGTTTTCTAAAACTACAAGTTATATACATTTATAATAAATACTGGAGACAGAAAATATTTTATGACATTTATGAAGTCTACCGCCACTTTGTACTCGTAATAAGTTTTGTAACTACGAAAAGCTTTTCACTAGTTATAAGTAGTTGGAACTGTATAATCGACCTTTGTCCTATGATGCACTTTCATAAAATACCTAAGGTACCCAATATAGATCAAATTTTGACTAACGGGTCGTCAACGCTCGTGTGATTCTTACAGGGATCGGATACCGGTATTTTCACCATACAAAAATACCGTTATTAATACGTTTCATTTCGTTCTTTGCTTTATGATGTTTGATCGGGCAATCTAATAATACGAAAATGTTACCTTAATACATGATAGAGTCCTAAACGAAGAGCCTAAAATAATTCAAAATATTAGACATCTTCGGGGATTTTTGAAAAAACCGGTTCCGACCCCAGAGGGGTACCTAATCACGCGTAACGTTCCGAACGCGCGTCGGTACAATTTAACTGTCAATTTTCCACATAAAAAGTGACATTTAGACCTACCCGACGTCCGTACAATGCGTTACGTGATCGACCTGCTGGTCATTCTTATGGAGTCGCTAGCGATATGCTACGGCAATTGGCAGCGGCCGTACGCCTTTTTTCCACCGGTGAAGTGTAAAATGCAATCTAAAGTTTTGTAGGCCGACCCTGTTTAATCATTGGTTTTATACCTATCATTAACATCTACTATACCTTCATAACTTTCTAAAGAAAGCAAATTAACACGGAATTGGGGTTCGGGGGTCAAGGGATTTAATAACACATTTTGGGGCCGCAGTTTAAACTTTGAACATCGCTGGCACTAAACGGAGTGTTTTCAGACGGGCTTTATTTCTGCTCGTCTAAATTCAACCTTATGGTTGTTCGTTAATAAGGTTCAAAATGGGATTAGTTATCATTGATGTATTACGTGTTCTAAATAAACGGATGCATAATATTCTCATGAGTATGTATTATTTTGTAGCTACGAGTATTACCAAATTTAATTCTTCTCAAGTTTTTCGGGAGTTGGTAGAAAAAAAAGGTTGAAAGAGCAAGCGAAAAAACCGGCCAAGTGCGAGTTGGACTCGCGCACGAAGGGTTCCTTACCATTATCTATAAAAAAACTATTTCATTCTGTGTTTTTAGTATTTGTTTTTATAGCGGCAACAGAAATACATCATCTGTGAAAATTTCAGCTGGAACTATCACGGTATCAGTGAGATACAGCCTGGTGACAGACAGACAGACAGCGAAGTCTTAGTAATAGGGTCCCGTTTTACTCTTTGAGTACGCAACCCTAAAAAACAAGTTCTCCGTTTCCGTTTGGACCAAAACTGTTTCGTATGTCCGGATGTCTAGCCGCCCGCTGTTCTCCTGTACAGCTCGCATTTCACGTGAAATTGTATGAGCAGGTTCGTTAATTAAGTTTTTTTTTTTTTTGGTAGAGTCACTTTTCCAAAAATCAAAAAAAAAGTTAGAAAATCAGACTCGAGGGTTCTACAGCGCACAGCCACTAGTATTATTACTATAAATAAATAAATATTTGGGGACAATTATACACAAATCGACCTAGTCCCAAACTAAGCAAAGCTTGTACTATGGGTACTAGACGAAGATAAACATACTTATATATAGATAAATGAACACTTAAATACATAGAAAACATCCATGACTCAGGAACAAATATTCGTGCTCATCGCACGAATAAATGCCCTTACCGGGATTCGAACCCAGGACCTCCTGCTTCGTAGGCAGCGTCACTACCAACTAGGCTAAAGCGGTCGTCATAAGTATGGATTAGGGTGATTATACGAGCGTTCCAATCGCCGTCAGTCCGCTGCTCGCATTATTGTCAATGTACCGGCAAACTGGCATGGCATCTTCAGGTTTTTTAAACAAGTCCAGGACTACTACCAAATTATTGGGAAAGGGAATTAAAATCTGCAAGAACTTTGACAATAATGCGAGCAGCGGACTGACGGTGGTTGGAACGCTCGTAGAATCACCCATTAAGTAACTGGTTAATTACGCCCCGGCGATAACTACGTACAAAAAAACGTGTCAGTATAAATCTGTAGTTTCCTATTTAATTAACAGTTTTATATAATCCCGAATACTGCACCTTCCATTCATATTTATTAAAACAAGTTTAACGCCGCACCTAATTTAAAATTGCGGGCGTAAAAAGCTATATTCCTGAAAGGGAATGTTCCTGGCATTACGTGTAATCCCCGGCAGGGCCACTAATGAACCCGCCATCTTGGGAAACTGACAGCTGTCAGTTTAGTGGGAAAATACTGGACGTAGTTACATGTAGATTTTCCATACATTATGTATGGAAAATCATGCGTTCTTTTTGGGACAACCTATATAATATCCGTAGAACTAAATAGATACTACCTAACTAATTACTACTGAACCGTTTAAGATGAAAATTGGCACAAAAATAGTTTATGACTTGGACTAAGATATAAAGATACTTTTTATCCTAAAAATAATTTCTGAAAGGGATGGAAATATGGCTGGATATGCAGCGAGCGTAGTTAATAGGGCGCTGCCTCAATTCCGAAACATTATTTTTGATGCATTGAAATTCTACATGGGCCTTGGTTAAAGGGATTTCATACGCCAATGACCTTCGATCTGAATCCCTTAGTTTCTAATGTTTTTGTAGCTTATCATATTAACAACAACAGCTTTAAGCTATATAGTATCCCATATTTAGTTAAAACATCACTGTCTTCGAGATATTTGGCATCAAAGTTGAACAATTTTAGACCAAAAAACAGGTTTTCTGGCCATAACTTTTGTGTAAATTAGTTAAATATCAAAAAACAAAAAACCCTACACACATTTATAGCGACATCAGAGACGAACCTAAATATGTAGATTTCGTATATGTTAGTTAGATCTTTCACAGCAATCTTATAACAAAAAAGGTGTTTTATTAGTTACTAGACAATTTTTAAAAAAATCATAAAAAAATAACTATTTTATTTTTCAAAATATGGTAGACCACAATGGAGATTAAAGATTGAAGAATCGATAGCCGTTTGCCTTATAATTCTATCTGTAATGTAAAAGTATTTTTATCGATTCAAAACTAGTCAAAAATCGATGAAAATCTCGGGTAGCCCCTTAATAGTGTTAATACCCTCTATTGCGAAAGCTCGCGTTCTCTTTTCCTTCTTTTTCTCTTTTTTTCGCTCTTGGCAGTGCGTTCGAAACTGAAATGGGATTGGTATTAAATACAAAACTGACGTGCAACACGCAGGTGGCAAATGTCCATAAACCAAGCCCAATATGTCTGATATAATATTTAAAAGTAATCATTAAAATTGACCCAAATTCCCGCCATTTAACGATTCCCAGCGCACTTTATGAATTGTAAAAATGCAAATGCCCGTAAAGGCCTCGCCACACCAGAAGCTGGTTGCAGCGCGGTTTGCGGTTGACGCTCCATTTGAACGAATATTTATGTGCATGGGAGAGAAGCATGATTTTGGAACATGTTTTAAAGTGGAAAATTATTTATCAATTTTTTTTTCGGACACACAGAGTTCCATAGAGTGTAAGTAAACATGACAAATATCTTAATCTAGTGTTAGTGTTATTGAAATTAAACATCGAAGACAACGAAAAATGACGACCAGTGGTTCACCCTGCATCCCTTTGTCTGCTCAGATGGCTTTACCAATTTAACTAAACAATTGAACTAAGAATAGTTGGTTTGGTGGTTAGCTGTATGGGCCTTCTCACTCAGGTGGTCCCATAGTCATCAGGTCATCTGCACTGAAAAAAATCTTAGGTTGGATTTACCAGATTCCGTGTAAATGTTACCAAAGTTAGCGGTTGATTTCGGTCCTATCACGAATTTTGGTTGATTTTATCAAACTAAATAAGTTGGTGTTGTACCAAATTTATTTGGTAGATTACACCTATATTTTGTAGTAAATAGTAAAATTGTTTACCAAAGTACTTTAGTAACATTTCTCATCAAAGTACTTTAGTATATTTTTTACCAAAGTACTTTAGTAACGTTTCTCACCAAAGAACTTTAGTACATTTTTAAACAAAGTACTTTAGTAACCTTTTTATCAAAGTAGTTAAGTATAATTTTTTTCAATGTAGTTTGGTGTAATCTACCAAACGGATATTTTTCATTTTACCAAACATACTCGTCTTTTTTTACCAAATACCTTTGGCATGTTCTACTGTTACTATTTTTTGGTACAAATTACCGAAGTTAGTCAGTAGAAAATGCAAAAGTAATTTGGTAAAATCTACTACACAATTTGGTAGATATAGCACTTTCTATTGGTACAATGTATTAAATCATTTTGATTGAAAGAGCTGAACTTAACTTGTAAGTATAATGTAATTTATTTGGTGAACTCTAACAAACAAAGTTAAGTAGTATTTACTAATCACGTTCGGTGTATTTTGTCAGCTTTAGTTTGGTAATATTTACCAGATTTATATTTTAGTTACTACTAAAGGTGTTTGATATATCTACCAGATATGTAACGCAGTTTTCATCAAAGTTAGTCTAGTATCATCTATCAGATTGAATCGTGCTTTATATCAAAGATAATATTGTATTATCTACTATAAGTGGATCGCAGATTTTATCAAATATAATTAAGTATTATCGATCATGTGCTTCGTATTTTTTCCTAAAATTGGTTTGGTAATATCTAACAGATTTGTACTGTGGTTTTTACCAAATGTTTACTAGTAATATCTACCAAGATTTTATCAGTGCTTGTTCTGCTAATTGTACCGGTCTTAGTTTAGTAAAACGTACCAAATAAGTAGTGTACAGTTTAATGGTGTTAGTTTGGTTAATTTATCAAACTAACATTCGTAAAATGTACACATCTTTTTAGGTAGATATCACCAAACACATTTTTGATTTCCAGAGTATAAATAGGGTGTGGTATCATTGAAAATTAGAAACTTGCAATATTGCTGACATGGTATGAGAGTAAAATTATAGCAGTTTAGATTTTCAAACTACGTAGTTTTCTATGTAGATTGAAGATTATTCGTAGCCCCACCCTAAAAATATTGTAGATGAAAAAAGCTAAAGACAAACACTTCAAAAATATGCAGGCTTATTGGTAACCAACTTATTTCTTTTTAGGGAGATATAGTAAAGCTCATTTGCAATTAAAAAGGCCATGAAGGCTATCCGAAAATCAGCAGTTCCTAGAGAGTGAACATTTACAAATTGCCTTTTTTAAATAGATATCACTGTTAAAAGGAATAACGTCGATTTACCAGTAACCTTATTTAATATTATAAGGGCTATATAAATACGGTGGTTTAAAGAAAAATAGTCCGAATTTTGGTACATGTAATAAAATTTATTTTGCGAATCGATACAATAAACTGTAGATTACTTATTTTAAAATTATGTCAGTGACTCAGTAGGGTACAAAACCTTTCTTATAATAAAAGTCAAAAGGCTGCCAGGTTGCGGCCCACATTCTTTCTCTGCGGCTGACCGTACGTGAATCAAAATCCTTGGCTGTACATATCTTAATTTTAAGTTTACGAGATAGATACCCTGTTCACGGTATACGTAGTAAGTGTGAATCTTATAGGCTGAGTTACAAGTCATGATAAAATTTGCTGAGTAGTCTTATAGACTGGGCTCTCAGTGGAGTATCGTTTGCAAAAATAGCGCACCGTATTCTGACGTCTTTGTGTAGATTCCAGAATCAACAGAATTCGCTGCTCCAATATTATAAGGTTCCATGTTGCAATTTTATCAACTTGAAATTTGAAGTTTATAAAATTGAGGCAGCGAGATGTTGCCAACCATATTCTGCATCAAGGCAGTGAAAAGTTTTGAAGCATACGTCCAGCGCTTTCAGGAATGAGTCGATATTATAAAGGATGTCGTCATAAGCAACATAAAAGTCCTTTAGGGCATCGATGGTCGGTCCGACAGCAATGATGATGGGTTGGCACCGCAGTCGCTTAGCCATTTGGGCTTTTATCCAATAGTCCAGCTGGGTGAGGACTTCGCTTTCGTTCTGGAAATTAAAATATATTGTTTACTTTTAACCGTATCCATACTAATCCTACTAATATTATAAATGCGAAAGTTTGGATGTATGGATGAATGTACGTTTCAATTAATCTCAAAAACTACTGGACGAATTTTTAAGTACCTTACGAGTATATATCAGAATATGACAGGCTATCATTTATTTCAAATTTCGTACCTTTTAGTATAAAAAATGCGAAAGTGTGTCTGTCTGTATATCTGTATGTCTGTAACCTCTTCACGCTTAACCCGCTGAGCTGAAGGAAATGAAATTTAGTAGGTATCGAGATAATTGGAGTCCCAAGGAAGGAGATAGAAAGAAAGAAAGAAACATTTATTCGAGACAAACAACACACAGCGTTTGTCACAAAACGGTTCTATCTCAGCATAATGCTTCCGATAGAACTGATAGCTCCATACAATTTTTTACCGCCTACTTCACCGACTTAAACTATTCGATGTCCTTCCCCGGGACTCAAACTATCTTGATACCAAATTTCATCTAAATCGGTTCAGCGGTTTAAGCGTTAAGAGGCAACAAACAGACTGACACACTTTCGCATTTAAATGTAGTATGGATAATAAATGTAAAACAGACAGGAATACTTACATGAATAATGTTTTGGAGTTTGTTCAACCCCCGCTTGAATAATAGTATTTCCTTTAAACTGGGAATCAGCTCCTTCTGTTCATTTCTTGAATGGAGTCGAGCAAATTTAACGAAGTCTGATTTTCTAAAAAATAAGACATATATGTCATTCATCAGTCTTTAAACTCATTATTTTATGTTCAGTTAGTTACATACAGACAAAATACAAACGCAACAATGGCCAACCAAACCGATTTGGTAAATTTTACTGAAATTCGTTTTGTAAATTAATCAAAGTAATTAGGTAGGTAATACGTAACCAATATTTCTAGGTCAATATCTAAGCCTGAGTTAAGCTTCCTATTCATATTAAACTATAATCACAAAATTATTATATTTAATCATTAATAATAAGGAGGTATGGGTGGAGAATCCATATACGGTGTCAACTATAGGTTACCCTGTGTTTCAGACAAAAAAGAACTAACAATGGAATAAGTACGTTATTCACATACAATATCATTCTTATTCACAATTAATTAGTAAGGTATCAGTGTTGCCAATTTAGCACTTTTAGTGTAATATCGTTCTAATGCTTACCTTCAAAACTTGTTATGGTAGATTGAGATAATCCCCATTCCTTCAAATATTCAGTCACCCCCACACTTAAGTCATCGTCGAGATCACTACCCATAGTTGGTTACACTTTGCAAACTAAATCCACTACGCACCAGCCGAAATGAAATGGCGCACCAAGAAAATTTCATTAAAACGCAAACAAAACAAAGTGACTATATACAATGAACTACCTCAACGCAATGAAGCCTGCCGCGCCGCGCGCGCATCGCAAGAAGCTGTATCCGGGGGAAGGGGCGCACCTCCGCAGGGCAGTCGGGGAGGGGAATAGTCACATCTCACTCTTATGTTTATAAATTGAGTAGGATGGAACTATGCATGCAGCGGTATTGTTTTGTAAAATGTACCAGACTTTTACCTAGTTAAAATTACCAAACTCTTTGGTAATTTTAACAAGGTATAGGTCTGGTAGTGACTGCAGCGCTTTCTCAAAAGGTACGAGTAGATAGTTACCTATGTACCTACTAAACGCCAAATGTTTCGTGTTAATGTTGTTGGAAAAAATAGACTAGGTAAGTACTTAAATACTATTTTGTGTGGCGTGAAAGGTTGCAAAATAACAAAGCAATAGAATCTCATTCCTACGACCAACAAGTAAAGACAAAACGATTTATTACTTGATTATATACTTATAACTAGCGACCCGCCGCCCCGGCTTCGCACGGATTTATACGTGTAATACATGCATGAATTATACATATAAACCT
Organism: Epinotia brunnichana; assembly: GCA_963854355.1. Lineage (NCBI taxonomy): Eukaryota > Metazoa > Arthropoda > Insecta > Lepidoptera > Tortricidae > Epinotia > Epinotia brunnichana. Next base: position 1,678,573 of record OY977963.1, on the reverse strand, counting down.
TGCTCTTGAATCACTCTATCTATTGAAAAAAACGTAAGCGACTTTGTTGTATACTATGTAATGATTAGGTATTTAGGTAATTTACCAATTGTATATTTTAAGACGTCAATTAATCAATGATAAAGTTAAAGGTACATCCAGCAGCAAAAGTAGCTACGCGGGTCAAAGTGCTCAAAATGACCTACACATGGCTCTAATGTCAAGAGGATACGGACTTTCTAGATAATTTCGAGCGTGTTATTTTGTGTTGCTACTTCTGCTGCTGACTGTACCTACATGGGTACACCATGTAGTATCTACTTACTAGTTTTGTCAGCGGCTTGGCCCGCGTGACAAACGTAAGTATTTTGCTTATTTATGAAGACGTCCAAACAAACACCAAGGAAGGACCAACCAATTAACACACTTTCACATTCACACGATAAGGAAGTATATTCCTTACTCGTATTAAGGAAAAGCCACGAAAACTTAAACGTCGTTAAAGCCTAATTACTACATAGATAATCATTAAGTAAGTACCTACGCAACTTTACTTTTTTTGTCTGGGAATAAGTATGGCAATCTGTGGTATGGCTCTGCAAATTATTAATTTGGGTAAAGTCTAGCTAGGTAGGTACCTACATACAACGTGAAAAGCGGCCTAGATTATTATTTAATTTTATTTAATACACAGAGTATATAAACATAATAACTAACATGGTCTCGCAAAACTGTCGGAATAGTTTGTCTGTGTGATTATAAACATCATAATAAGTACAGAGTTAATAATTAATTAATTACTAATTTGTAAATAGGTTTAGGTTAAATACATGTTACATACAATTGCATACCTATGCCTTATGGGTTATGATACTTAAGTAATGTCGTTTTAATAATGATTGAAGCAAAACTAAGTCGTACGTAATTCTAATAATTGTGCTAACTACATTAACTATTATATGGTTTTACGTATTTACACAATATACCTAATAGGTACCTACTTATCTCATTTAGCGTAGTGTAGTCTGAGGAGCTACCGCGAAACCAAAACAAACTAAGTTCGTTTATCTCTCTCTTTGTTGCTCTAACTAGCAAGTGCATTAGTTATTATTATTATTTATTCAGAAAACCAACAGCGATACAAAGTACGTAACTTATACTATAATACACAGTAGTATGGCCAATTACAGGTTTACCTAGATAATTTGATATGTAAACAATTGAACGGACTATCACAACATTTGTGAAAGAGAGATGATTTTTTTTAAATTAAGTTTGAGTAATTGTTTTTTTTGTTTTGAAGATGAAAGCATAACCAAGCATGTCAATCTATATAGGTTACCGCAAATGAGAATATATTGCTATAGTTTATCCTAATGACAATACTATTGTATAAATCCCATATTTAGAGTGAATCAAATAGATTTAGTAACTTAAGTATAATACTACAACATTTTTAAACATGATTAGAGGTGAGTTACCTATTTCTAATACTATTTATGCTGCTTATTCTTAACACTATTAATTACTTGCATTTTAAAAGATGCCTTTGAATATCTAAAGATATCAACGCTACTGAAATCCGCATTATATTTGTGTTAAGTATATTGTTCCGTGATATTTATTTTGTAAAACCTTGTTAAACTGGAATAATAAACCTTGTAACAATGTCACTAGAACTTAAACTGAAACATATACCTACAACCATGGGCTTTGCCTTCTTCGTACTCATCGCGGTAATTAAAAATGATACTTTTCTTAATAAGTAACTATGTCGCCTGAAAGTACGGGGTAGTTGGCGGGGTTGGTTGTTTATGAAGTTGGCGCAATGAATAATACAAGTTTGTGATCTCGAGCGTCGAACGTCACTTTACCAAAAATCGAAAATACCGCGTAATCCCTAAATTACTCGTTTTTAGGGTTCCGTACTCAAAGAGTAAAACGGGGCCCTATTACTAAGACTCCGCTGTCTGTCTGTCTTTAATATTAATATTATTACTAATAATTGTTTTCGCTATAACAACAAATACTAAAAACAGAAAAAAATAAATATGTTTACAGATAATGGTACGGAACCCTTCGTGCGCGAGTCCGACTTGCACTTGGCCAGTTTTTTGATAGAACCTAACCAAATTGTAGAGACGTGTTTGGTAAAATGTTCATTTTTTTTCGTTTATTTACACCAGGAACTCTGGGTAGGGACTATATTTTGACCTCAACCTTTTCAGTTTAGTAAGTTCAACCACAGGGCCATGTTATATTAATCATATGTTTATCATAAAATCAACCGAACCAAATTCTTGACATTTGTTTGGTAAAAATGTACAATATCCTTTGTTAATTTACACCATGAACTCTGGTAGGGACTATATTTTGACCTTAACCATTTTAGTTTTGTAATTTCAACCGCGAGGTCTTGTTATAGTTATCATATTTTAATTATAAAATAAACCAAATCAAATTGTAGAGATTTGTTTGGTAAAATGTACAATATTCTTTGTTAATTAACAGCATGAACTCTGGTAGGAACTATATTTCGAGGGTTGACCTTTTTAGTTTTGTAAGTTTAATTTTAGTTTTGTAAGTTCAACTGCGAAATCTTGTTATATTTATCATATTTACAATATAAAATTAACCAAACCGAATTGTAGAGGTTTGTTTGGTAAAATGTACAATATTCTTGTTAATTAACAGCTTGAACTCTGGTAGGGACTATATTTTGAGGTCAACCTATTTAGTTTTGTAAGTTTAACCGCGAGGTCTTGTTATAGTTAACATACTTTTATGATAAAATCAACCAAACCAAATTGTAGAGATTTGTTTAGTAAAACTTACAATATTCTTTATTAATATACTCCATGAACTCTGGTAGGGACTATATTTTGGCCTCAACCTTTTTTAGTTTTGTAAGTTCAACCGCGATGTCTTGTTATATTTATTATATTTTATTTATAAAATCTACCAAACCGACTTGTAGAGATTTGTTTGGTAATACTTACAATATTCTTTATTAATATACACCATGAACTCTGGTACGGACTATATTTTGGCCTCTACCTTTTTTAGTTTTGTAGGTTCAACCGCGATGTCTTGTTACATTTATCATATTTTTATTTATAAAATCTACCAAACCGATTTGTAGGGATTTGTTTGGTAAAATGTACAATATTCTTTGTTAATTAACACAATGAACTCTGGTAGTGACTATATTTTGACCTCAACCTTTTTTAGTTTTGTAAGTTCAACCGCGACGTCTTGTTATATTTATCATATTTGATTTATAAAATCTACCAAACCGATTTGTAGCGATTTGTTTAGTAAAATGTACAATATTCTTTGTTAATATACACCATGAACTCTGGTAAGGACTATATTTTGACGTCAACCTTTTTAGTTTTGTAAGTTCAACCGCGAGGCCTTGTTATATTTATTATATTTTTATGATATAATCAACCAAACCAAATTGTTGAGATTTGTTTTGTAAAATGTAAAATACTCTTTGTTGATTTACACCAGAAGTCTGGTAGCGACTTTAACCTTTTTAGTTTTGTAAGTCCAATAGCGAGGTTTTGTTATATTTATCTTAGTTTCCATGTAATTCAGCCAACCTTAGCTAATTTGGTAAATCCAACAAACTATTTTTTTCAGTGTGATGATGGGATCCTGGAGAAATCGAGGGAACTCTTCAAATTTTATAGGCAATAGGAATTGTGGAAATGTTCATTGTGTTGGTTTGGTGGAGTACTGAATTGAAGTTGGTTAAAATAAAACTTCGTTTTACAGTAAATTATTAAGGTTTTGTATGGTCAAATTGACACTGTAGTGTCAAGGTTATTGGTGCAGTGCGATTGGTGAAACAGGCTACAGTTACATCATGAGTTTTTATCAATTTTACCTTTTTAGGGTTCCCTACCTCAGAAGGGAAAAAACGGAACCTTTATTTATAGGATCACCTTGATGTCCGTCTGTCTGTCAGTCAAGACCCCTTCATCTCGGGAACGCGTAAAGGTATCGAGTTGAAATTAAAACCATATACCCGGGTATACAGTCCCTTGAAGCTGTGAAAAACTCATAATAATAATAAGAATAAGAATTATTTATTGCATAACTGTGTATGGTATGGATAACATGTATACAAATAGTTTCAACAGGTGCCCTTACGGGCGTGCAATATTTAGGTACATTTATAGCATATAACTAACATTAAAAATACATTCATTACAACACTAAATCCTAAAATCTTTCACGATTGTTTACTGACCCAAAAAACTCATTGAGGCTATAAAATGATTTATTTATAAGCCAGTTTTTTAAATTTACTTTGAACGTCCTACCTTCCATAGCTTTTATATCAGATGGCAGATGGTTAAATACACGAATTGCAGTTACAAAAGTGCTCTTCTCGAAAATAGAGGAGCTGATTTTCGGTACCCTAGTATCATATTTATATTGCTTTCTTGTATTACATTTAGTACCAGACCAAGTTGGGAAATAGTCGGGTTGGCTTTTTACAAGCAAACTTATTTGTAGAATGAAAATGCCTGTTAATGTTAGGAAACGCTTTTCTTTGAAGACTTTACGAAGAGAATCTCTGATGTTCATGCGGAAAATGGTTTTTAGGCATCTTTTCTGGAGTAAAAATGTTTTATGCACATCCACTGAGTTACCCCAGAAAATTGTACCATAGGTCAGCAAAGAATATACATTTCCATAGTACGCACTGATGACTACATTTTCGGAACAAGTTTCAGAGAGAATGGATAAAGCGTAGCAATTTCTGGAAATCTTTTTGTTTATTTGATCAACATGTGTTTTCCAATTAAGATGTGTATCTACATGTACTCCTAGGAATTTAACACTATCTGCTACCTCTATGGTTGTACCAGCTTCCGATACATTTAAGGAAAGAGGAGCGGTTTTGTAATTTCTAAATTGAATGAGCTGGGTTTTGCTTAGATTAAGTTTAAGGTTTAAAGCAGTGAGCCAATCTATAATTTTGCTCAAAACAATTTTGATATCCCTTTCGAGGTTTACAACTGAGCGGTCACATGAAAAAAATATTGTTGCATCATCTGCGAAAAGTACACTTTGTTCATTTACAATAGTAGGAAGCTCATTTAAATATATCAAAAAAAGAAGTGGCCCTAGCACACTTCCTTGGGGTACTCCATAAACTGCTTCCCCATAACATGACAACACCGGTTCAATAGTTTTACTTTGTCTGTTATAATATTCTATTTCTACAGCCTGTTGTCTTCCACACAAGTAGCTTTTGAATAAATTCAGGGCATTTCCCCTTATCCCGATATGCTCTAATTGTTGCAACATCACCTCATGCACAACGCAATCGAAGGCTTTAGACATATCGAGCATTAGGGCAACGCAGGTTTTGCCAGTATTTAAACTCTCCCATATATGCTTAAAAATTGAAAAAATGGCTAAAGTGGTGGACTTTCCTTTCTGAAAGCCATACTGAGCTTTGCTTAAGATGTCATTTTTTATTAAAAACCCTGATAACCTGTCATACATAACTTTTTCTAATATTTTACTAAAGGCTGGTAATAATGCTATTGGTCTAAAGTTGCCAAGATAATTTTTTGGACCAGTTTTATGCAAGGGCCTTATTATAGCTTTTTTTAAGTCGTCTGGAAAACAACCAGATTCTAGTGAAAGATTTACTATGTACACGAGAGGATCAACGATATGGTTAACACAAGTTTTGATAATTTGGATTGGGATGTCGTCATATCCCGAGCTCTTTTTATTTTTAATATTGCTTACAATTTTTTTGATTTCGTAGTTGTCTACAGGTTTTAAGAAAATACTATTACAAACCGGTTTGGATATAGATTTGTACTGATTACCCTTTTTGTGATTCTTTACTAAATTCAAAAAGTAATTATTAAATAACTGTACTATTTCGGAAGGGTTATTATAGGTATTCCCATTCTCAATTATGGAGTCTATGGAATTGGGAATAGTATTGCATAAGCTAGTGTTCTGTTTGATTAATCCCCAGGTAGCTTTGGGTTTATTAATACTGTTCTTTATATATTTATTGTTTGACAAAACTTTTGATATTCGTATTACTTTTTTTAAAATAGTACAATATTTTTTATAATTCTTGCAATGTTTTTTACACATTTTTCTCTTTTGTGATGATAAGTGCATTTGTCGTTTACTCTTACAGGATTTAATTATGCCTCTAGATTTCCAATTCGGCTTTTTCCGAAATGTAACTTTGATTCGTTCTAGTGGCACACAAAGGTAGAAAATCGTACTGAAAATATCTATGAAAACTTTGTAAGCATCATTCGCATTTTTTTCCAAAAAAACATCAGCAAAGCTTACTTTTCCTAGATACTTCATGAACACGTCTAAATAGTAGTCTATTTTGCGTTTCATTACATACCAAAATCTCTCATTAAAGCTTAGACTAGTAGGTATTTCTATCATTTGTGCTGTGTGGTCAGATATACCCAAGTTCATTACTGTAGAAGTGAAATGTCGTAAATTTGTTAATATGTTATCTATACAGGTTTTCGATTCAGGAGTTATTCTTGTTGGTTCTAATATAGTATAAGAAATATTGAATTTAGCTAACGAGGATATAAATGTTTTTTTTTGCATTATCTGTGCCGAGCATATTAATGTTAAAGTCACCTGTAATAATTAATTTCTTTTTTAGAGCACGTGATTTGAGTGTTAATTTTTCCAGCAACGATTCAAAATGTTTAATAAAGATAGCCATGTCACCTGTTGGAGTTCGATATATGCACACAACAATGAAATTTAGTTCCGGAATGGAAATTCCACAGACCTCAAAATGTAATTCAATCGACATGTCTGAAATCCACTGCAAAGTAACACAGTTTAATGTGTTTTTAATATAGATACCTACGCCTCCTCTTGATTTATTGGATCTACAGAAATATGCAGCCAGTTTATAGTTTTCTATTTGCAAAACCGAAGTTACATTTGCTTTTAAAAATGTCTCAGAGAAACAAAGAACATCAATATTAGTTGAGTTTGATAATATTTCGACTTGGCTTACTTTTGATTTTAGACCTTGCACGTTTTGGTGAAGAACTTTAAAAACTGACACCTTTTTATTTGCACTAGTTATATAATCTTGCTGTTCACTTGTGGGAGGTGTGGGCTCGAAAAAACATGGCATTATCTCCTTTATTTTTTACAACAGGAAAGTAATGCAATAAAGTTCCTTTTTTAGAAACGTGTACCTCCGTGCTATGCTGTGAGGTAGGCATATTTATATTTTTCGACAGCTTGTCGTTCATACGCGCAAAATAGAAAGGTATAGTGCCTTTCTTTTCCAGGGAGGGTTTCTTTTTGTGGTTTAAATCGATGCTCAGTATTATTTTTTTCAATTCCCTAGGGTTTAGATATGTTTTTTCGTAGTCCGTACAATCTATGGTATAATTAATTACCTTACACATCATAAATATATCTTTTTGAAAACAGTCCACAAAGTGGCAATTGTTATATTGATTACATAACTTATTAATTTCTAGGTTTAGTTGATTAGTATTTACATATAAGTTTTTTTTTACACTTAGTATTAGAATCATATTGTCTTTAAACTGCTCAACCAAGATCCGTAGATGTGATAGAGTAAAGTTAATGTTGTGGTCATTTTCGCCTAAGCATATAATCAATTTGTCTTCCCGTTTCAAGATGGCGCTCTGGCAATTCTTCATTAATTCAGCACTACATGCTTGAGGTTTCGTAAAAGCGTGAGTGCCGTAATTTACGTAATTTCGTTTATCTCTTGAACTCGCCAAAGCTGAAGCGAGATCTACGCATTGTTGAGTGCCGTAAATTGCTATTTTTGGTCTGGAATCGTGCCTAATGAATGTCCTTAAGGTTTCTTGTTCCGTTTTCAATTTTTTAGTGACTGGAGAAGAAGAAGAAGAAATATTTGACCTCGCTGTGGCCAAGGTATCTGATGTATTGTCAGGAGTATAGAGTTTTTGTGTTAAAGTTTCTACTTTTATTGAAAGGCCTGAAATTTCATGTCCAAAGTCTTTGATAAGTTTCTCTAAGTCTATGATTTTTGTTTGTGTTGTTAATATATGTTTGCTGATGACAACTGGGCCTTTATCAGCTTGAAAATTGACGGTTGGCGAGGACGGTGTTGTTGAAATTCCAGGTAATAAGGAGTGCCGCTGTTTTTTTCTCTCATTACTATTGTGGTTTTTCGATTCAAAAGAGGACGAAAAACATAGAGATTGAAGTACTTTACTTTCCCTCGTTAACTTATCTATTGTTTTACGTAATTCATTATTTTCTAATATTTTACTGTCTAATTCATCTCGGGTACTATTAAGAGTGATCTCAAGCTCAGTAATCTTTTCGTGCAATTCGTCCAAAGGCAGGAGTGTATTCGTCCTCGATAGTGAGCCGTCCAGACTCCTAGATAGTTGGTTAGAGGTACCGGTGGGGGATATGAAATCGCCAGACAAATCGCTCTCAGTGAGTACTTGGGAGTCCGATGCCACGGAATCGCATGATGCATTTTCTGGAGCGCAGTGTAAACTTTCTTCGCCCAGTGGCTTATTTTCGTTCGATTCTGGAGAACTTTCTATGGTGGTTCTGTGGGTAGCTGGCAAGTCTAAATTTAAAGGGCAATTCATGGAAGTAGTTGAGGGTGACGTCACCGAGGCTTCAAGGTTGTCTTTTATCTTTTGAATATTCTTGTTGGGCCTAGCTCTTAATGTGACGCCTGAAAGATACTTTGAGTCCTTAACCTTATCATTCTTTTTTGCTACACATGATTTGCATTTCCATATTTTCCTTGATTCACGCTGCATTAAGTTAAATAATTTTTTTGAGAAGCCAGCGCAGTCAAACTCGTATCTGTTTTTGCATTCTGAGCATAAAAGCGTACTATCGATTTCAACCCTGGACTTGCATCTATGGCACTGTACAAGTGCTGCCATCTTATTTTCGCTGCTTGTACCTTTTTGTGCCATGCTTGATTTATATCGCCGATCTTCTATATAGTTCGTCCTGGCCCCGTAGCATGGATGGCCTTATCACGTGATAAGTGATAGGATAGAGCTGCCGTCCCTGGCTGACACCGTTCGATAGAATGAGACGACGCGCTTATCCTATCACTTATCGCGTGATAACGCCATCCATGCTACGGGGCCTGGAGTCGCTAGATCTCACTGTGTCCGTTCATCGAGCGTTGACATAGATGGCGCTTAAATAAATGTGCGCAGTCGTTGGTTTGCTGTTTATTATGGCAACAACAACTAAATGTCAGAGATAACAGAATACTGTATGATTGGCCAGCTGATCTTTGTTTACTTTTTAAGTCGCCCAATGAGCTTGAACATGCCAATTTTATATATTTTAACGGTGTACTAATTTGCAAGACTTGTATTATTGAGTGATAATATTGTTATTTTCGCATATCTATAACCTTGGATATATCCCAGGAGCTGACACAGTATATTTCACTCAGGTTTTCGTTTAAAATTGTCGTTTTTAAAGTCAATAGGTGCTCACTTTGTTTTAACTATTTTAACACTATTGTTTCAAGTTCTATCCGTCAGATAACACTGTACGCGAACACTTGTCACTAAACAGCCGTAAGCAAAGCACTATTAGCATTTAATACACTCATATGATATTATTTCCGATTTAATTATGCCACATAGAGTAATACCACGGCCGGGGTTGCCATGCCTTTTTTTTTCCTCAAACTTCTAAGATAAGGTAATAAGATTTATGCCGCAGAAAACGTATATTTTGAGAATCACAAGGGAATTAAAATTTATAGGGTACTTTTCGTTGACCTAGAACTATGAAATTTGGCAAATAATATCCTCTTATACTACAAGTACCCAAGAACCCTCGGTGGGCGAGTCCGACTCGCACTTGTCCGGTTTTTTTATTTATTTATTATCATAAAAGGGGGTATAATTTTACAAATAACGTGGGATCTGAGTCTCTTCACTAACTAAATTCACATAATATGACTATTACTATAGGTACTTAATTACTTATATGCTATCTGCTACTATGCTATCTATAAAATAATTAAATAACTTTCTTTTAACTGTGGCTCTATTCAATTGGCCTCCAGTCTGATATAGGGTGGGTTGGCAACTTACAATTACAGACCGATCGACGTTAAATATGGCGTAGGCAGCTGTCATTCCATACAAACTTGTCAAACTTTCCATACATTCAGATTTTCACGAACACCGCTAACGATAACAGAAAGATTGTTGCAGCCCACCCTTAGTGTGTCAAGTCCTTACGGTAGTCCCGGGTTTATGGATTGTAAAAATGCAAATGGCCGATAAAAGTTATGTTTTTACGTCCAAGCAATTTGTCGTGCTCATTGTCTAATATGAAACGTGCTCCGCATTACAAATGTTGCTTTTGCTTCTACTTTTCGTATGGTTTGACACAGACTTTGAATTAACTAAGTACTTTAAACTTAATTAGGGCCTATCTATTGTAAAAAATAGGCAGAGTGCGACTTGGACTTTGGACTCCAACAAGCTCTCGAGTTGAAGTCCAAATTCCAACATGAACTCTGGAAACGTTAAAAAAACCAGTCAAGTGCGAGTCAGACTCGCGCACCGAGAGTTCCGGGCCACCCCGTACAATAGAAACCAGTCCACTATAAACTGACACTTTGTTTTTAAACTTGGAGTCAGTAATATGTGTGTATTTAGTAAGCTACTACATTATTGTCTTGTGTAAGTAAGGCATACATTCATCATCATCATTATCATATCAGCCGAAAGACGTCCACTGCTGGACACAGGCCTCCCCCAGAGTTCCAAAGTGACCGGTCCTGCGCCACCCGCATCCAGCGGACTCCCGCGACCTTTACCAGGTCATCAGTCCATACAGGCATACAGTAAAACTGTAAAAAGAAATCTTCAACGATGGTAGGTCAACATGACATGAATCGATAGGTTTTTAAAAATAAATATAAGTTTTCTCGGCGAATTATATCTGGAAATAAACACTCCTAACGTGAGTATCCTATGAAGATAATCTTAGCTTATGTCTTCCTCTGTTTATAAATTTTCACTTAATACACTCTTGTTACCTAGCGCTATTTTTTTTTTTTTTTGAAGCCTATATAGTGTCCCAATGCTGGGCAAAGGCCTCCCCTCCTGACTTCCACTCGTCCCGATTCCGAGAAATCTCCGGCCAATCGCTGCGAAACACGTCCAGGTCGTCCCGCCATCTCCTTCTCGGCCTGCCACGCCGTCGCCTCCCACCATGCGGCACCCACTCCGTAGCTAATTTAGCCCACCTCTGCGGGTGCATGCGGCAAACGTGGCCCGCCCATTCCCATTTCAGCTTGGCTGTCTTGGCGCCAACGTCAGCAATGCAAGTTTTTGAGCGTAGCGTAGAGTTTCGGACCCGATCGATCCGTTTGACTCCCAGCATGCTACGCTCCATATCTCGTTGGCAAACCTTCAATCTGGTCGCTAATTACGGTAGATTAATTAATAACTAATCTAGTAATCTGTGGATAATGTTGTTGGTTTAACACCCGTGAATTGTTTGTTTTTTGTATATTTTATGCTCGAAATCATGTGTGTCAAATGTTTTATTACACAAATAAATTGAAAAAAAAGACAGGTCTATTTTACGGAATTGTTGCCCATCACGCTCTTCCCCGGTTTTTGTTTAAATTGACCATTTTCCATCCAAATTATTTCTTATCTAATGAAGTACTAATACTTGAGGTATTAATCCATGAGGCGTGATTTAATTTAGTATTTAACTGGCCCTTAGGGCAGGGCAGGTCACCGACTGCTAGGTTCCCACGACTATAATTGTCTATGCCGTAATTTCGTGACGTCATTAAAGTTAATGAGCTCTGTGGTTTGCAATCTTGTTTATGGCTGATTCCTCTTTTAAATAAACTGTCTTGGCGTAATTGAACGAGCGAGCGAAGCGAATTATGCTAAACGGAAAATAGAGATATTGAACTTTGAAAAGAAAATGTCGGGGGGTTTTTCAACTTTTTATAAGTTGTAGTTTTTGACAAACTTATTCACGACTCCACCGGCGTAATTATAAAGCAATAGTTACCGTAGCTCAGTGGTCAATATTTGAAGAGTAATTTAAAAACTATAGCAATGGCGAGCGGAAGTCCTCCCTGGGCAACAGGCGTGTCGCCGGCACCGTTACCGCAATTACAGTGGTCGTTGCGTGAATCAGAACAAAATGGATGATTTACGACAATATTCGGGTAATATCACAGATGTATGAATATAAGGAGATCGGACATGCCGGCCGATTTGTATAGAGTACGCCTGTCGCAAGTTCATTAACCCACACAACGCCCAAATAATTGACAAGATTTGCTTTGGCACGCACACATCTAAAACACACACACTTGTATACCTACACGCTTATTTGACAATAATCGCGCATCATATCAGGCATTTTGGGAAAAAACGTAATATTCTCTGCTCGCAGCACGCGTGCACAGTATGGCAGAGTATGCCCATTGAGCTAACAGCTGCGACGCGGCCGCCGGCGGCTTGTCCTCTTTCTAGTATTCTATGCTCTGAGGGTAATATCCATACTCCTTCTTTCCTTCGAGTCTCCTTGTCAATTTGCGCCAGAGTGGTCGATTCTGGGTTGTTTGTCTATCAATGTCCAGGTTCTTTAAATCTTTTCCAATATTCGACCACCACGTGGATTTTGGTCTGCCTCTTCCTCTCCGGTGTTCGGGAAGACTCAGTGCAGTATTAACGATATGGTCTTTTCCTCTTTTTTGAGTGTGACCGAACCATCTCAGACGAGTTTCGAGAAGTTTTTACCTGTTTTGAGCCACTTTAAAACTTTCACGAACGTACTCGTTCCTTATCCGACCTAGTCTTGTGACGCCTCCAGTGTAAAATTTGAAGAGTTCCCTCGATTTCTCCAGGATCCCATCATCAGAACTAGATTTTGGTGACAACGGGACCAATCTGGAAGTATATGCTTTCAAACAAAGAAATAATTTTTCAAATCGGTTCATAAATAACGGAGTTAACTAACAAACACACAAAAACAAACATTCGAATTGAGAACCTCCTCCTTTTCTGGCTCGGGAGTAATTAGGATTTCCTTAAAATGTGAGGTTATCCGAACGGCGCAAAAGTAGCGTTACCAAAAAGTTTGCTCTAAGTAATGTTTTTTTACAACAACATGGAAGGATACTTCTCTACTGCCATACAAAAAACTCACGCCAACTTCGCCAGGACACGTCCGCCAAAAGTCGGCAAGTTTTAATGAAAACCGCCATCTTGCGGCTGCCATTTCCTGTTTCAGTTTCCGATTAAAGCACAAAGCTTAGTTTGGATGATGTCGGAAGGCAACAAGCTTGGTACTTTTTAACCAACATTGAACAACAAACTCGGCAGCTTCACTGTTCCTTCTGAACGCAGCGTACACTGGAACTCTATCAGCGACATCGATACGAATACATATAAGTACGTCCCAGTGTGTAAGTGCCACACAATAAAAATAAAAAAATCTATAAAAAAAAAAAATTTTTGGTACAAGCTTTTATTGCCGACTGTACTTTTCTGTATACCATCATCACCTACTAATTGAGACGATTCTAACGAGCCCAAACTCGACGGGGTTACGCCGGTTAAATACTGAATTCCTATGGCCACCTTCTGTCTCCATCATCCAGCTCGATGGTACCATAATATTGAATTGTCATCCAAACTATACCTTTACCCAAAATTTCAGCTCAATCGAATAACGGCAAGTGACTGAAAAATGGATTGCAAATTTTGACGGACAACTTACATACTTTAATAGGGTAGACTGGGTACGGTTGAAACACAGGTCGGTTGAAACAACGCAAATATCTCACAAACCGTTGGCGGGACGGTGAGGGGTCCAAGGGGGGAAAGAAGCGGACGATCGGTTTGTACACGAAAAACATTGTGACGTTCGTAGCGCGCGCGTAATTTGTTTGTAGAAGACCCTATTGTGTTTTGATTCCGAAAAGTAAGTATTTTCACTCGTAGAGTATTTCAATTATTCTGGTTTCTATTTAAGTGAGAGTATTGAGTGTGTGTTTATGTTTGAAGTGAAGCTTGTGGATCATCTCAGCGTATCTAGTTTTACTGTATCATTATTCTCATTATTACTACAACGGCTTTTTTCCGAAAGTAGGAGGTGGGGACGGTTGAAACGGGACGGTTGCAACAGAGTAATTTGCTTGTATTTTTTTGACATTGACTAATGAAAGTCAAAGTAAGTTTTGTTTTAGTTATTTTCATGTATTTATAATTAGTCTTGTTACGTTTAAAATGCAAGCAGTTTATTTTTGTATTGATAGTTCGCAAATTACTGATAATATATGTAGAGTTTAACTTGTAAGCGCAAAAACGCTAGCTGATTAAAAACAGTTCCTAAATTATACGTAATCTCGTAAAAGTAACGAATAAAACACATAAAAGTATTATATTTTGTCACTGTTTCAACTACCCCGGGATGGGGACAGTTGAAACAAATATTTTTTTTTTCAATTTGATCTACTACTAATACTAAAACACGTGGACCCAAAATTCTATAGCCGTTTAGTAGATAAAAACACGCTCTTTTATTTGATATATTTTCTTCATCTCACAGATTATAAAAAGCAAAACTACGGACGATATATGAAATATTGTTTCAATCGTACCCAGTCTACCCTACTTACTAGTACATACTTATATATTTACATACATACGAACGGGCCCCGTAGCATGGCCTTATCACGCGATAAGTGATAGAGCGAGACGACGCTCTTATCCTGTCACTTATCCATGCTACGGGGCCAGGTCAAGTTAATATAAAGCATGTTATAAAAACCGACATTGAATAGGGGGTTCTCGTTGGACTGGGAATGGAGGCAGAACCAGGGGCTAGATGGTCGGACGATTAGATCTGGGGGCGTGCTACAGCAATACGTGCTGAAGATAGGCTTAAAAAAAATGTAGTCTAGATGCAGATCATGCAGACGCAGGTTCAGGATTTCTCGAGGGCTACCGGCAGACCGGCACATTCGTATTCAGGGTCGAAATGCAAACACAGTTGCCGAAAAGTGATATGATCAATTAGGTCGGGCGGAGGAGACAGCAATGCACATTCTCTGCTCCTGCACAAAAGAAGTACCTACCTAGGGCGGCACATCGTGCACACAGAAGAGGTACAACATATTACCGGCCCAAACAATCTGGAATTTCCAGGAGGCAACGGGCCTTAACGGTGAACTCTAAACGGGCTGCCACAATAGATCACTTGCTGGTCGAAGCGGCATATAAAATAATAATAAAATAGGTCGGGCGCACATGTGATCTCATTTGGGGAAACTCAACGGATGCCAATCGAGTCTTCTTAATGCAAAAACGTGCATTACGAACGCTTGCCGGTGTGAAACCTCGACATTCATGCAGGGAACTCTTCGTAACGCACAAAATTATGACGCACTACTCCACATACTTGTTTGAAATTCTGATGTTTGTGAAACGTAACTTACCCATGTTTAGTCGCGTCGAGGTACCAGCGGGGCTAGCACAACTGACACAACAAGCGCGACGCGAGTCGAGAGAATCCACCCGCCTCTTTCTAATTTGCACAATACGAGTGAGACACGAGTCGCTGAGTCGCGCGCGACACGACTTATTAGCAAGTTGTGCTAGACGTACTGGTATGACTATTCGTTCAACAGGGCGACTAAGGACAGTCCCACGTCGCATGGCACTAGCAGAAAAAAACCCGCGCGTCATAGGTCCAACTTATTATGAACGTTTACCCGCCGAAGTACGAATGGAAACATCAGTAACAATATTCAAGCGTCGATTAAGAAACTTTCTATTGGAAAATCCATTGTATTCTATAAGTGAATTTTTTGACATAACCGCATAATTCTGATTTATTGTTTTTGTTATTATTAAATTGTGGTTATATGTAATGACGATCCTTCTAGGTGAACTCTGATATCTATGACATTATAAATTTAAATTATTTGAGTGGACATAGTTATATTTAAATTGTTATTATTCTTAAATTTTTATTTTATTGAATGTTCTTGACGATCACAATAGGGATTCTTGTAAATTGAGATGTAATTTATAATGTAATCTTTTATTGTGAATAAATGAATCTGAATCTGAATCTGAATCTGATACACCAGGCGTGCATAGGCTACGGCTACCGCTTACCATAAGGCTGCACGATAAGATAAGATAGAAAACATTTATTCAAGTAGGACTTTACAATCCCTTTCCCATCGTCAAATATTACATTGCACAATATAATACTCGTATTTATTCGTTGTAGGTAGGTATATGGTTACACATACACATTTGCCTAATTAATATGTCACGCGCCGAGTATAATTTTGTTCCATTCGGCGTCGAAACCCTAGGTCCGTGGGGCCCTGGGGACCGATTTTTGACTTTCGAGCGCTCGAAAATTAAATTAAACTAAATACGATTTTAGTGTCAAAATTGGAGGCACTAACTTTCTACCGATAGAATTGAATACGAGTGGTCAATACCACTCGCTTTTAAATTTTCTATCACTATTTTCAAAAGAGCATTTCGTAATATTTGTCAGTTTTCGAGTGAAAGATTCGAGCGCTTGAAAGTCAAAAATCGGTCCCCTGGCGCTCTGAGCCTCTTTAAGGATATATTTATAATGTCTAATTATTATAGGTACCTACATATTGACGATCTCTTAATGAATCCATCTTATTTTTGATGTAAAATAATATGTTATTTTCTATAAGAAATAAATGAATCTATCTATCTATGTCGAAGAGGCTCAGAGACGCCACGGGAGACCAAAGAGCTGGCAGTTTCCTCGCTCAACGCATCGGCCTGGCGATCCGATGGTCTTCGGTACCATGCCGCAGGGGCCATTTTTAGATACATGTTAGTTTTATTTAGATGTATTTAAGTTTTAGTATAGTTTAATTATAGTGGTGTATTTATTAAATGAAATAAAATTTTATGGGTTAATACCTAAATAAATATATCACCTAATTCTAAGTAATTCAATGCAATTCAATGCACGTGTGCTTATTTCCTTCCGACGTAGTATATGTATATAATAACGACAACTTAGAGGAGTGGAAAAACCTCCGACATTTTCATTTCAAAGTTCAATATCTGAAAAACGGCTGAAAACGATTTTGTTGAAACGTAGCTAAGAACCATCTCGATCACGTCAGCTCTCGGATAAAAAAACCGCATTCAAATCTGAAGCTACGATGCCACAGACATGCAGACACGTCAAACTGGTGAACGTACCTTTGAATACCTGGTGCCCAAAGTATATAACGCTTTGCCGTGTAAATTATTTGCCGAGGATATGAGACCTAATACTTTTGAGAAATGTGTTAAAAAATGCCTTTTAGAAAACTACACACAAGAGCAATGAAACCGGGTCTTTTTGTATGGACTTTGAATACAAACTGTACCTGTACCTGACTGTTTACATGGATTTAAGTATATAATTGTAAACAGTAGAATTAGATATTTAATGTGAAAGTAGATGCCTAGCACTAATTAAATAATACAGCAGTAATTAGTAGTAAGTAGCGACACAAATATGTACCAAGAGCAACACGAACTGCCAACAAACTGTCATGCAGTTTGGCAGTGCATTTATTATGTAAAATTAATATATAAAATAAAAGCGGCCAAGTGCGAGTCGGACTCGCACATGAAGAGTTCCGTGAAATAAATTGCGGTTTACGATTTATGACGTATTAAAAAAATAACTACTTACTAGATCTCGTTCAAACCAATTTTCGGTGGAAGTTTGCATGGTAATGTACATCATATATTTTTTTTAGTTTTATCATTCTCTTATTTTAGAAGTTACAGGGGGGGGACACACATTTTACCACTTTGGAAGTGTCTCTTGCGCAAACTATTCAGTTTAGAAAAAAATGATATTAGAAACCTCAATATCATTTTTGAAGACCTATCCATAGATATTTGATGAAAAAAATTTTTTGAGTTTCAGTTCTTAGTATGGGGGACCCCTAAATATTAATGTTTTTTTTAAATTTTTGTGTGAAAATCTTAATGCGGTTTACAGAATACATCTACTTACCAAGTTTAAACAGTATAGCTCTTATAGTTTCGGAAAAAAGTGGCTGTGACATACGGACGGACAGACAGACAGACAGACGGACGGACATGACGAATCTATAAGGGTTCAGTTTTTTGCCATTTGGCTACGGAACCCTAAAAACTTATACACCCCTCTTTTTCCGTCGGGGGTTAAAAAATAGCCGACAATTTCATAAAAAAGAAGAAAGTTACAGACCACAGCCGATTTTCTCCGAATTCAAAACCAAAATGGAAAAGCGTAAAATAATCATGCGTCATAATATATGAACGGAGGCTCCCCCTCGCGTGTGGGCTGACGTTGACACGCCAAGATAATTACAACGGCGGTGATGATATCTAGACGATTCGGAAAATGTGTCTGAATATGTTCGTATGTGGAAATAATGTACACAAAACAGTTGTACGTGGAAAGGATAGTACATTACTGCAGACGCCGGGAAAGAAGGGATTGCCGGGTGAGTAGCGAGCCCGGATAGAGATACGAAGCCGTCAACCCCTTTTCACAACCAGGCATATATAGTGCTTTTCTCAAACATGCAATGAAATAAATAAATAAAAACTCCACTGTCATTTATTAGAAATACCAGTAATATTTAAGATTAGTTGTTAAGCTTAAAATAATGTATTCATAAAAACGCAATAATCAATTCAATTTTTTTTAACTAATTTTCATTATTGAATGCCGTGATGCTGCGCTACAAATAGTGGAATGAAAATAAAAACAAAGTCACTTCCCGGCCTAGGCCTTCAATTTCGTATGAAATTCCTTTACAGTTCTCTCGAGTTGATCCGCCCGGAACGTGATACTTTGAAGCCTGAAGTAAGTACGAGTATCATAGTAAATGTAACAGTTCTTCGGGACGGCTATACCTGGCGCAAATGTGCCCAATATGTACTGGACCAGATACGAACCGGACCTGATATTGCAACCTCGGGAATAAAATTAATAATTTACTTTAAAAACCAAGTTTTTACCGACTACTGGATCTGGAAGTATATGCTTTCAAACAAATATTTTTTTTTCAAATCGTTCCATAAATTACCGATTTATCGCGTAACAAACACACAAAAAAAAATACAGACGAGTTGAGAACCTTCTCCTTTTTAGGGTTCCGTAGCCAAATGGCAAAAAACGGAACCCTTATAGATTCGTCATGTCCGTCCATCTGTCTGTCTGTCTGTCCGTCCGTATGTCACAGCCACTTTTTTCCGAAACTATAAGAGCTATACTGTTGAAACTTGGTAAGTAGATGTATTCTATGAACCGCATTAAGATTTTCACACAAAAATCGAAAAAAAACATTAAGTTTTAGGGGTCCCCATACTCAGAACTGAAACTCAAAATTTTTTTTTTCATCAAACCCATACGTGTGGGGTATCTATGGATAGGTCTTCAAAAATGATATTGAGGTTTCTAATATTATTTTTTTCTAAACTGAATAGTTTGCGCGAGAGACACTTCCAAAGTGGTAAAATGTGTGTCCCCCCCCTGTAATTTCTAAAATAAGAGAATGATAAAACTAAAAAAAATATATGATGTACATTACCATGCATACTTCCACCGAAAATTGGTATGAACGAGATCTAGTAAGTAGATTTTTTTTAATACGTCATAAATCGTAAACCGCAATATATTTCACGGAACCCTTCATGTGCGAGTCCGACTCGCACTTGGCCGCTTTTTGAAGTAAAGAATATAGGAGCTATCGTAGACGAAACACAACCCTTGTCTTAACTTGTCCTAACGGAAACTAAAACATTTTTTTTTCTAAGCTGCAGTTGTTTTAAAGTAACTTTTTTTACGTCATACCTGGCCATAAAGTAGGAATTACAAACCCCACTTCCTGGCCAGATAGAGCCGTAAAATGTTGTACTCACCACGGGCGGTAATAAAGAAAGCCTCAGAGCGCATATTTATCGCCCTTGCCTTCAGCGCGGGGGAATGAATGATTGACAATGTAACTTGGATAGAGACTTAAAATTGAGCGAGCCGACCGCGTGAGAACGCGGACTAGGGTTGCGCGCATTGTATCGATAAATATCTTCACTATTCCAATACAAATGTACATCAACAATTTATATGTAGGTACGTGCACCCCAGGCCAAAAGTATGGACACAAATTTGTTTTCTTTGATATTTCGTGTTTTCATTATTTTCAATGTGTATGTAATCAAAAACTTCCTCTAAATTAATCAAAATACACCCAAAGTATAAAACACACCCTGATATCTTGAAAGCTAAGTAACTACTCAACCTCTTTAATTGCCTTTCTACAAGATGTGTTGCTTTTTGTATTAAGTAATATATATCATAAAGTAATTATTTCTTAAATGTATGGAAACAAAGTTGTTTTCTTTGACATTTCGTGTTTCCATTATTATTATTGTGTATTAGTAATCAAAAACTTACTCCAAATTAATCAAAATACACCCAAAGTATAAAACACACCCTAATATCTTGAAAGCTAAGTAACTACTCAACCTCTTTAATTGCCTTTCTACAAAATGTGTTGCTTTTGTATTAAGTAATATATATCATAAAGTAATTATTTCGTAAATGTATGGAAACAAAGTTGTTTTTTTGATATTTCGTGTTTCCATTATTATTATTGTGTATTAGTAATCAAAAACTTACTCCAAATTAATCAAAATACACCCAAAGTATAAAACACACCCTAATATCTTGAAACCTAAGTAACTACTCAACCTCTTTAATTGCCTTTCTACGAAATGTGTTGCTTTTGTATTAAGTAATATATATCATAAAGTAATTATTTTGTAAATTGTTGTATATATTTGTTTACTTTAAATAAAAACTCTTTTCGTGTGAAAATTTACGTTTTCATATCTCTCTATTGTCATATACGCTTGTTTCCATACTTCTGGCATGGGGTGTAAGTCCTTTATTGTACACAGTAACAAGCTTGTTTTTTGTCCAACGGATCGCCATAGCTAGGTATCTAAAGGGAGAACTCAGTCAGTCTTATGGGAACCCTTCCGTAGGGATCCGACCTTGGGGACCTTTTTTGATTTTATATAGAAATCTACCGAGACATATTAAAATAGAATGAAACGGGTCAATCACGTCTTTTAATATCTTTTTGGTTATATTTTCTTTAGGTGACTAAGATTATTTTATTCTATTTAAGTTTTTATTTCTTGTTTGTAAGCTCTTATTATTTCATAAATGTTAAATTTATTTTGTTAATGAATACAAATAATTATAACATTAATGGTATTTGCACATGTTTATTTATACGTTTGTTCCAAAATGCTTAAGTTCTTATGTGTTCATAATGATTTAATATATTAGGATTATAAAAGTATCGATACCTCGATATAGTATTAATTTACTTTTCAAAACAAACCGACCGACTAACCGACTTCAAATCAGAAGCCGAATTGCTTCTAGTTTGCCTATAAAATTTGATTCCCTCGATTTCTCCAGGATCTCATCATCAGAACTGGATTTTGGCGACAACGGGACCAATCTGGATGCTTCCAAACAAAGAAAAAAAAACAAATCGGTTCATAAATTACTGAGTTATCGCGTAACAAACACACACAAAAAAAAATAAAAAAAAACATTTGAGAACCTCCTCCTTTTTTGACGTCGGTTAAAAAATCATCGATATATCGACTACATGCGCCCGCGCAGCTCTACCGCCGCTAACCGATTGTCCGCTTTCTCCGCCGTGAAATACCCCGCTGCGGTCAGACGGTGGCACAACACGAGTACCTTTGCCTTCGTTCTATTCACTCAAGGTACAATTCAAGGTACCTACTCAGCCTCAGTTGACGACACTAGGCATGGCACTTCAATTTATTAAGGGGCTCCCGTCAAAAATCAACGAAATTTAGTAGTTTTCATTTCGACACTCGTCCTCGGTTTATTGAAGCTAGCTTTCCAGGTGCAGATATGGAAAAGTTTAATTCTTGTTGATTTAGAATAACTTTAATAATGTTAATACAGAATTAATTATCCATTTTTAAAGTAAGGTCTGTAAAAATTCAAAACGCGACACTTCATCCTCATTAAAACTTTAATCAGTTAATCTCGCTGGATGTTAACTTATCAGTATTTAAGAAACCACTTGTTTGAAATAATAAATCAGATTTTACAACTTAAATAAACTAAATAAACCTAAAATTAGGAAAAACATAAATTTAATCAAAAGAGGTCCCCAAGGTCGGATCCCTGTGGCAAACTTTTATACTACCGAAACTCGTACCTACTTACATAGTGAACTTACCTATAATTTTGATTAGCGTTTTTTATTTTTAACTCATTTTCACAAAAGTTACGTCCCAAAAACTGGTTTTTTTGCCTAAAATTGCCAAAGTTCGGTGCCATATATCTCGAAAACGGTAAGTTTTGTAGTAAACATGGGATATAATTTCGGTAAACCTCGTTGTTGTTAATACGATAAGCCATAAAAAACACGAATAAACGGGCAGTTACAGATCGAAGGTCATTGGGAGCAGGGAGCCCCTTAATCATGGTACCTCAACGGGCTTACAATGGACCTCATAAGAAGGCTCAAAGTCACGCAAAGGGCAATGGAGCGGGCTATGTTGGGAGTTTCTCTGGGTGATCGCATCAGAAATGAGGCTATCCGCAGCAGAACCAAGGTAACCGATATAGCCCTCCGAATCGCTAAACTTAAGTGGCAGTGGGCGGAGAACTGATGGCCGTTGGGGCGGAAAGGTTCTCGAGTGGCGACCCTCCCACAAGGTGGACTGATGACATGGTAAAGGTCGCGGGAGTCCGCTGGATGCGGGGTGGCGCAGGACCGGTCACATTGCAACTCTGGGGGAGGCCTATGTCCAGCAGTGGACGTCTTCCAGATGATATGATGATGATGATGATGATTTGGCAAAAGTCAAATCAGCTTCCTTTTATGAAACGTCAAAAACGCTCCGCAAACGTCAAAACCAAATATACCAATCTTCAATCCAACCGGCATTTCATTTCACCAAGATCCGTGGAAGACCATGTCCAGGAACGATAGGACCAGGAGGCTCGCATACCAGCCCTCCCAACCATAGTGGGTGCCTATAAGATCTTGCTTGGGATAGTTGCCTCACAATTTTCTTCAACAAATTAGACTGGAAAACTCAGTTGTATTACCTTTAAGCCTCTGCTAGACGATCGCCAAGGCGACCCTCCGACCGAGCGACCTTGGTCGGCACCGATCGCTGTAGTGTGAAATTTTACAGCAAACTGTCTACACGGTCGGTGCGGACCAAGGTCGCTCGGTCGGAGGGGCGTGTTGGCGACCGTCTAGCGGAGGCTTTAAGCTGGATTCAAACAATAAGTGAATACAATAGAATAGAAAAGCTTTATTCAACATCACATAAGACATAGGCTTCTTAACTTCTTCTAGGTAGATGTTGTCGCCACACTCTTCCCTAATACCCTGAGAAAATTACGGTGTTTTTGGAAATAATTCTATATAAGGCTAATTATTTGTATACGGCTTTTATATGTTATTTAAAAAAACTTTTACTATTGAAGTCAATCATTCTATGGACCGGAAGTTAGGAAAAAAAATTAACCCGCAAGCAAAAATGCTATCAGTATTTTTATAATGAAAACATGTTTGATAACACAAATTTGGAGACTTACTACCTGAATCCAAAAATATATGCATCAGGAAATAACAGCATTTTAATTAAATATTTACGACCTTGAGATAATATTGATTTCATTAACAAAAATAAGTGGATTATGCGGGTATCCCAAAGTATATAGACGTAGTCAATTATAAAGTAAAGAAAGTTTATACCATTTTCGCCTGATTCGTACGGAATTTATAAAGATTACTTTTCATTATTTTTTACCGTTGCGGTATTAAATTTAGGTGGATTATTAATGAATATTTAGTCAAATACCCAACCTATTTTATGGTGTAAAAATATGGCTGATATCGATATATTGTTGTGTTTTCATATAGAGAAACCGTAAAGTTCTCAGGGTATAAGGCGTTGTAAGAAGGAACTGATTGAAAGATTCAGGGGCTGAGACAGATTGTTACGATAGCTCAGTTGGTTAGTAGCGACGGGCCATGTATGCCTGTGGTCGCCGGTTCGAATCCGGCACGGAGCCTAAATTTTTAAATTTATCCTTTAATTTGAAATTTATAAGTATCGTTAGCAGCGTAACTGCTTTATACAAAATTAATCCTTTCAATTGTCTGTTTTTATGGAGAGCCGATTCTCAGCCCACAGTTCGATCAAAATATATTGATCGGTCAACAGATTCGGTAGCTCGGTTGGTTACGGTTAGGACCGATCGATCTGACTCATCCTTAATTCCCTGTAGTGTCATTTCTAAGTTCAATTTTTAGAAGCACAGAATCTATATCTTCAACGTTAACGGAACAAGATCGATTTTTGTGATTGCTATAGAACTAGAAACAAAACTATAACGATTGTAAGTCTCGCGTTTTTGCCGCCAAATAATTAGAATTGGCCTTTATGGTCAGGTCGATAAGGGTGTTGTTTGTGTAACGAATACCAATATACAGTTATTCTGTCTAGTCATGACATGTTCGGATGGCGTGAGCGTAATGGTCTAGGGCAGGAATAATAGAAATTAGATGGAGTTGAGCAATTTACACGGAACTCCGCAACGGTATATTTCAATACCTATCCTCAAAAAGGGTTCCGTCTATCTCATCCTTATGCCCGTTTTATTTGTTTTTGTTTTTATTTTTTTATTTGGAAAGAGAAAAAAATGCAATTTTATTAACTTAAGGTGGTTCGATTGCCATACAAAACGTTATTTGACATTCGCAGGCTAACGGCGTGGTATTTTAAGAAACTTATGTAACAAACTTTCATAAAGTGTCTTCCCATTTGCGCCAAATTCCCTATTTCCTAGAATAAACTTGTATAAACTATATTAATTTGAGAAATTGGTTTGGGACGTGATATTTTGGGAAAACTATTTTTCTCAAATTAATCTAGTTTATACAAGTTTACTCTAGGAAAGGGGGAATTTGGCGCAAATGGGAAGCCAATTGATGAAAGTTTGTTACATAAGTTTCTTAAAATATCACGCCGTTAGCCTGCAAATGTCAATTAACGCTTTGTATGGCAATCGAACCACCTTCGCCATTATTAACGCGATACACTGAAAACAGTAAACTATCACCCCTGCCAATTATTTATACTACAGTGGTGGCAAACAAGTGTCATCACCATCATTATCAGTCGAAAGACGTCCACTACTGGACATAGGCCTCCCCCAAAGAGTGCCACAATGACCGGCCCTGCGCCACCCGCATCCAGGGCTGTTATTCGCATTCCTGACATGTCAGGAATTTTAGACATATGTCAGGAATGCGGCCGGAAAAGGGAAATGTCAGGAATTTTCGGTAAGTAAATTAAACAATAAAATTTTATTATATATTATAAACAATAAATTGCTTTTTACGATTTATGACGTATTAAAAAAAAACGACTTACTAGATCTCGTTAAAACCAATTTTCGTTGGAAGTTTGCAAGGTAATGTACATCATATATTTTGTCAGTTTTATCATTATCTTATTTTAGAAGTTACAGGGGGGGGGGACACTCATTTTACCAATTTGGAAGTCTCTCGCGCAAACTATTCAGTTTACAAAAATATTATGTTAGAAACCTCAATATCATTTTTGAAGACCTATCCATAGATACACGTATGGGTTTGATGAAACAAATTTTTTTGAGTTTCAGTTCTAAGTATGGGGAACCCCAAAATGTATTGTTTTTTTTTCGATTTTTGTGTGAAAATCTAATGCGGTTCACAAAATACATCTACTCACCAAATTTCTACAGTATAGGTCTTATAGTTTCGGAAAAAAGTGGCTGTGACATACGGACGGACAGACAGACAGACGGACAGACATGACGAATCTATAAGGGTTCCGTTTTCTGCCATTTGGCTACGGAACCCTAAAAAGGTAAAGCCCTTACTTTGGAGTTTCATAAATTGTAACTTATAAATAATCGTAATTATCTTCTCTGCGTCAAGCTCGTCAGGACTTTTGAAATTTGTATCTGGTAACCCTCGCGCCCCGCCGGTCAACCGTTACGAAACTAGACCTCTACCTACGCTTAATTACTACGCATCGCGGTGTCAAGGTATAATTGTGGGTGAGCGTTGAGGTGAGCTTAAAACAAGTTACAGAATAGGGGGTCTACGGACTCCTTCGACCTTTACCAGGTCATCGGTACACCTTGTGGGGGGGCCTACCCACGCCGCGCCTTCATGCTCGCCATTCCAGAACCTGGTTGGAGAATATGGTTTCGTCTATAGCAACCTTTATGCCCGCGTAGATGAGGGTAGTTTCCTTAAATGCCTTTTTAACCCCTGACGGAAAAAGAGGGGTGTTATAAGTTTGACGTGTCTGTGTGTCTGTGTGTGTGTATGTGTGTGTGTGTGTGTGTGTGTGTGTCTGTCTGTGGCATCGTAGCTCCTAAACGAATGGACCGATTTGAATGCGGTTTTTTTTATCCGAAAGCTGACGTGATCGAGATGGTTCTTAAAGGCCTCCACACACCGGTCGCGTGCGCGGGTCGGGCGCGGGCCCGCGCAAGTTGTAAAACATTGAAACCAGGGACTGCATAACCGAAAAATACCG
Source organism: Epinotia brunnichana (assembly GCA_963854355.1). Classification (NCBI taxonomy): domain Eukaryota; kingdom Metazoa; phylum Arthropoda; class Insecta; order Lepidoptera; family Tortricidae; genus Epinotia; species Epinotia brunnichana. The sequence goes on along the minus strand of OY977963.1, from coordinate 1,651,820 downwards.
GTATTCTATTTTAACGGTATGACGTCATATCGGTTGTCAAATAGCGGTTTCGGTAGCGGAACCTTTATATTTCGCTACCGAAATATAAAGGTACCTTTATTTTTTCCGGTACCGTTACCGCTATTTAAAGGTACCGATATATCGACTTTGGCCCGGAGTTGTTGCCAAACCGCCGGCAAAGGCTCTGCTGCTTTGTCTTTTTATCTTTAAATGTTTAGTAGCCAATGCTTCCTCTGTAGAGTGCCAGCTCGCTTACTTTTCTCGATAACCTTAATAATACCGGTATTATAAAGGTTACGGTATCGTTTAAAACTGGTACCGCTAACCTTTATTTCAAAACGGTTACGGTACCGTTATTTTCGCGCGGCATAACCTTTACGACATAACGGTACCGTAATGGAATACTGGTTTCATACCGGTATAACCGTAACCGAAATCAGTCCCTGATTGAAACTACACTTCAAACACATATCGAACGCGGGACGCCGCGGGCCCGCGGGCTCGCGTTCGATGTGTGTTTGAAGTGTAGTTTCAATGTTTTACAACTTGCGCGGGCCCGCGCCCGACCCGCGCCCGACCCGCGCCCGCGACCGGTGCGTGGAGGCCTTAAGGCCGAAACGCACAGACAGCGGTGGCGGCGCGTTTCGGTGCGGCGCGGAGGCGGTACCGGTTGTAATGTTCTAGCTATCAAAGGATCCGCACCGAACGGTGCATCGCGGTGCGGTATTCTGTGCGGATCCTTTCATAGCTAGAACATTACAACCGGTACCGCCTCCGCGCCGCACCGGACCGCGCCGCCACCGCTGTCTGTGCGTTCCCAGCTTTAGCTACGTTTCAAAAAAATTGTTTCAGCTGTTTTTGAGATATTGAGCTTTGAAATGAAAATTTCGGGAGTTTTTCAAGTGTTCTAAGTTGTTGTATTTCTGTTTCGTAATAGTTCCAATGTTTAAACCGCCCCGCGTTGTCGTGCCGGAGGTTTCTACTCTCCAACCACTCAGTTAGACCGCTTGGGTTCGTCCTATTAAGGCGCTATAGTATCATGGTCTTCTCTCTCTCTCGCTGAGCATAAGCGTGAGCGAGATGGAAGTGCGTGTTTGGAAGCGCGGATATCATGTTTTTTAATTTTAATTTTTTGTGCGTTCAAATAAATAAAAAAGTAATCACTAAGTTCCCTCAAACATGATATTGCCGATTTTTAGAACCAATGTTAATATGTTTAGCTATTGTGCATAATTTGCTACGAATGTTTTAAGTGAATTTTAATATGTTTTAGACCTATGTTCGTGATTTTTTTTCTATCGAGCGAAAATTGCTTAATCGTGTTTCGAATCACTGATTTTCCTGCAGAAAAGCCTCAAGATTACTATTAGTATTTTTTTGAAATCATATTATTATAAACAGACGCATTATATTATTTCAAAAACTATGTTCGCTTCACTTCGCTGAACCTATAGCGCCTTAAAGCAACAGAGGGATAAAAAAAAAGCATTTTGTCCTCAGGCAACGCTCCGATCAATTTCGTTCGCTCAAATAAACTAGTTCTATCTCTTAGGTCCTGTAGTTCAATGCTATTTTGTCTCGTTTACAGAACGCTTCGCATCGTTTCTTGTCTGTGATTGTGAAATTCTTGAGCCGAGTGCTCGTTCCATTTCGTTCATACCGTTGAAATAAACTCAATTAAAGGAGTGAAGACTGATCTAGATCAAGCAAAGGGAGCTAAACTTGAACGGAACGGAACTAATATTCTCTGCTCGCAGCACGCGTGCACAGTATGGCAGTGTATGCCCATTGAGCATACAGCTGCGACACGGCCGCCGGCGGCTTGTCCTCTCTCTAGTAATCTATGCTCTGAGGGTACTACCTAGTATTAGATCGGTTCCCTCACGACGTTTTTCTTCACCGAAAAGGTACATTTGAAATGATATTCTACGAAGAACACGTTTGAAAACTTATTTGCGAAATATTACCTACGTTTACGGTAGGTACGAGCCGGGATACGAACCCACGATCTCCAAATTGAAAGTCGCGCCTTACCACCCGGTCACAATCTTCTACTATAACTAAATTGTACGGTACATAACTCAATTATTCGCACTTAGCTTTTTGTTAAGTCATGACATTACTTTTTAATCTCAAAATCATGTTTAATGGCAAAAGCTCCGTTCACTTTGTGAAAGCTGCGCGGTCACTTTCATTGAAGCTTAACGCCAGAGCTTTCTACGCTTTAAAAGCAGGAGATAAAGCTTTGTTGCTCGTTTTATATTCTCCTTTGCTCCAATTTCTTAAAGTGTAACCTTTATTGAACCGGCTGGCAGCTTGGCCAACCGTCTGTTCTTCACTACAGCCTTCCTATTCTGTAACTTGTTTTAAGCTCACCTCAACGCTCACCCACAATTATACCTTGACACCGCGATGCGTAGTAATTAAGCGTAGGTAGAGGTCTAGTTTCGTAACGGGTGACCGGCGAGGTGAGCCGCATTAACGCGTAGCGAATACTGGCGAACAGCAGCCCGGACCCCGTAGCATGGATGACCTTATCACGCGATAAGTGACTGGATAAGCGCGTCGTCTCGTTCTATCGAACGGTGTCAGCCAGGGACGGATGCTCTATCTTGTCACTTATCGTGTGATCCGAAAAACAAGACCCTGCCAACGTAAAATGGAGTATATTGACATATGTTTTTGATTTGACAATTAAATGTAATCAACACGCACTATTGTACAATGTACAGTCGCCATCACATACATCGGAGGAAACAAGCAACTCACAAACATCTGAACACAACTCTATTTTCAAGACATTAGAGTGTATCATCATCATATCAGCCGAAAGACGTCCACTGCTAGACATAGGCCTCCCCCAAAGAGTGCCACAATGGCCGGTCCTGCGCCACCCGCATCCAGCGGACTCCCGCGACCTTAACCAGGTCATCAGTCCACCTTGTGGGAGGCCTACCCACGCCGCGCCTTCCGGTACGTGGTCGCCACTCGAGAACCTCGAGAATTAGGGTGCATGTTCAGATACTTTTGAACACTCTGTAGTGTACCTATACCTACACATGTATGTGATGGCGACGGTATTAACCGGGTCCGAAATGGTTAAATAAGACATGCCTATAAGAGAGTTTTTAGGTTTTTTTAGTTTATCTGTTATATTTTAATGAATTACAACATGGCATGTCATGTCTAATTATACGATGCTCTAAAGTAGGTTTTTTGACCTAATATAATAATGCCCAAATAAAATTCAAAACACACGCAAATTCGCTCAACTCACGCAATGGACACACACATGCCACTATCAATTACCTGAATTGGGGAGACCATTAACCTACTTTCTGTGTGTCATCGGATATCGGGGCGGGTCCCATTAGGGTAAAAAGCTATGCCCAATTACTGGGAGCAAATAACTTGTTCTTTTGGTGACAATGAGTGAATTGAAATGTCTTTTGACGACCGGCTACTACTCGTAGTGGTTAGTGAAGTGACGTGAGTGGCTCCCGGGTTCGAGTCCCGGTTAGGGCAAGTATTTGAGTCTTGGATGTTTTCTATGTATTTAAGTTTATATAGCCCTCTGAATCGCTAAACTTAAGTGGCAGTGGGCGGGGCACATTGCACGTAGAACCGAAGGCCGTTGGGGCGGAATGGTTCTCGAGTGGCAACCACGTACCGGATGGCGAGGCGTGGGTAGGCCCCCCCACAAGGTGGACCGATGACCTGGTAAAGGTTGCGGGAGTCCGGGAGCTATATAGATCGTTTGGCCACAATTCTTCACAATACCAGCTGTTCATATTTAGACCCCATTCTTCACGATCCTGTAGGTACCTCATTCCATGTAACATTAGAATTTTAACGAACAAATTCGTCTACTTTTCTCCGTTTCTCTAGGATATCAAAGGGCAATATGGTACCAGTTTGACTTATTTCAATCAATTAGCGCTTTTCAAACATACTACAATTTTTATTTGTTGTATGCGTTAGGCTAGCTATCTGTCTGCAATATCACATTTTCTCCGGCTTTTCCAGTGCCACTAGAAATTAATTTAATGGACGCTGCCCACCCGTTCCGATATCCATCATCCTCCTAGCGTTATTCCCGGTTGTGCCCCTAAAGGAGCCAGGGGTCCGCTTTGACACCTAATCCCGTTCCGATATCCATACCTACATCTGTTTATCTGACTGCCTGTTGTCTCTTCACGCTTAAACCACTTAAACCTTAAGCTTGAAGGTCGCCAGAGCTCCCTAGGATGCGCTGTGTTGGGAGTGAGGGACCTGCATGTCTCTATCTGCCAACACAGCGAATCCTCAAGTGAATAAAGGGTCGGCAACGTGCTTGCGATTCTTCTGGAGTCACAAGTGTCCATAGGCTACGGTACCAGCTTAACATCAGGCAGGCCGTAAGCTTCACTACATAGTATAAAACAATGTCGCTTCCCGCTGTCTGTCTGTCTGTCCCTATGTATGCTTAGATCTTTAAAACTACGCCACGGATTTTGATGCGGTTTCTTTTATTAGATTGTCAAATGGCATACGGCAACGGACCAAGCCTCAATCACTAAATATAAGAAAGGCTTAGTATGACAGCATAACACGCTAAGTGGTATTACAAACTGAACCTTATGCCATCGACATAAGGTATAATTATCATAGTTTTAGCACCTTATACAGGGTGTGCCGGGCGGGGCTCGTAAACAGCGCCATTTTTAATATTATAAGTGATCGTGTATTTGCTGAGTGTAACTAGGTAGATGGGTATTTTATTACGTTCCAGTCGAACTATAGCGTGGCAGTTGAACAATTCGCGTTTCCGTTTTATGTCAAAATAAATATTGTTTTTAGGGTTCCGTAGCCAAATGGCAAAAAACGGAACCCTTATAGATTCGTCATGTCTGTCTGTCTGTCTGTCTGTCTCTCGGTCTGTCTGTCCGTCCGTATGTCACAGCCACTTTTTTCCGAAACTATAAGAGCTATACTGCTGAAATTTGGTAAGTAGATGTATTCTGTGAACCGCATTAAGATTTTTACACAAAAATAGAAAAAAAACAATAAATTTTGGGGTACCCCATACTTAGAACTGAAACTCATTTTTTTTATCCTCAAACCCATACGTGTGGGGTATCTATGGATAGGTCTTCAAAAATTACATTGAGGTTTCTAACATCATTTTTTTCTTAACTGAATAGTTTGCGCGAGAGACACTTCCAAAGTGATAAAATGTGTGTCCCCCCCCCCCCCTGTAACTTCTAAAATAAGAGAATGATAAAACTGAAAAAAATATATGATGTACATTACTTTTGTGGAGATTTTTTTTTGTGGTTTGATGGAGATCTAGTTAGTAGTTTTTTTTTAATACGTCATAAATCGTAAAAAGCAATTTATTTAACGGAACCCTTTATGTGCGAGTCCGACTCGCACTTGGCCGCTTTTTTTTATACAACGACGGTGGCAAACAAGCTTACGGCCTGCCTGATGTTAAGCTGGTACCGTAGCCTATGGACACTTGTGACTCCAGAAGAATCACAAGCGCGTTACCGACCCTTTATTCACTTGAGGATTTGCTGTGTTGGCAGATAGAGACATGCAGGTCCCTCACTCCCAACACAGCGCATCCTAGGGAGCTCTGGCGACCTTACTCACCACCTTAATTGTATTGTAAATGAGAAAGTATGTCTGTCTGTATGTACTTTTCCTTGCTTAAACCGCTGTATTTATGAGTTTTGATTACTTGGGTCAATCAACTATTTCTTGATGCTCGTTGCCATGGTTACGTCTCCTGGGTCACTCTTTAAAACTATTATTTTATGGGGTTTACATCCACTAAACACGTGTTTTTGTCATATTGGTAAACCCATTCCATGGTGGCGCATCTCCTTAGCATGATAGGAGTCCAGTTTATAGTATTTTTTCTAAGAAAGTCTGTTACTGTTGTCTCTTGGCTTACCGGGACAGAATAAGAACAAGAAAAAGTTGATTGACCCACTTAACACCTCTGAGTAGCGGTGCATTGGCCATGTTATTTGAAAAGCTTAGTAAAGAGTAGGTATTGTGTTCATAACATTATAACTATCAGCTCACATAAATGAAATACCAGTGTGGTGTCAACTTTGCCCACTCGGGCACAAAAGGTGAGGTTCTGTTTCAGTACTTTTCCGCGCTAATGCATTTAATTCGTTCAGCAACTTACGGCCGCACTGGGAGTTAGGGCTGCCGCTACTTTAATAAATAAATAAATATTTGCGGACAATCTTACACAAATCGACCTAGTCACAAACTAAGCAAAGCTTGTACTATGGGTACTAGACGACAATAAACTTACTTATATGGATAAATAAATACTTAATTAAATACATAGAAAACATCCATGACTCAGGAACAAATATTCGTGCTCATCACACAAATAAATGCCCTTACCGGGATTCGAACCCAGGACCTCTTGCTTCGTAGGCAGGGTCACTACCAACTAGGCTAAAGCGGTTGTGAATAGCTTAGTAAAGAGTAGGTATTGTGTTCATAACATTACGAGTATAACTATCACCTCACATAAATGAAATACCTGTGTGGTGTCAACTTTGCCCACTCGGGCACAAAAGGTGGGGTTCTGTTTCAGTACTTTTCCGCGCTAATGCATTTAATTCGTTCAGCAACTTACGGCCGCACTGGGAGTTAGGGCTGCCGCTACTTTAATAAATAAATAAAATAAATAAATATTTGCGGACAATCTTACTCAAATCGACCTAGTCCCAAACTAAGCTAAGCTTGTACTATGGGTACTAGACGAAGATACACATACTTATATAGATAAATAAATACTTAAATACATAGAAAACATCCATGACTCAGGAATTCGTGCCAGGGATCGGAACCGGTTAATTGCTAAAACCTCGGTTTACCACAAATCTCGAACTATTTTATACTTCACATGTAGGACTCAGTTGTGTTTTGAGGTAAAGAGTGCGTATTATTAGATTGCCCAATTAGAAATGAAATTATTATCAAAAGAACGAAAAAGAACCGTTTTCGTTCCCATACAAACAATACCGGTTTCCGATCCCTGATTCGTGCTCATCACACAAATAAATGCCATCAACGGGATTCGAACCCAGGACCTATTGCTTCGTAGGCAGGGTCACTACCAACTAGGATAAAGCGGTCGTCATTGCGATATTATAAGGTTTGTTGTTGATGTGTAGTTCTGGTTACAATGCTCGGGCATTTACCTGAACCTGCCCTATTCCAAATAAGATTAGAAAAATCGTGCGCTAATAGGTGTGTAGATTCAAAATGTATTATAACTTCATAAGAAAGAAGGCAAAATAATATGCCTGGTGACGAAAATCCTATTCAGATGTCTCAAAAAATTACGAAGCTACAACCGTTTTAATATTGCTTGCTGTTAGAGAGAGAAAAGCTAGGTTAGGGGATCGTGACGTCACATTGTAAATGACACACCTTACAGCTTAGCACCTTAAAACTGCATGGCATGGCATGTCTTTGACGTTCGACTGTGCCTAAAACGTTAATAGTGTAGTTGCGTCATGTTGAAATTGATAACTTAGTGTTAAATTGATAGTATAAAATAAACCATCAAATTATTGTAATAAAGTAGAGATTACAAAATATAATTAAAATCATAAAAATATGTATCCAACTGCGACCTTGTATGCCGAATCACACGTTTTAACCGTACGTCAACTTTATATCCTTAAAATTTCATTATGTACACACAAAACCTCTAAATATATGACTTGCTACGACACACAACTTAAAAAACGCGTCTTTAGGTTACCAGTTCCTAGAGTTCTTTCCAGCTTTGGTAAACGTTTTGGCGATTATATTAGCAGGCAGGCAGCACAAAAAAATGAAGCCAAATCACTTATTTTTAAATTTCTTCATTCGTTAAATTATGCCGAGACTGAAGCTATCTTTAATAAGTATCTAAGTTAGTCTCTAAGTATAAACTTTTCAATGTAAAATATTTTTTCTTTCTCCTCCAAATGTAATAAATATCTGTGGTAACTTATTTCTGATGTTTAAAAATTAACTGGTTCTCCACGATACAGGCGTAGCCTAGTGTGGGGACCCCTGGTAACTATGTAAAACTCATTCTGTTTAAATAAATGACTTTTTTACTTTTACTTTATTTTTTATATAGGTAGGACGTTGAAAGTTTTGAAAAATCTGTATTTTTTTATTGTCCATGAGTAAATTTAAAGTTATAAATAGATTATTTATACGACAACTATGGACCTAAACGCAGTATTTCGCGACCGAAACAGCCATTTACTTGATTTTCAAAACAACGATTTACTCCAGGCAAAATACGGTTTTGAAAAACGTTAATTTATAATAACGGTTTTTTTCTTTATTTCATTTTAAAACATTATTCTAAGATGCTTTATTCAAGAATCCAACAAACTTTCCATCCGGAAGTATTTATATATATTTAAATAAGGGATGAATTGTTTTTTTTTAATTGTTTATCTTGAATATTATAGAGCAAATGTAAATGAACCAAAATAAAGATAAAACCATTTATTAATATTTTTACTGGGTTTTCTGAAGCTAGTTAAGTTATCATTTTTTTGATGTCTGAAATTTTGTTGGATTTTGTTGCTAGATTGATAATATATCCAACACAAAGAAAAAATCTGCTATTATAAATTATTTCCAAATTTGACATTTTTTCCATACAAGTTGTCAGTTCATTGCCTGGACTGGACTAGTTATTGTGGAGTCAAAACGAACGTGCCGGCCGGGCCATTGTATTGCCCGGCCGGCACGTTAGTTTTGACTCCACAATAGTACAAATAGCAAACTGTGACGTAATACTTTTATGTCAATTAGTATGAAGCGTTTCGGCTACGGCCAGCGAGGTCCGTCTTTGACAATTTTTTTTGGCCATTACTGTTATTTAATTGTAGTTACTCCCATACAAACATTTGTTCCTCTCAAAAAACTGGTTATTTCACAAGCCTATTATTGTTGTTGAAATTGATGGCGGTAGTGGCAACCCTAGCTGCACAGGGGCACACCGGACACCTGTTTTCCATTACGGAACAAAGTTCAGGGAACTAAGTATTTATTATTATATATGTCCGCGACGCGGCGCTCCGCAGACCGAGGAAATGTGTTTTAGCATTTTTAGTTTACGGGCATTTTCATTTAAATATAATACCAAACACTTCATCATATCAGCCGAAAGACGTCCACTGCTGGACATAGGCCTTCCCCAAAGAGTGCCAAAATGACTGGTCCTGCGCCACCCGCATCTAGCGGACTCCCGCGACCTTTACCAGGTCATCAGTACACCTTGTGGGGGGGGGGGGGGGGCTTTGCCTATATAGCAGTGGGGCACAATATAGGCTACAAAAAAAATATATATATAGTGTCATATTATATGTATGATAAGTACTTATAGAAACAATATTTGAATTAATTTCTTCCGCAATTTGTGTTATGTTTTTTTAAGTGGTTAATTTGGCAAACTGTTGAGATTTTTTGCATTTCTTCATGACAGTGGTCTTGTTTTTCAGAAATGCTGGTAGAATGTGACTCGTAAAAGTGCCATTGCGACCTACTTGCAGAGAATAAAACATTTATTTCATTTGCCCGCTTCGCCAGCAGTGTGACCCCGCCCTTAAATTTAGACTTAACTTGTCTAACTACGGCCGGTTAGAGTCTCGTTAAAAGCTTCACCTGCAGAACTTGCAGTGCTTTGTCTTCGCCGAGCTTTGGGAGCGGCTCCTTTGAGGGCGACCTATTTTACCCCGGCACAAAGAATAGATAATTTACCTTGGTAATTTTCTTAATAATAATTTAATACCTACCCTACAACATACTTGAAGAAATTCCACAAGATTATGGAACTTAGGGGTTCATTTAGCCTTCATAATCTTATACTGATACTGTTCAAAAAACAAAAACCGAATGAAAACTGTTTTCTACTTAGGTAAGTAAATTCAGATATTGCGTAATATTTTTGGACACCTACCTACATCTGAGTGGTAATCGCGTAACTGTCATTTTCCATATAAAATTTGACATTTAGATCTACCTAACTTGCGTACAATGCGTTACGCGATCGACCAGCAGGAATATGTTGAGGGTTGAAGTGAGTCGTGATCGATGGCCTAATAACCTCACTAGACCTTTAATACCATATCGGTGGCAAAGAAGCGTTCGGCCCGCCTGATAAGAGGTCACGACAGCTTATTCAATTCAATTCAATTATTTTATTTCAGGCATAGAACCCATATAGTGTTAGTCGTACAAATGTGTGCTTATGAATCTAAGTGTTAGTAGGTTACAATAATAATTTAATCTATTTTAAACATCAGCGTTGGCCCTCAGTGCTTATTGTGCATGCACACTTATCCAACGGGCCAACATAGGGCTATCCCATCGGCACGCCAATGCGCTCAGAATGCGGTTGGGGCTGTCGCGCATACGCGAGAGGAGCGACGCGCACCTCTTCCTGATAACGGCCGCTTGTGCCGGTTTATGGACGCTTGCAACTCTAAAAACCTTAAATATCATGTTTTCTATTCTTTTTGGAATACAGGGATTGTATCAGACGCTCGCAATCGGACCAAACCCTTACGCGTCACGTTTCCACTCAAGTTGTCGCTTCAGCCAACTTGATGCAGCGGGGAGGGGGTTAAAGCCCACAGTCTAGGGCAGCTATACTCTAGCTATAAGTGTCCATAGGCTACGGTACCTGCTTACCATCAGGCAAGCCGTAACCTTGTTTGCCACCGACGTTCTATAGAAAAGAACTCAAACTGCGGCCCGCCGAGCTTTTGCGAGTGGCCGGCGGGCCACCACCATCCACCATGCGATCATCATCACGATATCAGCCGAAAGACGTCAACTGCTGGACATAGGCCTCCCCCAAAGAGTGCCACAGTGACCGGTCCTGCGCCACCCGCATCCAGCGGACTTTACCAGGTCATCAATCCACCTTGTGGGGGGGGGGGCTACCCACGCCGCGCCTTCCGGTACGTGGTCGCCATGAGAGAACCTTTCCGCCCCAACGGCCATCGGTTCTGCGTGCAATGTGCCCCGCCCACTGCCACTTAAGTTTAGCGAGGGCTTGACCAAAAAAGAATAAACACTAAATGTTTAATTTATCGACAACCCCCACACTATACTTCGTTTTTTTTAAGATTAGAATTATCTGTCAAACGGGTAAACAAGTTTTGCCAACAAATTAGTAATAAATGTGAAAACCATGCGTTCAGCTATGGGTAAATATCAAATGATATGTACTCGTATGTACATAAGTTCCGAGAAATTCAGTGGTATCGGTCGAAATCGAAGAATGAATGTTTACGACCATTGCTTCTTTGGTTACCCGTTTGACAGATAAGTCTAATCTTAAAAAAAACGAAGTATTGGCTAGGCATATCGTGGGAGTTAGAAATATGCGCAATTACAGCGGCTATATTGAAAAAAATTTAACATTAAGAAATTAAAATAAATGTTCAGATATGTTATCCGTTGGTGGTCATTGAATGCATAAAATAAATTGAATAATTCAAACTTATAATTAAAATATTTATATAATAATAATGACATGTAAATTAATGAATTTATAAATAAATATCTGAATCTGACTGAATGTGTTAAGAGCTCTTATCGCAATTAAACGGGAATTCTCGGGAACACGTTGTACCTATATAATACTCAACACTTAATAATTTATTGCAATATCACAAAAGTAGGTACAGATGTTAACTTAAAGCTACAGATCATTGTGAACACTGTTGGGCACTGCAATGTTTTTTTTTTTTTTCTTACCCAACAAAAATTACGATAAACTTAATCTAAATCTTCGCCAAACTGCATAACAGTTTGTTGGCGAATATACACTCTTTATAATTATGTTTTGGTATCTATATTACGAGTATGTGTACAATCTACATATGATTTTATTTTTTATGCTTATTATTAGCGGTAACAAGGAATAGCAAGTGATGTAAACATGTAAACAAGTCTTTCATCATAATGACCTACGGAGCCTCAGCCTTTCCTACCCTCAATGACAAAAAAACTTGTTTACATTTCCACTCACTTCGATTGGATCTCCTATGACTATTTTATTTTTATTTTATATTCCTAATTGAAGTAACTATCTAACTACCTATTTTTTAAAAGGAAGGCATCCATTAAACATGTTTTCAATTTAGATTTAAATATATGAGAGAATTAGGGAGAGAAGGACTTACTGGTCGTTAGTGTGTAATAGGATTTAGCTAGTAGTAGTTGCTTTATTTTGTTTATATTCTGTGTAAAGGCCCGCGGTGCTAAGCCGTAATATCCGTAGCTAGTTTAAACAGCCGATTCCACTAAAGGCTTATTTTAGGACATCAGGCTGAGATGCGCGTCATGTTAGTGAATTGTTCAGCGGAATTGACAACAGCCTCTTTTCATTTGATTATTATTATTTAATCATCATCCTCCTAGCGTCATTCCCGGTTGTGCCCCTAAAGGAGCCCGGGGTCCGCTTTGACACCTAATCCCAAGATTTGGCATAGGCACAAATTTTACGACAGCATGATTTCCGCGCTGGTAGAACTTGGCCCATTTTTTGCTTTTGCGTTTTCGGTTTGCTATAATATAACAAATCTCAAAAGCGCAAATAAATGCCCGCCTTTCAGAAGTGGCCAAAGAGAGCTTGTTACAATTTTTAACGAGCACTTTTGAACGCTTTTACGTTTCATACCTCGTTATTTTGCACCGTACAGAACACTATGATTTATAAATATATGTTGTACAAACCTATTTTACCCAAAATGCCGTTATAATTCGTTTGTCTGTAATTGTCACTTGACATTTGTGTTCGTAAGAAAAGGGCAAAACACAATTTATTTATAAGAGGCATTATAACTTTATTCTCGTAAGTCCTGTTTTTTTTGGGTTCTGTACTCAAAGAGTAAAACGGGACCCTATTACTAAGACTCCGTCCGTCCGTCTGTCTGTCACCAGGCTGTATCTCACTTATATCGTGATACCAGCTGAAATTTTCACAGATGTATTTCTGTTGCCGCTATAACAACAAATACTAAAAACACTGAATAAAATAGTTTTTTAAAGACCTTCGTGCGCGAGTCCAACTCGCACTCGGCCGGTTTTTTACTGTAAGTAGTAGTCCTAAGTGCCATATGTACTATACGAAGTCCATGCAGTACAACCTAACACTCTAACAGTAGTGCTTCAGATCTAAGATCTAAGAGTACTGTTATGGCAGTTTGGCGGGTAATTTAACATAAGTATGTACAAAGCTATGTACTTTTGGAAATAAATGGAAAATAAAGACCCAGTTTTATTTTTTCGCTTTTATGTAACGTTTTGCTATTCGTATTTTATCCCTGTATGTCTATCGTCTTTAGCGCATCGCGCATCCTTAATCAGTACTTGTTGAAGTACATTCGGCAGTTATTCTTGCTATGCAGTTAAAATGTCAGGTCTAAGTAAGAAGTTTACTCTCTAGACACCAATCATACAACGAAAATGGACACTCAAATTTGAATCAACTCCAATAGGTAATTGCCTATAGTTTGTTCTGTTTAAAAGTCGAACAAAACAAAACAAATGCAACTCTGTTCCAATTTGGAGTGATAATAAATTCCATTGGAGAGGAGGATGCCTTTTAAGAGGCCTTTGGGCGGGAAAATTACAGGAACACAGGAGATTTGTCCGCCTGCGATAATAAGTTTTAGCTGTGTAATAGGTAGTAGATATTAGATTAACCAATACAAATATTATAAATGCGAAAGTGTGTCTGTCTGTTTGTTTGTCTGACTGTTACCTCTTCATTCTTAAACCGCTGAACCGATTTAGATGAAATTTGGTATAAAAATGGTTTGGGTTCCAGGAAGGACATAGGATAGTTTTTATCCCGGAAATCATTCTTTAAGGGGGTGAAATGGAGGCTGAAAGTTTGTATGGAGCTACGATATAAACGAGCTCCATCACGTGGACGGAGTCGCGGGCAGAAGGTAGTAAACAAATAACATTCTTGAAAGTATGTGGAGTGTTTCGTGCAACGATTTTACCTTCTGATGACAATTATTTTTCAAAGTTACTACCTAATTAAATTACCCATTAAAGTCTTGATCGATGTCTATGATTATTACTAATTTCCATTTTCTTTTTTTGCAGGTACGAGTAATCCATCTATGAAAACAGCGATAAGGATATTTCTCACTTCAAATCAAATGTATCGACAAAATTGAATCCTGACCCAGCGTGGAACCTTGTTACAATTAACTGTCGTATTAACGTCATATGATCGTGCGTATGTTCGTTAATTGTTACAAGGTTCTATGTTGGGTCAACATTCAGTTGGTTTGATTGTGCATAAAATGGCGGTAAGTTTAAGGGCTGACCACGCCAGGTTTTTGACTGTCCTACAATTGACAAATTAGTGCAAATGAACGAAACTTTAAGCTTAAAACACAATTCTCAACACTGCCGCTGTCGGCTAAGTCCTAGTCTTAATTAACCCTTCAACCGACCAATTGACACCATAATATCCTACTGTATACGTTTCTCACGTTTCAACAAAGTTATAAATACTGCTCAAAAATTAACTTCTCCTACTCAAATGTACACGACCATGGAATTCTCAAGTGAATGGATAAATTTGTCGCTGAAGAACTTTACAAAGTTGTAAATGCGGTCGGTGAAGTGAGTTCTTTAAAGGAGTTTGCTTTGAGATTGAAGGTTTGTGAGTGTATGAGTAAGTTTGCAGTGTTAATTGACGTATGTAGGATGACCTAAATAAAGTTTTATATTGCAAGATCGTCTTAAGAACATTCCTATCCTATGACGCTACATATACTATAAGTATTCGACTTAAGGCGACGTATTCTCGTGGTCTTCTCTCCCTCACACTGAGCATAAGCGTGAGCGAGATGGAAGTGCGTGTTCGGAAGCGCGGATATCATGTTTTTTTAATTTAATTTTTTTGTGCGTTTAAATAAATAAAAAAGTAATAGCTGAAAACCCTCAAACATGATATTGCCGATTTTTAGAACTAATTTTAATATGTTTAGCTGTGGTGCATAATTTGTTAGGATTTTTTTAAGTGTATATAAGACCTATGTTCGTGATTTTTTTCTATCAAGTGAAAGTCAAATACTCTAATTCGAATAGCTTTTGTCCCTCGAGAAAGGCCTCAAGATTGCTAATTAAATTTAGGGCAGCCGTATTATAATCCAAACAAGAGCTACGATTTTTTAAAAGTCCGTTTTCGGAGCTCACGTCGGCGTCGCCTTAATTAAAAATATATGGCTACTGAGTACTGACATTAATAAATAATCTACACAGTAGGTACATATCCCGGAATTACCTATCTAATTGTTTCAGCTTGGATCAAAATGTTTTCGTATGTTCGGCTGTCCGGCTGATCTCCTCTACAGGTCGCATTATCCATACTTCCATACTAATATTATAAATGTGAAACTGTCTATCTGTCGGTTAAGTACCTCTTCACGCATAAACCGCTAAACCCGTAGTTGAAGTCCCGGGGAAGGACATTGGATAGTTATTATCCCGGAAATCATCCCCCAAGGGGTAAAATGTTTGTATGGAGCTACGATATAAACGAGTTCTATTCCTTCTCACTGGGTACTTCCCGGGCAGAAGCTAGTATTATATAAAATAGATTATAATGTTCTCATGTAAATTAATCCCATGTACCTACCCTTCAGTCACCGCGGCATCAATATATGATGGATCAAAAGCCACAAAAATTATCTGATGGACAACTCTATTCCTAGAGCCGTAGAGCGTGTCAGATATTTTTGCGGCCTTTGATCCATCATATAAGGTCGAAATGCACTGAAAGCGGTGGCGCTGCGGTGCGGTGCGGTGCGGTGCGGTGCGGTGCGGAGGCGGTACCGGTTGTAATGTTCGAGCTAATATGAAAAGGTCCGCACAGAATACCGCGCTGCGCCGCGTCCCGCCGCGGTATTCTGCGCGGACCCTTTCGTATTAGCTCGAACATTACAACCGGTACCGCCTCCGCACCGCACCGCGCCGCACCGCCACCGCTTTATGTGCGTTTCGGCCTATACTGATGCCGGTGACTGTAGGTACCTATTCTTATGAGAATAAAGTTCAGTAACCATTTATCAACCGATTCTCGTGAAAGTTTGCGAGCTTGTTCAATATCCTCCTAGCGCCCATGGGCCTACTGGAAGGACTTATTCTCTTAAATGAATTTAAACAATTTTGGGTTGGAATAGAGTTACATTTGTTTCGTTTTGTTCTTCTCTTGAAACAAAAGAAATTCAACTATATTTATTATATTAGTTTGATTCAAATTTCAATGGCATTTTGCGTCGTATGGTGGGCGCCACGAGGATATCATAGTATTTTTAGTATTTTTTTAAATTAAATTTTTCGAAATTCGCGAATTCTCCAGTACACAGAGTCATTAATATTTCATAAGTCAATTTATGCGCAATATGATCCACTTAACGTTACCCGTTGCTCATAAGCCAGCTGTTATGAATAAAAAATGCTAACCCCATTTTGATGCAACTTTATTCATAGCGCGCAATGAGACCGGCCATGTATTGTACATTTCTGTGCACCCACTCATATATACGTGACGCACATACGGAGCCGACTATGAATAAAATTATACGCGCCTGTAAAGATCCGTTAGATGTTGGTTATATATGTATGTTATAATATACTAGCTTCTGCCTGCGACTCCGTCCGCGTAGAATTCGTTTATATCCTAGCTCCATACAAACTTTCACCCCCCAGTTCACTTCCTTTAAAGAATGATTTCCGGGATAAAATCTATCCTATGTCCTTCCCCGGGACTCAAAATATCTCTATACCAAATTTCATCCAAATCGGTTCAGCCGTTTAAGCGTGAAGAGGTAACAGCAACACAGACAGACAAACACATTTTCGCATTTATAATATTAGTATGGATATGGATATAAATGTACATGGATATAGTTTGGGGACAGTACAAGATTCAACAGTTCTATAACTAGCAAGCAAGACTGTCATAAGACGCGCAAGTTGCGAGATCTCTTTCTATGTACTCTAATTAGAAATAGACTACTTAGTTTTATTAGTTACAAAGGGGACGCAACGACTGAATACATAAACAAGCACAAAAAGTTCAAAAAACTGTATTTCGTGTATGGAAAGCTAACTGAAAAAGAAATGATTTTAGTATTTTAATTTGTATTTAATTTGTATTTGTATTTAATTTAACTAAGTTACCTTGTATTGTACTTAAACTAACATAGTTTTATATAATTTGTATGTTTTTTATGTTACTAACAACTATGGAGTCTTTTGTATTCCGAAATAAAGATTTTATTATTATTATTTTTATTATTAGAGTTCCGTATCCAAAGGATAAAACGGGACCCTATTACTAAGACTCCGCTGTCCGTCTGTCACCAGGCTGTATCTCATCAACCGTGATAGTTAGACAGTTGAAAAGTTCACAGATGATGTATTTCTGTTGCCTCTATAACAACAAATACTAAAAAACAGAAAAAAAATTAAGGGGGCTCCCGTACTACAGACGTGTATTTTTGCCATTTTTATAGATAATGGTACGGAACCCTTCGTGCGCGAGTCCGACTCGCACTTGGCTGGTTTATTTGTTCATATAAAATGGCTCAAAGCGACACGACCACAAAACCTATAATAGCTCCCCAGAAAGTTCCCGGCAATGGCCAGCGATATTCTTTACGAATATCGACGGTACAGTAATAAACCCGTATATTATACAAGTTATTGAGCTCCGAAACATGCAAACGGCATTACGGGGGTTGGAAAGTATTGTAAAATATTTCCGATTTAAATATTTCTGTTGACGACGGTTCGAACTTTGGATTAAAGTGATCGGTAAAAGGTCTTTGTGAATTGAGTTGAAGAACGGGATGAATGTAGCCTTTAAATGATGAGTTTGGAAGAGTTATTGCAGATTTCTAAAAGGATACAATTTTTTTGTGTAACACGATGGACGATAAAGTAAATAAGCGAAAGTCCTGCCTCTGATATATGTTGAAGAGGACACCGTCATTTAAACTTACATAATATGATACTGAGTTGTCTACATCCTACACTATTTGAATATTTGTTCCTGAGTTATGGATGTTATATATGTATATAAGTATCTATATGTATGTATCTATTATATATATCATCGCCTAGTACCCACAACACAAGCCTTACTGAGCTTACCGTGGGCCTAGGTTGATTTGTGTAAGATTGTCCCGTAATATTTATTTATTTATTTATTAAACGATCAATCATTGTATATACATATATACAGGGTGGAAAGATAAGTCGGGCCCTGGAGGGAAACTACCTTAAATCCTTAAGCTGGCTCATTTTACTTAAAGGAGACATTCCTTTATTTTTTAAAAGAAACAAAACTTCATTCAAAGATTTTCAAAAAAGCCTCACACACGGCCAGGGATCGAACCCGGTGTCGAATCTGTCTTGTTCTAAGAAGAAAAGTATGTGAGATTCTAGGTTTGTAAGTTTTTAAGTTTGTATGTTTTGGGTAATCTACGGAACCGCTTATCCGATTTCAATAACTCTTTGACCTGCGTGTAGAATGGACTTTCTGGGTGGTTATTGGCTATATTTTATCCCGCGAGTTTGCCTGCGTTCTTTGTAATACGCGGGCGAAGCCGCGCGGGGAATTAGTTATTTATTTTGATAAGATGTATTGAAAACTAAGCGAGTCTCGCCATCAAGCGTAACAGTTTGGCGAGAATATAAATGTTTATTAAGATGTGATTTGAATAGGAATATAAATAAATAAAAAACCGGCCAAGTGCGAGTTCGACTCGCGCACGAAGGGTTCCGTGCCATTATCTATAAAAACAGCAAAAAAATTAAGTTTGTTGTATGGGAGCACCCTTTAAAAAAATATTTTATTTTGTTTTTTTTATTTGTTGTTATAGCGGCAACAGAAATACATCATCTGTGAAAATTTCAACTCTCTAGCTAACACGGTTGTTGAGATACAGCCTGGTGACAGACAGACGGACGGACGGACGGATGGACAGCGAAGTCTTAGTAATACGATCTCGTTTTACTCTTTGAGTACGGAACCCTAAAAATCAACGCATTAGTTTCTGCACCAACTACTGATTCGTTTTAGTACTCATTTCTTCACTACCCAAAGGTTTTCTCGAAGAGATCGCTCTTTAGCGATAAGATCGCCTGTTGTTTACCTCTGCTTTTAAGTTTGTATACTTTGTATGTCCAGTATCAGATTCATATAATAAGGTGTGCAATAAAAAGTATTTTGTATTGTTAGTTTTTCACACGGCTATGGGTGCTGAATGCGTGTCTGACTGTCTGTCTGTCTTACTTCGATACTGTGCTCTCAAACACGGAACCTATCTCGCCTCAGTCGGGAGCAGCCGCGGGTAGTTTAATTTCCTGCCTGGGAGTTCCACTGTTACCCCGAAGTTGCACAACTTTTGAAGAATCCGATATAAAAGTTAACGAGTTCTAAGGAATCGGCGCAAACCGACTGGAACATTTGAGTGTTTATTTTGCAAGTGTTTATTTCAGTCTGATTATTCAAGAGGAAAATAACGATATGTAAATAAAAGTTTGTAGCTAGTCTGTGGTCTTTTAATCATTTACTTTTTTTTTATAATTTCCGAAAACTGAATATATAAAAACCGGCCAAGTGCGAGTCGGACTCGCGCACGAAGGGTTCCGTGCCATTATCATTAAAAATATTATTTTGTTTTTAGTATTTGTTATTATAGCGGCAACATAAATACATCATCTGTGAAAATTTCAACTGGAACTATCACGGTATCAGTGAGATACAGCCTGGTGAGATGCAGACAGACAGATGGACAGCGAAGTCTTAGTAATAGGGTCCCGTTTTACTCTTTGAGTACGGAACCCTAAAAGACAACGTACACTCAAGAGCAAAAGTTTCGAGTCACCCTAAATTGAATAACCGCAATAGGTTTTTTTTAATATTTTACACTAGTTTTATTTACATAATATACTATTCTTCGTAATAATAATAATCCAATGTATTAGCAATTTCCGGGATCCTATCATAAAAATATCAACATCCAAAAACGACGATTTTTGCGATATCTCGCTCCGTTAACGCTGTTTTTTTCATGGGTTTTTACAAGTCCTATTTAAACCTGGTCATGTTATATTTTTTAACTGTTATTTTTGCAGTTTGGATGTACAATTCAATAAAGGTCATGACAGGATTAAAAAACCGGCCAAGTGCGAGTCGGACTCGCGCCCGAAGGGTTCCGTGCCATTATCTATAAAAACGGCAAAAAGTTCACGTTTGTTGTAGGTATGGGAGGCTCCTGTAGCCTAGTTGGTAGTGACCCTGCCTACGAAGCCGGATGTCCCGGGTTCGAATCCTAGTAAGGGCATTTATTTGTGTGATGAGGACATGTTTTATATGTAGTAAATATTAAAGTATTTATTTATCTATATAAGTATGTTTATCGTCGTCTAGTACCCATAGTACAAGCTTTGCTTATTTTGGGACTAAGCCGATTTGTGTAAGTGTGTAAAAGAAAGAAAAAATGTTTTTTAGTATTTGTTGTTACAGCGGCAACTGCAGAAATAGGTAAATCATCTGTGATATTTTCAACTGTCTAACTATCACGGTTCATACAGCCCGGTGACAGACAGACGGACAGCGGAGTCTTAGTAATAGGGTCCCGTTTTACGGAACCCTAAAAACTGTAAAACCTTGCACTATTTTAGGAAATATGACGGATTTTGCTCTTGCGTGTATTTTTAATATAGAACCTGCTCGCAAAGTTTCTCGAGAATCGGTTGACAAATGCTACCCGTAGAGGAGAACAGCCGGCCAGCCGGACATACGGAAGCATTTTTGCCCAAACTGAAAGGGAGCACTCCGTTCGCTACTATTGGTCGCTTGTTCAATTAAATATTTATAGCACAAAAGCGGTCGTATCTACAAGACGTGAATTTTACGTCTTATATAAATCACTATTTACCCGTCAATCTGTTTTTTTTAAATACTACGACGGTGGTAAAAGACTCATTCACTCAGGGTGACTGGTAATTCGACCTATTCCTTGGACATAAATTGTTGCAAATTAGCTCTAGTATAACCCCTTTCAAGGAATAGGTCGAATTACCAGTCACCATACATACTATACATAGGTACGTTTTCGAACTCGTTTGCGTTTAGTTTCAATTTGTATGGCAACGCGTAATTCCTAATAGTTACCACCAGAGGCAGTGTTCGCGTTGCCATACAAATTGAAACTAAACGCAAACGCGTTCGAAAACGTATTGTAACGATAAAACTTATACTAGAGCCTCAGAGGTTAATGGCTGGAGTAAAGTACCTACTGAAAATTAAAGTTCATTAAGGAGTTTCAAAGTGGACTTTTTGCTGCCTATGGATGCTTTATTACTGCATTGTCTTCCTCTTGAATCACTATATCTATATCATCAAAATCCGTTGCGTAGTTTTAAAGATCTAAGCATAAGTACATAGGGACAGACAGACAGCGGGAAGCGACTTTGTTTTTATACTATATGTAGTGATTTTTAATTTAGGTTGACTGGTAGAGAATGCTTACGGCATTAAGTTCGCCTTTTGTACGATTAGTTCTTCTTTTGTGCAATAATGATTAAATAAATAAATTATACATTTTAAAATCATATTGTGATTATCATACACAAAAAATAATTTTGCTCCGAGTAGGTACCTATTCCAAAATATGCGTTTTATTAGGCAAGTTTCGGGAAGTTATCTAACACAAAAATTGAATAGCCCACTTCCGCAATTAGGCTGCTTCAAGTTGAACGTGAATTTCTCTAAGTATCATAACCGACTTCGGTGAGAAGGGTGCTGTCTAACTCGCCGGCAACTAATTAAATCTTGAACTTGTCGTATCTAAGTATTTGACTCTTAAAATACTCTGCAATCATCAAAAGATTCCTATGAAAAAGTTAATTCATGACATGAGTCATGGATGTTTTCTATGTATTTAAGTATTTATCTATAGGTATCTATAAGTATGTTTTTCGTCGTCTAGTATCGATAGTACAAGCTTTGCATAGTATTGGGTCTAACCGTCTAGGGTAGATTTCTGTAAGATTGTTCGCAAATATTTATTTATTTTTATTTATTAAAAAAAATAATTCTAGTAAACTGAATCGCTAAACTTAAGTGGCAGTGGGTGGGGCACATTGCACGTATAGAACCGATGTCCGTTGGGGCGGAAAGGTTCTCGAATGGCGACCACGTATCGGAAGGCGCGGCGTGGGTTAGGCTGATGAAGGTGGACTGATGACCTGGTAAAGGTCGCGGGAGTCAGCTGGATGTGGGTGGCGCAGGACCGGTCACTTTGGCACTCCTTGGGGGAGGCCTATGGCGTGGACGTTTTTCGATGATGAAAAAAAAGTAAAGTTACAACAAGTAATTCGTAATTGAACTAAACTTCTGACAGAGTAGGTAGGTTACTTAGCTTGAAATTAACTAATTCGACTAAGTTGGTATTTCGCAGTCAAAACTTAGTTGTATTAATAAGACTAAGGGAATCGGAGCCGGAGGTACAGTCAGTCCGAGAAACGATTATCAGCGATACGCGTGCGACCGACGTCTGCAGTTCCGAGAATGGCGACTTGCGTTACCGCGACGTGTGTCCATTGTACGATTAAAGCCGGGGTTATATTAGAGCCACGCCACGTGGCTCAACGCGTACTTTGTATTGACACGCGGGACTGAGGTAATGTAACCACGTTCATGCCCCCGATATTTTCATTTCAAAGTTCAATATCTCAAAAATAGCTGAACCGATTTTGTTGAAACATAGCTAAGAACCATCTCGATCACGTCAGCTTTCGAATAAAAAAACTGCATTCAAATCAGTCCATTCGTTTAGGAGCCACGATGCCACAGACAGGCACATAGACACGTCAAACTTATAAGTAACACGCCACTTTTTGAGCCTGCCTACGGAATTGACGGTCCTGGGCACAAATAAGGCAAATAATTGTGAATATTTGATTCTGAGTCTTGAATGTTTTTAAGTATTTATTAAGTTTAAACCTTTGAACGCCAAGAACGCCTGTAGGCGTTGTGTATTGTCGTGCCCGAAGCGCCAAAAACGCCTTTAAGTGTTTATGACGTCCGCTGTCAAAACAACCTTCTGTCTTTTATGTAAGGTTCATAGTTATTCTCTTATGGAATAAAGGTTGGCGTTTCAGTGACACTAGTACGTGAAGAATGGCGTTCAAAAGGTTAATATTTTCACCGATATTTGCTTTACGGTGAAATTAACGTTTTATAGAACGTAACAACGATAGGTATTCAATTACTTAGGGCTGCGACCCTCGTTCCGGCTCTTACCTGGTCCAACAAATATCGGTGGCAGTTCAGTTCAGCGGGGCAATGCAGCCAGTAATTATGGCACCTTTGGACCAGATGGGAGCCGGACATAAAAAATATATTTATATTTCACTTTCTTTCGTGTTATTTTAACCTATGGGCTAGCAACCTATCACTGCAACATCACATTTTGTCGATCTTTTATACCCACATTCATGCTAAAAGTGGCACTGGAACACAAGTTTCATGTGCTCTGCTTACCCCTTTTAGGGATAAAGGCGTGATTGTATGTATTTTAACCTTGTTTTCTAGTTTAAGTTTTAATTTAGTTTTCTTATTACGCTCTTTCTGTTTAATCGTAGTTTATATTTTTTATTTAATATGTACTTTATCTGTAAATAAAATTCTCTTTCTCATTACTAAGGAGAAACAAACATTAGACGAACATAAATTATGTGAAATTTTAACTACCGTCCCGTGCCGTATGACAACGGACACGCGCAAATTAACGGTAAGCTAACCGTGTCACTCCGTCTAAACAACACAGCTATGCGATTCGCGACCAGACTCGACTCGGTGACCAATAACGTGACCCCTCGATCCCTAACAAACGTACACAATCAGAGGTCAACCTTACTGGTTCTTGAGACGAGTTGGTATGGATGAAATTATTTAATGGGGCGGACTTGTTATAAAGCTGTCATTGCAATAGGAATCTTATACCTTGAACGTTAGAGTTGCTTTTGGAATGGACAACTTTGATGCAATTCGGCCAACTTAAATAATCTCAAGTACCTATAAGAATTGTGAATTTTGCAGGTTTGAATGCTGACCGCTTTCTTAAGGCGACGTGAGCTCCAAAAATTGATTTTTAAAAAATCGTAGCACATGTTTGGTTTATAATACTGCTGGCCTAAATTTAATTAGCAATCTTGAGGCCTTTCTCGAGGGAAATCAGCTATTCAAATTTGAGTATTTGATTTTCGCTTGATAGAAAAAAATCACGAACATAGGTCTAAAATACGCTTAAAAAATCGTAACAAATTATGCACAACAGCTAAACATATTAAAATTGGTTCTAAAAATCGGCAATGCCATGTTTGATGGAAATCAGCTATTACTTTTTTTATTTAATAAAACGCACAAAAAATTCAAATTAAAAAACATGATATCCGCGCTTTTTTAATTTAAAATTTTTGTGCATTTAAATAAATAAAAAAGTAGTAGCTAAGTTCCCTCAAGCAAGTCAAGCATGATATTGCCGGTTTTTAGAACCAATTTTAATATGTTCAGCTTTTGAGCATAATTTGTTACGAATTTTTTAAGTGTATTTTAGACCTATGTTCGTGATTTTTTTCTATTGAGCGAAAGTCAAAAACTCAGGATTCGAATACCTATAGTCCCTCGAAAAAGTCCTCAAGATTGCTAATTAAATTTAGGGCAGCCGTATTATGATCCAAACAAGCGCTACGACTTTTTAAAAATCCGTTTTCTGAGCCTACGTCGCGTTAAATACTTAACCGACTGACATCGCAATTAAGAGGAAACGGTAGAGTATTTTTACTGTCTACGTGTACATTTTTAAAGCTTTAATCATGTTTATCCTGTACTTAAGAAAGTCATGACTACTTGCTCTGCTTAGATAAATCAGATTAAATTATGTTCAGAAATGTATAATGTATTTTTTAGGGTTCCGTACCCAAAGGGTAAAACGGGACCCTATTACTAAGACTCCGCTGTCCGTCCGTCTGTCTGTCGCCAGGCTTGTATGAACCGTGATAGTTAGACAATTGAAATTTTCACAGATGATGTATTTCTGTTGCCGCTATAACAACAAATACTGAAAATGATTTTTTGTACTCGTCGATTAAAATATGTGTATTAAGATTTCATAGAGAATACTGCAACGTCACTCTTTTCATAGTTGTAGTCCATGTTACTGTCGAAACAATCGAAATAACTACTTTTCGATACGCTCCAGACAACTAAAATAAATTCGACCAATCGCGTGGCTGCTTTACTGAGCTGTAATGAATTGGACCAATAGAATCGCTTTGATGTCGTACGCTCGTTGATGTCTTTTAAGATATCAACAAGCGTACGAGCGATGAGCTGCACTTCGTTTCAACAGTATCGAGTTTGTTTAATTAGTTCAGTTGACTCGTAGAAAATTAATTTTAATGAACTCGTACAAAAAGTATTGTTCACAATAGTGTTATAATCAAGCTTTTTAATCTCGTACCTTACTTAGGCCACTCAGCAAGCTTCGTGGCCTAAACACGGTACTCGACTAAAATGCTCTCTATTATAACACGATTGTGAAAAATACTATTTTGTTTTGATAGATAATGGTACGGAACACTTCGTGCGCGAGTCCGACTCGCACTTGGCCGGTTATTTTTATAGTTGTGTGGTGTGTAGTTGTGTTGTGCTTGTGTCATGAAAGGGTTTGATGTTTTGGAGAGGACTCGGACGACCGAATCAGATCAATAATAATTTAATACTGTCTCTACAAGGTAGATACAAGGACTTATATAAGTAGGTACCTACTTACTTACTAAAGTGGATAATGAAATTAAAGATAAAAAATGTAAACAAAGAACTGTCAACATCAAAGTGACGTCTCAGGGGCAATCAACCAGGTTTTGGTTTTAACTAATGAATATATCGTCACTACTTTTAAAACAATCTTATATTTTACTTTGATCACTTTAATGTCGTAGGTTGGTATGAATAGGTACTTAGTAGGTGACGATAGTCCGGGTACGATATACAGCAAAAGCCTATTGCCTGCAGCCACTAGAACCACACCAAGCGATCGAAGCAAGACGTGCCATTATTATATGTCTTATTAGGAAGCGGAAAGGAAAACATTCGATCACGACAAACGTCAGAAAACGTATGCGATTCAGATTTCAGAAAATGGCCGCCTCAGCTCGGGGCAAAGATATTAAAGCGGTCTACGCACGATCAGACAAGTCGATTCAGTATAAATGGAACTTGAATTAATTTTTCGGTTTTACTAAAAAAATAAGAATAAGGAATAGGAATATCCAGGTATATTAATTAAATTACGAACCAAAGGTTTACAATTCCTAACCATTGCCAGTGGCGTAAATATAAACTGCTCATATTTATGAATATAAAATAATTACGTTTTCATTTAGCTTATTTAAATATTAACGAATATTATCCAGGCATTATTTTACGTATAAATTAGTCCGCATTATTTTTTATCTCGCGTATTTAACGAATTTTTAGTTTCCACTTCTTGGGATTGATTTTATTGCAGTGGCAACACATTTGTTTACATTTTTTATCTTTAATTTCATTATCCACTTTAGATGTTTACAAATAAATGATTTTGTTTTTTTTTTAATACCTTTGCTTTTATATGGAACAATATTACGTATAGTTATTGCGCGTTTCTTGTGACTTACTTAGCTGAAAAAGACTTTAATAAATCTCACTCATCTAAAAAAGTATTTTCGTTGTAAATATTTGAATGATTACCTATCAAATTGGCCACTTTTTTATTTTATTTATAAGCCTCTATTTCTCACATTAAATAAAATAGATAATGTAAAACAGTATTTTTTTTTTTTTTTTTACAAATGAGGTACCCATTTTTGGGCAAAGGCCTCCTCCAGCTCCTTGGCTTTGCGGGTCCATGCCGGTCCGGCAATTTGGGCAATGTAACACATTAATTAGAATCTACATAACTGACACCGGCTTGTTACATAATATAAATAAATTAATACACTTTGTCAATAAATCCTTACTTTTATAGCATACGTTAGTTACTATAATGTTAGTTGCTATGTCATTTCGGTTCTCATTTGCATACACAAGTACCTAATCATTCAAGCATCATCGTTCATGACGACTAAGGCAAGCCCTCAGGCAGCGGTTGCTAACATAAAAAAAAGACAATTTTAGGAGTAATTTTTTTTATATATAGGTTCAGTTTTTCGCGGTCACTGACAACGTAATGATTGTTAAAGAGCTGTGAATCACAGTCGTATGAGCTATTTATTTATTTAGATTTTATTTTTAAAGTTCTTACATATATTTTTTTAAACAAGAATTGATAATAAATAATTACAATAAATAATATAGTTCAATATGCTGCGCCGACCCCAAGTAAATGGGATAAGGGCAAGGAAATGATGAATATAGTTCCATATTGATTAGGTACGTTTTATTTCATTCTTAGAAGCAAAATATCTACAGCAAAGTCACCGTGACACCGATCGCGAGAGAATATTTCCGAGAACGTTCTCGAGAAATTCCCGAGAAGAGAGAGAATTTCAGTGATAAGTTATATGGTATTCGAATATTAATAATCAATTAATTAGTGCCTTATAAAAGACCATAAAATCCATTTAAAGAAAAATAATAGAAAAAATATTACATTTCTGATACTTTCTCGATAATTTCCGATTGGGAGACCGTTTCCGAGAGCGTTCTCGATCGATTTCTCTGTTCTCGGGAATTTTTGAGAACGGCACATCACTATATGTGGGTATTTGTTGTTGGGTCCAGCAAGCACTATAGGTTATTTTGGTCAAGTTTACATTCCAAATCGCCCAAAACGTCGCGTAAAACAACACCATAAAACAAATCATGTCGCCTAAAAAAAACCTGGCCTGTCGCCAGAGTTAGCGAGTTGTGTTGAGAGTGTCAGACCTGCGTTTATCAACCGACGAAAAAAACGGAGAGAAAATTATTTTTGGATGAATATGTTCTACATGGTCTAGTGTATCTCCCCCTTAAAGGTTTGCACCCAGCTACAAAACACCCTGTAAATTTTTTTTTTATGTATGACCACGCATAACTTTTTACAGAGTTGTTCGATTTTGATAATAATTATTATTTTAATAATTTTTTTATTGGAAAGCGTATACCCCAAAGTTGGTCCCATATAAATTTGGAAAAAAAAAAACCAACCTTAAAGGTAGGAAAATAGGGGATGATTGATTTTTCGTCGGTTAAAACTTTGTTTTTAAAGTAAATTATCTCTTAGCTCTCGACTCAACGAATCCTCAAATTAATAGGGTCGGCAACGCGCTTGCGACTTAGAAGTCCGCAGACCACTAGTTGGGAACCCCTGCTCTAAGGGCCCCAACCTTTTCTCTCGATTGAACAAGCTATAAATTCGTACTATGTTTTGTTATATCCAAGATGGCGTACTCACCGGAAGTCATTGATTTCGCTCCAGAGCGCCCCCTATCGGCGCTCAAGTTATTTATGTTGGCTGCATTTCCGGTATCGGCTCATTTCCGGTTAGGGGCGCAAAATTCACTTTTGTATGTTTCCTACTTGCAAAGTAACAGGTATAGTTACTTGCGAGGGGTCTGCAAACGGAACCCTTAGGGCGAGTATCCACTAACTGTGCGAGGTTGCGAGGCGGTGAGCGATGAAAAACTCAACCCCTAATAGTGTGCCTTTCCATTTTTTCTTCCATTCTTTCTCTGGTGAAAACTCGCCCTAAGGCGTACATCAACTCTTAGCATAGGATTTTTTGGTTTTTTTTAGGTTGCCATTCGAACCAGTTTTGGAGAGGAACAAATGTTTGTATGGGAGCCTACTATTAAAGAACATAAATACCCATAAAATTAAGACAAAAATTGACCTCGCTGATTGAAACGCTTCATACTAATTCACAAGGCGTCACAACTGCTATTTGTACTAATCGCTGTATGGAAAATCAAGTAAATTGCTATTTCAGTCGCGAAATACTGCGTTTAGGTACATATTTGTTATACAATTTTGTTTCTATAAAAACGTAAGGATTCTATTGGTAGCTTTATATTTACTCTTGTACAATAAAAAACATGAACATCTTTTTATGATGTTGTTGTCAATTATACACCGTGGGCCTGAGGAACCCGACCAACTTTAACTATCGATTCTAGAGCCTATTTGGAGTATATAATGTGGTATTACCTACATATAGTCCAATTACGCATAATCGTCGAGATATAAATTATTTAAACCAAAATTTAAATTTTAAAATCTCAAGTCTAACACACCCTAAGAACGTGACGTAGGTACATGGACGCGTTTAAAGTGACTTTGAAATCACGAACATAGGTCTAAAACATATTAAAATTCACTTAAAACATTCGTAGCAAATTATGCACAATAGCTAAAAATATTAACATTGGTTCTAAAAATCGCCAATATCATGTTTAAGGCAACTTAGTGATTGCTATTTTATTTATTTAAACGCACAAAAAATTAAAATTAAAAAACATGATATCCGCGCTTCCAAACACGCACTTCCATCTCGCTCACGCTTATGCTCAGCTCAGACCATGATACTATAGCGCCTTAAGATGTTTTTTTAAGCTACACTTAACTGTGACCCCCATAATTAATTTTTGAAATTACATTTCTTATGTCCAATAGGTACTAACCACCGTTAAGAGATTCGCCCGTAATAGATACACACTGTATACCGTATAAGTTTTTACCAAGGATTAGGGAGCGGGTTAAAGAGGGTTACGAGATCCGAGGAATACTCTTAAACGTGTAAATTCTGACAAAATGGGGGATGGCAACCGCCGGCTTCCGATCCGATGAGGGAATAAATTGGGATCTCGAGACGGCGGCGGGGGCTTTGACACCGAAGCGATTTTTGTGACGTCAAATAAGGCAAACGTCCGAGTGGTCGACGCTGTACTAGTATATGGCATGGGCACTTCATGTCAAAGCAATATGGGTTAAGGCTCGACCTTTCAAATTTTCGTAAAAATGAGTTGTTTAGTAACCACTTTAAACATTATGACGTAACAATTTACCGTCGGAGAAAATATTTCATAATCTGCAAGATATGAGAAGTAATTAGTTTTCGTAGAAATCTATTTTGTCAAAAGAAAGTAGAGAATTTTTTTTATAATCTTTTCTTATTTACTTAAATTTCCTCTCGTTTTCCGAGATATTCCGAAAAACATGATATCCGCGCTTTCGAACACGCACTTCCATCTCGCTCACGCGTATGCTCAGTGAGAGGGAGAGAAGACTATGAACGTGCGGAGCGTTAAATTCGAAATGCAAAAAATACAGGTACAAATCTCTTACAATTAAACTTTGAGTAATCATATAACATCAAAGTACATAATAATATGTAGGTACTTTGATGTCACTGTAAATATATTTTTAAAATTATGACATGATATCCATTAAAGCCGACATGCAGAATAAATAACGGAATGTCGAGCGCGTAACATTAACAAAAGAAATTTTTTGTACCCGTCGATTAAAATCTGTGTATTAAGATTTCATAGAGAATACTGCAACGTCACTCTTTACATAGTTGTAGTCCATGTTACTGTCGAAACAATCAAAATAACTGTTTCGATACGCTCCAGACAATCGAAAAAAAATTGAAAATAGAACTAAAATAAATTCGACCAATCACGTGGCTGCTTTACCGAACTGTAATGAATTGGACCAATAGAATCGCTTTGATTATTGTGTTTACTCGTTGATGTCGTACGCTCGTTGATGTCTTTTAAGATATCAACGAGCGTACGAGCGATAGGCTGCACTTCGTTTCAACAGTATCGAGTTTGTTTAATTAGTGCAGTTGACTCGTAGAAAATTAATTTTAATGAACTCGTACAAAAAGTATACATATAGTATATATACAATAGTGTTATAATCAAACTTTTTAATCTCGTACCTTACTTAGGCCACTCAGCAAGCTTCGTGGCCTAAACACGGTACTCGACTAAAAAGCTCTCTATTATAACACGATTGTGAAAAAGACTATCTGGGAACTTTCACGAAAATTTTGGCAAGTTTCAGTTTACGAAATTACCGGAGGGGAACATAATTTTGCAAGAATAATGTTAGTCTAATCCCAATAAGGTCTAGTTTTCCCCCTGGGTTCGAAGGTCAGATGGCATTCGCTTTCGTAAAACTAGTGCCTATGCCAAATCTTGGGATTAGGTGTCAAAGCGGACCCCGGGCTCCTTTAGGGCACAATCGGGAATAACGCTAGGCGGATGAATGTTCTGTGTTGTTGAGGACTTTCCACACAGAAAGATTTGCAATTTTGTAAATTTCTCGTCAGTGCATTGCTTCAGCGTAATTCGCAAGTAATAGTGTACGGCCTCATTGCCCGCACCGCTATAGAGCTGGGCGTGCAGCGTCCATATAAAACGATTTTTTTCCCGCTCGTAACGGAGCGTGCACTCAGGCCGTTCGCTTACGCGTCGATGTGACAGACGGCCTGCGGGTTAATAAAGCCGGCGTGCTCACTGTGATAAACCTGTCAATATGAGCCAGCATTATTGACATATTTATTCAGTTCACTGTAATATCACTCGAACGGGGTGGGTAAGCGAATTCGGAGAAAGACGCTTTCAATTTGGCTTAGTTTTCAACCGACGAAAAAAACGGAGGAGGTTCTCAAGTCGACGCGTATATTTATATATTTTTTTTTATGTTTGACCACGCGTAACTTTTTACAGAGTAGTTCGATTTGGATAATTCTTTTTTAGTTGGAAAGGGTATAACCCGAAGTTGGTCCCATATCAATTTGGAAATAAAAAACCAACCTTAAGGGTAGGAAAATAGGGAATGATTGATATTTCGTCGGTTAAAACTTTGTTTTTAAAGTAAATTATTACGGCAAAAGAGGGTTTGATAGGTTTACCTGACTAGCAGAAATGAAAGGTAATGCTTTTAAGTCACACTGGCATTGAAGTGGTCCTACGCGTGCGGAACGTCCGAATTCCTAAAATAAGGAACGTAAAATTATGTACTCACCACGGGCGGTAATAAAGGAAGCCGTATATCCCATTTTTAACCGACTTCAAAAAAGGAGGTTCTCAATTCGTCTGTATGTTTTTTTAATTTTTTTTTATGTGTGTTTGTTACGCGATAATTGTAATTTATGAACCGATTTGAATGATTTTTTTCTTTGATTGAATGCATATACTTCCAGATTGGTCCCGTTGTCACCAAAATCCAGTTCTGATGATGGGATCCCGGAGAAATCGAGGGAACTTTAAATTTTATAGGCATACTTGAAGCAATTTGGCTACTGATTTGAAGTCGGTTAAAACTTTGTTTTTAAAGTAAATTATTATTGCCATTGCCTTCATTCTGGAGACATTCTTTGTTTTACTGGCCTAGTAACTACCTTCTGCCCGCGACTCCGTCCGCGTGAAACTCGTTTATATATCGTTGCTCCATACAAATCCCCTCCTCCCTATTTCACCCCCTTAGGGGATGATTTCTAGGATAAAAACTATCCTATGTCCTTCCCCGGGACTCAAAAGTTTATCTCTATACCAAATTCTAAATCGCTTCGAAGGTTTAAG
This sequence comes from Epinotia brunnichana, assembly GCA_963854355.1. Classification (NCBI taxonomy): domain Eukaryota; kingdom Metazoa; phylum Arthropoda; class Insecta; order Lepidoptera; family Tortricidae; genus Epinotia; species Epinotia brunnichana. The sequence continues at coordinate 1,619,108 of OY977963.1, read as the reverse complement.
CGTGAAGAGGTAACAGACAGACAGACAGACAGACAGACAGACAGACAGACACTCTTTCGCATTTATAATATTAGTATGGAAGTATGGATGTTCCTAGTATTCAGTTTTCACGGTCAACACCTAGGTACCAGAATGCTGCGCCCTAACAGGGTTTGTGGTAGTATAGGGATTTTACAACTTTATTTGTTGCTAAATATGAAAGGAAAAGCAAAAATAACAAAGAGATGTCATAAGCATAAAACTGACGGAAGAGTGGCGTGTATAATGGAGTAGCTACTGTTTGTTCTGTTGTTTAATGCGAAATTGTTTTACAACCCTACTTTTTTTTTTTTTTTTTTTTTTTTTTTTTTTTATAATTTGTTTAATCTGCGATCAGTCAAAACAACTATGAGCAGATGAGTGGAGAGAGGTTGGCGATTGGCAAGGTAGGGCCATTACCCCAGCTTCCCTTAGTCAGGCAGCACATTGGCTCTCTTGAGTCTCTTTATTGGGTTTGGCTTTAGAAGCGACTGTGATAGAGGGTTTGGATGAGTTGCTAGTCGGTCCTTGTAGTTAGCTGTGTAGCGTTTTGCCTCTTCGAGTATGGTTGGGATTTCGAGATACTCATGGATTTCTGAGTTGCGAGTGTACCAGGGCGCTGATGACAAGACCCTTAAGATGTTGTTTTGAGCTCTCTGGAGAGACAGTATATTGGATTTGCTGGCCGATGACCACAGTTGGATGCCATATGTCCATATTGGTTTCACTATTGCGCAGTAAACATTCAGCTTATTGGGTAGAGATAAGGCCGACTGTCTGCCGAGAATCCAGAGGAGATTTCTGAACCGATGATTCATTTCGTCTCTCTTTTTCTTTATGTGATTCTTCCATGTCATTCTTTGGTCCAGGTGGAATCCCAGATATTTCACACAAGTTGATTGGGGAAGTATATCGGTGCCCAGCTTGACTGGGGGACACGTTTCGCGTCTAAGTGTAAATGTGATATGATGGGACTTAGGGGCACTTGCTTTTATGCGCCACTTGGTTAGCCATGCGCTGGTGTCATCAAGCTGTGCTTGCAGTACTCTGCTAGCCTCTTTTGGGTCTGGGTGACAGGCAAGGAAAGCTGCATCATCAGCAAAGGTGGCTACGGAAACATTCGAAGACTGGGGTAGCCCTACTTGAACATAAAAAAGTAACAATAAATAAATTAAATAAATAAATAAATATTTGCGGACAAATCAACCTAGTCCCAAACTAAGCAAAGCTTATATGGGTACTAGACGACGATATAGATACTTTTATAGAGAAATAAATACTTCAATACTTAGGAAACATCCATGACTCAGGAACAAATATTCGTGCTCATCACACAAATAAATGCCCTTACCGGGATTCGAACCCAGGACCTCTTGCTTCGTAGGCAGGGTCACTACCAACTAGGCTAAAGCGGTCGTCACAAATAGATGCTTTTCGTCATCTGAACAAACTATATCTGTAAATTTTATTGCCATACGTATAACATTCCTTGTCGGATGCGGAACCTTAAAAATTAGGCGAAACAAATTTATGTCGACCCACACCCCATTCTTTTGCCCGCGACTTCGTCCGCGTAGAACTCGTTTATATCGTAGCTATTCCGTAGAGACTCAAACTATTTTTATCATCATAATCATCATCATCATACCAGCCGAAAGACGTCCACTGCTGGACATAGGCCTCCCCCAAAGAGTTCCAAAGTGACCAATACTACGCCACCCGCATCCAGCGGACTCCCGCGACCTTTACCAGGTCATCAGTCCACCTTGTGGGGGGCCAACCAACGCCGCGCCTACTAACTACCTCTATACAAAATGTTATCTAAATGGGTTTTATTGTATTTTTAATTTCCACCCCCCATTTCACCCCCTTAGGGGTTGATTTCCGAGATAAAAACTACCCTATGTCCTTCCCCAGGACTCAAACTATCTCTATACCAAATTTCATCTCAATCGGTTCAGCCGTTTTCACGTGATGCGCGGTCACATAAGATAAACAGATAAACAGACAAAAATTCTAAAAACTGTTGGAACGTGTTCTGTTATCGATTATAAGTATCCCTTGCCAATTTTTTTTCGAATATCTTCCATGTACAGACTTTCGACCCTCTTCAGCTTTATTATATGTACATACTTTCGACCCTCTTCAGCTTTATTATATGTATAGATTATTTTATTTACCTACCACTAACCCTAAACTTAACCAACGCCAGTCAATATGACAGGATTATAACCCTTCTAATGCTGGCTCTCCTAAAGCAGTCACGCATTTTATAAGCCGAATTTATTTGTTCTACTCATCAGTCCCAAGCCAATACTTTCAGGAGAGGTCAAGTTCCTACGCGTTTTAATTGCCGTTTTCTTGTGTTAATATTGTAAAATGACCCATAATAACCTGTGACTTAGTTTGAGACTAGTGGGACTTTTAAGAAAAAACTCTTTACCAATGATGCTGTAACGAAACACATGTAATTACTAATTATACGCGATTAAGTCTATTGCACAGTGCAATCGACACATCTCAAATGTGTTTTAATTTTGAGTTGTGGCCGTATTGCAGGTACTAGGCGACGTATATGTGGTGTTATAAGTTTGTCATATATATCTGTCTGTGGCACCGTAGCTTCTTAGTCATAGTGATTTATTTTTAACCATAGGTGACATTACAGTGGTATAAAAATGATATACTATGTTTTGCCGGTAGGCGTACAAAAATCAATGGAGACTTAATTAAGCTATACATACAAGAGAAACGTTATAGAATAGGGGTGTGGACACCAAATAAAATAACCGATAAAGACGAATTTTCTCGAAAAAAAATTGTCAAATGGAGAATATAGTATAGCAGGGGATTAAATAATCACAAAATTGTGAGTGTCCAAAGTTTTAAAAGGGGGTATATTCTGTCCCTTTTTCGCAAAACGCAGCTTCATATGAAACGATTGTCATTTACTAGACGCTCGGGGATCGTGACGTCATTCTCCACGAACGTGGTCTCTCTCTAACAAGCAATATTAAAATGGTTGTAGATTGTAGCCAAGTATTTTTTTTTATTCGTCACTAGGCATATTTTTTGCCTTCTTTCTTTTGGAGTAATAATACATTTTGAGTCTACACCCGTATTCAATCATACAAAGGATAATCATCGGTGTTTACCGTTATTTATTTTAACCTGCCATTCTCGAAATTAAAACTAGTCTGCAGTAGCCCTCATTATATGACTATCAAAATTTATAATCACCTTCCTAATGCTATAAAGAATCTGTAAAATCCAAAACTGTTTAACAAACAATTGAGAATGTTTTTAACAAACAGATGTTTTTATAACTTGAAGGAATACTTTAATGATGCATAAAAGTTAAAAATCTTGCTGTGTGTTTTTCTTTTTTCTTATCAGGCTTTTTAATGTATAAATTTACTATTAATAATTGTAATTAGTTAGCCCTCTGATATTGCTGTGCCCTTGCAGGGTGTCACATGTATACCTACTTATTAATAGCATCCACGTCTGTAATGTGATATGCAATAAACATTTCTATTTCTATATCCGTTCATGTTTATGTTCAATATAAAATTAGACATGCCAAGATTGCCAAGTAATTACGGATGAACCGTTTAGGTGTGTCCACTAGACGCATGCTCAGCCGAGCGGCTGCCCGAGCCGTCTACACGCTCGCCCGAGCGGCTCGGGCGAGCCGCTCGCATGCTCTGCCCCATGCGCTCGGTCGAATTTGCTCGCCGAGCGACGTTCACGATGAGCGCGCACGCTAGGGCGAGCCGCGCTCGGCTGAGCATGCGTTCAGTGTGGACAGATCTTTTCGGAATGCGGTCTTTTTACAAGCTTTATATTATCTTGCACTCTTCGTATGTATGTAAATAAATATATAAGTATGTAAGTTGTCCGTCAAAATTTGGAATCCATTTTTCAGTCACTTCCCGTTATCCAATTGAGCTGAAATTTTGCAAGCATAATGTATATCGCATGACAATGCAATATTATGATGACTTGGAGCTGATCTGATGCTGGAGCCGGAAGGTGGCCATAGGAACTCCGCAATAAAACGACACAACCCCAGTTTGGGCTCGTTAGAATCGTTTCAATGAGTACTTGATGATGGTATGCGGAAAAGTACAGTCGGCAATAAAAGCTTGTACCAAAAATGATTTTTTTGACAGAAACTTATTAATAGAAAGTCTGTTGAGATGGTTCCTATGTTCGCTGTGTCGGATTTTTATACAATAAAGTGTATATGTATTGCAATTTCATATCAACTGGAAATTGTATTTACATATATCTATATAAGGGGAGAGGGGAGGCCTTTGCTCAGCAGTGGGACATAACGGGCTCGATATAATAATAATAATATATCTATATCAGAACCAGATAAACCCTAAAGGAAGTATTCCTAATTTCACTTCACGGTCGAGAGGCAGGGGCCGTTCTGTGAGGCTAACGCGATGTGAAGTGTTGCCACACAGTTGCTAGCTTGCATATTAAGCATTAGTAAAGGGCTGAGAGGTTGTCAGTGCAGACGAAAACAAAGGAGATTTTAGATGTCCGTTATTAAATGGGGAATTTCATTCACTTTCCAGCTTCTGCCTGATATTTCGTCTGCGCGGAACTCGTTTATATCGTACCTCCATTCAAACTTCCGCCCCCCATTTCACCCCTATAGGGGATGACTTCCGGGATAAAAAGTATGTATGTCCTTCCCCGGGATTAAAACTATCTCTATACCAAATTTCATCTCAATCGGTCAGTGGAAGCGTGAAAAGGTTAACCTCACAATGAGATTAACTCCTATGTACCGTGACGCATTAAGGATGATTCACGCTAGGACGGGCCGTGTCCGGCACGGGCCGTTTTCTAAGAAAAACGACGGCGTTTTTGCGCGGTCGAGCCATATACCCAAGCCCGGCTGAGCCACGGCCGGGCCGTACCGACACCGGGCCGCTACCGCGCCTTGGCCGTGACTCGGATGGGCTTGGATATAGCTCAACCGCGCAAAAACGCCGTCGTTTTTCTTAGAAAACGGCCCGGGCCGGACACGGCCCGTTCTAGCATGAGTCATCCTTTAAACGTCATGTTAAACTGCCATATGAAGTTGTCAAAAGAGTGAAAACGACAAGGTGTTCAGCAACATATGAGGCGGACGTTCGTACTTTCGCATTTATATTATTAGTATGGATGGATTGCTAAATAGTATTACATGCCTGTCGATCACGTAACGCATACGTAGATCTAAATGTCAAATTTTATATGAAAAAAGCGGCCAAGTGCGAGTCGGACTCGCACATAAAGGGTTCCGTGAAATAAATTGTTTTAAAAAAAAAAACTACTTACTAGATCTCGTTCAAACCAATTTTCGGTGGAAGTTTGCATGGTAATGTACATCATATATTTTTTTTAGTTTTATCATTCTCTTATTTTAGTGTGCGAGACGCACCTATGACTGGCTCTGGGCTGGGTAGAATTGAAGGGAAATCCTGCACCTTCGGCGTTGGTCGTTACGGCTTAGCAGGAACTTGGTCGGGTCGGGGTTCTGAATTGAAAGACTTGTTTACTTTTTCAAGTAATGTCACTTCGCTGCTACTGTAGGTACTGAATTTCATGGGGCCTGGCCGCCCAATTTATACTATCAAGTTACCTCGGCCGGACGCCCCTTCGCCCCGTATTTTTGGCGGGAAAGCGATTTGCGCGGGAAATTTTGGCGCGAAATGACATGTTCATTTATTACACTTCAATCTTACTCTAATACATTATTTACAGTGCTTATACCTATTTCTATGCTATTTATAATACATTATTACACGAGATCCCGCTCGTTCGGCGTCAAAATGCATCTGAAACGCGGGGATTCCGTGTCGGCCCGTATATACGTACCTCGTCCCCCACCTGAGGTATAAATACCGGGGTTCCCCCCTCGCTCGCCCATCAGTCGTTGCCTGACTGGCGCGCGAGTAGGAACTCTAGGTTTCCTTTAGTCTGTCTATATTTCTTAGTGGAAACTTAGTGTTGTCCACTCTTTATTTAGGAAACCAGCGGTATATTACCCTTTTTTTACTATGTAGGAATGAAATGTGAGGCCTATTATTCTTTATTTCAGGTGCCAATTATATAAGGCAATATTAGCGCAATGCCTATGTTATAAGAGGTTATAAGCTAGATTACAAGTTAGGTCGCGACTGACAATTTTATGTTTATAACGGGTTTTATTCTATGCCGTCCTGCACATCTCTCCCGCCGACCATCGTTCGGGTGAACGTTGGATCTTCTTTTGCGTGCAGGTTCTCAGGCTCCGTCGGCAGGATCACCAGCTTCTTGGTCGGTCTTCTGAAGACTCCGCCCTTGGTGGTCACGTCCACTGCTCGCGTCACGCCGTCGGGGCCCGGGTATATAGCTGTAACCCGGCCTCGTGGCCATGTGTTGCGAGGCAGATTCCCGTCGGCCACTAGCACGATGTCGCCGACGTTGATAGGCCGCCCATGACCGTAGGGCTCCCGCCGGTACTGGAGTGAGGGCAGGTACTCCCGGAGCCAGCGGGCCCAGAAGTGCTCGGCCAGGCGTTGGCTCGTCCGCCAAGTCGCGCGGCCGATGAGTGCGGTGTCGTCGAATGTCCCGGGGTTGGGGGCCCGGGTTGAGCCACCGAGGAGGAAGTGGTTCGGCGTGATGGCTTCTGGCTCGTCAGGATCAACCGCCACGTGAGTGAGGGGACGGCTGTTCACTGTATATTCGGCCTCGGCGAGCAGAGTAGTCAGGGTCTCCTCGCTGGGGCGGCGCTCGTTGAGCACGGCGTGTAGGGCTCTCTTGACGGCTCGTACCATCCTCTCCCATGCCCCGCCCATAAATGGGGCTCCCGCCGGTATGAAGCGCCAGCTGATACCGCGTTGCGCGGCGTCGGTTTCGAGGGCGTCGCCGTAGTAGGGGTAGGCGCGCGGAATCGCGAGGTCTCGCAATGCCCTTAGGTGCAGCGTCCACTCCGTCCATTGGCGCGCTAAATCTGCATCCAGCTTGTCATCCCAGCCAGTTCCGCGCCGCCACACCTCTTGTAAGATTTTCTTTGCTATGATGGTTACCGGCGCCGCTAGCCCGAGAGGGTCGAAGATCGACATTGTTATTTTCAATATTTGCCTTTTGGTAGGCTCGATGTCGTCCAGGGCTCCGGGAGGTAGGCGGCTGAGGTCCAAGTTGAAGGCGAGTTCGTCGCTCGCGGGTTTCCATATTTGTCCCAGGATTCGTTCATTTTTCATTTCGCTCTTATTCAGTTCGACGGGCGCGGACGTGGCGTCCTCCGAAGTGAGGGCTCGGAGGACCCGCGTGGAGTTAGAGGTCCATTGGCGTAGTTCGTAATGGGCCTCTCTATGTATATCGCGTACATCACTTGACACTCGAATCGCGTCTTCTTCTGTTTTGAAGCTGTGTAGGTAGTCATCGACATAGTGATGTCTTATTATTGCTTTGACGGCCTCTGGATGCGTTTCTTCGTGTTTCTGGGCGTTGACGTTCTTCACATATATTGCTATTGACGGTGAACAAGTAGCGCCAAAAATGAGTGAAGTCATGCGATATTCTTGCGGCGCGTCGTCGCCCCGCCGGTCGCCCCGCCATAGATAGCGCAGGGCGTCTCTGTCTTCAGACTTGACTTTCACTTGCATGAACATTTCTTTAATATCCGCCCCCACGGCGACTGGGTGTTGCCGGAAGCGCATAAGGACGCCCGGCAGCGACTGTAGGAGGGCCGGGCCTGTCAGTAGGCGGTCATTGAGCGACACGCCCCTTGTAGGCGCGGCGGCGTCGTGGACGATTCGGACTTTCCCGGGCTTGCTAGGATTCAGCACCGGGAAATGGGGGAGGTACCACACTCTCGATGACTTGGTGGGCGGCGCAGGCTCGGCGTAGCCCTTCGAGACAAGGGCGTCCATTTCTTCACTATATTTGCCTTTAAGCTCTTTATTTTTGTCGAGTTTCTTTTCTATGTTATGAAGTCTTCTCAGTGTATTTTCGTAGTTGTCAGGCAAGCTGCTGTCGGGTTGTTTCCATAATAGCGGTGCTTCATAATGGCCGTCGGCTGTAGTCTTTATTGACTGGGCTAACATGATACGCGCCCGCTCTTCCGGGCTTGACTGGGGTAACTTCGGCTCGATAAGTAGGTTTTCGAGCGCGAAATATTCACTGAGTTGTAAATTCAAATCTTCATTTTTCTCGGCTTCTTCAATATTGGTCAAGCGATGCGTCGCATGTACTTGTTTGCCTGTGATGCGTGTGTGTGCACCGTGTAGCACCCAGCCTAGCGGCGTTAGGGATGCCGCTGGCTGATGCCGCTGGCCGCGGCGCGTTTCATTACTGACGAGTAAATGCCAGTTATCTTGTCCGATTAATACTCTAGGTCTCGCTGACTCGTACCGCAGGCTATCTTCTATGTCGCATAAGTGTGCGCACTCGCGGAGATCCTCCTTCTTAACGGACTGTGGTGATAGGCTCAGATCGTCTATGGTATGCGCACTGACCCTATAAGGTTGGTCGGTGCCGCGGATGCTGAGCGTAACACGGCGTGATCTCGATGCGTCGATTTTTTCTTTCGTTATAGCTTCTATTTGTAGCGGCACTGTCGGGCCGTCCAGGCCTAAGTCGTTCGCGAGCCCTTCTTGTACAAGTGTTATCGTGGAGCCGTCGTCGAGGAGGGCGTAGGTCTCGACGGCTCCCGCCGGTCCAGAGACTGTGACCGGGATAATTTTCAGATAGGCTCTCGCTTCTCGGGAGGCGCGCGTCGATGTGACGGCCTCGTTTCTTTCTTCAATTCTTTGATAATGTAGCAATTTGTGGTGGAAGTATTCGCAGCCGTCTCGCTCGCACTTCGTGCGCTTGCATGAGTGCATCCTGTTCTTGTAGCGCAGGCATCGGAAACATAGCCGTTGATCTTTGGCTAGTTTCCACCGGTCTTCAACGGCTTTTTCGATAAACTTAGTGCATTTATCTATTGGGTGACCGGTGTTGTTGCAGGCGGCGCACTTAGGTGAAGGCTTGTCTGTGGTCGCGAAGGCTCGGTGTGTCCTTTTTGCAGGATGAGGATTTGCACCGTCGACGTTCTCGGGCTGCGCGTAGAGTGCGCAGTAGTCCGCCTCGCGTTGCAGGAAGGCTGATATCTTTATTAGCTCAGGCTCGTCGTTTTTCTGCGTATTCGCGTAGTCGAACCATCTGTAGCGTAGGGCGGGCGTAAATTTCTCCATCATTGCCCGTGTCGTCTCCGGGCTGTGTAGATAGTGAGCGCGGTCAAGAGCCTTAAGTGTGGCTATGACGTTGGCTACACGGCTGGCGAAGACACAGATGTCGAGCGGCCCGTCGTTAAGGCGCGGTAGGGCGCGTAAACGCTCGAGCTCGGCGAGGGCAATGGCGTCTGGGCGGCCGAAGCGGGCTTCTAGGCTTCTCATTACTTCGTCTGCGCGAGCGTTGTAAATGAGGAGGCTCTCGACGGCTTCTTTGGCCCTCCCTTTGAGGCATCTTCTTAATCTTGCTATATTATCCACTTCACTATAATTTGCGGTGGTTCCGTTGTAGGCGGCTTTAAATGATAGCCATTCTTGATGCGAGCCGCTGAATGGCGGCAACTCGGCGTGATAGCGTGATGACTCTCTCGGGCCGGCACGCGCGGCGATGGCGATGGCAGAGGCGAGCTCACTCAGGTTCACACTTTGTTGATTCTTCATTACTATGGCGCTATCTTCTTGCGCATTCGCTTGTGAATACATTAACGGCGGCGGATATGCGTCTGTTTCGCGTGGGCGCGGCGGCGTTGGCGCGAAAACGGGAGCGTGGGTTCCCCCGGCGGGGGGAGGGGCGGGGACGGCGGGGCGCACGGCAGCGGCGCCCTGTCCCGCGCCCTCGGCGGGGCTCCTCTCCCGAGCCTGCTCGGCGTACTGTGGGGTTGCAGGCTCGGGTTCTTCGATGTAAGGTGCATTGGAGATGGCGAGGACATGTCTCTGGCTGGTCTCGAGCCATTCATCTATGCGGCGTTCTTGTTGGACTGTAGATATTGTGCCGGTGTCATCGTCGCTGTCTTCGGCTTCTATGGCGGCTATGCGCGCTTGCGCGAGCTCCAATTTGATTCGGAGGGCTTCTTCTCGCGCTTGTGCGAGACGGCGGACGCGATGACTCGACGTTGTTTTCACCGATTTTGACGGCGGCCGTGCGGCAGGATGCTGGCTTGACTGTGGGGTTTCCTGCCGCAGTGTTGCTGCAGGGTGTAGGCTCTCCTGCAGCAGCGGGACTATGGGTGGCAGCGTTGACTGTGGGGTTTCATGAGGCAGTGTTTGTGACTGCGCGGCATCATGATGCTGCCCTATGGGTGACCTCGGCTGTGGGTCTGGACGAGGCGCCGGCGTCGCAGGAGTGCTCGTTCGTGAGGTCTCCTGCGAGGGCCTCGAAACTTCTTGATTCGTAGCAGTTCCCGACGTGGACGTGGTTGCTTGTTCCAGCATGGCTTCTCTTATGTTCGCTGCGATACGTTGACCGAGTGTGCGATTTCCTGCTTTCGATCTTGTAAGGGGCATCCTCTATGTAGAATCCGGTTTTCGATGGACCAGCATGTGCGAGACGCACCTATGACTGGCTCTGGGCTGGGTAGAATTGAAGGGAAATCCTGCACCTTCGGCGTTGGTCGTTACGGCTTAGCAGGAACTTGGTCGGGTCGGGGTTCTGAATTGAAAGACTTGTTTACTTTTTCAAGTAATGTCACTTCGCTGCTACTGTAGGTACTGAATTTCATGGGGCCTGGCCGCCCAATTTATACTATCAAGTTACCTCGGCCGGACGCCCCTTCGCCCCGTATTTTTGGCGGGAAAGCGATTTGCGCGGGAAATTTTGGCGCGAAATGACATGTTCATTTATTACACTTCAATCTTACTCTAATACATTATTTACAGTGCTTATACCTATTTCTATGCTATTTATAATACATTATTACACGAGATCCCGCTCGTTCGGCGTCAAAATGCATCTGAAACGCGGGGATTCCGTGTCGGCCCGTATATACGTACCTCGTCCCCCACCTGAGGTATAAATACCGGGGTTCCCCCCTCGCTCGCCCATCAGTCGTTGCCTGACTGGCGCGCGAGTAGGAACTCTAGGTTTCCTTTAGTCTGTCTATATTTCTTAGTGGAAACTTAGTGTTGTCCACTCTTTATTTAGGAAACCAGCGGTATATTACCCTTTTTTTACTATGTAGGAATGAAATGTGAGGCCTATTATTCTTTATTTCAGGTGCCAATTATATAAGGCAATAGTAGCGCAATGCCTATGTTATAAGAGGTTATAAGCTAGATTACAAGTTAGGTCGCGACTGACAATTTTATGTTTATAACGGGTTTTATTCTATGCCGTCCTGCACATTTAGAAGTTACAGGGGGGGGGGGACACACATTTTACCACTTTGGAAGTGTCTCTCGCGCAAACTATTCAGTTTAGAAAAAAATGATATTGGAAACCTCAATATCATTTTTGAAGACCTATCCATAGATACCCCACACGTATGAGTTTGATGAATTTTTTTTTTGAGGTTCAGTTCTGAGTGTGGGGACCCCTAAAACTTAATGTTTTTTTTCGATTTTTGTGTAAAAATCTTAATGCGGTTCACAGAATACATCTACTTACCAAGTTTCAACGGTATAGCTCTTATAGTTTCGGAAAAAAGTGGCTGTGACATACGGACGGACAGACAGACAGACAGACAGACAGACATGACGAATCTATAAGGGTTCCGTTTTTTGCCATTCGGCTACGGAACCCTAAAAATGATAGATGGATTGTCCTAACGCGCGTTCGGAACGTTACGTGATGATTACCCGTAAGGACACATATTTAGCAACAAAGATATACATGAAATATTTCAGTTTCACCACAAAAAAAATAGAACAGCTTAAATTGACCTCGAAATTAGCTTCATTTTAAACTTGAAACAGATATTAAACGGAAGTTAGACAGTTTTAAAATAACATTCTACGGTTTTATGTCGGTATAACGTACCTACCTACCTATAAAATCATTCATGATTTTTTTTATCAAGATTTGGCAGCGCAACCATTTGTTTACAAATGTAATGACCCGAGAGTTAAGTAGTTGCAAGTTTGCTAATTAATGGATTGATAATATTTTGACTACGTAGCTTGCTCGTTTTTTAGGGTTCCGTACTCAAAGAGTAAAACGGGACCCTATTACTAAGACTTCGCTGTTCGTCCTTCCGTCTGTCTGTCACCAGGCTGTATCTCAAGAACCGTGATAGCTAGAGAGTTGAAATTTTCACAGATTATGTATTTCTGCTGCCGCTATAATAACAAATACTAAAAACAAAATAAAATATTTTTTAAGGGGGCTCCCATACAAAAAACGTGTTTTTTTTGCCGTTTTTATAGATAATGGTACGGAACCTGTCGTGCGCGAGTCCAACTCGCACTTGGCCGGTTATTTAATAATTTGTAATACTCCAGCACCACATTTTTTCCAGTGGGCGTCGTTAGAGTCGTAGTAAGGGAACAGGGTTGAAGTGTGTTGTGCGTGATGGGCTGGCAACCTATCACCGCGATATCGCATTCGATATCATGTTGATCATTTATTTTCACATTTATGCTAAAATTCGCACTGGAACATACGCTTCATGTGCTCTGCGAACCCCTTTTAGGACTAAAGGCGTGATTCTTGTTATGTTGTATTGTAATATTTGTAATATTCTAATTAAATTCTTTTTTGTTACAGGTACTATTTGCGTTACATCTTGATTCTTAAGAGTGCTCTTCAAAAAAGCGCTCGCTCAGAATTCGGTATTTTGACACGCGTAGTGCGTTTGTGTGTTTAAATACTACTACCACCCACACAAACGTACCTAACCCCCACATGCACAGCGAGATCGCACCAGCCGCGGGTGCCGTCCCTTTCTAGCTATATGTAAGTGCGATCGGGATAGAACTAACCGCGGAGCTTGCCGATGCAAATAGCTGTATAGCGCACCGTTGGAATTCACTCCGTGACCGATATTGATACTTGCACTAAAAAGTGGTAAGTATTACTTCGCTAACATGATGTTCTAGAACATCATGTTAGCGAAGTTAGATAACTTGAATAAAGTAAGTATTTGATTTTTGAGCACAAGTTTTCTATTTGTATTAAAATACTATGATATGACAAAGTATATTTAGTTTCGTTTTTTTAGTATAAAATAAACTAACGAGTTTTAAAGTTGTCAGTAATAAGAATAATAATTTGTTTTACGGATATTAATAGTTTGCATGTTATCTGAGTCTTATTTATATATAGTAATGTAATGAAATTATACAAGTAGACCCACTACTAGGAAATTACTGGGTACTTACGTATTCATTTCTTGAAGAAATTTTTTTTTGTTATGGACAGTAAAAAAAAACTGCCCTTCATAGAAATTGCTATGTCCGTTTCTTACCAAAGGAACTGAAAATTATAAATTATACAAACACAGCTTTTTATCTAGAATGCAATTAATTAATGCGTGATTTTATTCAAAAGCCTAAAACCTCAGATGATAAAAAGGAATAGATATGAAACGGGGGCTTGGCGCGTGTCGGTGCGACATGGCCAAATGGGCATGTCACTGCCCACCGCATGTTAGTCGCAATTTGCCGTGAATCTGAAATGTTATTCCACGTTTACTCAAAATGCCGCATTGTAGCGTGGTTACATGCAAAAATAGGAATGAAACTAAAACCTACATTAATGGTGGAGTCACGCACCACATGTGAGTATTAGTATTTTCACTTAAGTCAGTAAAAACTAATATTTTAATAAATAAACGCAACGCCGCATCATTTCTCGGGATCGAACTAACATATCGAACGAAAAAGCATATTTTTGTTCTATGCGTTGTACATTGATCGTTCAATACAGTAAACCACGGCGCAATGTATTAAACCACTATGGATATGGACGATGCTTGAATTTTTTAGTGGTACGGCCGCTGCTTGGCGTCGCAAACTAGAGCGGTGCCAAAGTGCAGTTACAATTTACGCGTAATCGATAAAATAGAAGTACGATATCATACTAGTTATTTTATTTCGACTACTTTCGCTGTTTTATTTTATTTAATTACTTGTTTTGGTTGGGTGCCTATCTTAAAGGTAACTAATAAGATTAAAAGGCACAAAATGTTTACGGTACCTACTAATAAGATTTTCACTAAGTTGCAGTATGAACGGTAAATAGACATATTAAAATTGTATATACAAGTATATAATTTAGTGGCAAATGGCTTCAGAACAACTTAAAATGTGATATTATTACCAATATTTTTTTTTAAATGAGTATTTTTTACTTTCATTTCAAATGTGATAATTGAAGAAGAAATCTCGGTTTCTTATTACAGTTTTCCAAAGAATCCGATTAGGTTCTAAAAAAATGGCTAGATGCTACTGGCAGAGGTCCTAACTGGTTTCCTGTACAGAGAAGAGTTAATGTGTTCGTAACATTTTCAAGAAAAATGTTTCCAACCACTTAATAAGAGCCTTACACTTTTCGAATATTTGACACCTCGCTTGCTTGAAACCTAGGTGTAAAATGTATGGTAACACATCTTCGCACATCTTTGGTGGATACTCGCCCTTAGCCTTAAATCTCGTAATATGAGTAATGGACATATTATTTCGCGCCAAAATGCGAGTCGGATCGGCCTGGTACCTACAGGTCAAAAATATCGATGTGACCAGAGTTTTAAATGTATGTGAACACGAATTTATAAAAAGCCGTTTATGTTACTCTGTAGGTATTCGTCAATATTTTTTACTTTTGCGATTTATGGTAAGTTAACAACACGTGTTATTTAAACTTGTAGCTAGAAGTTTAAATACCACCACATAAACTTACCATGTTGTTGAAGTTGTTACCCATCAATATCATAACATAATATTAATATCAATGTCGATAAAACATAATTTTAACGTTTGTCGCCCTCCTAGTGTAGTGCGTTTAAGCCAATCACAGCCCTTGTTTGCATGTTGCCGTAGACTCACTGGCAACGCCCGAGTCTTTGTTTTTACACGGTTCAATGTGTGTGCCTGTGGGCGCTGCGGTGGGAGAAAACTGGGGACATCGGTTTTGGTTGAAATTAAGCAGTACGGCACTTCTCCCTTTTTTTATGTTCTGAGCCTAAAACCTATGTCACTTATTAGGATTCCGTACTCAAAGAGTAAAACGGGACCCTATTACTAAGACTCCGCTGTCCGTCTGTCTGTCTGAATGTCTGTCTGTCCTTCTGTCACCAGGCTGTATCTCATGAACCGTGATAGATAGAGATTTTCATAGATGATGTATTTCTGTTGTCGCTATTTATAACAAAAAATACTAAAAAACAGAATACATCTTTTTATTTTTATTTTAGTTTTTATTTGTTTCTTTTTCTTTTACAATCTTACACAAATCGACCTTGCCCCAAACTAAGCAAAGCTTGTACTATGGATACTAGACGACGATAAACATACTTATATAGATAAATAAATACTTAAATACATAGAAAACATCCATGACTCAGGAACAAATATTTGTGGTCATCACACAAATAAATGCCCTTACCGGGATTCGAACCCGGGACCTCCAGCTTCGTAGGCAGAGTCACTTCCAAGTTACTAACTAGGCTACAGGGGGCTCCTATACAACAAACGTGATTTTAGATATAGATATTTTGCCGTTTTTAGATATAGATAATGGTACGGAACCCTTCGTGCGCGAGTCCGACTCGCACTTGGCCGGTTTTTTTAACATTTATTTCGAAATAAAGAGTGATACTCGGAAATGTCGAAGGGAAGGTCAATCGTCGAATCCGACTCGGCTGGGCAGCATTCGGGAAGCTACGGCACACATCTTTTCGTCCAATATTCCGCAGTGTCTCAAGACGAGAGTCTTTGACCAGTGTGTGTTGCCAGTGATGACATATGGCACGGAAACGTGGTCGCTTATTATAGGCCTCATAAGAAGGCTCAAAGTCACTCAAAGGGCAATGGAGAGGGCTATGCTGGGAGTTTCTCTGCGCGATCGCATCAGAAATGAGGCTATCCGCAGCAGAACCAAGGTAACCGATATATCCCTCCGAATTGCTAAACTTAAGTGGCAGTGGGCGGGGCACATTGCACGTAGAACCGATGGCCGTTGGGGTGGAAAGGTTCTTGAGGGCAACCACGTACCGGAAGGCGCAGCGTGGGTAGGCCCCCCGCAAGGTGGACTGATGACCTGGTAAAGGTCGCGGGAGTCCGCTGGATGCGGGTGGCGCAGGAACGGCCATTGTGGCACTCTTTGGGGGAGGCCTATGTCCAGCAGTGGACGTCTTTCGGCTGATATGATGATGATGATGATGATGACTCGGAAATAGTAATAAAACCACGTAAAAATCTCCCTTTTCAGTGTAAACCCCCGGTGTGTGTTATTATTATATATAAACGAAAATAATAACTAAATGCAAGGTAGGATCGTGCTGTACTTAACAAACGCCATATAAGCTTGTTTTTTAAAAAGTTTTTTATTCATCTTGTTATTTTCAATAACCCTGCATATTATGTCGCTGGTTCGTGGGTACTTGTACAGACAAATCACACAAACCCAAACAAGATAGGTCTATCTATTTTAGTTTAGGAGTTCCCATGACCACCTTCCATCATCAGATCCTGGAAATCATCCATCACCAAAGTGTTTACCAAGACAAAACAGATGAGCCCAAACTAGATGGGTTTATCTAGTTTAGTTTAGGAGTTCCATGACCACCTTATAGCTCCATCATCAGACTCTGGAAATCATCCAGCACCAAAGTCTTGCCGTGCCATGACCAAATAAATGAGCCAAAATTCGATGGCTTTATCTTGTTGAGTTTAGGAGTTGCTATGGCCACCTTCCGACTCCATCATCAGACCAGCTCTATGATATTATGGCATTGTCACCGAAGAAACTTAATATAAGAAGATAATTGTACCTAATTTGAAGATTTCGCCCAAACTAACATACATACATACATACTAACTAATCATAATGGCCGTTGGGGCGGGGAGGTTCTCGAGAGGCGACTACGTACCGGAAACTGCAGCGGACCCTCCACAAGGTGGACTGATAGTAACAAGTAAATAAATTAAATCTATCAAGTATCACGATCACTCGTACAATAATAATTGACTATAGAACGCGTAGTTTAGACAAAAGGATCCAACCCACAAGACATCACCATTGAAATGTATGACTTTTGTTTTAGGTAGAAGGTTCAATTTTAAATGTTACGTATACTGTGGGTTTGAGCCTTTTCGCTACACTACGTCTTATCTGGCAGCTATGCAATTCATAACTTGTCTCGATTAGCCTCACAAATGTATCCCCAGTATAGTTTGACCCCGAGGTTGGTAACAACTATGCCTAGTCGGAGATCAAAATAATATTATTTTATCTGAAGAGTCGCCGGTTAGCTTCGTGAATAGCCACAAATAAACACAGTACACGTCTGTCTCGGAGGGCTATTCAGCCGGTACTGAGATATATTCCCGCGCGACGGTAAATTTATACTAGTTTTGAATAATTATTTATAAATATAAATTTTGACTAAAGTTATATTTTTTGGACTGGATCTTGTTGGTACAAGCATGAACTTTAATGTTGTGTAAGATTCAATACACAAATAATTCAACAATAATGAGAAAATCCTTGAGTTTTCAGTAAGATTTTGTTGACAAATATGGTGTAATTGAGAACAGTTTACATATATATACGTGCAGAATAAGGAAAATTCGAGGCGGCTAGGAGCAATGGCAACATATTACGCTAGTGAAAATAGAATAAAACAAGTAGGTTCTCATATAACATCATGGAGTATTAGGGGCTCAAACTTATGACTCTGCGCTCTCTTCAGAAAACTACTGTCGGTAATCGGGTATTTTCGGTTAAAGTATTCAGTAATTCGTAAATTGGAGGCGGCTAGGACCAATATGAGGAGTTTACCTATGTAAATAAGTAATCAGGATCTAGAAAAAGCTCTCCGTTTCTTAGAATTACAACGTCAAAAATCCGTCATTCTCGCTTATTCCTGACCAAAAAACGAGCGCCCTCTTAAGCAGTCGAAATCAAGTAAGCTTGTGATCATTAGTCATAGTCATAGTAATTTATTCATTTAACAATATCTATTGTGTTTGAATTAACTTCATTAAAAATAACAATAATATACAAAACTAAAAAGATAATAATAAATACAAACAGTTAAATTACACATCACTCCAGATCATAAGTAGGTACAATACAACATGCATGACAAAACATATTAATTCATTTAAAAATACAATTTAGAAAATAATATGTCCATAATATAAAAATTAATGTCAAATTCCAATAATGTAAATAGCCATGTCAAACAATTGTCACACTTAGACCCTATGCTGTAAAAAACTCCTCAATCGAGTAAAAACACTTCCTCAACAAAAAAGCCTTTAGATTATTTTTAAATATGTTTAAATTTGTAATGCATTTTAATTCAACGGGTAGCTTATTAAGGTGGTTCGATTGCCATACAAAACGTTATTTGACATTCGTAGGCTAACGGCGTGATATTTTAAGAAACTTATGTAACAAACTTTCATAAATTGGCTTCCCATTTGCGCCAAATTCCCCCTTTCCTAGAATAAACTTGTATAAACTAGATTAATTTGAGAAATTGGTTTGTCACGTGATATTTTGGGAAAACTATCTTTCTCAAATTAATCTAGTTTATACAAGTTTATTCTAGGAAAGGGGGAATTTGGCGCAAATGGGAAGCCAACTGATGAAAGTTTGTTACATAAGTTTCTTAAAATATCACGCCGTTAGCCTGCGAATGTCAAATAACGCTTTGTATGGCAATCGAACCCCCTTAAAGAGGTTAATTGCTTGGTATCCCGAAGAGTGCTTGACAACGTTGAGTTTGGTGGTAAAAATTCGAGGTAAGTCCATTCTTCTTGTTGCCAGGCGCTTTTGTCTGTCTTCTAGTGTTTCAATACAGTTTAGGTACTTGATTAAATCACTAAGAAGTACAAGTATATATAGACTAGGAACAGTGAGGATTTGTAACTCAGAAAAATACGTTTTACAAGATGTGGTCTGACATATTCTGGCCATGGTTCTGATGGCTCTTTTCTGGGCTACAAAGGCGGACTGAATATTATAACGGTAACTGTTGCCCCAAAATTTTATGCTGTATCTTAATTTCTTAATTTTTTTTTATTTTTTAAATTTAGAACTCAGATACTCTGCAAACTCCACTGGGATACCGCTGCAAAAAAAAACTAAATCTGTCCTCTGATCCAGGCGTCTTTGAGGAAACCTAATCGGAGAACATACATTAAATTACTTTAAAAACAAAGTTTAAACCGACTTCAATTCAGTACTTCGCCAAGCCACATGGTACATGAAAATTTCCACATTTCCTTTACCATATGAACTGCTTTCCGAGAGCAAATCCATCGATTATTACAGAAAAACCCCAAGTCGTTATATGTGGGCTGATAATATTTGAGGAGTTCTCAGAATGAACATTTCATTCGTTGCTACTTCAACGGAATCATATCAGAATCTTTGACGTACTTTACATCTTTAAGGAGTTCCATTAGTCATATGTGATCTTCATCATCAGTTCCACTTCACCAAAATTACGATTTCCGAGGGTACATACACGAGTTATAATAGAAAATACTGAAATCACTACACTCGTGCCTATAATATTTGAGGGTTGCCCTCAATTTACCTGGGATCCCATCATCAGATCCTAAATTGGTGACAATGGGACCACCTCGGGAGTATACTCTTTTGAATAAAATAAGAATTTTGTAAATCGGTCCACAATTGACGAAGAAATCGGCGAACATACATAAAAAAAAATACATACAGTGGAACATATAACCTCCTCCTTTTTTTAAGTCGGTTAAAAAGGGCTTAGTATACAAAATCACAGTTTCAAAAAGTGACCCAGACGCTAAAGAAATTTATTCACAAAGTACTTTTATTATTACCAGTCCAATAAATCATCCAATATCTTTTCTAAAGTGGTTTAAAAACCGAAATCCCAATAAAAACCCATAATTTAAGTCCCCTATAATCCCCGCTACTGTGACCATGACCACACGCTCGACAAATTCGGGACAGTCCTGTTGTACCATTCAAATGACACAATAGGCACTTAGATACGCAGATGTGCATATCGGATGACAAAAAAAAGATTAAGAAAAAAAAGTGGGGCATTTTTTGTGCGCTGTTGTTACTTATACTACGCAAAAATGAAGTACCTAGTAAAAAAGATGGGATTCAATATTGTTATGCATTTTTACTCGTACACTTAGGTCCTAATAAGGTCTATTTTTTCCTCTGGGCTGGAAGGTCATATGGCAGTCGCTTTCGTAAAACTAGTGCCTATGCCAAATCTTGGGATTAGGTGCAAAAGCGGATCCCGGGCTTCTTTAGACCACAACCGGCAATAACGCTAGGAGGATCATGACTTTTTTACACGTAGGTTTAAAAGCCTAACTGTCAAAATGCTATTGTCAGCACTAAGGTTTTAGAGTCGCTTTTCGCGGTAGGTACCTAAATTTGATAAAACACATTTCCCTTAGTAATTCCAAGAACAACGTACACAAAAAAAACGTTATCGATAAAATACGGTTATCAACAAGTTGGTTGATAACCTTTTGGGTTTTTTTTATAAAAACCTCAAGAAACACCGATTTCAAGAAATATATTAATCTAATTAGCATTAATGTTTACGATAAGCATTCATTCATTATCAAAACTTTGTAAATATCATAATAACGACGTACCTATATGTAGTAAAAGTAAGAGGGTCTCATTACAGTTTTCATAATTAGTAGAGTCTTAGTTTTCGTACGACTAGTTCTAGAGTTTCTTGAGTTAAGCTGGGACAAGCTGGAACTGTATAAACAATTTATATAAACGTCTATTAAACACTATGATAATGGCAATTACAGCACATGATATGGTAATGCACCGCATAAGACAGATGTAGCGTTATCATAAATGGGTCATCTCCATATCTACCGATCACTGGTGGCCTAATGAATTAATCAACCTATGCGAGCCGCAATACGTACGTAGGTATGTTGTATATCTTAGAGCTGACGCATGTCTTCGGATCATCTGTTGAGACATCACATGAAAACAAAAATATAATTGGACCTATGTTCATATTATATTTTGTATTCCTTACGACAGTTACTACCTCATTAATCATCCTCCTAGCGTTATTCCTGGTTGTGCCGTAAAGGAGCCGGGGTCCGGTTTGACACTTAATCCCAAGATTTGGCATAGGCACTAGTTTTACGAAAGCGACTGCCATCTTACCTTCCAACCCAGAGGAAACTAGACCTTATTGGGATTCGACCGGTTTCCTCACGATGTTTTCCTTCACTGAAAGGCTAACGGTAAATATTCCGTACATAAGTTCCGAAAAACTCATTGGTACGAGCCGGGATTCGAACCCACGACCGCCGCTTGTCAGCCGCATGCCTGAACCACTAGGCTACCGTAGCTTCAACTACTCAGTTAGTAGCTCATTAATACGCCGGTAAAATTATTTGGATGTCTCCCGAGCACATAATATACAAACTAAGAAGTGTTATTTAACTGCGGTCTTGTAAGGTCGGTCTGCTCCCAATTTTAATCCATATTGAAACCTGACCCCTGCATTATGACGTTATCTACCCTGTCCGGTGGCCGCAATTAGTTCACCCCTTTCCAATTTGTCGCCATTATATACACCCTTTTATCTCCATATATCACCGACTTGCCATTGCAAATGCAACCTTATTTGTGTAACATAGGCTGCATTCGTCAACCCAAAAGGCAGGCGTAGAAACTCAAAAAACCCGTAGTGAGCAATCAAATGTACGGTGCGAAAGAGCTTAATTTTCTACGAATATAATGGCGTGTATGATGTTCTTGGAAAGTTAATTTTTGTCATTATTTTGCTGTCGTAATTATCGTTTAGATTAGGGGACGATTTGGTAATTTAATAGGTCTATGAAAAAACTTGGTTTTGCAAATGATTAATTGCGTTTTGTTGTTAAAACCCGTTCTGGCTGTTCTATTTTGTTGGCATGAATATTGCCCATACTTGTATTAATAATTAAGGGATCGAAACGGTCCTTTGTGGCGAATTGTCTATAGTCTGATGTATTCGTAATCTTATCGCTCTGTGTCACACGTAGACAATTTGCATTTTCATCTTGCTACACTAGTATATCATCCCCTTTGCTCGAGCATCTCTGGAGTTATCATAGCTGCAGTGTCCATATATTTATAGCTAAAATTACATCTCCATGTTGATAGACATGAATTTCCTTAATCATTATTAAGAGACAGCGCTCCTCACGTATACTATTCTGGCATAGGTACTTAAAACCTAGCTGTCTCGTTTTAAATGCGTAATATATAAATACATTTATATATATATTTATTTATATATATACATTTATATAATAATATATAAATACTTTGACGACCGCTTTAGCCTAGTTGGTAGTGACCCTGCCTACGAAGCAAGAGGTCCTGGGTTCGAATCCCGGTAAGGGCATTTATTTGTGTGATGAGCACGAATATTTGTTCCTGAGTCATGGATGTTTTCTATGTATTTAAGTATTTATTTCTCTATATAAGTATCTATATCGTCATCTAGTACCCATAGTACAAGCTTTGCTTAGTTTGGGACTAGGTTGATTTGTGTAAGATTGTCCGCAAATATTTATTTATTATTTATTTATGTGAATAAAAAATTAAAAATAAAATAATTTGAACTGTTTATTTCAATAAAAAAATACTTAAGGGTTATTACAACCTTAACTACTAATCTTAAATTTAAAAGATTTTTTGAGTTAAGGAGCCTGCCTTATAACTAGTTAGTCTTAATTAAATAGGTAGCTATATTATGTTATTCTTGTTATTTTATACAATAGGATAAGTAAATTTATTGTTTATGACCTACTTTTAACATATGTCCTTTGACTATTGAACGTGTTTTACTACACGTTTTACCCTCAATATTACGTATCAGCTCATCCGAAAATAATCCTAAATCGTTGAATCGGTATTCCATAAAAAAACAAAATACAGTCGAAGAACCACCTCCTTTTTTTGAAGTCAGTTAAAAATATATGCAACTAATCATCTTAATGGAGGATATAATGCAGGTTCTCCCTTGTTAGACCTAACAACTTTAGCCCTAATATTTCACTAGACCTAATGTTTTTTTTCCTTAAATAGTAAACTTTATAGGATTATTACAAAACAACCTACTATAATTATGCAAAAAATTATATTGTAGGTCAGCAAAGCCAAAGAACAAGCTAGGCTAGCTAGCTAAGCTAGTTTGACAATACTGGCTTCAACTTCTAAATTCACTGCTATCCGCACACATATTACTTTTCTTTTAATCAATGAACCGCTGCTAACATTGTGAAATGTAATCACACCCTGTGATTTTTTTTAAACCAATGAATAATGAACGAAACCGTAGACAAGTTTGTCTATTTACATTACAAATCACTCGAATACGAGTATTTGCTCGTCCCGGGACTGTCACTCAGAAAGGACAAAAACATGAATGCCATTCAAATCCACCCTTGTGGTTACCTTTTTGGGGTTCAGCGGGCAAAAAGTTAGATATCCTTATTTGTAAAGTACTCGTAGATAGATATATAAACCCTTTATTCAAATCCACAACATACATGGTATTAACATGATAGGTACAAAATTAACAGTAAAAGTTGTAGTGACAAAAAAAATATTCAAAAGAAAAAAGCATGCGACTTAATTAGTACCTACTAGATAGTTCTTTTATAAATACCACGCAAAGTGAACTAATGAACTCTAAGCATATCAGAACGCATTATGTATTAACTAACTATTACCCTAAATAAGATGCATGCTATCTTGTCATAAAATATTTGTACAGGGCTTGTGCACAAATGACGCGAGGTTTTTTCGGCTACTTTTTGACAGCCCCCCCCCCCCCCCTGGTGATATTTAGTGAGGTTCTTGGCAACCCCCCTCCCCCATACAACCTCACGTATATTTTTTCATTCGACCTAATTGTAAGATAAATAGTATTTTACACAGTAAATCTTGTTTATTTTTCTATCTTAGTAAAATGGACTCGCTATTTTGAAGTGCTAAGTAAAGATTTATGTTTAACGAAGCCGAGAAAAAGTATCTACTCGTGTGGTAGATATTTTTTCTTAGTTTCGTTCTCTGTAGAAAAATGCACGTGAGGTATCCTTATACCCCCCCTCCCCCAACGTGATCTCTCGTGATTTTTTCCTGACCCCCCCCTCCCCTATCGAACCTCGCGTGATTTGTGCACAAGCCCACAGAGGTACACTATAGGTGTTCAAAAATATCGGCACATGCACCCTAATGCCTTGAAAATAGAGGTGTGTTCCGATGTTTGTGACGTGCTTGTTTGCTCCGATGTATGTGTGATGGCGACTGTACAATATTTTAATTTTGACTTTGACTGTTTCACGTGAAAAGATTCGAATGGAAATAGTACATTACTTACCTAGGGCGGTAAAACAAAGAATATCTCAGAACGCAGGTGTTTGACGCCCGAGCCGAAGGCAAGGGCGATAAATATGCGAGTGGAGGTTTTCTTTATTACCGCCCGTGGTGAGTACGAAATTTTACGTCTCTCCCTGGCCAGGAAGTGGTAATTGTTACTTTCTGGCCACGTGTGACGTAAAGGTAGTTATTTTTACTAAACGGGACTTAATCGTGTATAATTAAATGTATGTATTTACCTGTTTGAGTTAGTCTGCTCGCGACCAAGAATGTTTTGACAGCTCCCTAGAATGAGGGACCTGCATGTCTCTATCTGCCAACACAGCGAATCCTCAAAAAGGGTCGGCAACGCGCTTGTGATTGAGCGCTGGAATCACAAGTGTCCATAGGCTACGGTACCTGCTTAACATCAGGCAGGTCGTAAGCTTGTTTGCCACTGTCGTTGTACAAAAAAAAAACATCCGAAACGTCGAGCACCTCAGGTAAATACACAAATACACGATTAAGCCCCGTTTTGTAAAAATAATGTGTAAAATCGTGAAAGTTTAAATCAGAAATACAGGATGAAATAATATTGACCGTTCAAATTTTTACAGTTGACTTTGGCGAAGAATAAAAAATATGTGTTTTTTTCTTTCAATATCTATCAGTACTAAAATATTGAGACTCAGCAGCTGGAAGATATCTTTAGAAAGGCTAGTTATTAATGAAAAAGATTAAAACCAGGGATCGGAAACCAGTATTGTTTGTATGGGAACGAAAACTGTTCTTTTTCGTTCTTTTGATAATAATTTCATTTCTAATTGGGCAATCTAATAATACGCACTCGTTACCTCAAAACACAACTAAGTCCTACATGTGAAGTATAAAATAGTTCGAGATTTGTGGTAAACCGAGGTTTTAGCAATTAACCGGTTCCGATCCGTGATTAAAACTAAATTTAAAAAAATTTACCCGACATTTTCGTGTCACGTTCACACGTACGACTGAAGTTCACAGCAGTCGTGTAGCGGGCTGCGGCGACTGGACGTGTCGATATAGTTTAAGCATTAGTGCAATTAGATTTACCAAGAATCGAGTTTATTAGGTACAAGATTAATGATGCTCCCACACTGAGGTTATAAAATGTTACATAAGATCAACTATTTCTCTTCAACATCTTAAGGCCGAAACGCACTGAAAGCGGTGGCGGTGCGGTGCGGCGCGGTGCGGAGGCGGTACCGGTTGTAATGTTATAAAGAGGGCAAGTTATGTTATCTTCATACAAACGCACCGCGCGCGGCTTGTATGTGTACGCTATACTATCCATACGTCGCCGCACGCACACTCAAACAAATTCTCACTCGAGATTTTGTTTGAGTGTGCGTGCGGCGTCGTATGGATAGTATAGCGCACACATACAAGCCGCGCGCGGTGCGTTTGTATGAAGATAACATACTTTGCCCTCTTTATACTATGGTTCGAGCTAATATGAAAGGGTCCGCACAGAATACCGCGGCGGGACGCGGCGCGGCGCGGTATTCTGTGCGGACCCTTTCATATTGGCTCGAACATTACAACCGGTACCGCCTCCGCACCGCGCCGCACCGCACCGCCACCGCTTTCAGTGCGTTGCGGCCTTTAGTGGTTATACGTAGCATTATCCTTGTTACACTATGTTATACAATATTTTATTACCTCAGTGTCAGTCAGTCAGCCATAGTCAGATTCGAATAGTTGTGCCTCGAGAAAGGCCTCAAGATTGCTAATTAAATTTAGGGCAGCCGTATTGAAAAAAAAAGTGACTGACGTTCATTCCGTGGACCCATCATATTATTTGTCATTCATCAATGAAGATGGTGGTGTATTTTTTATAGTTATTATTTATTTTATGAATTAAATTATTGAGGATGAGTATACATTTAATTTTAATCCGCTGTCTAGCCATGTATTGTAAAATAATTATATATATAAATAAAAAAAAAAAAAAAAAAAAAACGAATCTGTAGCTTACTTTAGTCTTACCGTGCTAAAAGTAATCCGATGCCTGATGATTATTATGATTATGACAAGCTAAGCTAACCCTAACCCTACCTAGAATTGCCGGTTCGCGCTTGACCGTTTTACCGCCCGCGATAAAGAGGGTGGATCGGTATAACGAGATCGCTAATCCGTGTGCAAACCGCGGGACACGCGTTTGTTGGGGCTTAGCAGGGTGACCACGATGCGGTGATGTCCTGAGACGTATGAAAAAAGTTTGTAATTTAGTTAACAAATGGAAAATGGGCTGCGCTGCTGCTGCGATGGATGCGCTGTGTTGGGAACTTGGGAGTGAGGGACCTGCATGTCTCTATCTGCCAACACAGCGAATCCTCAAGTGAATAAAGGGTCGGCAGCGCGCTTGTGATTCTTTTGGAGTCACAAAAATCAGTCATTAACGGACGCATCGAAGTGGGTGCGTCTCATAACGTTATAAAAAACTTTTGGTATAATCCGAGCGAAAGATATAATGTAACGTTAGATATAATGCAATTTATTCAGTAACTGTAGACATTTTGTGACTGTATTTTTTTCTGAGGCCTACATAAGGTTAGGTTAGGTCTGTTTTATAATAATTGTAAGAAGTCAGTAGTTTCCGCAAAAAAGCGCGTTATATCAAACGTTAATTTATATCAAATTACGTTATATCAAAAGTTGTTATACAATCATTGCTTACCCATCGAAGCGCATTTTGCTATTCACCGTATTTGCTAAAATAAGTTAGGTGCGCGAACATTCGGCCATACTTGAAATTTATAAAGAAGAGAGATTTGCCATATAAAATTAAGCCTAACGACGCGACTACTTGATGCGGGAATAAACAAATATCAAAAAAGGTTTGATTAATGAACTTGCTATTGGGCTAGTTGCTATTTGCGTAATATTGTCCCCAAATATTTATTTATGTTACAAAAAAAATATTTTTGACTGTTTATTTCAGTAACATAATTGGTAAAAAAACTACTAATTACTTAGCACAATCTCAATTTACTGAAAACTGTAATTTTACTGAAAAGGTAACAGGGCTTATAAAACATCAATCCAGACTATAATCAAATTATGGCAAATGGAGAAACAGTTTTTCGAGGTGGTGATTTGTTACCCATACTTAAATAAATAAATAAATAATAAATAAATATTACGGGACAATCTTACACAAATCAACCTAGGCCCACGGTAAGCTCAATAAGGCTTGTGTTGTGGGTACTAGGCAACGATATATATAATAGATAAATACATATAGATACTTATATACATATATAACATCCATAACTCAGGAACAAATATTCGTGATAAACACACAAATAAATGCCCTGACCGGGATTCGAACCCGGGACCTCCAGCTTCGTAGGCAGAGTCACTACCAACTGGGCTACGGAGGCCGTTTTGATAAATGGTGATATTTACACAATCCTGATAGCTTCCGTTGGTCTTCGCAATTTTCTACTGGTTTTAATATATTTATCCGACATTTAATAGTTGAATTGCCACCCTAGTCAGTAGCCGCTCATTAGGATGGCCACACGTTGCGCACTTCGGATTGACACTCTTTGAACGAATGTATGATGTGAATGGGTGAATGATTTAGTGGGGTGGTATAAATAATACCGTTTGCAATGGTAATAATTCCTTTGAGGGATTTATAGAGCCGTTGGTGGTTTTAGTACTGTATTGAAGAGGGGTTTATTTACTCTCTTTCCATATACTTAGCGAGTGAAAAAACCGGCCAAGTGCGAGTCGGGCTCGCGCACGAAGGGTTCCGTACCATTATCTACAAAAAACTATTTTATTCTGTGTTTTCAGCTGGAACTATCACGGTATCAGTGAGATACAGCCTGGTGATATTGCGGACAATCTTACACAAATCGACCTTTTTTTTTTTTACGTTGGGGAAATGCCTTTACGCATCCCGCCCGCCACGGGGAAGGGGCAGGGCGGGTATGACGGACTAACCGCGGCAAAAGCCTTGGACTAACGTCTAAAAACCCCAACGATTGCCAGCTCCGGGGAAAGGGGCGCCGCGGGATCGCTTCCCGCATTCGACCGCGTATTACCTATGTACGTCCCGACGGGCGGCCACAGGGTAGCGGGCCGCAGACATTGCGCAGTCCCAAACTAAGCAAAGCTATGGGTACTAGACGAGGATAAACATACTTATATTGATAAATAAATACATAGAAAACATCCATGACTCAGGAATAGCGTAGAAAATGTCGAAAAATATCAAATGAATTTTTCGGGAATTTATACGAAGTTTTAGTTTTTTTCGTATGTTTAACGAAAAAACCAATAAGCTTAATGACACAACTTTGACAACGGAACTGAACTGACACCGATCAATGGCAACGTAAGTCTATAATCATTCACCTATCCACCAGTATTAAGAAAAATAACCGATTGAAACCTGTTTAATCGTTTTTTTTCGGAAAAATAAAAGCGGCAAATTTCATGGTTTTCTTCGTAAAAATCCGAAAAAAACGAGCCGTTTGGAAAGAAACGGGATTTTTTCCGGAAATTTTCAACGCTACTCAGGAACAAATATTCTTGCTCAATCACACAAATAAATGCCCTTACCAGGATTCGAACCCTGGACCTCTTGCTTCTTAGGCAGCGTCACTACCAACCATATGTCACCTTATTGCGATAGGGCTTTACGGTCGTACGAGAATACCACAGATGTATGAATATAAGGAGATCGGACATGGCGGCCGATTTGTATAGAGTGAGCCTGTCGCAAGTACATTAACCCACACAACGCCCAAGTAATTGACAAGACAAAGCACGCACACATCTAAAACACACACAGTTGTATACCTACACGCTTATTTGACAATAAACGCGCATCATATCAGGCATTTTGGGAAAAAACGTAATATTCTCTGCGATCAGCACGCGTGCACAGTATGGCAGTGTATGCCCATTGAGCATACAGCTGCGACACTGCCGCCGGCGGCTTGTCCTCTCTCTAGTATTCTATGCTCTGAGGTAAATACTGTATGTTTGACTGAGTTCAATCTATGAACCGAATCGCTAAACTAAGTGGCAGTGGGCGGCGCACATTGCACGTAGAACCGATAGCCGTTGGGGCGGAAAGGTTCTCGAGTGACGACCACGTACCGGATGGCGCGTCGTGGGTAGGCCCCCCACAAGGTGGACTGATGACCTGGTAAAGGTCGCGGGAGTACGCTGGATGCGGGTGGCGCAGGACCGGTCATTGTGGCACTCTTTGGGGGAGGCCTATGTCCAGCAGTGGACGTCTTTCGGCTGATATGATGATGAATCTATGAACACCCTCTCGTCCACCCGCTGTCCGCTTGTATCCAGACCGCAGCCTTACACTCGACATGTCACAAATCATTAAAATAAGAAAAATTTCGACTCCTGATAACTTGTTGAACAAAAGCTTTCCTTGAGAATGGCTAAAAAGGATCTTGACTTGACTCTTGATCTTGATAAATGATGGGAACTTGAAACAAAATTATTTTCAAATACAAATACAACTTTATGAATACATTTTCATCATCTTCCATGCCCTTGATCTTATGTTTTGACCCCCGCTACAAAAAGAGGGGCGTTAGAAAGAAAGAAAGAAAAAAAGAAATAGATTTATTGCCACACATAAATAAAAAACTCATACACATTAATAAAACACACATTTTTTTTTAAATATACAGCTAGAAAGAAAAAAAAACAACACAATGTGGCAATAGGGATGGACTCAGCGTTTGCTGTGCCACCGATTTGATGTCACAGCGCTGGTTTTCAGTCCACCCCCGGCGATTACAAAATAATTCAAAAAAAATTTTTGCGGGTTTTACTAACAATAACTCCAGTAAGTATTCAAATAAATATACAATAACTAATTAGAATTTAAAATTTAAAAATTGTTGTTATTAGTTTGACGTGTCTGTGTGTCTGTGTGTCTGTATGTGGCATCGTAGCTCCTAAACGAATGGACCGATTTCAATGCGATTTTTTCGTCCCAAAGCTGACGTGATCGAGATGGTTCGAAGCTGCGTTTCAACAAAATCGATTCAGTCTGTTTTGAGATATTGACCTTTGAAATGAAACCGTAAAAGACGATTTGCTGGCGAAGATTTCGAACACAAAAAAAGCAATAACATTTTATATTAAAACTAAAAATGCAAAACAGCCACTTCACATCGCAATAAACAGAATGTGCCGTTTTAAAATGCCAATGCCACAAACGACAATAAAATACACCCCTCTAATACAATCCCCTGTATTCACCCTAATTGCTAATCAGAACACCCTGTTAATAAAACGGAGCACCCTCTAGCTGCAGGCATTCTGATTATTGCATGAATTTAACACTTAGTAAAATTGTCCGACTGCGAGACTTGAAGAGGGTTATGATTTATGATTATGACACTTTGTGAACATAGTTTTCGGAACATCCAGTGATATATATATAGCAATCTATCTAGGTATATTAGTTAAGATATTAGAGGACAATCTTGTCATCAATCATTTCATATTAAAATATTAAGTTTCTGTCAAAAATGTAATTTTTGGTACAAGCTTTTATTACCGACTGTTCATCAACTTAACGAACCCAAACTCAACAGGGTAACGTCGGTTAAATACTGAATTCCCATGGCCACCTTCTGTCTCCATCATCAGATCAGCTCGATGGTACCATAATATTGAATTGTCATCCAAATTATACCTGTACCTACCTAAAATTTCAGCTCAAACGGATAACAGCAAGTGACTGAAAAATGGATTGCAAATTTTGACGGACAACTTGGGTCTTATCTTATCTTATCTAGGTGAGGGCCCTTTCGGATGCACTTCGACCCAGTGGGATCTTTTGTGCATTTGCCCTCTCCTTTATACCTGCTCCCAGGCTTGCTCCATCATTTCCACAAAGCGGATGATGCAGTTCGCCGGGAGCACCTTGAATTCCTTTGGTTGCGGGTAACCGTTACCAAAGTAGTTCATTCTTTGTCTGGCAAGGGCATGACATTCACACAATAAGTGTTCCATAGTCTCATCCTCCTCGCCACACATTCTACAGTCTAAACTATCCGATAGTCCCATCTTGGCCAAGAGATCCTTGACCCCGAAGTGACCTGTGAACACCCCAGATATAATACTGAGTTGCTTCCTACTGGATTTCCAGAGTTTTCTGGTCCAGCCCGAGTCCACTCCTTCTATGAAGAGCTTAGAGTGCCTTAAGAGCAACTTGGGTACATACTTATACAGGGTGTTCGCATTCCTACCTTTTCACCCTTGGACCACAATTAATGTATAATTTTTTTTTATTGAATTTTAAAGTGTAGACGGGTTTGTAAATTCGTTTTGTTTGTTAACAAAGAGCCTCACGTTTTAATTTTGTGGTGTTATTTGTTACAAAAAATATATATTTTGAAACACACACAACGTACACGTAAGATAATTAAGCAAGTTATGCATGTAAAAACATACAAAAAAAAGTTATGGGGCTTCGAATTTTGGGTAATTTAGGTAAAAAAAATAAAAAAATCGTACCTCCTTGACCGTAACTCTTAGGACCCAGAGTCCAAGGGTGGAAAGGTCGGAAATGACCCTACTAGCACGCCAAAAAAATTTGACGGTTCATGTGCTGAACACCCTATATAGTACTTACATACATACGAACAGGTCAAGTTAATATAAAGCTTGTAATGAGAACAACCAAACTACGCTTGTGTGGAAACTCAGTGGACCGCGCGTTAAAAAACCAATGGAAAATAAAAAAAGCGGTCGGACTCGCACATGAAGGGTTCCGTTAAATAAATTGCTTTTTACGCTTTATGACGTATTAAAAAAAAACTACTTACTAGATCTCGTTCAAACCAATTTTCGTTGAAAGTTTGCATGGTAATGTACATCATATATTTTTTTAAGATTTATCATTCTCTTATTTTAGAAGTTACAGGGGGACGGACATGTTTTACCACTTTGGAAGTGTCTCTCGCGCAAACTATTCAGTTTAGAAAAAAATTATGTTAGAAACCTCAATATCATTTTTGAAGACCTATCCATAGATACCCCACACATATGGGTTTGATGAAAAAAAATTTTTTGAGTTTCAGTTCTTAGTATGGGGAACCCCAAAATTTATTGTTTTTTTTATATTTTTGTGTGAAAATCTTAATGCGGTTTACAGAATACATCTACTTACCAAGTTTCAACAGTATAGCTCTTATAGTTTCGGAAAAAAGTGGGTGTGACATACGGACGGACAGACAGACATGACGAATCTATAAGGGTTCCGTTTTTTGCCATTTGGCTACGGAACCCTAAAAACCACTCAAATCATGAAACCCCAAATTCTCAAATAGATAATCAACTCGAATCATAATAGATGTTCATATATTTCGCTATCATTCCACACCCAGTGAGGGTTGTAATAAAAACAAATGACGTCTTCGAAACGTCCCCAGGGTACCGTAATATGATTGGGTTCACCCCCCAGTTCGGTAGTTACAAATGGATTGGCCAAATTGTAAATTAGTTTAGTGTGAATATTTAAAGACGTGATTGGTAGGAAAGGTACTAACTATACGGGGTCTGGCCTCAAATAGGAGCAAATATTCATAAGGACCTTAGAGCATTTGCAGTAACCCCTTGTGTCATTCATGTTATTTTGATTCGGAGAATTTTTTATCTAAAGTTATGACCTCCAAGTAATGTATCTTGGCACCACGACATCATAGCACAGCAGTCAATGCAGATTTTGAGGTAACATCATGTATTGAGTCATAATAGTTTTTGCATTTTTGTTTTTGTGATTTTTTAAATTTTATTTAATTGTTTTTAGTGTTTTTTTTAAATAAAAAGTTATTTATTGCACTCCAGAAGAGTAAAACAATATGTTTTTTTTTTTCAAATAAAACCACGTGGAAATAATTGTTCACAAGCTTAATAATCTAACGTTTAATATTTTGCTCCCATTACAGGCCACACCCTGTATACGAATATTCGGCCGAACATTCGGTTCAGCTTTTACCGAAGCGGTTTTTTATGCTTTTCTTCGTTTATCTAGAATATCATAAATAGTTTTACTTATTTAGATCATTAAGTGCCTCTCAAACATAACAATAACAATACTAATGATTTTAAAATGGTTTTCCTTGAAATCCCATTACGATTAACGCGTTTTTCCATTCTTATATGAAGCGCACAGTTCCGCGGGAAACGCTATACTAGAGAAGGCTTTTAGGCTTATCCAGCACCGAGTGTGGATTTATAAAAGCGTATCGACTAAATCTGCGGCCTGAAAATACTGGAATAAAGTTTTTCCTGACTTTGGCGTGCTGGGAGTACATTAACATATATGATACCTAGTGATCCCTCAAGCAAAATGAATAGATTCTAGTCTAAGAATATCCCACCAAAAACATTACATGTAAAGTGATTGCCAAGACACCCTTTTTTTTTTTTTTTTTTTTTTGACGGATTGGAAATGCACTTACGCATCCCCCCAGCCGGGAAGCTATAATGGGGGGTATGTGGGACTCACACCCTCCAGCTATCTCTATTTAAAGAGAAGGGGGAGGGAGTCTACCCACTAAAACCACTCCGGCGTTTCCGTCCCTGCCGTTAATGGGAGCGCCATGGGATCGCGAACATGTCACCACGATGCCAAGACTTCTCATATCTTTTTAACGCTGAAAGCTATATGAGCTAGGGAGTGCCAAGACTCCCTAGCTCATATAGCTTTCAGCGTTAAAAATATATCAGATAATAAGTAGCGCCAAGCTTCCTACTCCACACGGCGTAACCTACCACTACCAGCCACGCTCTGAAAATTCTACATCTTGGCTAAAAAAAATAGCTTTGTTGGGCACATCCCAGTCGCCGCATAGACTCTCGCGCTGAATGTATTAATGATGATATTAATAAGCGATGGGTCTACTTATATGTTATATGTATACTTATTAACCAAGATGTAGAATTTTTAGAGCGTGACTGGTAGTGGTAGAGTAACGCGGTCTCTAGGAAGCTTGGCGCTAGTTATGATCTGATATCTTTTTAAAGCTGAAAGTTATATGAGCTAGGGAGTCTTTGCAATCGCTTTACATGTAATGTTTTTGGTGGGTTATATTATACTTGCTGTCTAGGCACAGTTAGATATAAGCTCGTCGTCCACATCACCCTTAAACTCTATTTCAACAGTCGCATTTTAAAGCACAAAAAAAACAGCCAACAAAGGCCATATGCTGGCAGTTTCTCTGCGTTGTCGCATAAGAAATGAGGCTTTCCGCATCAGAACCAAGGCAACCGATATAGCCCTCCGAACCGCTAAACTTAAGTTACAGTTGGCACATTGCACGTAGAAGTTTTTAAGAGAGGTAGGGCACAGCGGAATGTATTCTCGCTCGTATATGGAGCAGCCCAACAGGGGAAGTACCTCCACCTTACAGAAGACCGCAGCCATAATAGCACCACTGCTTTGTTGTGTTGCTATATTAATGCGTGCTATGAAGTATGTGGTGCTGTGTTCCTGGTGGTGAGTAAGGTCGCCAGAGCTCCCTAGGGTACGCTGTGTTGGGAGTGAGGGACCTACTGTCTCCATCTGCCAACAGCGAATCCTCAAGTGAATAAAGGGTCGGCAACGCGTTTGTGATTCTTCTGGACTCACAAGTGTCCATAGGCGACGGTACCTGCTTAACATCAGGCAGGCCGTAAGCTTGTTTGCCACCGTCGTAGTATAAAAAAAAAAGAACAGATTGCCGTTGAGACGGAAAGGTTCTCGAGCGGTGACGACGTAGGTACCAGAAGGCGCAGCACCTCCCACAAGGTGGACTGATGATCTGGTAAGGGTCGCGGGAGTCCGCTGGATGCGGGTGGCGCAGGACCTGCCAATGTGCCAGTGGACGTCTTTCGGCTGATATAATGGTGATGATGATACATAAGTAGTGATCAAAGACACTATACAATGTAAAGCCACTGCAGTCGAGCGGGGTGCCGGTTAATGTACGGCCCAATAATTGGCGTCCACTAAGTATATCTCTGTCTCTTTTTTACTCATGCAAAAAGAGAGAGAGAGAAAGATAGATGGACGCGTATTATCGGGCTGTACATTAACCGGCACCTCGAGCGGTATTCAGTGAAGGAAAACTTCGTTAGGAGACCGGTCTAATTTCAACAAGTTCTGGTTTTATCTCTAGGTTGGAAGATCAGGTTATAGGTTGCGAGCCCATCGCCCACGATTCAACCTTATCGTATTCGACTCTTACGACACCTTCTTCTTGTTCAAATTTAAGAGTTATCCTCTTGTCGGTGGACTATTTTCCACTTCTCTCTGTCGCACAACAGCCCCTTGACTAGCTTTTTTCTTTATTTGGCCTATACAACAGCGCCGTGGTCTTCCACTGTCTCTCCTTCCTTCTATCTTTCCTTCTGTGGCGTCACTCCTGTCAAATCTGACGAGTTCTGCATCGCACTATCGAAGTTTCTTAAATCAGTTGCATAAATATAACATCCAAACAACTCTCATTGGACTTCGGTCCCTGAGAGATCTCTCTATTGCGGTATCTTCTACACTTCCATTATGGTTTTAAAGAAGTAGTCAGACCGTTTCAAATGACCAATAAATTTCACCCCTCTAGCGCTGATGGTATTCAAGATCGCTCTCTTCTCTTTTACCCTTCTTCCAAATCCCTATTTTACAAGGATTTCGCAGGATGACGAGTATGACGATCGAGTTAGCCTTGTTCCTAACCCTGCCGGACTCAGACTCAGACCGCAACGGAATGTTACATCGTCGACACCTCACGGGGAATTAATTAATCTATATCATCCCGTCACTCCTATTTTTAACGTCCAAGTATTCCGTCTTCTTTATTAACGTACTTCGTGTATCGTCCTAACTGGTGTCAATCACCTGACAATATCAAAAAAGACAGATTTCCGTACAATTCACCACGAGTTACGCCATTTTGGATTTGATAGGTAATTGTGGTAGTATCCTGGCGCCTAAAAGACTATTTCAAATTGAGGTTTGGGTTTCATTCGTCGGATTTTCGGAGTCCTCTTTAAGAGTCTGCGGTACGGCGACTAAAGTCGATAAACGTAGTTTGGAGAGTTGACCGTCCTGGCGACCGGCGACCCTTAATCAGTTTTATAAAATAAACATTTTAGTACTGTCGCCATTATAATTCGGCATTTGACAAAAGGCAAATCAGCTTCTTTTTATGAACCGTCAAAAACGCGCCGATGGTATGGAATTTGTAGTACGACAATCACAATCAAACAACGTCCTTATTGTTAGTTTTAATGAATTAAAAAATCTTAATATAGCAAAGATAAATGAAAGCTTGAAAACTTCCCCAACTTACGTTATTAGCATTTGATTCGATTACCTATGTGACCTGCAGCAGCAGTATCTTCAAGTCATAAACTGCTGAGGGGTAATCACGTAACGTTCCGAACGCGCGTCGGTACAATTTAACTGTAAATTTTCCATATCAAAGTGACATTTGGACCTACCCGACGTTCGTACAATGCGTTACGTGATCGACCTGCTGGTGTACCTTAAAGGAGTGGGTTTTGCCACATAATCCCAAGATTTGGCGTAGGCATTGATTTTACGAAAGCGGCAGCCATCTGACCTACCAGCCTAGAGGAAAACTAGACATTGTTGGGATTAACTAGACCGGTTTCATCAATGTATATACTTCACCAAAAAGCTAGTGTACCTAATATATCAACTGTAGTATATCAACATTTTGACATAAGTGACTTATCATCATTATATCTGCCAAAAGACGTCCAATGCTGGACAAAGGCATCCCCGAAAGAGTGCTAAAATTACCGGCCTGCGCCACCCGCCTCCAGCGGACGCCCGCGAACTTTACCAGGTCTTCAGTAAAATCAGCAAGGAATAAAAGCCAATTAAATAAAACAATTCGTTTTAATTTCATCATCATATATTTAAGAGCGAGGCTCTTGTCGGTGGAGTAATTTCCATTCGTCTCTATTCTCAGCTTTCTTCTTGACATCTTGATACGACACGCTGTCTACATTTTCCTTGATTTGGTCCGTAAAAGATCTTCTTGGTCTCCCTCTCTTCCTCTTTCCCTCTATCTTCCCTTCTATTATCCTTCGTTTTAATTTATGAAACCGTAAAAGTCATCAATAATACTTTTTTCTACTCGTCGACTTTAATCTTTGAATTAAGATTTCGTACACGAAACTAAGATCACATACTCACATCCTGGAGCTCTACTAGCTGGTGACGGAGTTCGTGGTTCCATAAGATAACCGCCAGCAGTCATCTTATGAATCCAGGAGCTGTATAAGATAACTGTGAAGACATCAACGCGCAAAATTACTAAGCTGCTGCGCTTCATTTCAGCAGGGCGATTTTCAATAGATACCAAGTTTGTTTGATAAATTATTATTTCCGTTGACTCGTAGAAAAAGTATTGTGTACAATAGTTATATAATTAGCTTTTTAAGTCTCGTACCCTAATTAGGCCACTCAGCAAGTTTCGTGGCCTAAACGTGGTACTCGACTTAAAAAGCATACATTATATAACGATTGCATAAACTACTATATATTGTCAATTTGTCACTAACCCATATCTTAATGAATCGCTCGTGCGTTTCATCTGTTTCTGTAATAATTGGCGGCAGACGACGCCATTGCATGACTTCTTCCAATTTGAGCCCATGAGAAGCCGAGTAATAGAAAAATACGGGGACACGCGGCGACGGAGAGCCGTAGAGTAGACACTTGTTAGATATTTTTACAACTTTTTATTTAATATGCATTCTTCGATTCGATCGAAATAAACACTTAAGGCGCCGTAGGTTCATGGTCTTCTCTCCCTCTCGCTGAGCATAAGCGTGAGCGAGATGGAAGTGCGTGTTTGGAAGCGCGGATATCATGTTTTTTAATTTTAATTTTTTGTGCGTTTAAATAAATATAATTGAGGCGTATGAGTGCGTTATGAAGCCCTGGAGTCGCAAGCGTCCATAGGCTGTAAATGAATGAATGAATAAGTTTATTTCAGAACCAGGTTCCATATTGTTAGTAACAAATGTCTTAATATAATGTTAAATATTACACAAAATAAGTTTTCATCACATAGGTAGATTTTAAATGTCAAGTCAGCAAAATTAATTAATAGTTAAAAACATGTCAAAAAAAAAGCGGCCAAGTGCGAGTCGGACTCGCACATGAAGGGTTCCGTTAAATAAATTGCTTTTCACGATTTATGACGTATTAAAAAAAAAACTACTTACTAGATCTCGTTCAAACCAATTTTCGTTGGAAGTTTGCATGGTAATGTACATCATATATTTTTTTTAGTTTTATCATTCTCTTATTTTAGAAGTTACATACACACATTTTACCACTTTGGAAGTGTCTCTCGCGCAAACTATTCAGTTTAGAAAAAAATGATTTTAAATACCTATTCATAGATAGCCCACACGTATGGGTTTGATGAAAAAATGTTTTTTGAGTTTCAGTTCTGAGTATGGGGAACCCCCAAAAAAAATGTTTTTTTTTCTATTTTTGTGTAAAAATCTTAATGCGGTTCACAGAATACATCTACTCACCGAATTTCAACTGTATAGGTCTTATAGTTTCGGAAAAAATTGGCTGTGATATACGGACGGACAGACAGACAGACAGAGATGACGAATCTATAAGGTTTCCGTTTTTTGCCATTTGGCTACGGAACCCTAAAAAGGAATAAAATAAAATGAAATTTGAATAAATATTAAAATGCAAATAATTTAATCGGAAATGGCTGGCTGTGTCTGCTTACGATCAAACTAGCCGTATGCGTGTGAGCCAACAGCCGACCCTACGTCTTGAAACAATTAAAAATAATCTTCTTCTTCTCGTGTCGATGGCTTCAAATTGTGCGGGACCAGAAGGTGGCGACGCTAATCGCCCTGTCTGTCGCGTCTCGAAGGTCTTGCTTAGAGCAGGCGTGTGGGCTGCGACTGTCAGGCCGGGGCCCGAGTTGTGGCTGCGAGGGAGAAAACCTCTATAAAAAGTTACAAGGGGACCTGAGAGGGTGAATCCGAGGTCTATCACCCTCTCCCGGCGTAGAGGTCCTTTGGTCGGGTCGGGAAGCGTGTGGTGTCGCCCTGCACGCTTACGACGGGAGGGGGGACTTTTGCCTCAGTAGTCGCAGCAGCTGCGGCTGTTGCCGAGGGGCGTCGTGGTGAAATGTTCGCGATCCCATGACGCCCCTACTACACGGCAGAGAGGGCATACCTTGGTGGTTTTAGACGGTAGTCCGGGGGGTTCCCGGGAGCCCGTCATACCCATCCTAGTTCCTCGGCTAGGTGGGATGCGTAAAGACATTTCCCCAAGTAAAAAAAATAAATAAATAAAAAATGGGCACGCTGGGTAAGACAACATGTGCTCCATCGTTTGTGGGACCTCACCACACGGACATTGGGCGTCTGAGCTACTCAGGGCACCCCACTTCAGCATGTTCTCCTTGCTGCGACCGACCTGGGAATTAAAAATAATAATTGCGAACGACTCCATCCCGCCCTCTGTTCCGAGTGACCGCCGGTTTATTAGGAGATATTATCCGTTAGTTTGGGACTTGCGTCACTGTCAATTGCCCCCCCGGTCCAAATGGTCTTAACACACTTTAGCTTGTCTCACGGATCGTGGAAACTGTACGGAATTTATGTAGGTCATATACCCTCGTAAGGCCCGTCGGCCTAATTTTAGGACAAAGTATTTCAGGCTTAGGGCTTGTGCACAAATCACGCGAGGTTTTTTCGGCTACTTTTTGACCCCCCCCCCCCTTCCCCTTGGTGATATTTGGTGAGGTTCTTGGCTACCCCCCCCTCCCCCACATAACCTCACGTATATTTTTTTCATTCGACCTAATTGTAAGATAAATAGTATTTTACAATAGTATGTTTATTTTACTATATTAGTGAAATAGACTTGCTATTTTGAAGTGCTAAGTAAAGATTTATGTTATTATGATAAAATATCTACTCGTGTGGTAGATATTTTTTCTTAGTTTCGTTCTCTGTAAAAAAATACACGTGAGGTATCCTTATACCCCCCCTCCCCCAACGTGATCTTTCGTGATTTTTTCCTGACCCCCCCCTCCCCTATCGAACCTCGCGTGATTTGTGCACAAGCCCTTAGCAGCTAACTCATTAGCTTTATGTTATCAAATTTGAACTCTATTTCTTCTTCTTCTTTATCTGCCATATCCTGTCGGGCGTCGGTGACCACCTTTGCAAAGTCTATCCTATTCTTGCCCACTCTTGCGAGCGTGGCCGCGTCTTTGATGTCCGTCCATTTTTAGGGTTCCGTACTCAAAGAGTAAAACGGGACCCTATTACTAAGACTCCGCTGTCCGTCCGTCCGTCTATCTGTCACCAGGCTGTATCTCACTGATACCGTGATAGTTCCAGTTGAAATTTTCACAGATTATGTATTTCTGTTGCCTCTATAACAACAAATACTAAAAACTAAAAAAATAATTATTTTTATTAATAATGGTACTGAACCCTTCGTGCGCGAGTCCGACTCGCACTTGGCCGGCTTTTTTATTTATGATCGAGCCAGTTCATCTACCTTCTTCCTCTTCCCCGTTTTTCCTCTATTTTTCCTTATATCTTGGCTAAAAAGTATAGCTTGGTTGGGCACATCCCGGTCGCCGCATAGACTCTCGCGCCGAATGTCTTTATCCTATACTATTAAACGAGCAATATTTGTATATATATATATATTTGCAATCACGTTCTCGGAAACGGCTCCTAACGATTTCGATGAAATTTGGAATATATGTGGTTACGGGGGCGAGAAATCGATCTAGATAGGTCTCGTTTCCGAGAAAATTCGTTTTCTCGAGATTTTCTCGCATAAAGATTTGTTAGTGCAATATAGTACGTAATTTCACCGCAGCTGTCATCGCTTGATTAGACGAATGGTTATAACAGTGGCTTACAACACCTTTGGTCGGGGGTTCAAATCCCAGCGAGGGAATGTTTCTTTTTGCTTTATTTTTTATAGAGAATGATTTTTCGTAGTATTAAAGCCGGGAAAAGCATGGTCATACGTTTTTTTATTGTATATATATCTTTTTGTTTTTAAATTATAATAGATATTAAAAACATATTTTTTATAGCACTGTGCCTTCTTTTTTCCATAAGGTTATTTAGGTTGAAAAAAGTTAGATTAGTCAAGTGAGTGGGCAACTCGACTGTTAGAGATTCTTAA
The DNA here is from genome assembly GCA_963854355.1 of Epinotia brunnichana. Classification (NCBI taxonomy): domain Eukaryota; kingdom Metazoa; phylum Arthropoda; class Insecta; order Lepidoptera; family Tortricidae; genus Epinotia; species Epinotia brunnichana. The sequence continues at coordinate 1,577,287 of OY977963.1, read as the reverse complement.
GCCGCCCGAAGGCCCCTAACTCGGCTTAACGACTACTGTCATAGACAGCAGCCGGGATCAACTGCTTAGCGTGCCTTCCAAAGCACGGAAGCGCTCATTTTAGTAACCACTCAAATAGGCGGTCACCCATCCAAGGACTGACCGCTGCCATCTTTGCTTAACCTGCGTTATTGTTTCCGATTCGCAGGCGCCACTGGGCTAATAACGCTTCGCTAGATGGTGCTCATCATTATCGGAAACTTAATTCAGGCATTAATAATGCCTTTCTTTGAATTTGTGATTCTAATTGCTGACTTAAGAATATTATTATTTATAATTTCTGGTTGTAATTTTTCCCTTTGTAGGTAAAAAAATGGTTTATAGAATCTCTATTTAATTATTTGAAAATCATATCCGTCGCAAGTTTTTTTTTATGTTGAATTATTTTTTAAAGAGCATTGTGTAATGCAATATCTACTCACCTAACTCTATCTAGAGAGTTCTGCTCCATCATTTTTATTTTTTGTTGGACCCTGAGCAATTCATACCTATACCTTTTTTTTCTTGGAGAAAACCTGCGAACCAGCCTGGTACCCAATCATCGGGGGATGACTGGGATCTGTGGTTTTTATATCCACTAAAAACCCCTTACAGAAATCCAAATCTTAATATAGGTCAAGTCGTTTTGGAGATAATTTAGAATAGAAAACATCCAAGACTCAGAAACAAATATTCATGTCCATCACGCAAACATTTGCCCTTTTCCGGGATTCGAACGCGGCGACCCTCCAGCTTCGTAAGCAGTGTCACTACTCCTTAATAACTCTATTAATAACTTCCAAAGAAGGAGGATTCTTATGTTTAATGTTTGATTACCTCAGAACTCCGTCATATTTAATTTATGAACCGATTCGTATTTTTTATTTTAGTGAAAGTACGAGTATTTACTTCCAGATTGGTCCCATTGTTTTCAAAAAGCCAGTCAGATGATGGAATCCATGAGGAATTGAGGAAGGTCCTCAATTGTATTAAGCACGCGTCACAGAATAAGTAAACGCGTGTATAGATTTTGGTATTTTCTATTATAACTCGTGTAGGTATAAATTTAGCCTCGGAAACAACAAATTTGGTGAAATGGAACTTATTATGAAGACTCTCGTAGGGAACCATAATATCAGCCTTTAAAGCCTACGCCAAAACCAAACACCAACACGAGTGGAGTAATGAGGCTGGCTAAAGACACTCTAAGCTCTTCATAGAAGGAGTGGACTCGGGCTGGACCAGAAAACTCTGGAAATCCAGTAGGAAGCAACTCAGAATTATATCTGGGGTGTTCACAGGTCACTTCAGGGTCATGGATCTCTTGGCCAAGATGGGACTATCGGATAGTTTAGACTGTAGAATGTGTGGCGAGGAGGATGAGACTATGGAACACTTATTGTGTTAATATCATGCCCTTGCCAGACAAAGAATGAACTATTTTGGTAACGGCTACCCGCAACCAAAGGAATTCAAGGTGCTCTTGGTGAACTGCATCAACCGTTTTGTGGAAATGATGGAGCAAGCCTGGGAGCAGGTATAAAGGAGAGGACAAATGCACAAAAGATCCCACTGGGCCGAAGTGCATCCGAAAGGGCCCTCACCTAGATAAGATTATGAAGACTACAGACGTCACATATTCTGTGATTCCGTTAAAGTAGCAACTAATGAAGTGCCAAAGCTAATTCTGAGATCCTTGAGGAATCGACGGAACTCCTCAAATATTATCGGCCTACTTATAGCGAATGGGTGTTTTCTGTAATAATCAACGCATTTGCTCTCGGAAACCAGTTCATGCAGTAGGTATAGTGGGAAGGAAATGTTAATGTACATATGTTCCTTGGCGAAGTAATGAATTGAATTCGGTTTAAACTTTGTTTTTAAAGTAAATTGTGAATACCATTTGTTGGTATAACTTTTTGTATTAGTTGTTTCCTTTATAGTCGGGGGTTTAAATGTAATAATTTTCAATTCCAAGGCGAGTTTTTTAAGACCAATGAAAATAAGCATCTTTTAAAAATAAAACTAAAAAATATATAGGAAGTAAACTTACTCGTATTTTCACCCGAGCAGAGCTCGGTCGCCCAGATTGATGATATTAATAAGCGACGGGTCTATCCTACTTTTTAGCCAAGATCTAGAATTTTAACTCGAAGACGTCTGGATCGATTTGGAATTTTTTTTTTGTTCGAAAGGGTATCCCTACCAGGTGGCCCCATGATCATCAGGCCAGGATCTGATGATGGGGTCCTGGAGAAATCGAGGGAACTCTTCAAATAAGTCGAAGTACCTACTGAATTGAAGTCGGTTTAAACTTTGTTTTTAAGGTAATTTATTTCGTAACTGAATATATCTGCATCGACTCTGAACCATAACTGGAATCGTCTAGTTTGTAAAACAAAAGCGTAGCCTTATGCAGATAAAGATTTTAATGAAATGTCAACTGCAACGCTCCGTACTGCTCGTGAATTATAATTCATTTCGCGTACTGTACAAGTGTACAGTTTAATCTTAGGGTATAGTTGAGATTTTCTGAACTGGACTGTACTTCTTATCTTCAGAACAATATCATTCAAGTCTAACAATACGTCTGTGTGGTCGGACGCGTGCCATTTTTTGCAAGAAAAAGTTTAGCACCACATAAAATTTTCATTGTAAAATGAACTCTATCGTCTTATACAATAGATTTAAAATGGACTAAAATATAAAAAAAATCGCTACCAGCGACCCAGGTATAAGCCGCTTTTCGAACAATGTATATTCATAAGTTCAGAACAATGCCATTTCATGAGCTCGCTTCAAGTTCGTTAAAGTATACCCGCAATAAGATAACACTGTACTATACACATTGAGACCTAATTTAACAAAATCGGTTCAGCATCTTAAACGCTACGGAGGAACCCACGTAAATACAAAACATCATCATCATCATCACATCAGCCGAAAGACGTCCACTGCTGGACATAGGCCTCCCCCAAAGAGTTCCAAAGTAACCGGTCCTGCGCCACCCGCATCCAGCGGACTCCCGCGACCTTTACCAGGTCATCAGTCCACCTTGTGGGGACCTACCTACCTACCTACCTACCTACCTACCTACCTACCTACCTACCTACCTACCTACCTACCTACCTACCTACCTACCTACCTACCTACCTACCTACCTACCTACCTACCTACCTACCTACCTACCTACCTACCTACCTACCTACCTACCTACCTACCTACCTACCTACCAACCTACCAAACTACGAACCCTAAAAAGGCATAACCGTCGTGACCTTTTTAAGAAAGTCTTTAACAAAAACTTTTATTTCGCTACACCTACCGTCCCAAAACTTACCCGAATGAAACTATTCTTTTCCAAACTTAATCCTCAACTGCTAAGACACAATAAACTTCCGCAAATTCTCAGCCTATTCTCAAATAGTCGTGTCCAGTATTAGTAGGCCCGTACTTTCATAACAATTGCGTAGTCCGTAGTGGAAGTTACAGTGGTTCAGCTGTGGCGATACCCTCGGGCAAATTTAAAACATAGTATTCAGAACGCAGTCACAACTCGTCTCGGTGGAACCACTTTACAATAAGGATCGCATATTCGGATTAAAAAATACCTAATGTTTGTAAAGTCCCGAAAAAAAGTTGAGGAGTCAACTTTTTTTTTTATAATCTCCGATGTTTCCTCTATTTCAAGAACTGTTGTAGAGGTTAGCTGTTTCGGGAGCGACTGCCATCGGAACCAAGGCATATAGGAACCTATGGCAACGCGACCATTAAACATTCTCAATATAATACCGGAGGTCGCAGGAACCTCGGGGCCGTGGTATTTTTGTACCAATCAATGGTTTAATGCTATTATCGAAGCGTTCATAGCCTAGCGGCGCTTGCGAATCGGAAGCGATAACGCAGGTTAAGCAAAGATGGCAGCTGTCAGTCTTTGGATGGGTGACCGCCTGTTTGAGTGGTTACTATAAATGAGCGCTTCTGTGCTTTGGAAGGCACGCTAAGCAGTTGATCCCGGCTGCTGTATATGACAGTAGTCGTTAAGCCGAGTTAGAGGCCTTCGGCCGGCTTAAGAACCTCTAACAGTCGAGTTGCTCGCTCACTTGACAAAGGGGGGACAACTGTCACTTGCGTCCGCAGGAGCCACCTACCACAACCCTGCACGTGTCCCCTGGGTGGTACTAAAGAGAGACAAACTCAAAGGCTAAATAATGTATGCCATACGATTAAATAAATAAATCGCCACGCTTGGCATGCGGGTTCGAGATCGCAGTATTTCCACCATAACGTGACCTGGTACAGTCAGCCAAGAAAGTGGTCTACCACTTTTCGACTTTATTGCATACAAATTAAGGTCCAAAAATAAGATCGCTGTTTTGGCTGATGGTACAGGTCGCGGGAATCCGCTGGATGCTGGTGGCGCAGGACCGATCACTTTGGCACTCCTTGGGGGAGGGCCCATATCCACCAGTGAACGTCTTTCGGCTGACATGATTATGATGATGACATCGATTTCGGGGTCTAGCTACTCCAGCAGAGTGAATTGAAACTGATTATGAATCGCAAAGCACCACTTAAACTTCTGAACTACTAGAGACGAAGTTTATTGTTAAGTTCTTGGCAGATACGTCGTTTTAAACTAGTAAGTAGTCGAGTAGTGGACAGTATTCATTGAAACTTTGAAATGGTCCCCCAGCAAGATAACCGCTGCGATTGCCCGGGGCATTTGCTAAGTTATGCAATTTCGTCTCAGTGCACATGAGAATTATGTCAGTGTCAATTACGAGTATAGGAATTGTATAGTACGGATTCTTCAATTTGTGCATTTTAAGGTACAAACGTATTTTGTGAGAAATACTCTTCGTCCCCGCTTGAAACCACTGTTTGTACTCGAAATCCCCTGTACTAGACAAAAACTAAATAACATATATTTGCAAATCTCTATACGAGGTTATGTGCGCGGTCACTCGACTCCCCCGACCCCGCGGTTACTAGTCCCCTGTTCACTATTCAAGAAAGAAAGAAGACATTTATTCACTACACAAAAGACACACAGAGACAAAGGGTGTAGGCATACATTACAATTTAACACATATTGTGTGTGTCTTCGCGGCAGTGAATAGGTCGCTGTCTCAGCATTATGCCGAGGTGTCAGACAGACACCTACAGCGCTGATTTTCAGACAGCACCGTGCGTGACCCACGGAACGCAACACATTTATTAAAGCAAATATTCGACTATTCGAGCAAAGTATTTATTAAATATGGCCTTGTGGCGTCACTCCTGTCAAATCTGACGAGTTCTGCATCGCACTATCGAAGTTTCTTAAATTAGTTGCATAAATATAACATCCAAACAACTCTCATAGGACTTCGGTCCCTGAGAGATCTCTCTATTGTCGTATTTTCTACATTAGTGACCCCGACAATGGACATAAGCGCAACTCTGAATATCCTGACTGACGCCCGACTCTTCTCAGCAAGCCAGACTCTCTCTCTCTCTCTCTGTCTCCGCTCGCCACGCTGGCTCTGAGCACTGGCAAGCTGCACTCTACTCTTCATACATCCTTGACCCCTCCGTCTCAAAGGGAGGCTGATGTTGGCGTCACTCCTGTCAAATCTGACGAGTTCTGCATCGCACTATCGAAGTTTCTTAAATCAGTTGCATAAATATAACATCCAAACAACTCTCATTGGACTTCGGTCCCTGGGAGATCTCTCTATTGTCGTATCTTCTACAGCCTTTTCATTTCGAAGCGTTTGTGGCGCGTGGCCAAATAATTGCTTTGGTGGACCGATGGGTCTTAAGACTCTTAAGACAAGATCCGATCTATAGATAAAGAACCCGTACTATATGTTTAAAGACTGGTACGGGATAGCGGGTACCGCAGGTCCGGCCGTTGTGGCACTCTTTGGGGGTATATGTCCAACAGAGGACGTCATGCGGCTCATATGACGATGACGTCAAAAAACGGAGAAAATATGATACTAGCTTATGCCGTGTTACTCGTTAATCGCCTCAAGAGAATGACTACTCCTGGCAAAATCTAATAGCAAATATGCTATTAGGCTTCCCACAGACGCAGCATCATTTGCGGACTTAGAAACTTTCACTTGCCTTTTCACCCCTTTAAGGGATGATTTCCGGGATAAAAACTAACCCATCCATGTCTCCATACCAAATTTCATCTAAATCTCTTCTGCGGTTTAAAGTTAATAGGTAACAGACAGAGTTGCTTTCGCATTAACTTTTTCGCAGTCTGTAAGTCCGTCTGTTTGCTAAAGTAGAATTATCTCACTTCCTCTCAGCCCCGTCAGTGTACCCGCTACTAACTACATAGCATGTCAACATTCCTGTCTGAGATATCCGCTTTGAGCAGGTTTGATCCGGTTACCTGGAGACGAGCACGCTATGTGGACTGTGTAATAGCTATTAGTGATCAATAGATAGATTGCAGATATGTGTGACACATAATTGAGGTATACCTACTATAAAACCTCAATCAATAATTGCTAAGACTTAAATTTTATATGGGCTCTATAGACTCTATTATGAAATTAAATATCATTTATTTACAACAATTAAAAAAACATGAAACAGAAAGTTAAAAACTAACTAAACCTAACCTAAACTATGTGAACCTAAACTACTATATACACATATTTCCCCCAATTAATTTGACTCTATTATTGAGATTATGATTTGATTTAGATTTAAATGTTTATCCAAATCTGATTATCAGGGGCGATCAAACACACACGGAGTGCATAAATATATGATTTAAACACACCAACTCAAATAAAAAAATATATAATATCAAATTAACTTTGCTTTTATTTAATGTCAAAGCGTACTCTGGGTTCTGGGTCTCAGGAGGTAGCGAAAAAAAAAACAAGATTGGTCCGAAGAAGTCGTATGGTTAGTCGCTATATCCAACTACCAGAGTACTCGATTCAACGATTTTTTGCATGCCAATTCGATCTCAGTTCACAGTTTGACGATTTGACATTGTTAGCCACAATATAACGAAAAATAATGAGTTAAATTTTAAATTGTAAACGGTTTGGCAGTTCACTATTCGACAGTTTATAATATCGCGTGTAAAATTATAAACTGACGATGACAATTATAATCTTACGAAGTGTCTCTGCGACACTATCGTATCTATGTATTTCTATGAAATACCTTTTGTAGCGACACGTCGTTGCCATAGAAATTCATAGAAACCATATAAACTGACGATGACAATTATAATCTTACGAAGTGTCTCTGCGACACTATCGTATCTATGTATTTCTATGAAATACCTTTTGTAGCGACACGTCGTTGCCATAGAAATTCATAGAAACCATATAAACTGACGATGACAATTATAATCTTACGAAGTGTCTCTGCGACACTATCGTATCTATGTATTTCTATGAAATACCTTTTGTAGCGACACGTCGTTGCCATAGAAATTCATAGAAACCATATAAACTGACGATGACAATTATAATCTTACGAAGTGTCTCTGCGACACTATCGTATCTATGTATTTCTATGAAATACCTTTTGTAGCGACACGTCGTTGCCATAGAAATTCATAGAAACCATAGTGTCGCAGTGACACGTCTGCTGCTGCTGTGTGCGTTCGGGTTCTAACTTGTACAGTCAGGGAAATGTATTCACGTACCTTTTTATGCCTTGTTGTCATAGTAACAAGAGCTAAAAACGTACGTGAATACATTTCCCTGACTGTACCTCTGCGGTGACAAATACTCGTACATACAGAATTCATCACAACTCGATTGTCCTTAGTATAATTTATGGTTGTCCTTAAAATAGTTATTTAAGTTAATTTGTAACACTAACACTTTATGGACACCAAATCTTTTTTTACAAGCTTTTATTTAGCTCACCTTGTTTGTTTTATTACAAGCTTTTGTTTAGCTCACCCCGTTTGTTTCATTTTTCTTTATTCTTTATTCTTTTTTGGGTCAAATTTAGTAATTGAAATTAGACCCACTTCCCGGTTTCCGATTGAGCTGAAATTTTGCATGCATATGTATATTGCATGACAATGCAATATTATGATGACATGGAGCTGAGCTGATGCTGGAGCTGGAAGGTGGCCATAGGAACTCCGCAATAAAACGACACAACCCCATCGAGTTTGGGCTCTTTAGAATCGTCTCAATGAGTAGTTGATGATGGTATGAAGAAAAGTACAGTCGGCAATAAAAACTTGCACCAAAAATGAAATTTTTGACACAAACTTGTTTTGTAGGTAATGTTTATACAAACATAATGTTAATGTGTCTGTCTGTTCGTTCCAGGCCAGATCGAGGTGACGCCGCGGGAAGCCGTGAGGCAGGTCGGCGAGGAGGTCGACATCCTCTGCAAAGTCAGCTATCCCATCAGCTTGTGCCGGTAAGTAAATTCAATTCAATGGGGAACTTGCATGGGACTTTAATTTCGAATAAATAGGGAACATTACCGCAATGTTCTGCCGCCAGAGGCAGCACTACCACTAATAGTAAACCAGTATAGGAATAAAGGGATTCACACACACATGCACAATTGATTGTCAAATGAGTGACAAGGATGCTTGCATAGACAATACCGCAAGTGGGAACGAGATACAATGTCAACGCTGCTAGTGTCGCCACCTACGAAGAGTTTCGCGTAATGTTCCCTATTACACTCAATCAATGCGGATATACGAAGAGATATCATACAAAAGAAAAAAAAATTAAAAAAACTTGTTTTAGTTATAATATCTCACGTTAAAATGACGAAAAAAAAATTTTTTTTCGTCATCTTTGTCCCGTGTAACAATTGGATACTTTCCTGGGTAAAAAATACATAATTCTATTTAGTACGTCAGTTAGATTATCAAACAATATTGGACTCATATTTCCCGAGGATGCATAAAAATAAAAGCTTTTTATTATCAGACCAAATTGATCCATAGATTGTTAGATACAGTATCCTAATAACTATGTTAAAAAAAAATAACTAAATAAAATAATACTAGTAATAATAAATTAAACTAAACACGCACGAAAAGTATGACTCATTGTCCCGTTTCGCCTGAGCCGAGCGTTCGGCTTTAAGACGTTATCACGTAAAATTATCGTCCGTAAACCGACTTTATAGACAACCAAATTTTTTTAGGATTCTATACTTGGCAGCCATTTAGATCTCAATTCTTTTGTCGGCGAAGTTGACAACCATGCATTTTCCCCTTGAACTTGGCTCCCATTTTCACATTTATGTTTTTACTGGGATTTATATTTCCCAAACTATAAAATAAGATTATAGCCTACCTCCGGGTGGTGCTAAAAGAACAACAAACTCGGCAGCTGCACTGTTCCTTCTGAACCTCGCAGCGCACACTGGAACTCTATCAGCGACATCAATATGAATACATATATGTACTAGTGTGTAACCGCCATACGATAAATTAATAAATAGCCTAATCGCTGTAAAATGTGATTCACTACGTCTATTTGAGAAATAAATAGTTTTTACAAGCTTTTTATTAACTTGCAATGCTTGTAAGTATGTAGGTTAAGTATGTAATTTGTTCGGGTGGAATCTTGCAACTCAATTTTGAAGCAGATATCTTCAACCGATTGAGCTGTAATTTTGGGTAAAGGTGTAGTTTGGGTGACAATTAAATATTATGGTACCATCGAGCTGATCTGATGATGGAGACAGAAGGTGGCCATGGGAATTCAGTACTCAACCGACGTAGCCCCGTTGAGTTTGGGCTCGTTAGAATCGTCTCGATGAGTAGTTGATGACGGTATACAGAAAAGTACAGTCGGCAATAAAAGCTTGTACCAAAAATGTGTATTTTTGACAGAAACTTTTTAATGTGTTTCCAGGGTGGAAGTGGGGGGCGACTCCTATGTCATGACTCCGAACCAACCTCCCAAATACGGAGAGCCTGTCTACCACGGCAGAGGATTGAACGTGAGTAATCAAACTTCATCTTAGACTTGAAATTTTTGGGCGTTTGGAGATCTTATCATCATCATCATCATCATCATATCAGCCGAAAGACGTCCACTGCTGGACATATGCCTCCCCCAAAGAGTGCCACAATGGCCGGTCCTGCGCCACCCGTATCTAGCGGACTCCCGCGACCTTTACCAGCTCATCAGTCCACCTTGTGGGGGGCCTACCCACGCCGCGCCTTCCGGTACGTGGTCGTCACTCGAGAACCTTTCCGCCCCAACGGCCATCGGTTCTACGTACAATATGCCCCGCCCACTGCCATTTAAGTTTAGCGATTCGGAGGGCTATATCGGTTACCTTGGTTTTGCTGCGGATAGCCTCATTTCTGATGCGATCGCGCAGAGAAACTCTCATCATAGCTTCATAGCCCTTTGAGTGACTTTGAGCCTTTTTATGAGGCCCATCTTATGAGATCTTATACATCTCTTAAATTTAATCCTTTACCACGGGGACTTTTTACATCTCCATTATTTAATTTTGACAGATTTTTGTAATACTTTTTGCCCACGACTTTATCCGCGTAGAACTCATTTATATCGTAGTTGCATACAAACTTTCACCCCCCATTTCACCTCCTTAGGGGACGATTTCCGGGATAAAAACTATCCTATGTCCTTCCCCGGGACTCAAACTATATTTATACCAAATTTATTCTAACAGACTGTCTCGACAGACAGGCATACTTTCACATTTATAATATTAATTAATTAATTTAATCTTTATTGCACAAAAGAACAACTTATCGTACAAAAGACGGCCTTAATGACGTAGGCATTCTCTACCAGTCAACCTTTGGGCAAAATAAATAGCCAACTATTCTCATAAAATAAATAGCCAACTGTGACATAAATTTTCTTTCAGTTCGGTGAATGTGGAGCCCACATCACGAACATAAAGGAGCAATGGAACGGCAAAGTGGAGTGTTCTGTGACGCCACAGACGGGGAATAAGGAGATTAAGGACGCCATGAAGCTGACGATTGCACGTAAGTTACATAAAAGTTACACTTAGGTTACCTAAATATTACACAAAAGTTACCAGTAAATAACGTAAAAGTTACCCAAATATTAAGCGGCAATTACACTTCGTCGTCGTTCGCCGCATGCTGCATGCGGCGATCGCAAAAGTGTAAAGAACACGTTGTCGGCCGCATTCGGCGATCGACAGCTGCCAACAAACTGACATTGGCGGACAGACTAGTGTAAAGATGACGTTTGTTGGCCTACGTAGTTTAAAATGAATTCGGCGACCGCATTAGGTGAACGACGAAGTGTAATTGCCGCTTTACACAAAGGTGACCTAAACGTGTTGCAAAGTTTGTACAAAAGTTACCAAAAAGTAACTCAAAAGTGACGCAATAGTTACTCAACGGTAACGCAAAAGTTCTATAGAAGATACCTAAATAATACATACAAAGACATAATGGTTACCCGAGTGAGAAATAATATAATACAAAATCATTGTATTTTAAGCGAGCCATGCATTTGTGGAAAATTCGGTTCTTTTTTACTTTAGTTGGCGAGTGATAATTACATAATTACATACATTTCGCTCGATGGAAAATAATAACTGAAATTTCACAAATCAGCCTCGTTGTATTTCCTTACGTGTCGCAAAGAATAAAGTGAATAAAGGGTCGGCAACGCGCTTGTGATTCTTCTGGAGTCACAAGTGTCCATTGGCTACGGTACCAGCTTAACATCAGGCAGGCCGTAAGCTTGAAAGTACCACGGGAGCTACCCTACCTGGATGTAACTGACCATTAAGGACTATCGAAAATTAATTTAATCGTCAATGGGGAATGGATGAAAAATTTAGAAGTGCTTGATGATTTTTTTGGTGATAAGAATAACCTTCCTTAGCGCCAGAAAAAAATTGCAGACTTTTCAGCTGCGTCAATTATTTTTGAAAAATATAAACATTTTCCTCACTTACGTTTTGGGGTTAGGACGGCGAGAGGGTTAAGACACTTTCCTTGAACCGACACATTGACCTGAAAATTTAAATATCTAACCCTGGCAATGACAAATATAGCTGTTGCAGCTGCCAATATCATTGCCAGTGTCAGTTTACTACGGATTTTTAAGATATTTTTTGTAATATGAGACGGATCAAGCAAAGTGTCTCATTCGCCGTCCTAAACCCAAAACCTAAGTGAGGAAACTGTTTATATTTTTCAAAAATAATTGACGCAGCTGAAAAGTCTGCAACTTTTTTCTGGTGCTAAGTAAGGTTATTCCTATCACCAAAGAAATAATCAGGCACCTCTAAAATTTTCATCCATTCCCAATTATCAGCCTGTAGTCGCCCATGGCTGAGATCAGGCCTCTCATTGAATCCGACTCAATCCGGCCCTGGGCAAGTTAGTCTTAGCCAAGAGGGACCTATCGAGCTGATTGGACCAAAATCTGGGGACAAGGCTCCTCTAATGAATGTGGTATTTCTTCGCAGATGTATGCAGGTTTCCTCACGATGTTTTTCCTTCACCAAAAAGCTAACGGTATATAACAAATGATATGCCTTACATAAGTTCCGAAAAACTCATTGGTACGAGCCAGGATTCGAGCCCGCGGCAGCCGCATGCCTGAACTCCTAGGCTCCAGTATCTTTGTTTTTTTTTTTATACAACGACGGTGGCAAACAAGCTTACGGCCTGCCTGATGTTAAGCTGGTACCGTAGCCTATGGACACTTGTGACTCCAGAAGAATCACAAGTGCGTTGCCGACCCTTTATTCAGACACCTATTGAGGATTCGCTGTGTTGGCAGATAGATACATGCAGGTCCCTCACTCCCAACACAGCGCACCCTAGGGAGCTCTGGCGACCTTACTCACCACCAGGAACACAACACCACATACTTCATAGCATGCAATAATATAGCAACACTACAAAGCAGTGGTGCTATTATGGCTGCGGTCTTCTATAAGGTGGAGGTACTTCCCCAGTTGGGCTGCTCCACATACGAGCGAGATGACATTCCACTGTGCCCTACCTCTCTTTAAAATCTACTTACCGAATGTCATGTTACAGGCGCTCCTGGCGCACCTCAGCTGGCGACACCGCAACAGATCGGCGAGCTGAAGGAAGGAGAGGAAATCAATGTGACATGCAAAATACCGTCCGGCCGCCCTGCCGCTACCATCAGCTGGTATTTAGGTATGTATCTTTTTTTTTTCTCGTTTGGGCTGCATTGAGGCCAGCTACGGATTTGCTTCGGTATGTCCTCTTTGAGGGAGTTTAGGTATTTATCGTGTTTCTTTTGTGTTGAAACTCCCCTAAATGAATACTGCTGCCTCCTAAAGACACGGTAGATAAATAGCTTAAAGCAGTAGTCGTGCCGCGTATGTGCCTCGTGGAACTCGGGTAGTCTTTGATGCTTCCTCGAGACTCCTAATGCCCTAGTCCACCAAGCTATGTAAGGATGTACCTTTATATGTAGATATTTAGAATGTCGAGTTTAATCGCAGTGGAAATAGGGACAGGCCTGTGTCTCGCTCTTGGAACTCCTTATACCACCATGGGTTCCTGGTATTAAAAGCTAAAACAACCATTACACGGGTTGTCTTTGATGCTTCCTTAAGACTCCTAACGCCCTAGTACTCCAATTCAAGCTATGTAAGGAAGTGTCGCTGGATGCGGGTGGCGCAGGACCGGTCACTTTGGCACTCTTTGGGGGAGGCCTATGTCCAGCAGTGGACGTCTTTCGGCTGATATGATAATGATGAAGGAAGTGTCTGTACAGATTGGTTGGAGCTTAGCATAGAATAAATAACAGTACAGAAATTCCACTGAATAACAAAACTTCTTTCCTCTAGTTGGGGTTTGGGTTTACTTGTCATCTTCGAGGCACAAAGATGGCCGCGCGACGAGTATTATTTTGTCAATTGAGTGAAGTGTCGGCTCGAAGCTGTAAGTGCTTGAGGGCTGAGTTAAGGCAAGTGGGACACGGCTGCTGACACAAATGGGCCGAAGTTCTCCTCCCCCAATCATATCTAAGTCCTTCAGATCTCCCCCCCGCCCCCTACCAGAATCTTCCATCCACATCCGGCTCGAAGGACCATTAATATAAAGGAATCGATAGCTAGAGCGAGAAATCCAAACAAAGCAGCTTACGTGTGGTATATTGACAAGACTAAAAACTAGAACAAAACACAACAGATAATAGACAAAACGGAGAGGCAACAGAGTTATAAAAAGTATACATATAAAACGAATAAGTAGAAACCTCAACAACTAACTATGCCTTGTATTTGTCTAAACCTTACTTAAATTAAATATTCCAGGTGAAGAAGAGATCCTGAACAATCTACAGGCACCAGTGATCACCAACTCGACGGAGTCAGGGTTGGAGGATGTGACTCAAGTCCTCAAAAGGACGCTGACGGCCGATGACGATAAGAAGATGCTGATCTGTCGTGCGAACCACGTCGCCCTGTCCAGGCCTTTAGAGGCACGTAGACAGCTTAGTGTTCAATGTAAGTCCTCTGCATTTATACGCTCCTGGTAGGTCTGACAGACAACCGAGACGCACTCAAGGTCAGCTAATGGATGAAACTCCTGAATTTGTTGACAAAAACTTATTCAATCGTTTAATTGTCGCCAGACCCCCCTCGCCTCGCCCTCGGTAGCGAAGACGATCGCATCACCATCTTCGGCCTCAAGCTTCAAGAGGACGGTCATCTTAACGTCACCGTCCGATCTAACCCCGAGCCGAGCGTCGAGTGGAAAGTGTCCGACATTACCCTAAGTCCCGGCGCACATAACATCGAGCGTAGTGAGAACAGCGTTTGGACGGCGCTGCGCCCGTTACTATTGGTGAGTAGTATTGTTACTATCATTTTGGCATGGTCTCAAGCCATCTATCAAGCCACCTAAAGCATCCATTTGTAAGGCCGTCTTAAAGTCACCGTCCGATCTAACCCCGAGCGGAGCGTCGAGTGGAAAGTGTCCGACATTATCCCGAGTCCCAGCGCACAGAACAGCGAGCTTAATGAGAACAGCATTTGGAGGGCGCTGCGCCCGTTAGGTACTGTTGGTGGGTTTTATTGTAACCACCATTTTGGCATGGACGCGAGCCATCTGCTAAGCCATCTGAAGCATCCATTTGTGTTTGCAACCTCAGGGATGTCAAACGTGGACATCACGTGACTAACGACATGAGAACATCCAGCATCACTTTCTATTGAGTGGTGTCAGAAAGCGACTTGCTTTCGTAAGGCGGTTTTTACTTTTATTTTATTAATTAATGTTTAAATGTACACACTGTGATTGTTTGAAATTGTTATTTAAGTTATGATTGTGTTATATATAATGTTGTATGTTTGTGTTGTGATATGGGCAATGCCTGAAATAATGTAATAATAATAATAAAATAATAATAATAATTTACCCCATTAAGTTACTTACGTAAGTTCAGTACAAATATTGCTTACAGCGACTTACGTGAGCAGTATTTGTACTGAACTTACGTAAGAACTTACAAGTGTACAGGCTGCCTAATAAACGATATCATCATAGGCTTTTAGCTCACACGACGAAGATTCAGTAACTGCAGTTCAACCAAAGTCATCTTGTCATTTTCAACCACCTTTTTACAAGCTTTTATTATAGGCCATCTTCTAAGCTAGTGACTACCAGTTTAGCCTAGTTGGTAGTGACCCTGCCTACTAGAGGTCCTGGGTTCGAATCCAGGTAAGGGCATTTATTTGTGTGTTGAGCATGAATATTTGTTCCTGAGCCATGGATATTTTCTATGTATTTAAGTGTTTGTTTATCTATATAAGTATGTTTATCGTCGTCTGGTACCCATAGTACAAGCTTTGCTTAGTTTGGGACTAGGTCGATTTGTGTAAGATTGTCAGCAAACTTTTTTTTTTTTTAGCAAGTTATAAGAACATGTAACATTTCTTCTAAGAAATTGTGTCGTATATCTTTTATAAGCTTTTATTTAACGTGCACTGTTCGTATGTAAATATGTAGGTAAGTATGTAAGTTGTCCGTCAAAATTTGCATTCCACTTGCCGTTATCTGAATGAGCTGAAATTGGGAATACATATGTATGTTTGGTGACAATGCAATATTATGGTACCATCGAGCTGATCTTATTATGGAGACAGAATGTGGCCATGGGAATTCATCTCAATCGTTAGTATCTTCTCAATGAGTAGTTGATGATGGTATACAGAAAAGTACAGTCGGCAATAAAAGCTTGTACCAGCAATGAAATTTTTGACACAAACTTATTTCCTGACTAACTTAACTTATTTTCAGAATAACTACAATAATGTAATAAAATAGTTGATTGACTCAATTATTCAATAATTATATTTATTTGTTTATTGACTGATTGATTTTTTGGCTAACACAGCCATGGAAGACGTTGTCTATTCTTGACACTGCGTGTATAGTCTGTACTAGACTTAAAGGCTCGACCTTTCAAATTTTCGTAAAAATGAGTTGTTTAGTAACAATTTACCGTCGGAAAAAATATATCATAATCTACAAGATATGAGAAGTAACATAGTTTTCGTAGAAATCCATTTTAACAAAAGAAAGCAGAGATTTTTTTTAAAAGTTTACCCTATTATTTCACTTGTAACCAGTTAATTGCTCCACTTTTTATCAGAAAAAGATGATAATTTATAATCTTCTTCATAAATTAATGGACAATAACTTTATTTTCTTACTTAGGTACTTAAATTTCTTCTCGTTTTCTGAAATATTCCGAAAAACATGATATCCGCGCTTTCGAACACGCACTTCCATCTCGCTCACGCGTATGCTCAGTGAGAGGGAGAGAAGACCATGTACGTGCGGAGCCTTAAAGGCCATTATAATAATGCTTTAGATTATTTTTGTCTTAAAGGGCCTCTGCGCTGTTGGCTTCGGCCCCACGCATGCCTTCCAAAAGTCCGGGACCCCATGGTCCCGTGATATGATACAGACATACAAATAATAATAATAAATCGTTTATTTCCAAAAATGGTACAGCAGGTATTTGTGAAGCCTCTGACTTCTGAGCTAGGCTAGTGCCTGTGTTACAGAAGTCAGTGTCCTCTCCCAGTATGTGAGTATAGTGGATTGATGATGATATTTATTTAGATGTATATTTAACATCCCACCAGCCCCATGACGTGTTCGGCAGCGGCTACTACAACATCACGCTGGTGTTGTCGCCCGTCACCAAGGAGGACGTCGACCGGAACTACTTCCTCACCCTCACTAACAGCCACGGACAGAAGCAGCTCATCGTCAAAGTCAGCACGCTGGATGAGCCCGCTGGTAACTACCATTACTTATTCGCATGATAAATATTATAACTGTTAGTGCTAACATTAATGGTAATAATAAATACAAATTACTACTTAGTACCACTATTACTACTAATGTAGCATTTGTGATAACGACTAATATTACTCTAACTAAGGCGACTATTACTCTTACTAATTCTATTATGTAACTACTAGTCTGGACTAGTAGGTTCTAGTATTTATTACTGCTAAAGCCACTACTACTACGACAGTGACCAATATTACTCTAACTAAGGCGACTATTACTTTTACTAATTCTACTATGTAACTATTGTAACTACTAGTCTTGACTAGTACTAGTATTTATTACTGCTAAGGCCACTACTACTACGACAGTGACCAATATTACTCTAACTTAGGCGACTATTACTCTTAATAATTCTACTATGTAACTACTAATCTAGACTAGTAGGTACTAGTATTTATTACTGCTAAGGCCACTACTATTACGACAGTGACCAATATTTCTGTAACTAAGGCGACTATTGCTCTTACTAGTACCACTATTACTACAAATGTAGCATTTGTGATACTACTGTGATAACGACTAATATTACTCTAACTAAGGCGACTATTACTCTTTACTAATTCTGCTATGTAACTACTAGTCTAGTCTAGTACTTGTATTTATTACTGCTAAAATCGCTACTACTACTACAACTACGACAGTGACCAATATAACTAAGTAACTATGTAACTAAGGCGACTATTGCTCTTACTAGTAATACTATGAGCCTACTATAATACTACTACCAGTTCTATTATAAGCCTATAGGCATTAAGACGACTATGAGAATAGCAACAACCGCATGCTATATCCATAGTAACGACTACTACTTTTACAACAAAACGACTATTACTACTACCAATACAAAGACGGGTCCTAATACTGCTGCTCCTACCATGACTGTTGTTACTACGACCATTAACACTACAATTACGCGTACCACTATAGTAACAATCAGTTCTAAGAATGTGTCTCTTAATGTAACTATCCCTAAGAGGACGACTACTGTAACCACCATAACAACTATCTCTGTATTTTTTTATGACTGTGACTTCTACTACTACGACCTACTACTGCCTACTATTATTATTCGTACTACCGTCTTCAAATACACCTCGAGCTATTATTTCTACTATGGCGACTACTATCACTACTTACTACTACATTAGTAAGGCTGTTAGTATACTACCACGACTATATTTACTACAACTACGACTTTATCTTATACTAATATAATAAAGACGAAAAGTCCGTGAGATTGTAGCTTTGTAAGTTTGTATGTAATTTAATTTAAATTTAAATATTTATTTTAGATATTAAATCCAGTATATTTTTAACAGACTTCAAAAAAGGTTCTCAATTCGCATGTATGTTTTTTTTTTGTGTTTGTTACGCGATAACTCGGTAATTTATGAACCGATTTGAACATTTTTTTCGTTGTTTGGAAGCATATACTTCCAGATTGGTCCCTATGCCACCAAAATCCAGTTCTGATGATGGGATCCTGGAGAAATCGAGGGAACTCTTCAAATTTTATAGGCAAACTTGAAGCAATTTGGCTACTGATTTGAAGTCGGTTAAAACTTTGATTTGAAAAGTAAATTATGTTAATGAAGACTTATAAGACTTATAAGATTTAATGAGTAACCTCCGCTTATCCGATTTCAAAGATTCTTTCACCTACGTGCAGAATGGACTTTCCTGGTGGATGTAGGATATATTTTATCCCGTGGGATTTCCTACGTTCTCTGCAATACGCGGTCGAAGCCCGGGCAGCTAGCTATTAATAAAAATCATATGTGGAAGTATTTCCCCAAGGTAAATGTGTCGTTTTACGAAGCCACGGTAGCCTAGTGGTTCAGGCATGCGGTTGTTAAGCGGCGGTCGTGGGTTCGAATCCCGGCTCGTACCAATGAGTTTTTCGGAACTTATGTACATAATATTTACCGTTAGCTTTTCGGTGAAGGAAAACATCGTGAGGAAACCGGTCTAATCCCAATAAGGTCTAGTTTTCCCTCTGGGTTGGAAGGTCAGATGGCAGTCGCTTTCGTAAAACATTGCCTATGCCAAATATTGGGATTAGGTGTCAAAGCGGACCCCGGGCTCCTTTAGGGGCACAACCGGGAATAACGCTAGGAGGATTATGATGTAAATGTGTGGTTTTGTGACCTACAGCTCAGCCCCCGCTCCTGCCGCTCAGTGTGTATGGTAAGACATGAGAATGATCGATTGACGGTCGATTTTGTTTGCTACGAGCCTGTGAACGAGAGAATGCATTTTTTTTAATTTAATTGTTCTTCAGCTGCATGCTTGTTTTTTTCTTATTTTTACTAAGGCTGAGTAATATGCAATCCGTCTATTTAAAAACACTTGTGTTATGTGAAAGGAACAATTACTATAACTCAATGTTTTTTTAATCTATGTTTCCCTTTTCCTTTTATTTATTGGCAAGATTGACATCAAAATTGTATTTTTTACCTTTTTTATCCACCTTTCTAAATTTATATTCAATTTTGTAACCACAAAATGTCATGTATCATGTACACTACATTTGTAAGTTTTCTGTCTGATGTTAGATACATAATAATTATATATTTTACAACGTTAATTTATAAGTAGGTAGATAATGTATGTAAATTTAGTTTCAAAACAAACTGCATGTTTTTTTATCAAATGAGAATGGTACCTAGGAGTTTGCCGTCGAAAGCATGAAACAGGAATGAAAAGCATTTAAAACATGATGACGATGAAAAATGTCTCAGCTCGGTGTATCGTCGCCATTTTGTGATATGATATTTCTGTATTTGCAGTCTGTGTTTGCTGTACAATCAAATATAATTGAAATTACCAATTACCAACGACCATTTCCTAATGTTCGTATTCACAAACGTTCAAAAACTCTATTTTAGCTAAAATGGTTATAAAATTAGCTTGTCTTTATCTGTCACTTTGACATTTGAATTTGTAAGAAAATGACAACTCATTTTATTTATCAGAGGCATGTTAAGTTTAATGAATAATTATAGAGATTTATTTTAACCTTGCCTTAACCGACAAAAGTCAAATCAGCTTCTTTTTATGAATCGTCAAAAACGCTCTGTTAGTATGGTCACAATCAAACAACGGCCATATTGTTAGTTTTTATGAATTTAAAAATCTTAAAATATCAAACATAAATGAAAGCTTGATACTTTCCGAGTATTTTCGTAATGTTTATCTGTTGCTAATGAAAATACAATTTATTTTCACTGTTGTCAAATACCCAATTATAGAGATAAACCTTTCAAATTAAGGGGGTAATTCTAATTATAGAGATAGATTTTAACCTTTCAAATTAATAAGGGAGTAATTATAGAGATAAATTTTAACCTTTCAAATTAATAAGGGGATAATTATAGAGATAGATTTTAACCTTTCAAATGAATAAGGGGGTAATTATAGAGATAGATTTTAACCTTTCAAATTAATAAGGGGGTAATTATAGAGACTGATTTTAACCTTTTAACCTTCCCTAGGAGTCGAGCTTGACGCAGGCGCAATAGTCAGCATCGTCGTTGGCGTGTTGATCGTCCTCCTGGCCGTGTTCCTGGCGGTGTTCGCCAAGGCCACCGACAGATGGTGCTTCGCAGGTTAGTATCTAGTACCTGCGGGTAGATGGCGCTGATTGATGTTTCATTAAATGTTCACTTTGAAGCTTGATTTGTATCTGTAAGTTTTTTTTACACATACTGTTCGTTTATTGATAATACTAAAATAAAAAATAATATATTACTATCATTCAAATAATTTTACATTATGTTATCAATAGAAACGCAGTTATTGTACTCTATCTGGTTAGATATTTCTAAATGTAAACAAAAAGAACCACGTGACTTGGTCATTCAGCCAATAAGATAATTCCATAGATACAAAAGGTTGCTATGATTGGTTGAATGACCAAGTCACGTGTTTTTTTTTGTTTACATTTAGTTAAATACCTAACCAGGGGCCCAATGCATAACAATTTACAACTATAATATAAGCGAAAGTCTCTTTCTAATGCGAGGAGTTAAAAAGAGGTTTTCATCACACTTGCTCGTAAAGGGTGTATTATAGGCAAGTTTATAGGGCAGCTATACCCGACTTACCTCCCGCGGGAGTTATGGATTTATAACTCCCTAGGGAGTTATGAGCTTGTGTGTGATCTGATTGGTTAAAAACAAATCAAACAAATTGGTTGGCAAATCTAGTTGGCCGCGCGTCACAAGCATTCTTCTCTGTGATTAGTTGAAAAAAATCTAGCAAGCCATGTGGCGCCACGCCCCTTCGCCCTCCTCATATCTGTAAGTGAAGTTGTCAATTTCGTTAATTTTTGAGTGGTGCGGTTGTATGAAACTTATATTTTTCTGTCTTTTGTAGTTATTTATTTCCTCGCAAATGTGATGAAAAACATTGTGTGTATCACGGGCAGTAAGGGGATTACAAACTCGACTCATTATTCCTATTCTTTATTTATATCCTTCCTATAACCCCTATCTTTTTATTCTTGTTCACCAGAACAAGAATAAAAAGTAGTAGGTAGTTTTACAATTTTAATTACCTATTATAATATTTTATCTTATGCTTTTATTTTTACAATTTTTGTTTGTAATGTATATGTGAATGTGATTTTGATATGGGTGGTCAATGCCTGAAAATAAAACTTTATTTATTTATATTTTATTTTATTTTAAAAGCCCTCCGCCTTTGGCGTCGGGCTTCTAATATACTATCGTTAGTGATCCCCTTCTTACGGCCCTTAATGCACAATGTACTATTTCGCTTGTAATATAAGTTACGAGTTGTTATGCAATAGGCCCCAGGTAGGGTATAGATGGTATAGATGGTAATACATATTAGCGTGGCTTGAATTTAAACTTTCGTGAGCCATGTTTAATGTTCTACCTACTAATAATCGTATGGTTGAACTCACGTATTATGCGGGCGACATGTTTCTAAACCATCGGGAGCCTTCACAGTCATACTGAAGAATTCCGGAAGAGTTCGAAGCATTGACAATTAATTGGTGAGTTCAATCGTTTAATTATTAGTATGCCAACATTTTTTTTTTAATTTATTTAGAACACAAACAGTCGTATAAACAAAAACATTGCCAACTTTAGCCCATTCACATTCGTTCTCGGATAAAAGCCATGTTCCCAACATTACGAAGTATGCTGATTAATAGATTCGTTAAAATAAAAAAATAGCTGCATCCTGATGGAGCGCTTCCATTAATAAAACTTACAGATACAAAGCAGGCTGAAAAAGCAGAGATTTACAATAGAATGCTAAAATAGAAGCGAAAATGAGTCCTTGAATAGCATTTTGAATTACTCTCATTTGAGTCATTGGCTTTGAATTCCGTTACAAAGCGGAAAAATGCTGCTACGCGCTTAGCCTCGAATGAGCAATTTGGTGTTGCCTGTACGCCAATAATTTTGTATGGCTTGATTAGAAAATATCTAACGAAACTGCAAATTTTTATTTTAGCAATTCACCGTAACTCTCTGCTGTTTATACCTAGTAAAAAATTGTGTGCCGTCCATAGAACCGAATATTATATTTGCATCGTGCTTTTCCGCTTTTATACATTACTTAATGACGACATTAGTTCTCCTTTTGTTTGCTCGTATCATGGGACCATCAAGTCCAACCCTGACCGAAGCCAAGTAAAGAGGATTTTAAATTATCAATGAAAATTGGTTGAAATAATCATTGCATTGTTCCTAAGACCCACGCTAAAAAAGAAAATTAAAACTGTTTTTATTTCATAACTTTTACTATATCAGTAAAAGTTATGAAATAAAATTGATATGGTATTTGGCCGATTTGAACTGACCTCATAAATGCCCATTGTTCTGAGCTGATGAATAGACATTTTTTGCGAACACGTGCCAAATTTTGCAAAATAGATGTTATCGCAACGTAAAATATTTATTGAATAACGAACTCTATCTCCTTTTACAATATATTCCAAATTAACTACGAGATAAAATACCACACACAGCACCTTACACCTGGCACGCTGGGAGCGTTAATTTTTTTATCTTTAGTCCATTTTGAATTTATTGTATAAGTCGATAGAGTTCATTATACAATGAACATTTTATGTGGCGCTAACCTTTTTCTTGCAAAAAATGGCACGCGTCCGAACACACAGTCGTATTGTTAGACTTGAATGCTATTGTTCTGAAGATAAGAAGATCAGTCCAGTTCAGAAAAGCTCTACTAGGTATACAAGGGTCAGTTGGGGCTACCTAGTAAGTAAATATATACTTGTGTCGTGTAGTTCCGCCCTTACATCAGTACAAGTTGAATTTACACTATGATTTTTTTTGCCAGTTATTAAATCCTCTAAAATACGCTTGCTTCGTCTGGGCGGGGCCTAAATAACTTGAGTGTCGATATTCCTTATATTAAGCAATAATAAACCACAAAATCAATTTCATTGCAGTTCTCATTTTTAGCCTTTTAACCGATTTTCATCAACGTAGCGACGTATAAGTATTTAAAATACATTTACAGGCAATATAGTTAATACAATCGCAGATTATTACTATGAATACGAGACGGTTGAAAGGTTAAATTCGATTTATAACATTTATAACATAACCACAGAACGAAAAACTCGTGCTACTTTTTTAAGATTGCATAGGCATGCTAATGAATGCATCTCGTATTTTTTTATATCAATTTGTCAGGACATACACAATCATTATTCTATTTTACGCAAATAGTTTTTAATTGTCAAATTTTTACACTTCCTTTCTTGCTGTTATTTCACCATGAGTTTTTTACAATTAACATCAATTTGATATTTTATCTAGCATGATTTTGAAGTATAAAATTTATGGTTTTTTATTCATATACTTAATTCAATTGTAAAATGGTTGTGTTTTGTCCCGGTCAACAAATGCTTAAAAACCTTGCACAAACACGAAAAAAACATATAGTTTTACGATTTAACAGTAGTTATTATTAAGAGTGTTCCATGGCAGTGTGCGTCTGTATGTTTTTATAATAATTAATTGTATATTTAGAATAATATTTAATTATATTTTTCGAATAAAGAGCGATACGATATTTAGCGATCAAGAACGAAAAACTTTTATTTAAATTTGAATAGCATGAATTCCAACTGAAACGGTAATAAAGCATGATTCTCTTTTTTTTAATAATTAAATGAATGTCAAGACTGTTTTGATTTTTTATGACTAACGCATGTCATTTTATTAACTTTTCATAAACATTATGCATGTTTTTATTATTAATTCATACATTAAATTCAATGTTCATATTCAATTTACTTCAAAATGTATTTTTAACGTTTGCATTTATAATTCAACTGTCGTAAAGATTTTAATATCGACATAAAACTTACATTATAATCAAAATATGGCCATTAGTCAAATAACAGTGTCTATTTCTCTGAGGTAGAAAAAGGATTTCAATCAGTTATGATCCCGACATTCTTCTTCCATTTTATAGTATGGTTGAAACTTAAATAATGTCAAATGTGTCTGGGATACTTTGCGAAATTTTACTGTCTTGACGTGCCTGTCATATTGATTGGACACATTAAGAGGGCGTTCATGTGCACACTAGCGCCACTAATAAATAGTTGTGATTATTTAAATTTAACAATAGATATAAAAAAAACCGGCCAAGTGCGAGTCGGACTCGCGCAAGAAGGGTTCCGTACCATTATCAATAAAAATATTTATTTTATTCTGCCTTTTAGTATTTGTTGTTATAGCGGCAACAGAAATACATCATCTGTGAAAATTTCAACTGGAACTATCACGGTATCAGTGAGATACAGCCTGGTGACAGACAGACGGACAGCGGAGTCTTAGTAATAGGGTCCCGTTTTACTCTTTGAGTACGGAACCCTAAAAAGGAAGCCGATATACACTGTATTTCGTATTTAAGTACCTTGTGAATACATCATAATAGTTTTTACGTTGCTGGATTCGTCAATCTATGCGTCCAAAGTTAAAACGGCCGTTTTTCTATTGAGTTCATAGATCGACGAATCGAGCAACGTAAAAACTAGTTTGAAGTATTCACATGGTACTTAAATACGAAATACAGTGTACGGCCTCCTTTTTAGGGTTTCGTACTCAAAGAGTAAAACGGGACCCTATTACTAAGACTCCGCTGTCCGTCTGTCTGTCACCAGGCTTTATCTCACTGATACCGTGATAGTTCCAGAGGAAAATTTCACACATGATGTATTTCTGTTGCCGCTATAACAACAAATACTAAAAACACAGAATAAAATTGTTTTTTATCCGTTCGACTCGCATTTGGCTGGTTTTTTTAAATATCTATCGTTAAATTTAAATAATTACAATTATTTACCAGTGATGTGCACATGAAATGAACGCCCTCTTAAGAGATAACACGGTCGACTCATGTCGACTCTCCATACAAATGAAGTTTGGATCTCATTTTAAAACGACATGGTTCAAAAATATGAAACTTTGTATTACACAATGGTTTCCGCTATATCTGGGTCGGAAACTAAGTAGTTTCTGTTGCTAGAAATTATAATAGAAAAAAGAAGCGGGTTGTGTCGGAGATACAACCGTTAATTAAGTTTAAGTGGATACTTTTTTGTTGGATATGGAACCCTAATATATCTGAATTAATTCACTAAAATCTGTATAAGTACAGATAAGTCGGTATATATGGCAACATTGACTGATGTAGCTCATTTGACTCGCGGTACATTGAAAATGGCGGTCATTTCAGCATTATTCTCATGTCCGCCACATAAACTAAATAACATTTTGTGATTAACAACTAATGGCTAATAAAGAAGGATTAAAACATGTGACAAACAATTATTTGAAATCAGATTAGGCTTCTCTACAAAAAGTTATTCCGGAAGTCACGTGATACATTTTGAACTGTACCCCTATACAAGAACGCGAGCAAAGAAATATCCACTTCAAAAAAATTAAGCGTTTAGAGACTTTGTATGAAATACGTTCTACTCTCTCTACGAGTATTGTACTAGATATTACAATGGGGAATGGATGAAAATTTTAGAAACGCCTGTTTTTTTTTTGTTGATAGGAATAACCTTCCTTAGCACCAGAAAAAAGTTGCAGACTTGTCAGATGCGTCAATTATTTTTGAAAAATATAAACAGATTCCTCACTTACGTTTTGTGGTTAGGACGGCGATTGAGACCATTGCCAGGGTCAGATATTTAAAATATTTTTTTGTAATATGAGACGGATCAAGGAAAGTGTCTCATTCGCCGTCCTAACCACAAAACGTAAGTGAGGAAACTGTTAATATTTTTCAAAAATAATTGACGCAGCTGACAAGTCTGCAACTTTTTTCTGGTGCTAAGGAAGGTTATTCCTATCACCAAAAAAATAATCAGGCATTTCTAAAATTTTCACCCATTCCCCATTAACAGAAACTTGTTTCAGACTAAGATACCTATAGCGGAACCCATTGTGTATACAAAGAATCATTTTATTCAAGCATGTCGTTTTATAATGAGAATAAAACTACATTTGTATGTTCCTGGCGACCTTTAACTGAATAATTAACTAACCGATATGACATACACGATATGACACAGTTAACTGTTAAATCTCCAAGTATTCCAAACCGACGACCCAAATTTTGCAAGCTATAGTTATATTCCTGAGTTCGATTCCCATTTAATTCTATCCTTGGTATCGTTTTCGGGTACCTGGCACAAGAAATCCTCATATGGGTGTGGTGTGGTTGTCTGGTAAATATGGGTTTCCATTAGCTCGTTCCTGTAGTTTGTTTGGTGATGGTGGTAGTTAGTTATAAAATAAATTACCTTTCATAACAACTACGGCCGGGCACAAGGCTCTCATTAAAAAAAAACAATACGGTATTTGACAAAAGTCAAATCAGCTTTTTTTATGAAACGTCAAAAACGCTGCGTTAGTATGGAATTTGTAGGGATTACTTAGTTGTAAATCCCAATCAATTTAAAAATCTTAAAATAGCTATCATAAATGAAAGCTTGATACTTTCCGAGTATTTTCGTAATGTTTATCTGTTGCTAATGAAAAAACTATATATTTTTACAATTGTTACAAAAAAGTACTCGTAATCGTCGTAAATTCAAGGCAAAAATGACCACCTGTTAAGGTCATCTTTTTGTTTTTTTTTATGGTGCCGAGTTTTTAGTTTTATGCCATATCAAGAGACTTGAATTATGAATAATTTTTTTCGTGCCCGTTAAAGGGCACCTTTGAAATTGATACAGTTAATGAAAAAAATTACTTACTTAGTAAAATAATAATTCTTTTTTTTTTTATTTACCCAACAAAAATTACGATAAACTTAATCTAAATCTTCGCCAAACTGCATAACACTATACTTAAATAATAAATAAATATCAGGGGAGAAAACAATGATCTAGTCCCACGGAAAGCTCAATAAGTCTTGTGTTAAAGATTCTAGATGGCAAAATACATATCTACTTATTTAGATAAATACATAGAAAACATTTAATAGTCAAGAACAAATATAAGCCTAGTTGGTAGTACCTCTGCTTACAAAGGTAGTGGGCCGGGGTTCGAATCCCGGGAAGGATTTGTTTGATGAGCATGACTATTTGTTTCTGAGTTTTGGATGTTTTCTATGTATTTAACTACATTTTTGCATCTATTAAATATAATATAATACATCGCCGCCTATTAACACAAACCTTGTTGAGATTACTGTGAAATAGATAGATTTGCGGAAGATTGTCCCTGATATTAATTTAATAGGCATACAATAATTACCTAAAAAGTCAGCAATTATAACTTCTTCTAGATAACTAACGTATACCTAGATAAAACAATAATACAGATTTCCTTTTAGATACCGTTAATTAAAAGGTAACAATGAACATTTAAACCCATATATTAGAGTTTTCACTAAAACTTATGAAACTTCTACCGTCTAACGAATGAGAGATGTGCCCAGCTTTAATAAAAAATAACATACGTCAAAACTAAACTATGCTACTACTGCTCAAACGCTGATCTTCGTCCTTCAGCCTAATTTACAAAAAATCTTATTAATCTTTGTATCAGCTGAAGACAGTCAAAAATATTTAATTGATTTTTGTATCAAGCTAAGAAACTGACAAAATCCTCACTGATTTTCTATCAGTGCAAACAAAAGTTAGTTCTTGATCGCTATACATTGCTCAGGGTCGCCCCCGTTGGATGGGGACTCCGAGGCCCCGCTACCGCCACACGACGACGTCAACGGAGCCGTGAACCCGAGTCACGACCACGAATACATCGGGAACGGCAACACCAAGAAACCTGACACGGCTGTTTAGGATGCTTAGGAGTTTGCAAACGATTTCAAATTCTAATTCCAACTTCAGATATACCGTTATTGGCTGATTAAATAGTTTTTTTATACCAAACGCACGGCCTAATGATAAGCCCAGCAACATTTGCAACACAAGAGGGTTGAAATTTATTTGTGATCCCTTATCGGGAACACTCGCACAAGCCTAGATAGGTAGTCATTATGACTTACTTAATATGTATTATTGTGATTACTAATCGCTACTATTTGTGGTAACTAATAACGACACAACTCTCGGTCAAAAATATAGCGTAGTCGAACTGTTCAGTAACATAACAGCCTACCTGAGGTTGGAAATTGGCTCTTAGTTTACAAATGTAATTGTGATTACTGATTACTTTTAATCATTTCGTCGCCGATTTATTTCAATGAAATTAGTTTAGTAAACTATTATGTTAAAAACTACCTAATTTGGTTACATTGTATATTTAACTGTTTATCACGGGTTACTAAAATATGAGTAATCCATGTCCAGTCAGTTTATTACAATCCGGAAAGTTTTTAAATAAGTTTGGTTGGTTTTTTTACGACTGAATGAAACATTAATGAATTTAACTTTCGCTAATACAAGATCTTTTAGTAAATGTTACTATAATATGTTATAGGTTACTAACACCAAATGATTTTTGAATCAAATTGCATATTAGTTATTTTATCAAGACAAACAAGGAATGTCGTCAAAAAAAATTGAATATTATACTCACTTCAAAAAATATTTAAACTTTGATGCACAAAATTTAACTATTATTGACCAAAAAATATAATTACTGTTTTAAACATACGCTTGAGACCCGTTATGATGTATTTTAATATTAGTTTCGTTTAGTGCCAGATGTGTTTAGAACTGTTACTTATTAATATATTCTAGGGTAAAATGTAACATTTAAATCTGATAATTACTGACGTAGATTTTTTAATAAAGAGATTATACAGTTTAAATACTTTAAAATTTAATAGACGAATGAAGTTTTAATATTATTGTAAGCTTTTATATGTAAGCCTGGTCACTTTTTTTGCAATTTAAGATGAAATTAGTTACTTTTGCGTTAGATTATGTAGACAAGGAGTATTTTAATGTAGGTACCTATTTTATGTAATAACATGACATTAGAATCTCAATAATAGTAAACACATCGAAAATTTATCCCATCGTATAAATGATTAAGTGAAATAAATAAAATTAATAAATAAGAGTAGGAAACAAATATGAAACTTTCTAAACAGTTTTTTTAGGTTAGATTATGATAAGACATTCTGATAAAATCACTTTTATGTTTTTGCTGAGCATTTCTAAACCTTAATTTACCCGACAGAGACATTCTAATAAGGGTACTGTGTTTAACATGTAAGTACATCTATTTAGTAATACCTACATAGATTAAGTATTTTTTTCGAAGCATCTTTTTTATAATATTTTTTGTACATAAATCGTACTAGAAAAAAACTCTTCTTGTATTTTATACTTTTTTTAAAGCTTATGAGCCTTAATATCTTGTTGTAACTGCAGCGGGTAGGCAAACTGATTAATTAAATAGATAGCTGCAATAAAATTAAATAGATGGTACATCTTATCGACTTTCTCTATAATGTTTTGTCCATTAAAAGAACATTTTGCAGTAAAAATGTATTTAACAGTTTGCCTTCTCATTAGCAATGTTCTTCGTGAGATTTTGAAATTAACTTTTGACTGGTCGTCAAAAAAGCGAGCTTTTACTACTTTTTATACTTAATTGTAAAAAATCAGGCTGAATAATGCGAGCCTCTAGCGACGGCATTTAAGACCTATATTTACATTAGTAGACCTTTATTAAAAATATTACAATTTGAGATCTATGACTGGTAAAGACTTTAGAACCAACAATTGTTAAATGTATTGATTAATGTACTCAATTTAAACTACATTATATAGTTGAATTCAAAATATTAAATTAAATCAAAATGTATTATAAAATATGAAATAAGTACTTATATTGATGTAAACTTTCACGATTCTCACACATAATTTTTACTTAGCGGGACTTAATCGCGGATAATTAACTTATTTATTTAGTTTTTTATTTATCTCTGAGATCTTCCGACGTTTCGGATGTATCGCAAGAAAAAAGAATGGCAACGCGTTGATAAATAAACATACGCGATAAAGTCTCGTTTAGTAAAAACATATATATATGAAATAGTAATACAATGGATTAATATTCCAGAACACTCTTCAATGCGATAGTTGATCGAATTTTGCTATGATTATTACTAACAATGTAATTACAAATAACGCTAGAAGCCCGCAAAAGGAGTCATTTTGTATTTTTACACGTCTTTAAGTTAGTGCATAAGTCACCTCCATTGTGATTTAATAGTATTTCGATTAAGGATTTATTTTTGTACCAGTTTAGTTTTTAAAAAGTTAAATTACCTACATTAGCTACAGCCTTATCAACTACAACTTCAAATTTTGACGAATGTCATGTAACAGCACCCACAGCCACACTAGATGCGTCCACTAGCTGGAGAACCTAAATGGGGTATAATCCTTCATTTTAAACGTGGGAATTAACTGGTAAATATCTGCGTCGAAGAATCTAATCCCATCCACCAATAATCGTCCTCCAAACAGCCCCTTGCAAATAGAATTATTCCTTGACTGAAAATATAATTGTTCTGATTTTACAAAGGCCCTTGGGTTTCTCTTAATAATGAGTGCCCGCGTAGGCTCGCTGCACCTTGCTTAAGTCAAATATTCTGTTTTAAAGTAGCTATTTGGAGCATTAATATAACTTATATAACACTTGGTTCCCATCGGCGCTGATATCTCAGTTAAGCCTTCCATATGCTGTACGAAAGAATTGTCACTTTTTAAAATTGGCAACACAATTAACCTTTCACGGAATAGATATGGGTATGTAGGCATTTATTTCTGATACGGTACATGCATACGTGTATATGGGACTTCAAATCACTAAATGAACTATGTAAGCTTTCATCGCTTTCTGGACATTTGTAAATAGTTTAACACAACTTTATGTACCTATTCTTTGAATTCCGAAATGTATGTCAAATTTACAAACGCCATGAATGATTTTAAAGTAGTATGTTTTTATCATAAAATGTTAAAACGACATATATTTCATGGGTGACAGAAAATTTTGATTTGTGCTTGTAAACTTTCTGATGACCTGGTAAAGTTCGCGGGAGTCCGCTGGATGCGGGTGGCGCAGATCCGGCCATTGTGGCACTCTTTGGAGGAGGCCTATGTCCAGCAGTGGACGTCTTTCGGCTGATATGATGATGATGATGATGAAACTTTCTGTAATTGTCAATTACGACAACACCGAACACTGCCGTTTGTCACTTCTGCAGAATTTTAGCTTTTCTAAGCTCAATCTTACGTAGCTTTATAATAGGTATTTTGTCAATTTTTAAATAAATGTATTTAAAAGCACGCGACTCGTCTGAAACCTCTTTATAATATTATGACAAAATAGCTTCGTTATATGATTATAACATTATAATTATAGTGGGTAACTACATGCATTTATGGGTAGGTATTAGTCATAAGTTTTTTTTTATTAATTACATTTTTAATATGTTATCATTTATAAATGATAAAATATTAAAAATGAATAACGTACATTGAAATTAACAATATACCTTCAAACCTTAAATAAATACGAATAAAAAACTTGTGACTACTTTAAAAATAGGTATTTTATTATGAATCATAACCACTATATTTGACTATTACCAACTATTTGATCACAATTTCGTAAGCAAGCTATTAAATTGTAAAGTGTAGTTCAGACGTATCGCGACGAGGTATGCCGTTAGTAAATGTATGGATAATCATTTTATCGGTGTTTATGAACCATATTTAAACGGAATACGATGAATATAAAGTATTTATTAAAATAATTATTTGTTTCATTTTATTACCCTGGTGCAAGAGAATATATTATACGTAATTCAAATAATAAGGAGTTTATATTGTAACTGGTAATTTAGTTTTGTGGAGCTATGTAGGTACTCTAAGATTTTTGATTAAATTTAGAATGATTAGATAACAAAAAATAAGTAAGTTTACGAGTTAATTGTAACTAAGTTGATTGTATTTTTTGCAAAGCATTGTAAATGGTGAAATCAACTAGAGTTAGAACTAAAGAGAGTTTTCGTGATAATAAAACAAAGGATACTTACAATAAGATTTCCAAATAAATGAATGTTTATGTACTTAAATGCAATTTTTTAGGACTTGCAAAATGTAACTTGTATTTTCGCCTGCTTGTTGTAGCCTATGCAATGTATATGCTACCGACATGTCAACGGTTGTTAGCAATAAAGTTGCAATTAGTTTATGCTTAAGGAGACGCTACACGGGCCGATAGCGGACGGTCTGCATGCCGGCCGACGCGTGATTCGGCCCTATGGATACCTGTCGGAAGCACGGCGGCCGGCCAAATCAATGTCACTCCATACTAGATTTTCTGTGACTTTGCTTTGCAGTCCGACAAATTCGTAGGTGTAGCGTCTCCTAAAGGTATCATTTTACCCTTACAAATCGCTTCGTAGTAATTATTTTGTATGTTTTAATTTATTTTTAGGAAACAGAGGCCGAGACCATACCAAGAGTTCCGGAGAATCGTAAGTATATTTTTATTACTAATTGATTAATAAATCTGATTATCAAATTAAATTAACAAGTTTTTATCACACTATACTTTAAATATGCAATTTCAAGTTAATTTTATAATGCAAAATAAATGTATAAAAACTTGTAAAAAGTGTAATGTACATAATAATATATTCCTAATATGATTTAAATAAATATTTTTACAAGCATTAATTTTGAGATAACTGTATTTATGTGTGAATAACATTATTAAATGGCTTTTAACTGATTATGTAGTAATGCGAATTAAACTATGGGCCACAACGTATGTACTAATTATGAAAGTGAATAGTCAACAATGGGGAATGTATGAACATTTTAGAAGTGCCTGATTTTTTTGTGTGATAGGAATAACCTTCCTTAGCACCAGAAAAAAGTTGCAGACTTTTCACCTGCGTCAATTATTTTTGAAAAATATAAACAGTTTACTAACTTACGTTTTGGGTTTAGGACGGCGAACGAGACACTTTCCTTGTTCCGTCTCATAGTACAAAAAATATTTTAAATATCTGACCCTGGCAATGACAAATACGAGTATAGCTGCTGCAGCTGTCAATATCATTGCCAGTGTCAGTTTACCACGGATTTTTAAATTACTTTTTTGTAATATGAGACGGATCAAGCAGAGAGAGAGAGATTCGCCGTCCTAAACCCAAAACGTAAGTGAGGAAACTGTTTATATTTTTCAAAAATAATTGACGCAGCTGAAAAGTCTGCAATTTTTTTCTGGTGCTAAGGAAAGGTTATTCCTATCACCAAAAAAAATATTAGGCACTTCTAAAATTTTCATCCATTCCCAATTATTTGAATCTACACTAATATTATACAGAGGAAGTGTCTGTTATATTGAAGCTTTGTAATTTTATATTAAGTTTGTATGTTCGGGTAATCTCTGGAACCACTTATTCAATTTCAAAAATTGTTTCATCTGCGTGTAAATTGGACTTTCTAAACGGTTATAGGCGGTTTATCCCGCGGGTTTGCCTGCGTTTATTTCAATACGCAGACGAAGAAAAAAAAAATATTTTGTGCCACAAGAAGATAAAATATTTTATTTCGAGCAAGCAGTGAAATACGTAAGCCCATAGTTAATTTGCTTGATTTTAAATACAACCGTAAAATCTGCCAATATTATACAAATATGGACCCTACCGCTTTGTAAATAAAGCCTGTTTTGTCAAGGACGCCGGCGGGGGATGTGCTTATAGAGGGGTTCCCGCTGCCTTCTAGAACGTATGTCGCTAACTTTTGACACTTATTCACGGTGATTGTTTTAAACATGGGGTAAGATCGATCATTTGATGTCATCAAGTATTTGGCCTATCCTCCTAAGACGCGCTTTCAAAATCAACTTTTTCTGAATGTCAAAGTTCCTAATTCAATGACACAAAACCGTACTCGGGGTCTCAGGAGGCTATTTTCAAACGCCTCTCGTTCAGTGTGTGTGTGTGTGTTGGCAACGCGTTTGTGGAGCCGCAAGCTTCCATGGGCTACAGGTGTCTGCGTACTATCAGGTACTATCAGACAGGCTGTAAGCGTGTTTGCTACCGCCGTAGTATTATTTATTTTGTATTGCAATCAAAATATTTAATTTAAAGTACGTACCTAAGTATGTATATCAAAATCATTCTCGATTGATAACAATATTATTAATTGTATAGTAGTTTGTCATAATTTAACTACTCAATACTCAATCATTTATTGCCTACGAATACAATTTTGAAAATGTGTGATCTTATGATATGATATGACACTTATGTCTTTATTTGTAATAATCAAACATTGTCAATTACATTGAAAATTAATTTATATAAATAACTAAAACACTACTCTACTTAAAGTAGAGTGTAAAAAGAAATATGCCTGACAACGGCGTAAGGGCGTTCGGGGTTATTTCATATGTCGATCTTGCCTCATCTGATATCACTTACTAACCCTGGCACGGTACTGGTAATAGCACAATATTTTTTTATATTTCCATAAATGTTTACTATCAGGCATAACCTTTTTATTTTATTTTTATATTCTTATAACATTTCCAAGTGCACTTATTTAACAAAAATCGTTTGTGTCATAAATAACAAGTTTTTGTATCATTTAGTTATATTTAGTCTAAGCCGTTTTCTAATTACCTAAATAATGAATTTTCCATTGACATTATTAAAAAAAAACGTGGTTGAGGATCTTTTATTAACTTGGGTCAAAGTAAAAGGCTGTCACAATAAAAACTTTTCCTTATATTCATTTATCCAAATCACAATAAGTACTTTAATTCGCAATTTTGTTGTGAAAATTTAATCCAGGGCGTTTTTTGTGATTTGACTCTTATTTCTTAGCTAGGTACATCCAATTTTAGCGCAATATCAAGTACCCATTTAATTCAAGATACAAGATTTCAGATAGTACATTGTCATTTTGATACAAGGGTACTGAATAGGTAGTCTCGTCACGTCTCGGCTGTATGCCAGCATTATTGAGCATTTTGCATTGTCATTTTAAATTTTCAAGTTCATTATTGGTGTCCGATATTGCCCCGCCACGACCGGGCACACCGCGGCTTAGCGTGAGGCGACTCTATCTAGTGCCTATTTTATAAAGGTACAAATGACAATATAGTACAAGTTTACCGGCAGTGGCCAGAGTCCACCGACATTGTTCATAGCCCCTTAGACTTGTAAAATTGTCTGAAAATCTTAGTAAAATGGCCTGAGGTCCGTTTCTGTTGCAGTCCGAAGCTACAAGTTACAATTTTACATCAAACTGGCAACACTGAAGCTCACCAATAACCACTGGTCATTTGACCCGTGTTGCCAGTTTACCCATTCGCCACGAAAGAAAAAAATGCTAGGAGGCACCCCCAAGCAAGTCTTAAGACTATTATTTTTGACGTCATGCTCCCTGGCAACCCCACTTTTGATTGTGGGATTTCTGAGTATGTGAAAAAATTGTACCTCAATAGTTTCGAGAGTACATATTTGCAAAACATAGAGTACATGTGTTTTCCGTATTGCCGTGTCACGCCAGGCCTAGCTATCTCGTTCAACGGTAAAAACGAGAGTAGCTACAATTTTTTTTGTGCCTTATTTTTCCCATAAATGCTAGTAAATACGCGAAATTCCTTCTATTTCATTTTCGGGTTGCTGGGGAGATTCTCTCCAGCAACCCCAAATTAAGATAATCGTACTCCTGAAACTCATCACTTCCTTGCCCTTATCCCATGTACTTGGGGTCGGCGCAGCATGTCTTTTTCTTCCACGCTTCTCCGTCAGCCGTCATCTCATCACTCACTTCATTTTCTTCATATCGTCTCTCACACAGTCCATCCACCTTTTTCTTGGCCTACCTCGTTTCTTACATCAATCCACATTCATACCTAATACTTTTTTGGTCACATGACTTTCATCCCTCCGCATTACGTGCCCATACCACACTCTCGAATCCATTGAGATACAATTTTTTTCAAGTTATTGCCCTAGTAATTCGGATCTATTTTGGTACAATTCTTTCACACGCTCAGAAATCCCAAAATCTAAAGTGGGGTCGCCAGGGAGCATGACATGAAGAAAGTCGTATGTAGTCGGTGGCGCAGCAAACTGGGGTTCAAGTTAGTGGCAGTAACTTTAAATTATTGAAGATTCATTTATATAAATAACTAAAACAATACTCTACTTAAAGTAGAGTGTAAAAAGACACATGCCTGACAACGGCGTAAGGGCGTTCGGGGTTATTACATATGTCGATCTTGCCTCATCTGATATCACTTACTAACCCTGTCACGGTACTGGTAGTAGCACAGTATTTTTTATATTTCCATATATTATAACTTGTAGCTTGAATGATATTGCGCAATAAAACTGTCCGTGTACGGGCTAATAACACACGTTTGTCAGTAGCGACACGGAGAGCGCTGTAGGCGGTCGGCCGTCGCGGCTGGCGGGGCTGGGGGCGCGCATGCGGTCCGTGCTGCCTCGAGGGAAGGACAAGGTGCAGGCGACCGAGCCGCAGACTGACAAGGTAACTATGTACTTCACATTGGAGATGCCGACTAATCGGTGCTGAGTGGCCGACTAGTCGCTAGTAGAAAAAGTGTAGCGGAAAGTAATCGTTAGGTACCCCCAGCACTTATACGCATATACATTTGTATTTATTAATTAAATAAGTATGTATTATATGTCTTCTTGTTAGTATATTTGTTAAGTTAGTTTAACATATTTATTTAATTTTATTACTAAATTTTGCCCGCGATTTCGTCCGCGTGAATTTTGGTATTAACTTCCATTTCTTATTTCATTAACTACCGTTAGGTTAATTCTTAAAAATGTTTTCAATGTCTCAATGCAAAATGTAAACAATTTTCGTGTAGGGCAAGAGTCACCAAAAACTAATCTGCCGTTTTAAGGTGTCTGAGTAGGTAACAATCATCCAAAATTACAAACGTTTGCAATTATATTATGATTAAGTATAAGTAGAGAGCGAAAAACTATATTATGGTTTCCAATACTTGTGTGAATGTTGCTATTGTAAATAAGAGTCATGTGCAATTTATTACTATTCTTATAACCCATTCAATTTAGTTCCGTTTGTATCACTTTGAGGGCTGAACTACAAAAGTGACTACTACCTAACCAAGTAAAAGGTTTTATAATGTATTAGTAGTACTCGTAAACGCGATTGTTGTGAACACAAAATTGGAGCCCCGGCAGGATGTAGAAGCCTAGAGCTACTTTCCTCCTTCCTTTCCTCTTGTAATGCTGATTTACCGAGTGGCAATTTTCACACACGAAAATCTCGGCAATTTCAAACGCAAGGGCACTAACTCTAGATATCCCCTGCGGAGCAATAGGCATGGAGACAGGCTGGTGGTTGAGAAACACAGACTTGCGAAGTCAGCTAAGTCGGTCTATAACCTCGGACCACCAATTTATAACCGATTGCCTGATAGCGTCAGAAATGCAGCTTCCACCGCAGGATTCAAATCAAGACTGAAAAAGTGGCTTCTGAACAACATGTTCTACAACTACTTATGACGAATTTTACAGCATGCCACTGACAATTTGAAAATAAATAATTATACCAGAAATTAATGATGTATAATATAAACCTATATAATTAGTTTCAATTAGGAAACAAATGTACCAAATTGACCATGACATGTAACAATTGTAATTAATAAATTTTCATTTCATTTCATTGTAACAATTTGAAGCAAGGCAGAAGGCTTTTCTATTCAACAGAGCCTTGAGTCCCGGCAGATGACCAAATAGGGAGTAAGATCGATGCAATATCCTTATATATCTATCGCACGCACGCACCTCCTAATTCCAATAGTTTGAAGGAAAGACACAGCCTTAAACAGCCAGCCTTGACTTTCTTAAAATTTCAAAAGACTGTTTGGGTGATGTGCACGTCGGCGTGAATTAATACAACTGCACTATTTATTGCGCCAAGCTTATGCTAAGGGGCGTACAATAAGAATTCCTCAAACCTCTCGAGAGGAGATACAGTTTTTAGTCCTATACACTTTTCTCGTCCCGTCTCTGTGTGAGTGTGTCCGGTGTTGCCAGAGCACTTTATGCATCTTGTATTAATTGGATGCGTGGCTATTCGCCACACCTGCATTTAAAGTATAACCTCCTGGTGGGAATAACCCGTTTATTTATATTATTTTCCACAGCCCCTAGCGGAAGAAAAGAAAGGCGTCGTGTATGCAGAGTTAGCGCTCGGTGAGCAGACCGCAGACAAGCCCCAGCCTCCGTCCACAGAGTACGCTGAGATCGTCTACACTGAGCAGCCTAAAGAAACTAAGGAATAAAGCTACCAAGGGAACGCCCAGTCTACTGGACGAAGCTCATTTTAATAGAGAAGCTACTTAATATTATATTCACAACAGTGCAAGTTTTAACGATAGAGTTTGTTTCACTTAAAATTACGAAACGTGGGATTTTACAAATTCATTTGTTCCTATGAAAGGAGAAGATAAAAAAGAGACATAAAGTTCTATTGCTTATGCGCAATTGTTTTACAACTTCAGTTAACATAAACAATAGATGTCCGTACTTAATGGTTGGTTTTAAGTAATCTTCGTAATTTTAAGTGAAACAAACTATACTAGCATAGCGTTTATCACTGGTTTAATTCATGTTTATGGCTATATAAGTGACAAGGTTACTTGTCTAAGTGATAAATGGTAACTTATGAAAGAATAGGTGCAGGTAAAATTAGTTGCAGCTAACTTGGTATTAAATCCCGGAGATAGATTGAGTAAATATTGATTTGACCAAACGCTGCTGCAATTACACTATACAGTGTAAACTAAAAATCACATTTTAAAATGAAGGTTAACTACACTATATAGTGTAAATAACTAATTATTGAATATAGTGTAAGTAATTAACTACCTACATTACATTATAAAGTGTAAGTAACTAAGATCACAAAAAAACTGTTTCGTTTATTACAATGAATCTAAATAAAACAATGAGTTTAATGTACATTTTATAACTTGAATAAATTAATTTTATCAATTGATGCCATTACTACCATCATATCATAATATGTCTGGCATAAAGTGTCAAACCATGTTAAAAAAAACTATCTACATAGTTTACAGTACAGTCTATCAAATACAGCTGAACGTACAAGGTGCTCAAAAAGATGTGAACGCAGCTGTCAAAGCATTGAAGTATGTTCACTGGCCTGAGTTGTATTTGGTGACTGACTGACAAGAAGCTCTCAAAAATATTTATCAAACAATTCAGTGCCTTTTCAAACATCTTGGAGTTATGTGTAGTTAAAATAAACATTGGAATCCACCGAGGAAAGTAAATTATGAATATTAGTGTTAATTTATAAGAAGGTGTTATTTAGATTAGTTATTAGATTAAAAACGAGCATTTTTATAAGATGAATAATCAACGTTGTTTAATACAGATATTAGCTAAAATATGCCATGGAAATATATTTATCAAAAT
This sequence comes from Epinotia brunnichana, assembly GCA_963854355.1. NCBI lineage: Eukaryota > Metazoa > Arthropoda > Insecta > Lepidoptera > Tortricidae > Epinotia > Epinotia brunnichana. The sequence goes on along the minus strand of OY977963.1, from coordinate 1,536,915 downwards.
ATTTTTAATTTTTGACAGATATACAGAGTATTTGACCATAGATGGCTCTGTTATAAGATTACTTCTCCAGTAAAAAAAATAATAAAAATTAATGAATCTATAGTTAGACATCTTAGAGCATTAAACCAACCGGAGACGACACGCGCACACTTTTCTATCTAAAAAAGTCTGCCGTTTTCGGCGCGGGGGACGAGGCAACGCACACAAATCATGTTAACACCAATGCATTTTTCCGATAGCGTCACTACACACGCACACGACAAAATTATCAAACACCAGCATAAACTATACTCACACAAGTACAAACACATACACAGACAACCTGTCCGTGAAAGAGATGACGTCAGCTCGAAATAAACATAGATAGTGCGAGGAACATGTCGATAATAAATAATAAACTTATCGATATTTCATGTAGGTCCGGAAACGAATGCTCAAGAAAAGGTATAGAGGGAAATGCATGGAACACAATTTTTGACTTCGTAACTTTGTTTGGACTAGTTAGGAGGTAAACATATCAAAAGTCCTAGCCCGTAACCCTTGAGCCGGAGGGGAGGGGGGGGTTTCAAAGTCCCATTATTCGGTTTTTCACCTATATCTCGGAAACTATGCGTCCTAGCGACATAACAATTCTAACCGAAATGAAAGCTGATTAAATTTGCCACAAGTTTTATTACATCAAGTTTTTCGATATCTTGTACAGTTTTCGAGATATAAGATATTATACCATCGAGTACTATCGAGCTGATCTGATGATGGAGATGGAAGGCGGCCATAGGACATCATATTGAAATGCCATGATCGGTACTTATTAAAAGGGATTTTTTTTTATGCACGTAACATACGATCTTTGGACAGACGGTAAAAGGATAACAGGATTTTTTTTCCACATGAATAACTGGTCTGAATTTTGGTTCAGGCAGGACAGGTTTACACTGTACTGTATCTTTTGGAGATAACATAAAACAAGAAACAAAGAATAAAAAGCAACTTTTATAAAATAACATTCAAAATGCTGGGAGCAAATAGTGCTAGTCTCGTTTAGGAGTCCACGACACATGATTTCCACAAGCTCGAATACAGACATCCTGAATCATTACATCTTTTGGGAATCTGAAAAATAAATTATAAGAATAACATACTTATAATGTTTATCGACATTTGTTTTTGTGCTGTCCCTTCACTAACTTTCCTAGTACAGTGTTGCTAGAGTAACAAATTAAAAATGCATATTTACGGAACAAGTGACGATCGTAAATTCCGTATAATTAATAAAATACAGCCTAAACATATTATATTTAAAACATTAAATAAAAAAATATATGGTGAAAATAAAAGAATAAATGAATTTGCAAACAGTAATCCATCATTAATTAATTAAACATCTACAATTATAAATTTCACGTTATTTATGGTTAGTACCATTTTTATTGGATAAACTGTGTTAATAATAACGAATTTAAAGTAGAACTTATAATTAAACATTTATACAGTCAACTTTAAAAAATACCCAAAAGTAGAGCTAGTACCATTAAGTGGGAACACTGTTAGATTGACAATATTTTTTAGTTTTTTGCAAATTAAATGCACTAGGTATTTGATAATATTTAAACGTAATAATACTTACAGATGAAAAGTAACGTTATCCTTTTGTACATTAGATATTTCTGATCTCTTATTACACGAGAACACGTTGCAATTCGGCATTTTTAGCTCAGGTCATTCCGCGCTCACTGTGATTCATTGAATGGCGTGGAGCGAGCGGCAACTAGTTTTATATAACCGCTATGACCGGCGGTCTCGTACCTTTGGCAGAGGGGAACGCCTGGCAATGGCTACTCCGGTTGGTTTAATGCTCTAAGTTAGACATAAAAGATTGCTAAAACAAAATTATTTCAAAATATAAGTTTATTTGTCAGTCAAAGTGCTCAGATAGTAATCTCATTTATAAAAATTGTGTGCTTTTTGATATTATAGCTATTAATAAGTGTATAAAATAATTATATTACTATTAGTTATTCAGAGGGGTTCTCTTCAGCAATTTTATACCGATACGTATTTTTATAGAAATTAAAATAAAAAGCGAAATGTGGGGAAAATATTAAAACTGTTACTCCGAACAGGATTCGTATCAATTTATGCCTTTAATTTTAAAAATTAACATTTTCGTTGGCAGATGTTCCGCCTGCATAATATATTTTTTTTTAATTTAGGTTTTAATAAAAAAAGTTTTTAATAAAACATGTTGAAAAGTATCTCTCTGGATATATCACTGCCTCTGCAGAAACCATTTAGTAATGTACAAAATATTATTTGTTTAAGTTATATTACAATAATAATTACCGTCGCGGAAAAAATATAAATAATTTAAATTCTTGTATTTAAGAGGAGTTTACTTAAGCTTCAAATGAAACAACTGTATGAATGTGGTATTTCGAATTTTTAAAAGTAATTTTGGATTACAATGATTTAGGACATCCATAAATGAAGCAATTTATTGCGTAATATTTATATATTGATCAATGATCAAGACTTCTTCTCATTTAAAAATATATTAAAATCTTTAAATCTGCATTTATATGAATTTACTGCAATTTTCTTAATGGATTTTATGTATGTTATAGATATATAATCACTGCCTTTAACGTATTTTTTGTATTTTTATAGATATTATTAGTTAGTTCCTACTCGATGTCAAAAACCGTATTAATTCGTCTCTTTTTGAATACCAATAGAATAAAGTAACTTTGAAATTAATAAAAATACAAAATTTGCACAAATACGTAGTAACACATTTTAAGCATATTTTATTTATAATATTGGATATAATTATTATAGTATTTAATATTATGTATAATTTAAGAAGCAAGCAGGGTTAAATACTTTGGAGGCTCTTAAGGATCCATAATCCACGGTACAAAGTTGTTTTAATTTAAATATGTTAATTTAAAATACTTTTATATTTTGACGTGGTCACATACAATCTCTGAAAAGAAAGAGATACCTATCCATAGATTATTTGTAAGTTTTATTTTATTTTATTCCGTCCAAGTTGTGTAGGTTATTTTTAATATTTACCACAATTCAGGTGCTTAACAGATAACAGTATAACTAATAGATGAATGTGCTGTCTTTGTAATTAGGTTAAAAAGACTAGCTTATAGTGGTCAAGCTTTTTGTTAAAATCGACATTAATTGTTTTTAAAAGAATACATACCCAGTATTTCATATACACGTGATGTAAAACTTTGCCTGACGGGCAATTAATTATACAGTGGGTGCTGTTTAACCCATTTAATGCCCAAGACACGTATGCGTCACAGGACATCTGAAATATGGAAATATAAGTGGAAAATGCTGCTAAGGTACGTGGGCCATGAATAGGTTAACCTCGAACGCACATTACGCGTTCGCGGCAGTGTATTAATACACTCAACAGCAAAAGTTTCGGGTCGATGAAATACCGTCATATTTCCTAAAATAGTCCAAATGTTGTACAGTTTTTTAATCCTTTCATGATCTTTATTAAATTTTACATCTAAACTGCAGAAATAACAGTAAAAAAGAAACACGTTACCAGGTTTAAATCGGACTCGTAAAAACCCATGAAAAAAACAACGTTAACGGAGCGAGATATCGCAAAAATCGTCATTTGTTGGTATCTTTATGATAGGATCCCGGAAATTGCTAATACATTTGGGTATTACGAAGACTAGTATGTTATGTAAATAAGACTAGTGAAAAATATTTAAAAAAACCTATTGCGGTTATTTAATTTAGGGTGACCCGAAACTTTTGCTCTTGAGTGTATTTAATGTGTAATTTATAAATATATACTTATTGCCAGTTAAATCAGTACCTATACATAGTGTTTGCTATAAGCTAGTCTACTTTGAAACTTTTCTATCACAATTTTTGAATCTTAAGTGTAATGCATTTGTCTTACATACTTTTTATATGTTTTCTACTATATTTACAAGGTGCTTCATGTATTTCAACGCACATTCGTATTCTTAGAAAAAACATTGATGTAAAATTCAGATCGGAACTGCATTCTGATCCGAATTTTAACTTTACAGGACTGATGAGTGTCAAAAGTGCTGAAATTCTAGTTTTTCATGCTTTTTAACTTTGAGATCGCATGAACATAGGGTAAGGCTGCAATGTTTCGGCGATTGGCGATGCTACTGTGATTTAAGTACTACTTTGGCGACTTGATGTCAGCGCCGCTAATCGCTCTGTGCGCGGCCTTAGGGCATTCACTACTGCGATGCCATTTCTTTATAAAAGTAAACGCACATATGCGTTACCGGGAGTGAATGCCTTAGAGCGTAGTCACGTGAAATATGTAGGTACACATTTGCGTCTAGGATTGCGCGAAATTTACACCGTGTTTTGCAAGTGTTGATGAAAATAACAATTCGCTCCACGGGGCTCCTGCCGCTGCCGAGTAAAACGCACATGCGCGTTGTCCGCAGTAGACATATACGATGCTGTAAAATATGTCGCAGCAATTATTAACAGATTCACTGTCGGTGGGTAAATGTGAAACGCGCATATGCGTTTTCGGCAGTGGACGAATAACTGCGTAAAAACGAGAATTTCCACTTTAATATCGAATCAGTTGTGCTTGTATGTGTAAGCTTCTGTGTGTAAGGGGTACTTCAAGCCACAATATCATTGTATTTGTAATAAATTTGTGTCATTTTTTTAAACTGTTGTTTTTTTTTAAGAGTTCTAAACGGCAGTAATCCTAACAGTAAAACCCAAGCTTTCCATAATTAGTGTGTAACTGTGTAAGTAAAATCAACATCAAACGAAAACATAAGACAACCGAAAAACCCACGTGCGACAGTAGCACGAAGGCAGCTTGGGTTATACTTTTTACAAGCTTTTATTTAGTTTCACCTGTCCCTTTGTTTGTCTGTCTGTAATCAAATCTTGCAAGTTAAATTTGACCCACTTCCCGGTTTCCGATTGAGCTGAAATTTTGCATGCATTATGATGACTTGTAGCTCGTGTGGGTCGTGTGGTGTCCGGCCTGAGAATAGCCCACTCCGAGCTTCTCCGTGGATGTCGTAAAAGGCGACTAAAGGAGTTAAATGACAAATACCTAAGTCAACTTAGAATTCCCAAGGAGGGTTAACGTCAGGCAGGCGGCCGGTTGTAAAAAGAAAATTGCCAAATCTTCTCAGCAGCATGGATATTGAACGAAATAGGATATGTGACAGGGCTAGGGCGTACCCCACAGGCGACGCGCAGGGGCAGCACCCGGCTCCTGTGGGAAATGGACTAGGGTTGTCGCACCAGCCCGGGTGGGGGCGACGTAAGAAGCGAGCCCGGGAACCAAGGTATGAGAGACTGAGGTATGCGAGTTGGAATGTAGGGACGATGACTGGAAAGGGAAGAGAGCTAGCTGATGTACTGAAGAGACGACGGATAAATGTAGCTTTTCTGCAAGAGACAAAGTGGAAGGGTGAAAGGGCTAGAGAGATTGGGGAAGGATATAAGTTTTACTATTGTGGAAGTGATGGCAAACGTAATGGCGTTGGCATAGTGTTAGACCACAGGCTGAAACAAGGGGTAACGAATGTCAGTAGAAAGAGTGATAGAATAATAGCTATGAAGTTAATGGTGGAGAACGTTATACTAAATCTTGTAAGTGTGTATGCTCCTCAGAGTGGATGTGATGACGTAGTGAAAGAGAAGTTTTGGGAGGATTTTGATGCAGTAATAATGGAAATTCCAGAAAATGAAGAAGTATATGTGGGTGGAGATTTTAATGGACATGTGGGAAGACAGAATGTGGGATATGAAAGAGTACATGGAGGTTTGGGCTTCGGGAACCGTAATAGGGAAGGAGAAACCTTGTTACAAGCCGCTTCCGCGTTTGACCTGGCAATCACTAACATTTGGTTTAAGAAACGTGAGGAACATCTTATAACTTATAAAAGTGGCCACCACATGACGCAGATTGACTACTTTCTCGTAAGGAGGAATAAAATCAACTGCGTCAAAGACTGCAAGATAATCCCCGGTGAAAATTTAGTAGCACAACATAGGCTTTTAGTTATAGAAGTGACCATAAGAGTCCAGTCAAACTTTAGAAAACCACGGCCCCCTCCTAAAACGAAATGGTATATGCTGGAAAAGAGAGAGTGTGCAAGTAAATTCAAAGAGTGCGTGGTAGATAAAATGATAGAAATGAAGGATTTGGAAGGATTGAATGTGAATGAATGTTGGAATAAAATAGCAAATTGTATACGAGGAGTAGCAAAGAATGTTATGGGAGAATCGAAAGGGAAATGTATGATAGATAAGGAAACGTGGTGGTGGGATGAGGATGTGCAAGAAAAGATAAAACAAAAGAAACAAGCATTTAAAGACTTGCAAGATGTTGGAAGTGAGTTTGAAAGTGTGCAAGAAGCTAAAAGAAATGTGTACAAAGAGCGTAAGAAAGAAGCTAAGCGAGCAGTTGCTATCGCCAGAGCAGCAGCACAGGACATCTTGTACGATTCGCTAGATAGTCCAAAAGGCGAGAAACAGCTGTATCGCTTAGCAAGAATGAAAGAAAGGAATGCAAGAGATATTTCTCATATAAAATGCGTGAAAGATGAGGCAGGAAAGGTGTTGGTGAAAGATGATGTCATAAAAGAACGTTGGAAAGCCTACTTTGAAAGGTTAATGAATGAAGAGAATCCTTGGAGCACAGTGCTGCAAAACCAGCCGGCTAATATAGGTGTAATAAGAGAAATAGGTATGGATGAAGTTAGAAAAGCTGTGAGAAGTATGAAAGGGAGCAAGGCTGTAGGACCGGATGATATACCAGCAGAAGTTTGGAAGGTTTTGAGTGAGGATGGATGGTAAGTGGCTGACTTTATTCTTCAATAAAATGTTGCGTGAAGAGACTATCCCTGACGAATGGTGGGACAGTTTATTAGTGCCCATTTTTAAAATTAAAGGAGATATACAGGATTGCAACAATTATAGAGGAATAAAGCTCATGTCACATAGTATGAAGGTATGGGAGAAAGTGATAGAGAGACGAATGAGAGATGAGAGTGTTATAACGCAAAACCAATTCGGTTTTATGCCGGGTCGGGGTACAGCAGACGCCATTTTCTCACTTCGCCAATTGTGCGAAAAATACAGAAATGCACAGAAAAACCTGCATATGGTGTTTGTTGACCTCGAAAAGGCATACGATCGAGTACCTCGTGAGGTTTTGTGGTGGGCCTTGAAAGAGCAAAGTGTGCCTGGGAAGTATGTGGAGCTAATTCGGTCTATGTATGACAGATGTTGTACACGCGTCCGGTCAGCGGCTGGCACCACAGACAGGTTCAGTGTAACGGTAGGCTTGCACAGGGATCAGCTTTAAGTCCATACCTCTTTGTACTGATTATGGACGCTCTGTCGTCGGACATACAGGAAGAAGCACCCTGGTGTATGCTCTTCGCGGATGATATTGTTCTTGTCGGTGAAGACGCATCCGAGGTACAGAGCAGATTGGAGAAGTGGCGACAAAAACTGGAGAATGTTGGCCTGAGGATCAGTAGGTCCAAAACAGAGCATATGTTTTGTGATTTTGGCGGTCTCTCCAGTTTTACAGGCATAAAGCTAGACGGCGTTATGCTCCCAGTCTGCTCCGATTTTAAGTACCTCGGTTCTGAACTGAAGTATGTTCTAGGTAAATAATAGACGAGCTTCAGAATAGGAATGAACTCTTTTATTTAGGTGAACGCTGGCTTATATACACTCTCTGTAAGGCTGCGTGGTGGGAACGCTAACAATAGTACATTTACGATAATGGGTTTAGTTTAACGATGACCACAGTTCGCTTGTACAGTGTGATGGTGATATCGACCGTGATGTCAAAAACCGAATTAGCGCTGGGTGGATGAAATGGCGACAGGTCTCCGGAACAATATGCGATGGCAGAATGCCTCCTAGGTTAAAGGGCAAAATCTATAAGACCATTGTGAGACCTGTCGTCATGTATGGATCGGAATTTTGGGCCTTAAAGGTGACGGATGAAAAGAGATTGCATGTAACGGAGATGAGGATGTTAAGATGGATGTGTGGTGTGACGAGGATGGACCGAATAAGAAATGTGTATGTAAGGGGAAGCCTAAAAGTAGCACCTATCGCGGATAAATTGAGGGCCAATCGCCTTGCGTGGTATGGGCACGTAATGCGGAGGGATGAAAGTCATGTGACCAAAAGAGTATTAGGTATGAATGTGGATGGATGTAAAAGACGAGGTAGGCCAAGAAAAAGGTGGATGGACTGTGTGAGAGACGATATGAAGAGAAAAGAAGTGAATGATGATATGACGGCTGACAGAGAAGTATGGAAGAAAAAGACATGCTGCGCCGACCCCAAGTAAATGGGATAAGGGCAAGGAAATGATGATATGATGACTTGTAGCTGATCTGATGCTGGAGCTGGAAGGTGGCCATAGGAACTCCGCAATAAAACGACACAACCCCATCGAGTTTGGGCTCGTTAGAATCGTCTCAATGAGTACTTGATGATGGTATGCAGAAAAGTACAGTCGGCAGTAAAAGCTTGTACTTACCAGAAACTTTTAATAAATAGGTTAACATTATTTACTTTGGTAATAAAACAATATTTAAAATCAAATTATTTATTTACAAACAAACAATAATTTAACGAGGGCTCACTAATGCTTGATGAAAATTTAGAGTAGGTTAAATTAATTATAAATATTTGCTTACAGAAATCGTAGTCCCAAACCACAGCCCAAACTAAGCAAAGCTTGTACTATGGGTTCTAGACGACGATAAACATACTTGACTATATAAATATATACTGAAATACACAGACAACGTTCATGACTCGGGAACAAATATTCCTGCTCATCACACAAATAAATGCCCTTACCGGGATTCGAACCCGGGACCTCTAGCTTCGTAGGCAGGGCCACTACCAACTAGGCTAAATCGGTCGTACCGGTCGGCGGGGCGGTACTTATATACCTACCAGATTAATAGCATACAAAAATATGTAATTGAATTTAAACCCAGCAATGCGGATAATAGTCTCTAAAGTTATTTGTTCCAAAATCAAACGAAGCAAAACAAAAGCAACCCTGAAATTTTAAAATTTGACTTATGCATATTCTATTTATCATATTTGGTCCTTTCAGTACGCGAGGACTCAGAAGGACATAATAAGAACAATTTAGAAAAGTTGAAAATCCCCCGACATTTTCATTTCCAAGTTCAATATATCAAAATCAGAACTGATTTTGTTGAAACGTAGCCAAGAACTACCCCGACCACGTCAGCTTTCAGACAAAACGCATTCAAATCGATCCATTCGTTTAGGAGCTACGATGCCACAGACGGACAGACACGTCCAACTTATAACACCCCTCGTTTTGCGTCGGGGGTTGATAACACTCAATGATCATTACAAACTATATATACAACTAGTCAAGTATATGCTTGCCAACTTTCAAGTCTTTAGTTCATGGATTCAAGGAGTTCCCATACAACGATTAACCCCATTTTTTACCCCCTTTGAACCCTAATCTTTATGATTTTTATAGCCTATAGCGTGGCTGAAGATCCACTTAACCTTTTAGTAAAAGTTTCATATTAATCCATTCGCTCGTTTTCACGTGATGCCGTTACATATAAACAGACAGACAAACCGACAAAAATTCTAAAAACTGTTGAAGTGTGTTCTGTTATCGATTCTAAGACCCCTCAACTGATTTTTTTGCCAATATCTTCAATGTACAGACTTTCGACCCTCTACAGCTTTATTATATGTATAGATTACCAACTAAAACAACCAAGTCGTTAACTTTTCAATGCCATGACATAATTACCGCTAATGTGCGTTGTCTTAGCGCCTTTAATGGCGATTATATAAATATGACTAACAGTTTAATGCACATAGGTCTATTGGCAGTAATATAACGAAAACACACATATACGTTTATCTACACCCATGTCATAAATCCTCTATAATGTGTTCGGAAACCATATATAATGACCAGCATAATGGGGAATGGATGAAAATTTTAGAAATGCCTGATTTTTTTTTTGGTGATAGTAATAACCTTCCTTGGCACCAGAAAAAAGTTGCAGACTTTTCAGATGCGTCAATTATTTTTGAAAAATATAAACATTTCCCTCACTTACGTTTTGGGTTTAGGACGGCGAATAAGACATTTTGCTTGATCCGTCTCATATTACAAAAGATATAATAAAAATCCGTGGTACACTGACCCTGGCAATGATATTGACAGCTGCAGCAGCTATATATATTAGTCATTGCCAGGGTCAGATATTTAAAATATTTTTTGTAATATGAGACAGATCAAGGAAAGTGTCTCATTCGCCATCCTAACCACAAAACGCGAGTGAGGAAACTGTTTATATTTTTCAAAAATAATTGACGCAGCTGACAAGTCTGCAACTTTTTTCTGGTGCTAAGGAAGGTTATTCCTATCACCAAAAAAATTATCAGGCACTTCTAAAATTTTCATCCATTCCCCATTGCAAGCAGTAACGTAACATCAGCATTGTATCTGTGACAGTGTTATTATAATGTATGAAAAATCATAATAACATCGATAATCGATGTTATTATGGAAATCTAGTTGGTCATGATTTGAAATCTAGTCGGCCATGGCGGTACAATGGCGGTTATTCTAATGGTTCCCGAACACATTGAGGATTTATAACATGTGGGTAGATAAAGTAGTATATGTAACTGTACATAATTAAGCATTATGTACAGTTACATAAACTACTATTACGGCAGTACAATCAAGCAATTAACCCTCATATTTAATAAACGTAGTGAAGACAAGAACAATTTACTCAGGGATGTCGTATGGTTAGCCAGGTATTTACATTTTAAAATGTACAATTAAGTAAGTAGGTACATTATTTCTAACCTGTCACATCTAACTTGTCAGTTTTGTGACGAAACGTATGCGCGTGGCCTTGGCCGTCAGTTTTGTGACGATCTCGTAGCCATCCGTTAATGGCACGAATTTGAGTGAAAATGGCAATAACTAAACCATAGACAATACTAAATATAATTTAACTATAATGTGTTTGTCCATTTCTAATGAGGTCAAAGGTGACTGATAAAGTAACGGATTTTAACGGAATTTTGACAGCTTAACTACGTCATAGTGACGGCGCCATAGTATTGTGGTAACTATTTGTCAAATTAACCGTAAGTTTACGTTTAAGCTATAAAAATAATTGTTATAATTTCAATTCATTTAGTCTATGATCGTAACACACAGCACTTACTTATGAAATATTGAGATCTTTAAACACTTCCACTAAGAAGTACGAGTTAACCTCCTGAATTACAACGACGCCTATACTTGTCACGGGCTGTCTACAGCGCCACAGACGACTATAGTCGTCGACGGATATATTGATGTTTTCAAATTAATTTTCGTTGGAGTTTACATATTTATTTATATTATGTACCTACATAACGTTCAGAAGGTCAAAGACGATTAATTAAGGAAACCATTACAATTATATTAGGTCGAGGCAAAATGATTTGCATAAATTAAATAATATGTAGGTACATATTTATAATTCTTGTACCAGATTCCAAATTATATTTTTATAGAAACTTTCATATGTGCTATATCAAAAAATATTGTACGATTTTATATGACACATTATTCACATAAATATAGAATCTTAAAATATAAACTTATTTCAAATGCCGATAGCTATAGGTAAATTCTTATTCAAAAATAAATAAATAGAGGCTTTAAAAAATAAACTAACTATGCAATCTGTATATAGTTGGGACATAGATTTTCATTCTGTTTTTAGAAGTGAAAATTGACCTAACATTTTGTTTAACATTACTTTGATTGCAGCATTTTTCCGCTTTGTGACGAAAATCCTCAGTAAACCTGTGACGCACACGACGTGGGCATAGAATTTAAAAACATACGTAATAGCATATAAATACTACATGATTATAGTAGTGGCTATACCGAAACGGCAAAAAAAGATGTATGTAACTATTAATTATTATACAAATTAACTCTGTCTACTGGCAAAAGTCGACAATACATTTGCGCTTCTAAATATCCAAAGATCATTAAAAAAAACACATTTTCCAAGTTTGACAATAGCGATGGCAATTATATTAATTTTATTCCACCTCCTCAATCTTAACCTCGTGTTTAGTAATCCCATATTCCATATTAGGATGTTTCCTATCATAATGCCTTATAACATTTTGTTTATGAGAGAAATTTCTATTACACACATTACACGAAAAAGGTTTTTCTTTAGTATGAGATCTCATATGGTATTTCAATCTGCTCTCCCTAGGGAATGTCTTATTACATATGTGACAGACTAGGTTTTTGACTTTGCTATGTCTAAGCTCGTGTCTATCCCTATTATGTTTATGTGCAAATGCTTTTTTGCACATTTTGCAGTTGAATGGTTTTTCTCCAGTATGAATTCTCATGTGTGGCTTTATTAGGCCGTATGATGTGAATCTTTTGAAGCATACTTTGCAGAAATACGGCTTCACGCCGTTATGTAGCTGTGTGTGACGGATTAGAGTGCTTTTATGCTTGAAATTCATCAAGCATATATCACACATGAATGGTTTTTCATCGCTATGCCGCGTTAAATGACTTTTAAGCAGATAATCCTTATCAAAAAATTTATTACAGACTTCGCATTTAAAATTCCCCGCCCTCGACTTATGCCGCTCTCTATGCTTAAGCATATTACCTCTTATGCTAAAAGTTCGCTCGCATATATCGCAGGTGTGGGGCTTTACTTCTAGATGGGACTTTTTATGCTGCTCCAAGTTAGATACAGTCTTGAATCTTTTATTACAGGTGTCGCACTGATACTTCTTTTCTAAGCTATGTAAGTATATGTGTTTATCGAAGAAATTCTTGTTGGTGTACTCGCGGGTGCATATGTCGCACTTGTATGTGTTTCTTTCGTGCAGCGCCATATGCCGTTGTACGTTGCCACGGTTCGCTAACACTTTCTGACACACGGGGCACGTGAAAAGCCCGTTGATTCGGTGAATGGACTGTGGATCTGAAAATGTTAAATTAGTTTGTTAATTCAATTCAATTCAAATTATTTATTTCAGACTATGTTCATATCATGTTAGTAAAAATAAAAACTTATAAAACTATGTTAAGGCAAAGAGTTAAAATTAACCACTACATAAATAAACCAAGGACTGCATAACCGAAAAATACCGGTATTCTGTTTTAACGGTATGACGTCATATCGGTTGTCAAATAACGATTTCGGTACCGCAACCGCTTTTTAAAGGTACCGATATATCGACTTTGGCCTGGCGTTGTTGACAAACCGCCGGCAAAGGCACTGCCGTTTTGTCTTTAAATGTTTAATAGCCAATGTTTCCTCTGTAGAGTGCCAGCTTGCTTACTTTTCTCGATAACCTTTATAATACCGGTATTATAAAGGTTTCGGTATAATTTAAAACTGATACCGCTAACCGGTATTTCAAAACGGTTACGGTACCGTTATGTTCGCGCGGCGCGCATAACGCAAAATTCACGCAGAGGGCCTATAACGCATTACGCGTACAATACAATAACATCCTTAGGATGCTGTTGAGGCTGCCAAGGCACTGCAGTGCATCCGGTATGTTCGCACAGGCGAGTACTGATGACTTTTTTGCCATCAGGCGCAAAAGAATCGGATCACTGCTAAGGCGTGTGCGCGGCAGCAGCAATGGCCTCCTAAGGGTGTTGGCCGAGCGCCTCAACTGTCCCCTCACCAAATATTGGATGGAGGTGACTATTGGCAGGGCCAAGTAGAGATTAATGTTCGCTCTGTTTGGTACTGCCAATAGCTTGCCAAAACCATGTCTGTAATTGCCCCCGATTCTTAGTTTGTAATTCTAAGATAGTTTTTAAGTCTCGCTAATCTAATCACATATGGATCAATGGTCTGAAATAATTTTTTTTTTTTTTTTTTTTTATAACCTTTACGACATAACGGTACCGTAATGGAACACCGGTTTCATACCGGTATAACCGTAACCGAAATCAGTCCCTGGAGGTATACCACCATACGGGACGGAAACGCTTCCATGTAGCTAATTTATATTATTATTCGTTCTTAGACAGAAAGGGCTATATCATTCGTTATACTTACAACGAATGATATAGCCCTTTCTGTCAGACTTGTTGAGATCTGTATAGTACCATCTCGCTCGGTCGTGGTGTTATAGCCTGTCCTGAGTAATGGGTTCACATAGAGGTACAATAGAATAGAGGGACTCACCCACACATACACACATGAGTGACAAGGATGTATTCATAGACAATACCGCAAGTGGGAACGAGATACAACGTCATATTTTCTGTCCCTCATCGCGTATACGGAATTTTTGTTTGCCACCACCTGTCAATATATTGTTCTGAAACTGACACCACCATGACGTCACCGATATAACACACGACTAAATTATAAATGACATTAGACGTCAAGAATGTATTAGTCTTGTGATATTTCTTAATTTAGTAAGGTTAATTTACCATCGTCCCTTTCGCGTATACGCTAGGACGTCATCTATTATATCCTCTATCTACGTGGGTTCATGGTTCATGCTTAGTGATGACTTTAGCTGTCGTACAAATTGACCGTGGGGTAATCACGTAACGTTCCGAACGCGCGTTAGGACAATCCAACTGTCATTTTTCCATATAAAATTTGACATTTAGATCTACCTAACGTGCGTACAATGCGCTACGTGATCGACCAGCAGGTTAACCCATTTCTTTTCGGCAGTTGAAAAATGACAATCGGATGTCAGTCTTATTCATTGACATTAAGATATATCTGTATAGATAGGTCGTTGTTGTTCTACGTCCGTAGGAATAACCCTAGAAACCCTACACGTGACCTCCGGGTGGTGCTAAAAGAACAACAAACGCGGCAGCTGCACTGTTCCTTCTGAACCTCGCAGCGCACACTGGAACTCTATCAGCGACATCGACATCTGCAATCGGGTGCATACATTTGTAAGTGATGCTCATGGTTCTTCAAGGTGGTTAGACCACTGTCTGGCCACCAAGTCGGCCATTGACTCAATTACGAATGTTTATGTTAAATATGACGTTTTATGGTCGGATCACTTTCCGTTAGTGCTTGAATGTAATTTGCAAGCTATTAAGCCGAAACTTATGACTGAAAACAAAAGTCAGCTAAACAATATTGTATGGGGTGAGCGAAAGCCTGAACAAGTGGAAAAGTACAAGACTGAATGTAAAAACTGAGATTAATTGATTTTCCTGAAGAGCTCCGTCAGTGTTGCGACCATATGTGTAATGATATAAGTCATAGGGCAGTTATAGATACATTTTACCGTGATATAATTTGTGCACTAACGGAGTCTTCTACTGTAAGTAAGAGTATCCGTTTATTTCGAAAGAAAAAACCTGTAGCAGGATGGAACAAACATGTAAGCGAAACTCACAGAATGGCCCGGTTTAAGTTCGAAGTGTGGCTTTGGCATGGCCAACCTAGGTCAGGGCTAGTGTTTAAAGAAATGCTTGAAAGCAAAAGGATCTTTAGATCTCGTTTAAAATGGTGTCAAAAGAACGAAGAGCAAATTAAACTGGATATAATCACAAGACACCATTTTAAGCGAGATTTTAGAAGCTTTTGGAAATGTACAAACATGCTGAGCAGTAGGCCGGGCCTTCCAGCAAGTGTAGATAGCGTCAGCGATCATAAAGGTATAGCGGATCTTTTTAAGAATCATTTTCTCGTCAAATCACGATTGGGACTATCACGGTCTTTGGAGACGCTATGTACTGAGTCGGGTGGTCGGAAGATAAGTACGAGGTTTATAGCTAAGGATGTGAGTAAAGCTATTAAATGTATGTCACGAGGAAAATCTCCTGGCCATGACGGCCTCAGTATTGAGCACCTTCATCATGCAGGCACACACGTTCTGTGTAGGACACTCTTACCTGCCGGCGGATATGATGAAGACTGTGGTAGTACCAATAGTGAAGAACAAAACAGGTGACATCAGCGATAAAACCAACTATAGGCCGATATCGCTTGCTGCTGTAGTCGGTAAAGTGTTTGACAGTGTGCTAAATTCCTATTTGGACCGATATCTGAAAGTTCATGATAATCAATTTGGTTTTAGACCGGGCTTATCAACGGAAAGTGCAATTTTGAGTTTAAAGCATACTGTCAAATACTACACAGATCGACAGACAAATGTGTACGCATGCTACCTAGACCTATCCAAGGCGTTCGATTTGGTTAACTATGACATTCTCTGGCAAAAATTAAGTTACATTGATATGCCGGTAGACATGACCCGCATTTTTAAGTTCTGGTATCAAAACCAATCGAACGTCGTGCGTTGGGCGGGTGCATTTTCGGATCCATACATGTTGGAGTGCGGGGTGAGGCAGGGGGGGTTGACCTCGCCTAAGCTCTTCAACCTGTATGTAAATGCCCTGGTGGAGGAACTCAGCAGTACCCGGGTTGGTTGCCACATCGATGGAGTGTGCGTGAATAATATCAGCTACGCGGATGATATGGTGCTGCTGAGTGCCTCTCCTTGTGGCCTTGCAAAAATGATCGCAATCTGTGAAGGATATGCGACCAGGCATGGATTGCAATATAATGTCGCCAAAAGTGAGGGTATGGTCTTTAAGGTCAGGAATAAAGTCACACCAGAAGTGCCGCCGATAAAACTGGAAGGTAAGGTACTCAACGTAGTCACACAATTTAAGTACCTCGGACACGTTTTGACTGATGACCTTAAAGATGATACGGACATTGAGCGTGAACGGAGAGCGTTGTCTGTAAGGGCGAACATGATCGCTCGCAGATTCGCTAAGTGCTCCAAAGAAGCAAAAGTCACCCTTTTTAGGGCCTATTGTACATCCTTCTACACTAGCGGTCTGTGGGCGAACTATACTCAAAAAGCATACAATGCTCTCAAAGTTCAGTTCAATAATGCCTTCAGGATGTTGATGGGACTGCCCCGCTACTGCAGTGCTTCGGGGATGTTCGCGGAGGCGAGGGTGGACTGTTTCCATGCTACGATGCGAAAACGGTGTTCATCCCTGGTACGCAGGATCCGGGCCAGTCCTAACAGCATCCTGAGAATGGTCGCTGAACGCCTTGATTGTGCATATTTGAGGCACTGCTGTATGGTGCACATAAATAAGCAGGTAGAATATATATTTTAAGTTATTATCTATCATTAACCCTATTTTTAAGTATCTACTAACACACATGATCCCAGTTGGTTTTTAAATAAATGAAATTGAAATTGATACGAATACATATATGTACCAGTGTGTAACCGCCATACGATAAACAATTAAGATATATGTTTGACAAGCAGTATGTGGTCGATATAACGCCTCTGCCTGGAAAAGGGTTAAGGTCACTAACCGAGAATATATGAAAATATTACCTGTATAGTCAGGAATATCTGGCAATATTGCCCTCGGGGACGGCGGGCCTTTCCGTCTGATCACCTTGGGTCGTTCGTCATCCTGTTGCCGAAATACAAACACGAGACAAGTGAATAACACACACACAAATACACACTTACAAGTAAGGTAAACCTCCGAGTTCTCGACGCTGTACTAGTATATGGCATGGGCACTCAAAGTGACATGGCTTAAATTCGAATAAAGAAAAATCCTCTTGGTTCGAATTTAACCCATACTGCTTTGACATAAAGTACAGTCGCCATCACATACATCGGAGCAAACAAGCACGTCACAAACATCGGAGCACACCTCTATTTTCAAGGCATTAGGGTGCATGTGATGGCGAGGGGGGGTCAAAAGGTTGCCGAAAAAACCTCGCGTGATTTGTTCACAAGCCCAAAGTACCTATGCTAGGATTCCATCATTATCATACCAGCCGAAAGACACTACTGGACACAGACCTCCCCCAAAGAGTGCCACAATAACCCGTCCTGCGCCCACATCAAGCGGTCTCCCGCGACCTAAACTATAATATATCAAAACAAAGTCGCTTCCCGCTGTCTGTCTGCCCGAGTTGCGGAAAGCGATCCCGCGGCGCCCCTTTCTTAAGGCGGAGCTGGCAATCGTTGGGGTTTTAGACGGTAGTCCAAGGCTATTGCCACGGTTAGTCCGTCATACCCGCCCTGTCCCTTCCCCGTGGCGGGCGGGATGCGTAAAGGCATTTCCCCAACGTAAAAAAAAAAAAAAAAAAAAAAAGGGCTTATTCCACCTATTTTCCATTTTACCCTTTTACCAATACTCCTAGATCTCAAAATAACTTAATGTCAAAATACCTAAATCACAGAATACCTAACTTTTTTTCTCATAACACCATATTCTTAATATGGCCGAATTTCAAAATAGCTTAGTCTCATAATGCCCAAACTTCAAAACAATTTAGTTATTTTAATATTCTATCATAGTAATGACAGAAGTCATTCGGTACCTATTTGAAGGAATTTGTGCATTTCAATCTTTAGGTATTTAGAGAATATGACATTTTAGGGCAAAGTCATAATGAATTTCGTTCATTTTAAGAATGTAACAATTTGACATTTAGGTATTATGAGCCCATAGTACTTTGAAAATTAGGGGTAATAGTGAATAAGGTATTATGAAATTTAGGTGGAATAAGCCCTACTCGTCTGCCCCTATGTATGCTTAGATCTTTAAAACTACGCAACGGATTTTAATGCGGTTTTTTACCCGACTGCCGAAGGAGAGAGGGTTATGTTTTTCGAGCGTATCTATGTATGTAAAGTATGTATGTATGTAAGTATGTATGTATGTGGGTATGTCTTATTCTTTGACACGCCCTTCAGCCTTATGCTATAATATTTGCAAAAAAGCAGTTGAGTTTTTCGAAAAATGTTTTGATTTCACTTGTTGATAGAGTGATTCAAGAGGAAGGTTTATAATAAATGCATAAATTATACATATGAACCCGTGCGAAGCCAGGGCGGGTCGCTAGTTTTCTAATAAACTCTATGGATTACCAGGGACAGAAAAACAAGAGTTGATCAACCCAAATAACTCACCTCGTCCGGGTCGACTGATTCCAACTTCACAACCAAGTGTCTGGCCGTCTGTTCCTCAGTATCTTGAAACTCCACCTTCACCGTCACACAACCATTGGATTCAGGAGGCCTTGGTTGAAGGCTGGAACTGTGTCACATTTTATAAATTAATTAAATAGCACAGATATCAACACAATAGGGGAAATAGAAATGTTTTTCTTCTTCTGTAGAATACGTCATTATTGGTCGGTATTTTTTAAGGGCTAGTAATTAAAGACATATCATAAAAAACCTAAAATACGCTGATTTGCACAATTAAAATACTAATTGTTCAACAAAATTCTGTTTTGATGTGCAATTGTAAAATTTTGATGTGCAACCGTATTTTTTGGTAAGTGATTAAAGTTTTTCCATTTTTTTCAACAAGTTCTAACTCATTATTTGCTTAAACTGTATTACATACACCCTAACATCAAATTTATTTTACGTCATACCTGGCCATAAAGTAGGAATTACCGCACGCTATGCGTACGGAAAACCCCACTTCCTGGCCAGATAGAGACGTAAAATGTTGTACTTACCACGGGCGGTAATAAAGAAAGCCTCAGAGCGCATATTTATCGCCCTTGCCTTCGGCTCGGGCGTCAAATACCTGCGATCTGAGACATTCTTTGTTTAACCGCCCTAGGTAAGTAATGTACTATTATTTCATTTCATTTCATTTCATTTATTTCTTGATAAAATATTGTATTTTACATGTCAACTTAAAATATAATGATTTACATTTCATTTTTAAATAATGTTACAGTCAATAAAATTTAATCGTGTGATATTTTTCATGGTGCATGGTTACATAGGTGCTTATTCTAGTAGTCGTATTTTTAATTTTTTTTCTTTTGTCAGCAACGCTATCCGAAAAACTCATCAATGCTATAATATGCCCGGTCAATTAATAGCATCTTAAGTTTATTTTTAAATAATCTATCATTATCCAATTGAGATATGTCTTGTGGGAGCGAGTTGTATAATTTTGCCCCAATGACACTAAGTGACTTCAAAGATTTAGCAAGTCTGTATCTGGGAGTTATCAAAAGATTTCGCCTACAAGTGCTCCTACTGTGGGCGTGGGTCTTGTCGAAGCTGCGAAGGTTTGCTCTTACGTAATTACATGCAGTCAAGATGTAAACAGCGGGCAGCGTAAGTATTTTAGACTCCCTAAACAGGTCTTTCGCGGGGTTATCATAAGGTTTGCGTGTTACTATCCTTATGGCGCGTTTCTGCATTTTGAACGCTTTGTCTCGATCGGCCGCGATTCCCCACAGATCTACTGCTTGGGTTAACAAAGAGTGTACCCATAATATGCCTTTTTCATGTTTTCATATGATAGGGTTGGCGCAAGTCTGGAGAGTGCAAAACAAGCCGACGCCAGTCTATCACAGAGTGACTGGATGTGGGGAGACCACGTGAGGCCGGAATCGATGGTGCAGCCTAGGTATTGAACCTGGTTGACTTGTGGAACTGTCACACCATCGAGTGATATATTTAAATTACCAATTACTGATCTATGTTGAAAATGAATTATGTTAGTTTTTTCAGTATTTAATTGCATGCCGTTAGCAGCGAACCACTGTGATAGGCGGTGCATTGCATTTGTTAACTTTATTTCTAGATTTTCGAAGTTTTCGGCGTCAACTAACACACACGTATCGTCAGCGAATGTTATAAATTCAAGATCGGGACAAGCCGTATAGATATCATTCACTAAAATTAAAAATAAATAATTCCCCATTGACGAGCCCTGGGGCACGGCACGATTGCCCATTTGTTCAAGTTCCGACCTCGAATCTACGACATATGTACACTGCTTTCTGTTCTTTAAAAAGGAGGCAATTGTATTAAAAAATCCTCCATCAATTCCGTATTTAGACTACTTACTTAGAAGCAGTGTATGGTCGACCAATTCGAAGGCGCGCGACAAATCACAGAATATCGCTGCGACCCGTCGCCCGCCCTCGAGGTGAGACAGCATGCGCGCCACAACATCTCGACAAGCATCCGCAGTGGATCTGCCCGGCTGGTAAGCGTACTGTTGACGATTTAATAGGTTTCTTGCCGTAAGATACCCCATTAAGGCTGAGCTAATTAAGCTTTCAAACAATTTTGATATAACCGGAATTAGAGATATTGGACGATAGTATTTTTCTAGGTTTGTTTCTCCCTTACCCTTGTAAATTGGCAGTACTTTAATTAATTTTAAACTATCGGGTTATACGCCGTTGAAAACACACTGATTGAATAACATAAGAAGAATTGATACAACTCCAGGTGGTAAGTAATCTAGTAACCGGGTTGACATGTCATTGATATCTTTAGAGTCTTTCCTCTTAATTTTTTTTATGGCATTTATAATGTCGCTGAGGGTAAAGGGCTCGAGTTGGAGGGGAGGGCTATCAAACGGCAAGTACTGGGATAGATATTGGAGCGCGGATCGGACACACGGGTGCCTATCGCTATTATTCGTACTTACATAATACCTGTTTAGTCGAGCCGCCGCGTCGGCAGCGCGCGCCTTATCGCAGTCACCAGCTGATTGTGATATGAATATGTTAATTGCACTATTTGTCTTGGTATTATTTTTGCAGGTCTCTGAAGCTATTACCCGCCATACACTGCGGCACATATCAACGTTTGGTTGGGATATCTGATTGTTAATATAATCGCTGCGTTGAGTTTTTAGCATTGACCAGTAATATATTTCTTTATTTTGCAAGCTGAGACGTAACTCAGTGTCATTTGGTTCATTTGTGATTTTAAATTTTAGTTTGCGTATTTGATAGCGTAGTTGTCGAATAGCGTCACTGACCCATACATCAACAGGACCTTTTTTAACAGACGGTATGGTTTGATTGAGTATTAGTAGTTTATGTGACTGTACATAATGAAGGGCATTAAACACGAGTGTGGGTTTATGAAATGAGCCGAATGCGAGTTTCATAATAACATCACACGAGTGTTTTAATGCCTAATTATGTACAGTTACATACACTACTTTATCTATCCACATATCATAAGCCTCCATGATGCATTCAGGAGCCGCTAATTATGACCGGCATCGCGGCGTTGTTTTCCGGCAGCTGTCATAGTTTTTTTTTTTTAATTCATAGATCGGATCCAACTGATCTGACTATCATATCGTTCGATATCTTACTTACGTGCGACATTTGTCAAATTTGTATGCAAATTGACAATTCATTTCGAACTAAACGTCATCTCGACTGATATTAGAATAGAGGTTAAATCAAATTTCTTTGTTTTTCAGAGACGTTCGAAATTTTAATGAAATAATATTATTGAAATCGATGTTATTATTTAGCAATAATAACATTTTCACAGATAAGAAATTTGTTTGTCTATTTTTATGGTGGTCATAATGTGCGGTTCTTGAACGCATCATGGAGGGTTTATGATATTTGGATAGATAAACATATTAATAGAGTAGTAGTTGAGAATATAACCATAATATTTATATTGCCATTTCGTCTCTTAGGTGATCTCCAGTAATTGCATTGGCTTATGTTAAATATCTTCAGGATGCTGTTCAAGCTGCCTCGTCACTTATGGGACGACTTATATGAGGGTCCACGGAAAGAACTAATTTTTCTAGCTTAATGTGGTAAAGTTGTGAAATAAATTACGTTCGTGGTACATTTGCAAGAGTATTTATTTTATACTAGTTTTGCTGCACTAGCCACTTTTTTTTCAATATGAGTTTTTATTTTACCCAATAGTTCATAACGAGCGCAACATTTTGACACTAAAATCTCATTTTGAAAAAAAAGTGACTAGACATGTTCTTTCCGTGGACCCTCATATTATTTTTTATTTGTCAATGAAGATCTATAGTGGTGTCTTTTTATAGTTATTTTATTATTTATTTAATGAATGAAATAAATGAGGATGAGTATGAGTATAAATTTAATTTCAATGCTTACAACGACTCCATAGCTCACATTAGTCTTACCGTGCTAAAAATACTCCGATGCCTATAAAATATAATTAAAATGTTGGCCCTGAAAACTATTTGTTAATATAAAACCTTGAGCATCAATGTTTCCTCGAGTGAACTGTCTGTCTCAATGTTCTAATGAACTTGATTGAAAAGTTGAAATCTTGATAGAGAAGCATAAAATTCAACTACTTACCAATAATTTACCTTTAATGTCCAATATTTACACTTCAATGTTTTCTTCTAAATGCAAGGTGAATGTTGTACATTGGTTGTATTATAATTGTACATTAGTAATTTGAAAGTAGGACAACTGGATGTAGAACAGTCAAGTGTAAAAATATGGATGCATACCTACAACTTATTATTATTATTCTGGTAGTAGCTTTCGGGCTGTCAAAGCCCTTATATCACTGCGACCATCTCTGATCTATTGTGATCGCCACTTACTACAATTCTTGGTCAAGTCCTGCAAACTCGAAGAATTGCAGGATTTTGTTGAACTCAAGAAATTTGATCTCCTCCGGGCACATGATGTGTTTGCCCAGGAAGGAGTTACGACTGTGCATGAGGCAAGGGCAATCGGTTAGGATGTGTGTAGGCGTCTCCTCTGCTTCAAAGCAGAATCTGCACTGCCTCGTGTCACACAGTCCTCCATTCCAGAGTTTTCTGGTCCAGCCCGAGTCCACTCCTTCTATGAAGAGCTTAGAGTGCCTTAAGCCAGCCTCATTCCTCCACTCGTGTTGGTGTTTGGTTTTGGCGAAGGCTTTAAAGGCCGATATTATGGTTCCCTGCGAGAGTCCCACAAATGGTTCTGGACCACTGGAACATGTTCTATAACTATTAATGTATTTTTAATTTAAAATGTTTAAACAAGAACAATCAGGCTTCAATAAATAAATAAAATAAAATAAATCCCTCTCTTTTATTAGAAGACTTAGAAAGAGAAAATAGTGCGAGAAAAATCGAGACGCCTTCTTGTGATAGCCGTGCTGTATCTAAACTTCAACATTCAAATATTGGTCTAATAATGGTGTAAATAGGTATAAAGAAACTATTATATTACCTTTCATCGAAGACTTCAGTTTTAATACTGACGAATTCCAGCACTCCTGTTCCAGGTTGCAGACTCGGTTCCTCCACATTTTCCATGTCTACCGGCTCACTTTTGATAACTACTTCAACAGACATTATGGATAACTATTCTTATTCTACCTTAACTACGTTAACACTATCTTTACAGCTATTTTAGATCGATCGATAACAATTTCTCTATGAATTTCCTATGGAAATTGGAGTGAGATTTTATTGACAGAATACAGTTTGGATGCGTTCAGAAGTTACCAAATATTCGCGCGTGGAAAGTTTGTTTGAACGATAACAAGGCAATTTTATTATGATCATAATTCAATGTTGGTCAGTTAAATTAAAAGATAAATGATAATATAAAATTCAGGTAATTATTTTAGCTTTCTATACATATAAGTTTACTATAGGAAAATTGAAGTTACTTTCTGAACGTCTCTTATCATTTTTCCGTTCCGACTTACGCAAAATGATACACCTCTTTGAGAGAGCGCAGTAGAACAGCGCTTCGTAAAAGCCCTGAATCACCGAATCAATTTACAGCTAATGCCATTCAAATGCGTAGATAGAGGATATATAGATGGCGTCCTAGCGTATACCCAAAAGGGACGATGGTAAATTAACCATACTAAATTAAGAAGTATCAGAAGCTAATACACTCTTGACGTCTAATATAATTTATAATTTAGTCATATTATATCGGTGACGTCATGGTGGTGTCAGGTTCAGTACAAATTTTGACAGGTGTGGTGGCAAACAAGCTGGTGGCAAACAAAAATCCGTATACGCGATGAGGGACAGAAAATATGACGCTGTATCTCGTTCCCACTTGCGGTATTGCCTATGCATACATCTTTGTCACTCATGTGTGTATGTGTGACAAAGATCCCTCTATCTATTCTACCTCTATGTTCAAATGCCATTTACTATGGTCCGCCACCGCAGGCCGCGCCAGTGTGATGCAGGCTTAAGGCCGCAGTTGTCGGCAATCGGGGCAACTATAGCCAGCCTGTGTTGTGCCCCGCACTATAGGGGCACAAAGGAAGAGGCGAAAGGATTCGGCGTAGCCTGCGGTGGCGGTCAATGTAAATTTGACAGCTAATGAAAAGTTAACTATTGACCGCCGCGCACGTCTGTGAGAGGCCTTGTTGGTATAAGCCATGGACATAGGATACTCTGGACAGGCTATACGTGATGCCACAACGAGGGACGGAAAGGCTTCTATGCAGCTAAATTAAAAACTGGTCTTAAAATGGCTGATGGCTTACCATAAACAACCTACTTAAATATGGACGGGTAATTTTTATTTATTTAAATATAAAATTTAACATTATTACAGCATATGCCAAGGCACTGGTAAACTAAAACTATTTAACATACATAATTACACGATAAGAAACAATTTATAGCATCTAACATATAATATTTAAAAATGAATCTTGGGCAACAACTTCATACTTAGGTAATCAGTTGTGCCCAACAAAAAAAAGTGGAACTATGCCAAGGACAACAAATGATATATCACTTTCTGTCACACTTATTGCGTTTGGTATAGCACTGTCGCGCTCGCTCGTGGTATTATTATTACCATAGCCTGTCCAGGGTATCCTAAGTCCATGGTATAAGCGTACATGTCATTCATAGTGTAGCTAGAGATGCAACGTGTACCTAATGGTTTGGCCGGATACCGAATATCCAGCGGTCCAGTCGACCGGATATTCGGATATACGCTACCCGGCCGCCGGATATCCGGCCGAAAGTTACATTTCTAAAAACAGGCGAAGTTAGGGTATTTTATAGTAAGGTTTTCTTGATATTTTAATCCCCGTTTTAACTATTTGGGCCACATTTTCTAAGCATTTTAAAAATCCATGCTGTTATAATATTTTTTCTAAGATACTTTCATATTGTCTTGTTGATTAACGCATATGGAGTTTCTAAAGGAATGTGAAATTAATTTCAACTTAAAGGAAAAATTAAGGTCCGAGCCGGATTCGAACCGGTGACCACAGCGGTTTTTAACCGACTTCCAAAAAGGAGGAGGTTATATGTTCCTTTTTAGGGTTCCGTAGCCAAATGGCAAAAAACGGAACCCTTATAGATTCGTCATGTCCGTCCGTCTGTCTGTCTGTCCGTCCGTATGTCACAGCCACTTTTTTCCGAAACTATAAGAGCTATACTGTTGAAACTTGGTAAGTAGATGTATTCTGTGAACCGCATTAAGATTTTCACACAAAAATCGAAAAAAAACATTAAGTTTTCGGGGTCCCCGTACTCAGAACTGAAACTCAAAATTTTTTTTTTCATCAAACCCATACGTGTGGGGTATCTAAGGATAGGTCTTCAAAAATGATATTGAGGTTTCTAACATCATTTTTTTCTAAACTGAATAGTTTGCGCGAGAGACACTTCCAAAGTGGTAAAATGTGTGTCCCCCCCCCCCCTGTAACTTCTAAAATAAGAGAATGATAAAACTAAAAAAAATATATGATGTACATTACCATGTAAACTTCCACCGAAAATTGGTTTGAACGAGATTTAATAAGTAGTTTTTTTTAATACGTCATAAATCGTAAACCGCAATTTATTTCACGGAACCCTTCATGTGCGAGTCCGACTCGCACTTGGCCGCTTTTTTTTAAGTTATGTTCGCCGATTTCTCCGTCAATTGTGGACCGATTTCCTAAATTCTTTTTTTATTCGATAGAGTAGGTATACTCCCGAGGTGGTCCCATCAATTTAAGATCTGATGATGGGAACCCAGAGAAATTGAGGGCAACCCTCAATTTTTTTAGGCACGCATGTAGTGATTTTGGTATTTTTTTATTAAAACTCGTGTATTTACTCTCGGAAATTGCAATTTTGATAAGTGGAACTGATGATGAAGACCACAGATGACTCATGGAACTCCTCAAAGATGTAAAGTACCTACTTACGTCAAAAATTCTGACATGAATCCCTTGAAGTAGCAGCTAATGAAGTGTTAATTCTGAGATCCTCATCGACAGAACTCCTCAAATATTAGCAGCCCACACATAGCGACTTGGGTTTTTTCTGTAATAATCAACGCATTTGCTCTCGTTAAGCAGTTCATGTGGTAAATTGGAAAGGAAATGTGAACATTTTCATGTACCTACCATGTGGCTTGGCGAAGTACTGAATTGAAGTCGTTTTAAACTTTGTTTGTAAAGTAAATTATTATTTTAGTTAGCAGCGTTACTGCTTAAAAAACCACATTAATTTTGAATATAAAAATATTCAGATAAAGTTCATGATTCCTTTTGACGGAATTTACGCAGCCCCTTAATTACTAAAAGAAAAAATATATTATTATTATTTGAAAGTGAGTATTCATTAATTTCTTTATTCATTTGTAAGGTGACAACAATAAAACAAATATGGTTTTAAGTAATTAAATATATTTAATCACATATCACATCATTAGTATACTGTACATAAAATATAATAAAATACCTACTTACTTAATTATACGACATTTAAAAACAACCTTTCACCTTAGCATATATCTTTAATCCGGTGTATGATCAATGATGATTTCGAATCATTGATGTCCAATGATGATTTCGAATCATTGATGTCCAATGATGATTTCGAATCATTGATGTCCAATGATGATTTCGAATCATTGATGTCCAATGATGATTTCGAATCATTGATGTCCAATGATGATTTCGAATCATTGATGTCCAATGATGATTTCGAATCATTGATGTCCAATGATGATTTCGAATCATTGATGTCCAATGATGATTTCGAATCATTGATGTCCAATGATGATTTCGAATCATTGATGTCCAATGATGATTTCGAATCATTGATGTCCAATGATGATTTCGAATCATTGATGTCCAATGATGATTTCGAATCATTGATGTCCAATGATGATTTCGAATCATTGATGTCCAATGATGATTTCGAATCATTGATGTCCAATGATGATTTCGAATCATTGATGTCCAATGATGATTTCGAATAACACTTAATACAAAGGTTGTTTTAAAACTATTTTAATTTAACTAGCAGTAACATAACAAACCACACATGACAACGATACGTTGAACATAGGCACCATACATCGCTGGCTAGATGAGTAACATAACGCAGCTTTCCGATATGAAGCCGATTTTGAGAGAAAGCAATGTATACTGGGTTACCCAGATGTTAGCGTTCATATGAACGTCTGTAGGTAGTAGGTAAGTAGGGTTGTCATTCCTTACTGGCTGTGAGCTGTATACTCCAGGCAAAATACGGTTTTGAAAAACATTAATTTATAATAGCGTTTTTTTTTTTGTTTATTTCATTTTAAAACGTCATTCTGAAGATACTTTATTCAAGAATCCAACTAACTTTCCATCTGGAAGTAATTATATAGATTTAAAGGACGCATGAATTGTCTTTTTGTATTATTTATCTTGAATATTATAGAGCAAAAGTAAAATAACCAAAATAAGGATAAAACCATTTATTAGTATTTTTTTCGACTTTTCAGAAGCTAGTTAAGTTATAATTTTTTTGATGTCTGAAATTTTGTTGGATTTTGTCGCTATTAGGTAACTATTTAATTGATAATACCTATATCCATTACATAGAACAAATCAGCTATTATAAATTATATCCAAATTTGACATATTTTCCATACAAGGTTGTCAGTTCATTGCCTGCCTGGACTATAAGAACTTGACCTAGAGCCTAGACCTGCTTACAAAATTTCACTAGAATCGTTTGAGAAATGCGCCCTGTAAAGGAACAACTGGACATACAAACGATTTTCGGCCCAAGCTGATAGAACATCGTTCGCTTTGCCTCGTTCGATTAAAAAAAAGGTTCTTTTGATTAGAAGTAGAGTTAATCAACTTTTTTCAGTCACTAGGTGTTGATACGTCTCTTGAATCACTTTGTAACACTGCAATTTTAAGGGTGCACAAAGGCGGAACCTCCTTGTCATTGTCCATGTTATAAAAAAAATAAGATACTTTTTCATATTGTCTGACCCAATTAATTATTTAAAAAAATACTATGTATTTTATATAGGTATGACGGCGTAGGATTGAAAACGGGAGCTTAGTGGTCGAGCCCTTTCATCAGGTTCAGACATCGTGGGTAACCTCAAGCAACAGTAAAATTGCCAGACTGATTTAATGAATCTCACTATATTAATCACAATCAGAATATTAAAGGCAGGCACAATTCATTCGATAAGGTACGATCGAACAAACACGTCCGCTCGTCACGAGCGCTGGCAGTAGAATGCCCTGCGCTCCGACAGCTTTGATTCTCCGACAGGTACATAACTGTATGAATTACACAAATATCTCTAGGCATTGACACATTTTTAGGGTTCC
Organism: Epinotia brunnichana; assembly: GCA_963854355.1. NCBI lineage: Eukaryota > Metazoa > Arthropoda > Insecta > Lepidoptera > Tortricidae > Epinotia > Epinotia brunnichana. The sequence continues at coordinate 1,507,395 of OY977963.1, read as the reverse complement.
GTACCCAAGGAGTAAAACGGGACCCTATTACTAAGACTCCGCTGTCCGTCTGTCACCAGGTTGTATCTCATGAACCGTGATAGTTAGACAGTTGAAGTTTTCACAGATGATGTATTTCTGTTGCCGCTATAACAACAAATACTAAAAAACAGAATAAAATTAATATTTGAGGGGGCTCCCATACAACAAACGTGATTTTTTTGCCGTTTTTATAGATAATCGTACCGAACCCTTCGTGCGCGAGTCCAACTCGCACTTGGCCGGTTTTTTTTAATGCCCTCCTTGTAATTACAGCTGTGTCTATCTTGGCTAGCCAATTATGTATGAGTCTATTACATAAATCGTGTTTCCAAATACGCAACATGACATTCGTTCCAAAAACATCAAATAAGTATAAGTAAGTCACTTTTCCATGTACTAACCAAAATCATCGGATAAAATTGAATACTTTAAATATAACTTTCCTTAGATTCTAAATGTAATCAGTTTAACAAATGATGTACCTTTAGACTATATGGGTACTCACTTCCTCTCGTGCTGTAAACATTTCTAGTCCACTGAGTCACTTTCGTCTACAATTTAATTTAGTAAAAAACGGGTAATACACTTAAAAGTAAAACACGGCTACACTTTGTATTTAATTTCCATACAAAGGGTACCCGCATTTTTTTCTGCAGCACCTTAGAAAAGTGTACTTTAATTGGGATTACATTCACAATTAGGGTGTTTATTCGATAAAATTCCTCAATCTACATTAAAATCTACTGTAAAATGGCAGTTTTTACATAAGAAATGCATCGATAAGTTTTCTGACCAGCGATCGAGTCGTGTCAGAAAATAAAACACCGCCAACACAACAACATAACATATATATATATACAGGGTGGCTGGTAATTCGACCTATTCCTTGAAAGGGGTTATACTAGAGCTAATTTGCAACAATTTATGTCCAGTCAACCAGGGGTCAAAACACGATTTTTTTTTAATTTTTAGAGTTTTTAGTTTGTTTGAAAAAAAATCGCCTTGCAGCCTTAAAGTGCTGATTGTGACAAAAATGTTTTTTTACCATCCAAATGGAAGTACTTTTGTCACAATCACCAGCTTAAGGCTGCAAGGAGATTTTTTTTCATACAAACTAAAAACTCGAATATCTCGGAAACCAGCGAGTTTCGACCCCTGGTTGACTGGACATAAATTGTTGCAAATTAGCTCTAGTATATTTAACCCCTTTCAAGGAATAGGTCGAATTACCAGTCACCCTGTATATACAGTGTGAATCTTTATAATGTGCACAAAAAAAAATGTAGGAAAGTACAGTTCATTTTATAGACGGAAAAAATGTAAAAAAAATTTTTTTCCTTTATTTGATTTTTTTATGATTTTTAAAAAAAATTGGATCGCTATTGTGCCCTACTTGTAAAGAAAACATCATGTCTCTTAAATTAGTTGATTTATTGCAACCAATTCATAAAAAAAATGGTAACTAATAATAGGCTGTAGTGTTGGAATGATAACTAATACAAAATCTGACGCCATAAATTAATTATTACGAGGTTTATGGCGAAATCCTGGCTATTTTTCATCATTTTTTTTATTATTTGGTTGCAATAAATCGACTAATTTAAGAGACATGATGTTTTCTTTACAAGTAGGGCACAATAGCGATCCAATTTTTTTTTAAAATCATAAAAAAATCAAATAAAGGAAAAAAAATTTTTTTTCATTTTTTCAGTCGATAAAATGAACTGTACTTTCCTACATTTTTTTTTGTGCACTTTATAAAGATTCACACTGTATATACAACGTGTTCATGACAATTTCCGTTAATTGCAAGGGGATGCCCCCCGACACGCGCTGGTCTGACTCTAATTATAATATGTTAAAAGACACATATAATTCTCAGTTTGTACAGTCACGTGTAAAAATGGATACATACAACTTACTCATAAATATCCAACGCTCTTATTTCAGCGGATTAAGGTTTCGGTACATAAATCGATACATGTTTCGGTACATAAATCGATACATGTTTCGGTACATAAATCGATACATGTTTCGGTACATAAATCGATACATGTTTCGGTACATAAATCGATACATGTTTCGGTACATAAATCGATACATATTTTTGAACTTGGCCGTACCTACGCCAAATTAATTCTTATCATCTTTAAGGTGGACCGACAGGTTGACTTTACTTTTATGATTTATATTATTTTATCCATAACATCACAAAATGTATAAAATCACATTAGAGCTCCCGCTAAAATTATACAATTCATAAAATAGACACCAATAATACATAGTTAAAACCACAGATGTATGAATATAAGGAGATCGGACATTGCGGCCGATTTGTATAGAGTGAGCCTGTCGCAAGTACATTAACCCACACAACGCCCAAGTAATTGACAAGACAAAGCACGCACACATCTAAAACACACACACTTGTATACCTACACGCTTATTTGACAATAAACGCGCATCATATCAGGCATTTTGGGAAAAAACGTAATATTCTCTGCGATCAGCACGCGTGCACAGTATGGCAGTGTATGCCCATTGAGCATACAGCTGCGACACGGCCGCCGGCGGCTTGTCCTCTCTCTAGTATTCTATGCTCTGAGGTTAAAACAATGTATTATTCGTGACTATTTTATGAATGATATAAATCTAAAGCATTATTGTATTGTATTGTCCGAATCGCTAAACTTAAGTGGCAGTGGGCGGGGCACATTCCACGTAGAACCGATGGCCGTTGGGGCGGAAAGGTTCTCTCATGGCGACCACGTACCGGAAGGCGCGGCGTGGGTAGGCCCCCCACAAGGTGGACTGATGACCTGGTAAAGGTCGCGGGAGTCCGCTGGATGCGGGTGGCGCAGGACCGGTCACTTTGGAACTCTTTGGGGGAGGCCTATGTCCAGCAGTGGACGTCTTTCGGCTGATATGATGATGATGATGATTGTATTGTATTCATTTATTTCAGGCAGAGAATAGAGTTCATTATCCAATGAACATTTTTCGTGGCGATAACATTTTTTTTGCAAAATTTGGCACACGTTCGCAAACAATGTCTATTCATTAGCTCAGAACAATGGGCATTCATGACTTCATGAGCTCAGTTGAAATCGGTTTAACTATACCGTTTCTGCCGTATCAGCCGAAAGACGTCCACTGCTGGACATAGGCCTCCCCCAAAGAGTGCCACAATGGCCGGTCCTGCGCCACCTATGTCTATGGTATGAGTCATGTCAAATTTATGAATTTTGCGGTATCTAGGTTAAATGATTGACTAAATAACAAGAATAGATGTTTTGTAATTAAGTGAAGTAGTCCGAAGAAAATTTGTATGGAAAGTTCACGCTGTCGCTCCCACAGAGTCCCCCGCTTGGTTGACTCTCTATACAAACCTAGTTTGGTTCTCATTTTAAAACAGCATACTGGAAAAATGAGAAACTTTTTATAGATAAGGGAATCCGATCTAGGTCAAAAAGATTCTGTTGCTATAAATTATAATGTAAATACAATAGAAAAAAATAAGCGGATAAGAGACTGTATGTATCGTTTTATACTGTAAATGAGTACTTTGACTATTATAGAAACTTGAATTTGTATTAAGACTTAACTAATTTAATTTGAATTTTAATTGACATTATATTTATTGTGTAAATCCATTATGATTAATTTCTATTTCGTTAGGTATATTCAAATTTTTGCATGCCAGTTGCTGGTGAAATGTGTGTTTCTCTGTGATATATGTATACCATCTTCTGTACCACGTTTTACGCAAAATAAATTACTTTACTTTATTTATGAAAAACGTTCTACCGGCTCTCATTTTTAGGGTTCCGTAGCCAAAATGGCAAAAACGGAACCCTTATAGTTTTCTCATGTCCGTCAGTCCGTATGTCACAGGCAAAACTACACCTTAGTACTTGAATGAAATTTAAAGGATAGGTGTATTTTGTTAGCCGCTACCTAGTTCTTTAATAAAATGACAAAAAAAAATATTTTTTAGACACTCGATACATGTAACTGCAAGTCAAAAAAATAATATTGTATGTTCACGTGTGGCACATCAATCTATAGGCCTTTTAAAATAAATATAAGGTTTCTCAGCAAGTTTTCTGATTAAGTGAATATAGTCGGAGATAATCGCCCTGAAAGTCACAAAAATTGTGTCCCACCCCTCGGTGTACATAAATTTTCATGGACATGCATAGTGCTTATTAAATTCATTCACCGAAAGTTATTTTGATCAAGATCGGTTCAACGGTATTCGAGATATTGCTGAAAAACTGCCTTCCCTATAGAAAAGGACGTAAATAAGTGCCGTAAGATGAGTAAGACGATATACGACCTTTTCAATAGGCACGGAACCCTTCGTTGTGCGTGGTCCGACACGCACTTGTCCGGTTTTTTTTCTATTTTAATTTCCTTGCAAAAGAAATAGTTTCCGACCTAGATGTTTCATGTAATACTCCAGGCAAAATACGGTTTTGAAAAACATTAATTTATAATAGCGTTTTTTCTGTTTATTTCTTTTTAAAACGTTATTCTAAGATACTTTATTCAAGAATCCAACAAACTTTCCATCCGGAAGTAATTATATAGATTTAAATAAAGCAAAAAAATATTTTTTTAAATTATTTATCTTCGTTATTATAGAGCGAACGTAAATTAACCAAAATAAAGATAAAACAATTTATTCATTTTTTTGCTGACTTTTCAGAAGCTAGTTAACTTATAATTTTTTTGATGTCTGAAATTTTGTTAGATTTTGTCGCTAGTTAACTATTTAATTGTTAATATATCCATTACATAGAAAAAATCTGCTATTATAAATTATTTCCTAATTTGTCATTTTTTCCATACAAGTTGTCAGTTCATTGCCTGGACTATAATTCTATTCAGTGAAAACCAAACTGTTTGTATGGGGACTCGAACGTCCTAGCGATCCTCAAGTTAAGACACATTTCTCAATTTCATATCTCTTTACAGCTACTCTAATGATGTGTAATTACTATATTACTTAGTATAAGTAAGACATATAATTTTGGTGTCACATTCAATATTTATTTGTCATCATTTTGCCTAACAATTAATATTTATCTATCAATTGTAAATTTAAGCTAATTTTTTGTATTTTAATTTTATTTAATAGACGTTTGTTGTTTTTTTTATTTATATGTATTGAAGTATTATTTTATATTTATATATAAATATATCTTCGCGTATTAGCCATAACACACGCCTTATTGAGCTTACTTTGATTTTTATTATTTTCATTTAATGTAAGATTGTCTCTCCTAATATTTTATTTATTTATATAAACTTTTAGCCCCACGTCTTTTTTTCTCTTGCGTTGTTGCTGAAATACTTTTAAATTTACTTTCATCAAAATTATTAATCGCTCACTATAAAATATACTGTTAAAATCCTAAACCTGTCATTAGTTGATATTTATATTTCAAATTAATTTAACAAAAAAACTTTTAACAAATGTCGATTTTGTCGAGTTACCAGGTAAAAGAGTGATTGTAAAAAATATTTTCCTGAGTTTTTAATTTAAAATAGCTATCAATTGACTCTTTTTGTTCATTCTAACAGTATACGCCGCGATAGGGTTTTAGGGTTACCATTATGGTTACCATAACAATAGGGTGATCTATCAGTAAGGTTACTTTATCATAAGGTTACCATTATGGATAGGGTATTAAAAACAACTTCTAAAATAACCCTTTGTCACCAGCTTGCAACCTGATTGTGATATTTGTGACCTGTCAAAATATTGTACTGAAACTGACCGCCCTGACGTCACCGATATAACACGACTAAATTATAAATGACATTAGACGTCAAGAACGACCAATTAATGATTTCTTCTGATACTTCTTAATTTAGTAAGGTTAATTTACCATCGTCCTTTTCGGGTATACGCTAGGACATCTATTATATCCTCAATCTACGAGAAGTATATATTACATTTTTGGCTATTATTTTAACCTCGTAACAAACAGATTATACTCCAGGCAAAATAAGGTTTTGAAAAACATTAATTTATACTAGCGTTTTTTCTGTTTATTTCATTTTAAAACGTTTTTCTAAGATGATTTATTCAAGAATCCAACAAACTTTCCACCCGGAAGTAATTATATAGATTTAAATAAAGCATGAATTGATTATTTTTAATTATTTATCTTGATTATTATAGAGCGAACGTAAATTAACCAAAATAAAGATAAAACCATTTATAAATTTTTTTGCTGACTTTTCAGAAGCTAGTTAAGTTATAATTTTTTTGATGTCTGAAATTTTGTTAGATTTTGTCGCTAGTTAACTATTTAATTGTTAATATATCCATTACATAGAAAAAATCAGCTATTATAAATTATTTCCAAATTTGTAATTTTTTCCATACAAGTTGTCAGTTCATTGCCTGGACTATTTATGCAATTTTGAATTTGGAACCTTGGTTAATTATATAATAGTTAGGAACTCAATTAGATTTTGTACTTGTACGCGGGGGCTTACGTGGGTAAAACTAAACTAACTTTGGGCAAACTGGCTCTCAGATAAGTTAGAATCTATATTAGTTTAGTTTTTCATTTATAAATCTTTGAGTTTTTTTTACTATGGGGGAATATTGGGGGCGACGCCCCGTAAATAATATCTACCATTTTTTTTACTAATAAAGTTTATATCGATATATGTATAATATTAACAATACAATTTGTTCTTTACCATGTTCAGTGCCAGGAACCACTCTCCTCGTAGATGCTTTTCTTTACATACGGGTTTTCGCACGTTATCCGCTACTAGCGTAACGCAACGAAATCATTCATCATTATTCATCGATGTATAGATGGTATAACTTAGTTCATAATGGGGGAAGTACTTCCCCCACTGCCGATTTTATTCTGTCACTTAAATTTGGAAATTGAGCAGTAGGTACAGTCAAGTGTAAAAATATGAGTCCATACTACTTACTTATAAATATGTCTTATCGCTCTTATATCAGCGGATTAAGGTTTCGGTACATATTTATGAGAGGATTAAATCTTTTTTTTTTTTTTTTTTCCTTCTCCCATATTTTTTTGGAGATTAACTCCACTATATATGCATGGACGCCAGGGGACAAAAATAGGCAAGTTAAAAGTTGCCTGTAACCTGAAGGGTCACAGGTCTTGACTCCAGTGGAGTGGTCGGTCGTCAGTTGGTTTGTCAATGTCTATTAGGAGGTTGTGTCAGTTGTCAGTCTGTAATGTCAATGGTGGAGGGAGCAGCTAGGATTAAATCGATACATATTTTTGCATTTGACTGTACAATGCCGGTACCACCCCTAAACTTTTGTTCAATCGCCTAAGATTACAGATATTGTTAGTGACTAATACATCGATGTAATACAGTTACAAATAAAAATGTAAGAGGGGAGGAACGCCCCTTTGTTACCTCTTTATTCATCAAATATCGTGTTTACAAGTAAACATCAGTAGTTTACAGCGTTTTAATTTCCTATCAGGGCTACAACTTAATCTAAAACGGGGGAGGTGATCCCCAATAACATCTATTAAATCACGTATTAATCAAAATCGATTTACAGTGATTTGTGTTTATTGTGCCAAAAATTGTAAAAGGGGAAGTATCGCCCCCCTCGCCCATTTTACTCTACCAACTCCAGATCGAGTGCACATCGATTCTACATCAATATACAAGTGTAACTCCTAAATCTGAACAGGGGGAGGTACCTCCCCCTTACTCGATCGGCTCCAGGTCCAACTCCCCGCAGTATTCAGCCAGGAAATCGAGGAAAAGCGTGAATTTGCCGCTGGATCGTGTCCAGCGAGACGATACAGCTTTCATGCATGTCGACAGGCTTTCTAGGACGCTCTGTGGAAAAGAACAATTATCATAATCCTCCGAGCGTTATTCCCGGTTGTGCCCCTAAAGGAGCCCGGGGTCCGCTTTGACAGAAAAGAACAATTATATGAAAGAATAATTTAGATAATTTACTTTAAAAACAAAGTTTTAACCAGGGATTGTAACCGGTTTTTTTTGTATGGGAACGTAACCGTTATTTTTTCGTTCTTTGTTAATTATTTCATTTTCTAACTGGGCAATCTAATAATACGCACTCGTTACCTCAAAACATGAAGTATAAAATAGTTCGAGATATGTGGTTATTTCGAGGTTTTGGCAAAAAACCGGTTACAATCCCTGGTTTTAACCGACTTCAAATCAGTAGCCAAATTGCTTCAAGTTAGCCTATACAATATGAAGAGTTCCTTCGATTTCTCCAGGATCCCATCATCAGAACTGGATTTTGGTGACAACGGGACCGATCTGGAAGTATATGCTTTCAAACAAAGAAAAAAATTCTCAAATCGGTTCATTAATTACCGAGTTATCGCGAAACAAAAACAAAAAAAAAACAGTCGAATTGAGAACCTCCTTTTTTGAAGTTGGTTAAAAAGTTGATAAACCCCCGATATTTTCATTGCTAAGTTCAATATCTCAAAAACGGCTGAACCAATTTTAGATAGATGATAGATAGATTTTGTTGAAACGTAGCCAAGAACCATCTCGATCGCGTCAGCTTTTGGATAAAAAACGCATTCAAATCGGTCCATTCGTTTAGGAGGATGGTTTTTTTCCAAAATCTTTACCTAGTCCTTTAGGTTCGTATGGAAGCAGGGACTGCATAACCGAAAAATACCGGTATTCTATTTTAACGGTATGACGTCATATCGGTTGTCAAATAGCGGTTTCGGTAGCGGAACCTTTATATTTCGCTATCGAAATATAAACCTACCTTTATTTTTTCCGGTACCGTAACCGCTATTTAAAGGTACCGATATATCGACTTTGGCCTGGAGTTGTTGCCAAACCGCCGGCAAAGGCTCTGCTGCTTTGTCTTTTAGTCTTTCAATGTTTAGTAGCCAATGCTTCCTCTGTAGAGTGCCAGCTCGATTACTTTTCTCGATAACCTTTATAATACCGGTATTATAAAGGTTACGGTATCGTTTTAGACTGGTACCGCTAACCGTTATTTCAAAACGGTTACGGTACCGTTATGTTCGCGCGGCGCGCATAACTTTTACGACATAACGGTACCGTAATGGAATACCGGTTTCATACCGGTATAACCGTAACCGAAATCAGTCCCTGTATGGAAGACACAGAAATATTATTTATAGGTATCGGCAGGAGAATTGACGTGAATGATTACACACACAGCTACGTAGAGTACTAATTACATAAAAAGGTAGTGAATGAACGAATGAGTGAATGTAATTTAGGTGCACGATTTTTTTTTTTTTTTTTTACTTTTATTTAAATATTTATCTGCGTATCTTTCATTTAATCAGATATCTATTCCAAAAACTAAAGCAGTTATAAACGGATTGTCACGCATAGGGTCAATCCGCCAATAACTGGCCACCTCATACAAAAAAATAACTATATTCACCTATAATAGAATTCATTTTTAGTATAAGGTGTTAACTACTGGCCACCCTTCAATAACTGGCCACGTTATACTAAATTGAATTCTATTTGTAGGGGAACAGAGTTAATTTTTGTATGAGGGGGCCAGTTATTTATTGGCGATTTACCCTATCGCGAATTTGTTATCGATACGAAAAAAGAAGACTAATTTCATAATCCCGCTGTCATTACATGACATGTTGTGTGCGTGACCTCAACTCTGTTGCCGATACCTATACTTATCTCTCTCTGGTCATAGTTATATGATTATGGTTGTGAGTACATAATTATAGAAATATAACCAAAGACCGGGAAACTCCTTTTCAGGCTTAAGCCTATCGATTTCGTAATCTTATGATAAGGTAACCTTACTGATGGGGTAACCCTATTGTTATTGTAAGCATATCGGATGTGGTAACCATAAGGTAACCCTAACAAAACCCTATTGTATGGGTTAACTCATGGTTACCACATCCGATATGCTTACCATAACAATAGGGTTACTCTATCAGTAAGGTTACGATTATGGATAGGGTTTTAAAAACAACCCTAATAAGGGTAACCGGTTCCGTTCCCTGAATAACTCACCTGTGGCCAATCCTGCCTGTAAACGGCCAAACACTGCTCCGTCAAGGAATCCTCACTGAGATAGTCAAACTTAAGCAAAAACACGAGCACACATCCCATCGCTTCCCAAACTTCCCCACTTTTCCACTTGGAACTATTCAACACCACTATATTCCTCGGGCACAGAATCCGGTCAAAAAACTCCAGTAATTCTGTGTTTTCTGACTCTAACACGCTTAGCACTGAACTGTTAGAAGTCTTCGATGAATTAGTCTTCGGCTTCGGACTGACAGGCCGTTTCACCACAGGGCTCGGATGAAGACAGTTAGGGCTTGTCGGGCTTCTAGGCCGCTTCGCAATAGGGCTTATCAGATTCAGACAATTTGGACTAGTCGGGCTGAGCTTTGGGCTCAACGGGCTCCTGAAGCTTGGACTTAAAGGGCTTAGAGTCGGGCTTGGTATTTTCACATTCGGGCTTATGCTGAGATTCTTAACGTTCCGGGTTGGTTTAGGACATTCCTCGTCGCTTGTGGGCGGTGTCGGTGCCCTGTCATCGAAGTCCCGTGACTCAGGGGACAAGTTTCGTCTGTCCGGCAGGTCTTCTAGAGGCTCGTTTTTTTTTCTGTCGGGGCAGCAGATGTTCCATATCGCGTTGAGTTGGTTTAGGAAGGCGTCGGTTACCGCTTTTGGTTTGCGGCTTACTGAAAATAAAGCCGTTTTGTTAAAAAATTACCGACTGTTGAGTTTGTTTCGGCGTTTCTTCTTAACAGTGGTTCCTTTTCAGAAAGCTAGTAGAATTTTGACTTGGAAAAGTGTCATTGCTACCTACTTGCAAAATAAAATTAATTTATTTAATTAGTCAAGTATTTAAATTTATAATTTCTTTATAAATATAGCTAATTCTGAGATTTAAAATAAACGCGGCCTACTGGCAATAATAATAAGCTAGCACGTATTGAATTCCTAAAATGCATGATTAAATTAATGCCAATTCATTGATTGTAATTAATTTCAAGTAGTACCTACTTGGGTTTAATTTGGGACCCGCCTAAGGTGGAATATCGTATAGCAAACGGAAGACGTTTAGAGCTAACATTTTTATGTAGTGTCATAAAGTTTACCATAGACAACTTACGTTTACACGTGTCTAGGGGCAACCGGGCGCAACGAGTCAAAACGATCGTTTCCGATTTTTTCCGAGTAATTGTCACTCGTCTTTTTGGCTCTGTCCTCACCGGCCATATTTGTTATTTGGGCGTTTTTCAAAAAAAGTGTACAAAACTTCTTTTTTTTCAGAATTCGATTTTTTTTATATTTTCTTACTCAGAATCGTTTACACTATCGATCCTCATACAAGAAAAAAAGTGTCCCAGATTTTACTATGTAATTTTTTTCTTCCAGTGCGTCACGACCATATAAATAAAAAAAAGGCTGCATACAAAAATGTGACGATCTGGAATGGAATATTTAGGACACTTTTTTTCTTGTATGAGGATCGATAGTATCAAAGATTCAGAGTAAGAAAAACAAAAAAAAAATAATTTTGAAAAAAAAGTTGTTTTGTACACTTTTTTTGAAAAACGCTCATTTGCAAAATATATTCCGTCAAAATGTCAGTTTTCTCAATTTTCTTGTCTGACACTGACGCATGTTCTTAATTAAAAAACCGTAATGATATAGGTAAGCTTTTTGCAAAGAGGTTATCAATTCAAGGACCCATTCGATAAGACATTTAATTGTCTTATCTTGACACTTCACCGCTATTATTGAACTGAAATTTTCGACCCTATTGCATTGTGAATGTTCTAACAACATTTGAAGGAAATGGGTCCTAAATTAAAGCTCGTGACTGTACTAAGTAAGTCTAGTTTTGCTATGACCTATTCAGGTTCCATGTTGTTCAAATTGTTACCAAACCAGCTGTAAATAATAATGTAACGTGGATTGCAATAAATAAATACATAATATCGAAAAAAGTATAGTTGAGCCGAACGTACCATATACGACGCACAAGTCGACACTGAGCTGCAGTATGGCGCGCGGCGCGGGCCCGCGCGCGAACATATTGCTCGGCGAGCATGCTAGCGAGCATGTCGCGAGCGCCGCGCTCAGCCCTGTAGGCTCTTCGTAGTCCAGTAGAAGGCAGACTTGCTCCTAGACGAAAAATTGGGATTTAAGGTTGTGATTTTTTTGCCTCTTTAATAGATAATGGTAAGGAACCCTTGGTGCGCGATTTCGACTCGCAATTGGCCGGTTTTTTTAACCCCCGACGCAAAAAGAGGAGTGTTATAAGTATATCTCCATCATCAGATCAGCTCGATGGTACCATAATATTGATTGTCATCCAAACTATACTTATACTCAACATTTCAGCTCAACCGGTTGAGGTTAACTGGTTCAAAATTCAGTTTCAAGATTTGTCCCAAACTAACACTTAACAGTTAAGGTGGTTCGATTGCCATAAAAAACGTTATTTGACATTCGCAGGCTAACGGCGTGATATTTTAAGAAACTTATGTAACAAACTTTCATCAATTGGCTTCCCATTTGCGCCAAATTCCCCCTTTCCTAGAATAAACTTGTATAAACTATATTAATTTGAGAAATTGGTTTGTCACGTGATATTTTGGGAAAACTATTTTTCTCAAATTAATCTAGTTTATACAAGTTTAATCTAGGAAAGGGGGAATTTGGCGCAAATGGGAAGCTAATTGATGAAAGTTTGTTACATAAGTTTCTTAAAATATCACGCCGTTAGCCTGCGAATGTCAAATAACGCTTTGTATGACAATCGAACCACCTTAAATAAAATCTTGTAATAATAAAAAGCGGCCAAGTGCGAGTCGGACTCGCACATGAAGGGTTCCGTGAAATAAATTGCGCTTTACGATTTATGACGTATTAAAAAAAAACTACTTATTAGATCTCGTTCAAACCAATTTTCGGTGGAAGTTTACATGATAATGTACATCATATATTTTTTTTAGTTTTATCATTCTCTTATTTTAGAAGTTACAGGGGGGACACACACACATTTTACCACTTTGGAAGTGTCTCTCGCGCAAACTATTCAGTTTAGAAAAAAATTATGTTAGAAACCTCAATATCATTTTTGAAGACCTATCCATAGATACCCCACACGTATGGGTTTGATGAAAAAAAAAATTGAGTTTCAGTTCTTAGTATGGGGAACCCCAAAATTTATTGTTTTTTTATATTTTCGTGTGATAATCTTAATGCGGTTTACATAATACATCTACTTACCAAGTTTCAACAGTATAGCTCTTATAGTTTCGGAAAAAAGTGGCTGTGACATACGGACGGACAGACAGACAGACATGACGAATCTATAAGGGTTCCGTTTTTTGCCATTTGGCTACGGAACCCTAAAAATCGATGATGTTGTATAGTCTCGAAAAAAGATTAAAAATGTAGTCAAATGAATAAAAAAACCGGCCAAGTGCGAGTCGGACTCGCGCACGAAGGGTTCCGTACCATTATCAATAAAAATATTTATTTTATTCTGTTTTTAGTATTTGTTGTAATAGCGGCAACAGAAATACATCATCTGTGAAAATTTCAACTGGAACTATCACGGTATCAGTGAGATACAGCCTGGTGACAGACAGACGGACAGCGGAGTCTTAGTAATAGGGTCCCGTTTTACTCTTTGAGTATGGAACCCTAAAAAAGTAACGCGACAATAAATAATCACAAAGCTATAAGTGTCCAAAGTTTCAAGAGGCGGTATTCTCACCACATTTCCCGCGAGACGCGTCTTTATATGAAACGATTGTCATTTACTATGACGCTCGCGGATCGTGTTAAAACGGTTGTAATTTTTTGAGATATTTGAATGGGATTTCGTCATAAGTATGCATATTTTTTTGCCTTCTTTCTTTTGAAGTAATAATAAAATTTTCACACCTTTCATTCGGAAAAGTAAGTTTTGGTCCCCGAAGAGAGGGAGCAAAATGCTACTTTTCTGTTCAAGCTATTTTTTAATTTATTCATTGGCATAAGTAGTAGCACTTACGCAATGTGCCAATTGAACACAGATCTTAATAATATAATCGATTGTCATTTTTTCATCAACATATTTTTTTATTTAAAAAGCATTTTTTTAAACTTTTAGTTTTTTTTCCTTTTTTAATAAAAAAAAAACATTTTTTCCTCAGTCGGTGTGAAAAGTTGCATGTGTCACTCAGGAGCAAAATTATCTTCGTCTTGGGCGTTAATACTTGAATCCCTAACTACGCTCAGGATCCTATTGTAGGATCCCTCGCTACGTTCAGGATTCAATACACCGCCCTCGCCGTAAATATACTATTTTGCTCCCTTGTGACACAAATAACTATCGAGTCTACACCCCTGTTTGAGTAGGCCTCCCACAAGGTGGACTGATGACCTGGTAAATGTCGCGGGAGTCCGCTGGATGCGGGTGGCGCAGGACCGGCCAATGTGGTACTCTTTGGGGGAGGCCTATGTCCAGCAGTGGACGTCTTTCGGCTGACCCCTACTTAGCTCACCTTAAGATGAATGATAGCGGATGCCACGCTGACTGCGACGGTACTCTCGAGAGCGTCACTAGGCTTCACTTCCGCTTTTTGCTCCGGCTTTACAGCGTCGCCCAGGGTCATCAGGTTGTGCATCTCTGCTTCGATGTCTTTGCAGAGGACGGCTGCGGACAGAATCGTCATTTCTACATTTATATACTCACACGATTTTCACACATTATTTGTATTAAGAGATTATTTCTTTTTTGATAGTCTAAATAAGCGATCCCACTTTTTCTTACTCCCTAAAAACGATCCTAAAACCCAACAATCATGTGCTCAATATGCCCACTTTTTAAAATAACTTCATGAACTTGCCCACTTTTGCCCACTAGTTATGCGCGCTTATAAAACCCATCCGACACGACCCCTACATGCCCACTTTTTCAAATTAGCCTATTTAACCATTCCCACTTCTGCCCACTCACCAGTGCTAGTCCAATGGTCCCTTGCCCACCTCAGCACGGCCGCTTTACTCGCTCTAGTTATTCTTAAAATAACTCATGATACCTTGCCCACTTTTGCCCACTAGTTATGCGCGCTTATAAAATCCATCCGACATGACCCCTACATGCCCACTTTTTCAAATCAGCCTATTTAACCATTCCCACTTCTGCCCACTCACCAGTGCTAGTCCAATGGTCCCTTGCCCACCTCAGCACGGCCGCTTTACTCGCTCTAGTTATTCTTAAAATAACTCATGATACCTTGTCCACTTTTGCCCACTAGTTATGCGCGTTTATAAAACCCATCCAACACGACCCCTACATGCCCACTTTTTCAAATCAGCCTATTTAACCATTCCCACTTCTGCCCACTGACCAGTACTAGTCCAATGGTCCCTTGCCCACCTCAGCACGGCCGATGTGCTCGCTCTAGCCGCCGCGTAGTGTAGAGCCTTGGGCGCTAGTGGTAGCAACGAAGACAGAGCTCCACTAACTCTGGATAGAGTGTCGATGTTCTGTACACTCCTGCATCGACCAGTTATCAACCAATACTACTTCAAACTGCCCACGCTTTTTTTGTGTACTTTTGCCCACTCCAAAAATCACACTCTCAAATATTAACCCGCATTGCGCCTGTATGCCCACTTTTTAGATACAGTCTAAATAAACGACCCCACTTTTTCTTTCCCCCTAAAACGACCCTAAAATCCAACGATCATGTCCCCAATATGCCCACTTTTAATTTAGGTCCAATTAAAGCTTGCCCACTTTTGCCCACTAGTTATGCGCGCTTATAAAATCCATCCGACATGACCCCTACATGCCCACTTTTCAACCGACGAAAAAAACGGAGGAGGTTCTCAAGTCGACGCGTATATATATATATATATATATATATATTTAATGTATGACCACGCATAACTTTTTACAGAGTAGTTCGATTTGGATAATTCTTTTTTAGTTGGAAAGATTATACCCCGAAGTTGGTCCCATATAAATTTGGAAAAAAAAACCAACCCTAAGGGTATGAAAATAGGGGATGATTGATTTTTCGTCGGTTAAAATTTTGTTTTTAAAGTAAATTATTCAAATCGGCCTATTTAACCATTCCCACTTCTGCCCACTTACCAGTACTCGTCCAATGGTCCCTTGCCCACCTCAGCACGGCCGATTTGCTCGCTCTAGCCGCCGCGTAGTGTAGAGCCTTGGGCGCTAGTGGTAGCAACGAAGACAGAGCTCCACTAACTCTGGATAGAGTGTCGATGTTTTGTGCAGACTCGCGCAGTTGTGTGAGGTGGGATGTGTAGATTGATTGTAGGGTTTTGAGGAGGGCCTGCTGTGGGTAAAGGAAATAAGAGTTAACTTGTGAATGTAATAATTACAAAAAATTACATTGATGATTTAAATGTATATTGTATGTCGGTCAAAAATACAATTGACTTGGCCTATTAGACTTAGTGGAGTTTCGTTTGCAAAAATAGCGCACAGCAATCTGACTTCTGGATATATATTTATATGGATCCCAGACATCCAATAAATGGATGTTGACAACTTACGGGTGCCTATATCCGTACTTAATATTGTAAACGCGAAAGTGTGCCTGTAATTTAGAGGTGTGCGCCGATGGCAAAATCATCGGCGGCGGCGCCTGGTGTCATTTTGATCGGCGGCGGCGGCGTAATCGGCGTGAAATCGGCGTGGTACTTTTTTTCCCGGTGTATGGAAAATTAACTATATGTATAAAAGCGCAAACTCATATTTATGTCACATTTTCTGAAATGTAATTACGCCAAAAAAACTAGAAAGAAATCTCAAACAGGACTCTTGATAATCTTCTTCTTCTTCGTGACCACCAAGAGAGCAGTTATTCACAACCATTTTCCAAACCCCTCTATTTCTGGATATTGACGCCCGTGACATCGCGGATTGCATCAATCCATCGTGTAGGTGCTCTGGCCCTACTTCTCTTTCCTTCGACGCAGCCAACCATTATCATCTTCTCCAAGTGCGTAAGTTTTACTTTGGTGTTGCGGTAGATGTTCCTGTTCCTCCATATCTTTTCCAAGCACTAAACTGCTGTGTTAGCAATTTGCAATCTTCTGATGACCTCTTTCATACAGTCTCCGTCGTTGGAGATCTGCGAGCCGCAGCTGCAGCTGGTTGTATTACGTAACGCACGCGCGTCAGGTAGATCTAAATGCCAACTTTTGTATTGGAAAATTACAATTGAATTGTCCTAAAGCTCGTTTAAAGCGTTCCGTATTTATTATCTCTCAGATCACGCAGTTCCCCTGTCCTCTGCATCAACCCATCTCTGTCTATGAACATCAGCCTCATTTTATCCTGTTGATGTTGGAGTTCGTATTGTGCACTGATCAATTACACTTTCCTTAGAAGTGAAGCTAGCTCAGCCTCATCGATGCCTATTATGGTCGTGCGTGTCATCGAGCCATGTCTTCCAGCCGGATACGAGATTTGCCGTACAGTCGCCATCACATACATAGGTACACTTTAGGTGTTCAAAAATATCGGCACATGCACCCTAAGGCCTTGAAAATAGAGGTGTGTTCCGATGTTTGTGACGTGCTTGTTTGCTCCGATGTATGTGATGGCGACTGTACAAAAAGGAGAGATTGTCCACGTATAACCCATTGTCCCAAGTACTTCAAACATTTTTCGCCAATGTATGCAGTCAAACGCTTTGGTGTAATCGATGAAGCATAAGGCCATGGGTATGTTAAATTCTCTGCTCTTCTGAATTAAGTGCCTGATATGTAGGATCTGCTCTATTTTGCCACTACCCTTAACAAATCCTGCTTGCTCTATTGCTATTATTCTGCTCATGGGAGTACTCCAGATGTTTGTTCAGAATGTGCAATAGAACTTTACCAGCATGGCATATAAGAGAGATAGTTCGCGGCATGAGATATAAGAGGGAACAGATTTCTTCATGGAATATTCTGTTACCTGGAAAGACCCCAGTCGGTTATGATTATAGATTGCTAGGTAAAATTAGATCAGGTGCTCAATTATGGCAGTGCTAGAGAAACGAATTTACATTGACTTATCGTCGCCTAAAGTCGAAAATTAATTTACATCACGGTTACATCACAATAAAAATTATGGAAAACATAACCTCTCCTTCGGCAGTCGGGTAAAAAGTTAAGATTTGCAGCAGTGGTACTTAATAAAGTCATCACAAGATATCCACTTAATTTTATTGATGACGTTACATTGTACGAGTACGTAGCACGTATAAGTGCCAAAGAATGATTTGAAAAATGGTATTCAGAGGTTTATGACTTGTTGTGTTCGTACTAATGTTATAATTATGCATATAACAGCACGAATGCGAACCAAGACCAAATGAGGGCATTCTTTTCGTACGTAGCGTGTCCCGCTGCAGAATTGCCGATTTTTATTTTATTGCGAAGCGAATGAAATCAATATCTTTAATGTAGAACATTGAAGGGTTGACAATGTTGACATGGGCTGTACAGATTCCTTAATTTCCAACAAAAACGAAATTACGCCACGCCGATCTCACGCCGGTCAAATTCATCGGCGGCGGCGGCGCGGCGGCGCGGCGCACACGTCTAGTCTGTATGTCTGACTTTCTGTCTCTCTGCCTGGTACCCTCTTCACGCCTAAACCGCTGAACCCGATTTACATGAAATTTGGTATAGAGAAGGTATAACGATATTCAGTCAATTCCCTTGCCCATCATATCAGCCGAAAGCTGGACATAGACCATCCTCCAAAGAGTGCCACAATGGCCGGTCCTGCGCATACTTCCGCGACTTTGACCAGGTCATCAGTCCACCGCCCACCCCTTGCACTCACCAAATCCCCCCCCCGCTCATCACCATGCTTCCCCCAAAGAGTGCCACAATGACCAATCCTGCACCTGCACCTTGCCGACTTCCCGCGACCTTAACCAGGTCACCCCCCCCCCGCTCATCCCGCCATGCTTCCCCCAAAGAGTGCCACAATGACCAATCCTGCACCCCGCACCTTGCCGACTCCCGCGACCTTAACCAGGTCACACCCCCCCCCACCCCCGCTCATCCGCCATGCCTCCCCCAAAGAGTGCCACAATGACCGGTCCTGCACCCGCACCTTGCCGACTCCCGCGACCTTAACCAGGTCATCACCCCCCCCCCCCCAACCACCATGCCTCCCCCAAAGAGTGCCACAATGACCGGTCCTGCACACGCACCTTGCGGACTCCAGCGACCTTAACCAGTTCATCACCCCCCCCCCCCCCCCCCCCCTGAGCCGCCATGCCTCCCCCGAAGAGTGCCACAATGACCGGTCCTGCACCTGCACCTTGCCGACTCCCGCGACCTTAACCAGGTCACCCCACCCCCCCTCAACCTCCATGCCTCCCCAAAGCGGACTCCCGCGACATTTACCAGGTCATCACCCCCCCCCCCCCCCCTGCGCTCACCAAGTCCTCCCCCCGGTCAGCCACCGCCTTCCTGGCGATGTCCCTCGCCCGCGCTCGTGCCTGGTTGACGGAGGGCGGTGAGGTCGCGCACGCACGCGGCCGTCACGCGCTCTATGACCAGCTCTAGCACTCTGCGGGTGCTCTAAACTAAACTTGCCCTCACCAAGTCCTCCCCCCGGTCAGCCACCGCCTTCCATGGCGATGTCCCTCGCCCGCGCTCGTGCCTGGTTGACGGAGGCGGTGAGGTCGCGCACGCACGCGGCCGTCACGCGCTCTATGACCAGCTCTAGCACTCTGCGGGTGCTCTAAACTAAACTTGCCCTCACCAAGTCCTCCCCCCCGGTCAGCCACCGCCTTCCTGGCGATGTCCCTCGCCCGCGCTCGTGCCTGGTTGACGGAGGCGGTGAGGTCGCGCACGCACGCGGCCGTCACGCGCTCTATGACCAGCTCTAGCACTCTGCGGGTGCTCTAAACTAAACTTGCCCTCACCAAGTCCTCCCCCCGGTCAGCCACCGCCTTCCTGGCGATGTCCCTCGCCCGCGCTCGTGCCTGGTTGACGGAGGCGGTGAGGTCGCGCACGCACGCGGCCGTCACGCGCTCTATGACCAGCTCTAGCACTCTGCGGGTGCTCTAAACTAAACTTGCCCTCACCAAGTCCTCCCCCCCGGTCAGCCACCGCCTTCCTGGCGATGTCCCTCGCCCGCGCTCGTGCCTGGTTGACGGAGGCGGTGAGGTCGCGCACGCACGCGGCCGTCACGCGCTCTATGACCAGCTCTAGCACTCTGCGGGTGCTCTAAACTAAACTTGCCCTCACCAAGTCCTCCCCCCGGTCAGCCACCGCCTTCCTGGCGATGTCCCCTCGCCCGCGCTCGTGCCTGGTTGACGGAGGCGGTGAGGTCGCGCACGCACGCGGCCGTCACGCGCTCTATGACCAGCTCTAGCACTCTGCGGGTGCTCTAAACTAAACTTGCCCTCACCAAGTCCTCCCCCCGGTCAGCCACCGCCTTCCTGGCGATGTCCCTCGCCCGCGCTCGTGCCCTGGTTGACGGAGGCGGTGAGGTCGCGCACGCACGCGGCCGTCACGCGCTCTATGACCAGCTCTAGCACTCTGCGGGTGGACGACGGTTGCGACTTTATGAGTTCCTCCTCTAAACGAATCTGGAACAAGTGAAATCAAAACATTTATCAAATAACCCAAGTGCTTTTTTCAGATGATTCCTGAGATTCGACTGAGAGGTAGGGTAAATCGTTAGTTGCTGGCCACCGCTCATTAACTGGCCACCTCGGGGGACAGGTACGGACACAGCTCGAACAGAGTCGGCTGATCGATCGGGTCGAGTGCCATGCTTATTTATAGAGTACTCTCATTTCTTATACGCCAAATGTGTTACCCAGTAACATTGGCTTGGCACCTAGTGCCAAAATTGACACTTAGTGCCAATATTGTTGCGAAGTGCCAAACGTGATTTTAATTGCCATAATTGATACTTAGTGCCAACAATTCCACTTAGTGCCAAAATTGTCACCTAGTGCCAACATTTGCGTAAAGTGCCAAAGATGGCGCTAGGTGCACAAAATTGTCACTAAGTGCCAAAATTGTCACGTAGTGCCAAATTGTCAGTAAGTTTCAAAATTGTCACTAAGTGCCAAAATTGTCACGTAGTGCCAAATTGTCAGTAAGTTTCAAAATTGTCACTAAGTGCCAAAATTGTCACGTAGTGCCAAATTGTCAGTAAGTTTCAAAATTGTCACTAAGTGCCAAAATTGTCACGTAGTGCCAAATTGTCAGTAAGTTTCAAAATTGTCACTAAGTGCCAAAATTGTCACTTAGTGCCAAAATTCTCACTTAGTGCCAAAAATTCTCACTTAGTGCCAAAATTGTCACGTAGTGCCAAAATTGTCAGTCATCATCATAAATTTAAGAGCCAGGCTCTTGTCGGTGGAGTAATCGCCATTCTGTTCTTCTTTCTGCCACTGTTTTGAGCTCCTGATACGACATTACATTAACTTTCTCTTTAGCTTGGTCCATAAACGCACGTCTTGGCCTTCCTCTGCCTCTCCTTCCTTCAATTTTTCCTTCAATTATAGTTTTTATGTAATTGTCATGTCGTATCAGGTGCCCCAACATATTTCCCCTTCTGTTTTCAATAGTTTTTAGTAGACATCTTTGTTCTCCTATCAAATTTAGAACCTCTTCGTTTGTTCTTCTTTCTGTCCAACTAATACCTTCCATCTTTCTCCATGCCCACATTTCAAATGCGAGAGAGAAATATAGAGAAATACAGGTACCTCTCAAATAAAATAACATTAAAGTGCAGAGAAGCAAAGGCTCAAGACATATCTGAGGCATGTAATCATATAGAAAACTTTATTAAACAAGGGAAATTAGACAAAGCCTATAGTATAGTCAGACACCTAGGAAGGACATCACAAGACAAAAAGTGCTGCAATTTTGGACGAGCATGGCAAAATTTTACTAAATAATGAAGATATATTACAACGCTGGATACGATACATAGAACAATTATACAACGGAAATGGTTTAACAGATAATGACATAGAGAGAGAAATGGAAGTAGATGAAAATAAACTAGGTCCTGGTATCATTAGAGAAGAGTTTGACAGAGCATTAAATAGTATTCAAAATGGTAAAGCAGCAGGTGATGATCAAATATACATTGAACTCATAAACAAATTAGAATGTGATTTTATGAAAAGATGAAATATTTGCAATAGTGAAAGAGATCTACATCACAGGAGTGATTCCAAAAGATTTTCAAACTAGTAAAGTGTTACCATTGCCAAAGAAACTAAATACACTGAAGTGCGAAGAGCACAGAACGCTGAGCCTTATATCACAAGCATCTAAAATTCTCATTAAGATGCAAAACAGAATAAGACCAATAACGGAGAGCTATCTGGGACCTGACCAATATGGGTTCAGGCAACAAAGAGGCACAAGAGAAGCTATTCTTGCTCTTCGACTCATCGTAGATAGGAGAATGGAACTAGGCCTGAACACTCATATAGCCTTCATAGATTTAGAGAAAGCCTTTGATAAAAGTAGACTGGATAAAGATGATGAACATTCTGCGTACAATAGGAATAGATTATAGAGACAGGCGAATTATACATGCACTATATAAAGATCAAGAAACCATAGTAGAAATAGGACAGGAGAAGGGAAAAGCCAAAATAAAACAGGGTGTAAGGCAGGGTTGTCCACTCTCGCCTTTGATTTTTAATATTTTCATTGAAACCGCCATTCGAGAAATTTTGGGATCAGAAAAAGGCGGTGTTAAAATTAATGGAGAAAAGTTTCACTTTTATAAGATTTGCTGATGACATCGCAGCGGTAGCCGAAAATTCTGCACAGCTTGAACAGCTCGTAACAGAAATGGACCTCATTTTCACAGAATTTGGACTAAAAATAAATATAAATAAGACCAAAACATTAATTGCATCTAAGACAAACCAAATCATAGATCCCATAAAAATTAGAGGTTCAGCCATTGAACAAGTCAAAAGCTTTAAATACTTAGGCAGCATTATAACCTGTGACTCCAGATGCACTTCGGATATCATCGCACGCATAGCCATGGCCAAAAAAGCTTTCAATGCCAAAAAGCAAATATTAAAGGCGAAAATATCTCGAAAGATCAGAAAACGTTTTATTAAGACCTACATCTGGAGCATAGCGTTGTACGGAAGTGAGACGTGGACTCTAACCCCAGCGTGACAGAGAGAGACTGAAATTGTCAGTAAGTATCAAATTGTCACAGTGCCAAAATTGTCACTTTAGGGCCAAAATTGACACTAAGTGCCAATAATGCCCACCTGCCATCTGTGTGTGTATGATATAAATCAATATGCCTACCTGCAATTCCTTCTCCTTAGTCCTCATCCGATCCTCGCTGTTAACACTCAAGCTAACTGGCGTGATGTGTCGGTACGTCTCCTGCTGGCCCACTCTGCACGTGGCCAGCAGTACGTTGACCTCGCGCAGGTACGGACACAGCTCGAACAGCGTGGGCTCGTCGACCAGGGCGAGCGTGTCGACCGCGTCGGCGGCGGCGGGGGGCGCGGCCGCCGGCTCCGGCAAGGGGAAGTGGGGGAGGTCGAATAGCCAGCCTGAAATTAAAGTTATTTTTATTATTTTAGTTAATTGTTGCAAAAAAAACACAAAAATTCTGGTGTCAATTTTATATTTTTTCATTTATTTAGAACACAAAACAGACATAAACAAAAATGTAAGGGGTAGACAAAGAGTATCAACAGACATGAAGCTAAAGACCTAAAACCTAACCTAATGTAACTAAGTGACATCCTAACCCGGCGTCCAAAGATATCCCCGTAACCCTGTTGCTTGGGCCGACGCACCGAAGCCAGTACAGAGTGCTTCGCAGTTTGGCGAATCTTTAGTTTAAATTAATAACTTTGTCCACCTTGTGGGGGGGGGGGGGCTACCCACGCCGCGCCTTCCGGTACGTGGTCGCCACTCGAGAACCTCTCCGCCCCAGCGGCCATCGGTTCTACGTGCAATGTGCCCCGCCCACTGCCACTTAAGTTTAGCAATTCGGAGGGCTATATCGGTTACCTTGGTTCTGCTGCGGATAGCCTCATTTCTGATGCGATCACGCAGAGAAACTCCCAGCATAGCCCTCTCCATTGCCCTTTGAGTGACTTCTGATGACCTGGTAAAGGTTTATTTATTTATTTATTCACCATTATCAGCACTAACAGCTAAACCTTACGTGCTAACTGGTTTTACATTTAAAATTCGAGTCACATATAATATTTAAATAAGTACCTATAATCTAATTACAAATAGTTACATTACAAGTCAGGTCACATTAGTCAACAATTCTTGTGACGTGTGTCTGAAGAGATTTGTTAACCGACTCAGTGGGTCCCAAGATACAGGCTCAGCCTAGTTTGGAGCCCCACGGATAATATCTGTATAATCTGTAATCATGTGCTTGTCCAATAATATATTATTCTTATTCTTAATTAAATAGTCACATATTTTAATAGTCATACAACTTAAAAAAGAATACTAATAATCAAGTCCACACATATAATTAGGGGTTTATAGAGCTGGCACTAACAATTGTTTCCAAGTATCGTAATGAGGCGGGTAGAAATCTAGGTTCCGGGGTTAAGAAAATGTCCAGTTGCTTATCGCTGTCTAGAATGGTGTTTAATAGCGTCAGAGCCTGATGCAGTGGCGAAGAATCAAGCGCACGAGTTCTGGCAGGGGGGGGCGCGAAGAGATCACGGCGCCGCGGACGCAGGCGTTTATCAGAGAGACGGGGGACCCGGAGTCCCACCAGAGCTAGGAGTTGGGGATTGGCAACCAGCCCCCTTATTAGCTGGAAGAAATATTTTATGAGGCAGAGATTTCTTCGGGCCTCAAGTGATGTGTAGCCGACCATGCCGACCATGCCAAGGTCGTGGGAGTCCGCTGGATGCGGGTGGCGCAGGACCGGCCATTGTGGCACTCTTTGGGGGAGGCCTATGTCCAGCAGTGGACGTCTTTCGGCTGATATGATGATGATGAAAAACTTTGTATTTAATTTTCATTTCAAAAAAAAAATGTCCGTAGTCTTCTATAATACGGCAGTCGTAGGCTCGCGTGGTCAACATGGACTGGTAGTGGGCCAACCAGTGACCTTACCGTCACTCCAACGCTTATCCCAGGACACTGTCAGCCGATGCAGTGACAATTGCCAATAACACTAAGTGTTTGACACCAAGTGTTAAAATTGGCACCCAAATGGGGAACTTGCATGGGACTTCAATTTCGAATAAATTGCACTCAATCGATGCGGATGTACGTAGAGATATCATACAAAAAAAAAAAAAAAACGATTTTATTAGTTTTACCTAACGTTAAAATGACGAAAATGTATTTTTTTATTTTTTCGACAATATAACATAACAGTTACATAGAATATTAAATTAGAAATGATATTTTGTATGACAAGTATAGACTTAAACGTAAATTTTGTGGAGATAATCGCAAATTAATGACTTACTCCATAGTAAAGGCTATGCTGTGACGTCATAGCATTATAAGCCCGTTTAGTATAGAGCGTTTACGGGGGGTTTTGTTTTTCGTAATAAAATATTAAGATGCAAGTTCCCTATTGTCACCAAATCCCAGAATGAAAGCTACGTCTCTATTAGCACCAAGTGCCAAAATTGTCACTTAGTGCCAAAATTGTCACTTAGTGCCAACATTGTCACTTAGTGCCAACATTGTCACTTAGTGCCAAAATTGTCACTTAGTGGCAAAATTGTCACTTAGTGCCAAAATTGTCACTTAGTGCCAAAATTGTCACTTAGTGGCAAAATTGTCACTTAGTGGCAAAATTGTCACTTAGTGCCAAAATTGTCACTTAGTGCCAACATTGTCACTTAGTGCCAAAATTGTCACTTAGTGGCAAAATTGTCACTTAGTGCCAAAATTGTCACTTAGTGCCAAAATTGTCACTTAGTGGCAAAATTGTCACTTAGTGGCAAAATTGTCACTTAGTGCCAAAATTGTCACTTAGTGCCAAAATTGTCACTTAGTGCCAACATTGTCACTTAGTGCCAAAATTGTCACTTAGTGCCAAAATTGTCACTTAGTGCCAATTGTCACTAAAATTGGCACTTACCCAAAACAGCGTCCAAAAAGATCCCCGTAACCCTGTGTTGCCTCGGCCGACGGACAGAAGCGAGCACATTCAACAACTTCCTATAATACGGCAGTCGCAGGCTCGCGTGGTCCAACATGGACAGGTAGTGCGCCAGCCAGGGTACTGTCACTGTCACCCTGCCAGAGTTTATTGCATTTTGGAGGAGCCCTTGTAGGTCTAAGGCTGGTTGGCTCTGAAACAAAAAAAAATCTGTAAAAAAAATTTTTTTGGTACTAGCTTTTATTGCCGACCGTACTTTTCTGTATACCGTCATCAACTACTCATTGAGACGATTCTAACGAGCCCAAACTCAACGGGGTTATGTCGGTTAAGTACTGAATTCCCATGGCCACCTTCTGTCTCCATCATCAGATCAGTTCGATGGTACCATAATATTGAATTGTCATCCAAACTATATTTAGACCCAAAATTTCAGCTCAATCGGTTGAAAACATCTGCTTCAAAATTGTTCGCCAAACTGCCAATTTAAGTTATCATCATCATATCAGCCGAAAGACGTCCACTGCTGGACATAGGCCTCCCCCAAAGAGTGCCACAATGACCGGTCCATCCTGCGGGCATCCAGCGGACTCCCGCGAGCTTTACCAAGTCATCAGTCCACCTTGTGGGGGGCCTACCCACGCCGCGCAAGCCGGTATTTACGGTAACTTAAATTTAAATAATTTTGTGTCAAAAATTTCATTTTTGGTACAAGCTTTTATTGCCGATTGTACTTTTCTGCATACCATCATCAAGTACTCATTGAGACGATTCTAACGAGCTCAAACTCGATGGGGTTGTGTCGTTTTATTGCGGAGTTCCTATGGCCACCTTCCAGCTCCAGCATCAGATCAGCTCCATGTCATCATAATATTGCATTGTCATGCGATATACATATGCAGGCAAAATTTCAGCTCAATCGGAAACCGGGAAGTGGGTCAAATTTAACTTGCAAGATTTGATTACAGACACAACGGGACAGGTGAAACTAAATAAAAGCTTGTACAAAAGTATCAAGTGACCAATTCAAGGGAACGGAATTTAAATCACGCCGAGTGTACACCCGCACACTGAGAGCTACGAGGCGTCGAACTTACACGGAACCCGTAGCTAACAATTACTACGGAGAAAGAACATTAAAGTACTTAACACCTCGTATTTTCAACACAATCTTTCCTGAACAAGAATGTACTAGCAAGGATATCTTTAAAAAGAGGTTAAAAAAACTGCTAATAGATACCCTCTAATTTAATCTAGTATAAGGTTTTTATTTTTATTCTTTATTATAAGATTTATAAGGTAATAAATAAGATATGTAGGTACACAAAACAAAAAAATATTGTAAAGAAAGTGAGTGCAATCCTCGCCAATAAACAATATGTTTGGCGAACTTATAAGTAATAAAAAATGTAACATATTATTTTTGAAAAAAAAAAAAATCTACTCGTGTGGAGAAAATACACATGAGGTCTCCTTATACCCCCCCCCCCCCCCCCCCCCCAGCGTGATCTGTCGTGATTTTTTCCTGACCCCCCCTCCCCTATCCGAACCATGCAGACAATCAGCCCTATAAATCTATCTAGTCAGTTATGCCCTCGAAATAAGTCATGAAAAAAAAAAGAAAAGAAATAAATGAATTTATTGCCAGCCAAAATAACACCACATCACAATTTAGGACAAACGCAGTATTTATTGGTTGTTGGAATTCTTTATTGGTAAAGGTCGTGGGGGTCCGCTGGATGCGGGTGGCGCAGGACCGGTCATTTTGGCACTCTTTGGGGGAGGCCTATGTACAGCAGTGGACGTCTTTCGGCTGATGATGATGATGATGACAGTATTTATAAAGAGTACTCACATAACTCCTAGCCTTCAAGCTGGTCTGCAGAACCCTCTCCTTCGGCTCTGCGCACAACTCTTCCCTGCCGCCGCGGCCGACCGTGGCCTTGGTGTCCACCGGCAGGGTCACGTACGGCAGGGACGCCAGGAAACCGAGGAACTTGGCCAGTAGACAGAGCTTGCGTTGGAGCTGGAGATAGTCTCTTGAGACGTCGCTGTTGGCTGTAAATTATTATTTGTTTATTGACAATATTTCAACAAAAAATTGTCAATTCAATGACAATTTTCATGATTTTTTTTTGTTTTTGTGTTTCACAAAATAAAAACATTTCATGTACATAAGTCATTTTATGATTAAACCCCGTTATCTAATGCTCAGTTTGGGGACAAGCTAAAATAGTGATGTTGCTTCACATAATAGGGGTGTAGTCCAGGCAATGAACTGACAACTTGTGTGGAAAAAAATTACAAATTTGGAAATAATTTATAATAGCTGATTTTTTCTATGTAATGGATATATTATCAATTAAATAGTTAACTAGCGACAAAATCCAACAAAATTTCAGACATCAAAAAAAATTATAACTTAACAAGCTTCTGAAAAGTCAGAAAAAATATTAATAAATGGTTTTATCTTTGTTTTGGTTCATTTGCTCTATAATATTCAAGATAAATAATAAAAAAAAACAATTCATGCTTTATTTAAATCTATATAATTTCTTCCGGATGGAAAGTTTGTTGGATTCTTGAATAAAGCATCTTAGATTAACGTTTTAAAATAATATAAAAAAAAAACGCTATTATAAATTAATGTTTTTCAAAACCGTATTTTGCCTGGAGTGGTGGGTGTAGACTCAAAATTAATTATTACTTCAAACGAAAGAAGGCAAAAAAATATGCCTGATGACGAAAATCCCATTCAAATATCTCAAAAAATTACGAAGCTACAACCATTTTATTGTTGCATGCTAGAGAGAGAAAACGCTAGGGGATCGTGACGTCACGATCGCCGTGATAGTAAATAGTAATAAATCTTTATTGTTCAAAAACATGATTATGGATATAATTCATCCGTTTTTTCTGTCTGAAATGACCATCGTTTCATGTGGACGTGCGTTATGCGGAAAATGGACAGAACATACCCCCTCTTAAAACTTTGGACGCTTATAACTTTGTGATTATTTAACCTCTTGCGTTGTTTTTTCTCCATTTGACTACATTTTTAATGCTTTTTCGAGAAAATGCAACATTATTGATTCTTTTATTTAGTGTCTACACCCTTATTAGTCAATTCATATTTACTTATACAGTTATTTGTCAAAATAAAATTGTTCTTTTGTGAAGGCTCTTGAGATAGCTCATTCAAAGCTGCATAGAGCATTACAAAAAAACTACAGTTTTTGCCAGTTACATCATCTGTAGAGGTCGAAAAATCATTTTCATTTTTAAAATGGATTTTTAAAAGCAGGCGACGAAGATGGACTTCATATATAATTTGGAAAAAATATTTTTAATTTATTATGAGACATACAATAATAAATAATCATAAAAAATCTTTCATTTCATAAAAATTTAAAAAATCACTATAGCAGAGCTCTGTTAAGTATGAATCAGATATTTTGATATGTTATTGAGTGGGTCAACTTAATTTTTTATCGATTCCGATTATCGAAACTGCCCCATCACTTACATTTGAACATCCTGTAGTGTACCGATGTATGTGACGGCGTATGTACTAAGCCATTTTATGATACTGAATAATAAATTGTAAGGTGCGTGTTTTAATGCCCTCAATTTGTATTAATTACTAGCTTCATATAAAACTTGGACAGAGATATTGGATAAAAGTGAAATGGGCTTCCGTTAAAGCATATTGGCCATAGATATTGGACAAGGGGCTGTCCATATATTACGTCATTACAAAATATGGGGGGTGGGGGGGTTTCTAACCATTGTTTATTTAAGCTTTGTAGCACAGTAACAAGTTACAAATGGCGAACTTAATGCCATAAAGCATTCTCTACCTGTCAACCATTGGATGACGGTAGTCAATTTATTAGGGTCCATTAAAGGAATTAACAGGATAAAGATAATGACCAGTGGGGAGGGGGGGCATCGTCAAAAATCGATGATGTAATATATGGACAAGCCCCAAGTGGAATAGAACCCTTACCCTGTTGTAGTGGCGTGGTGTCCAGCGCTATAAGTTCTGCCGCGAGCGCGTCCCGCACGTGCGCGCGGAAGGACTCGCTACCCGCGTTCACCAATAACTCCCTGACAAAGGACAATACAATCAGGGAAAAAAAATACATTTATTTCGAGTATCATTGACCCATAATAATCACTACATAGTATAAAACAAAGTCGCTTCCCGCTGTCTGTCTGTCCCTATGTATGCTTAGATCTTTAAAACTACGCAACGGATTTTGATGCGGTTTTTTTTAATAGATAGAGTGATTCAAGAGGAAGGTTTATATGTATAATAAATGCATGTATTATACATATAAACCCGTGCGAAGCCGGGGCGGGTCGCTAGTACATTATAAACGAAATAAACAATCATTTTTTAGACTATTCAATAGTTAACAATAGGCTTGCGACCTAAGATTTATTTGCGATGCCATTCGAACCAGTTTTAACCGACTTCAAAAAAGGAGGAGGTTCTCAATTCGTCTGTAATTTTTTTAATGTGTGTTTGTTACGCGATAATTCGGTAATTTTTGAACCGATTTGAATTTTTTTTTCCTTGTTTGGAAGCATATATTTCAGATTGGTCCCGTTGTCACCAAAATCCAGTTCTGATGAATTTCGCTACTGATTTGAAGTCGGTTAAAACTTTGTTTTGAATAGTAAATTATTGGAACAAATGTTTCTATGGGAGCAACTACGATTAAAGAACATAAATACCCAATATAAGACATAAAAGTATGACGTCACAGTTTGCTATTTCTACTAATCGTTGTATGGAAAATCAAGTAAATTATTGTTTCGATCGCGCAATACTGCGTTTAGGCCCATGGTTGCCGTATAATTTTGTTTCTATAAAAACGTAAGGATTCTATTGGTAGCTTTATTTACTCTTGGTCAATAAAGAAAATTAATATTTTTCTAAACTTTCAAGGTCATACACGGTGTAACATGAGGAAATCGAATAATTTCAACAGCGTATTACTGAAGTCGTAAAACCCAGCTTGAAATATGTTTTTTTTTGTTTTCATACATAATAAGTAATTACTGTAGATTTCAGTACAACTTTTTTGAACAAAAACGCAAATATCTCAAAAACCAGCAAACATTTTACGACATTATTAACTTCAAATATGGTCAGGAATACTCTGTTAAAATAATTCGGTTTCCTCATATTAAAAATAAAATAAAAATAAATAAATGTTACACCGTGTATTTTTATGTTACAACTATATTTTGTAATTTATACGTCTGCGTAAACCCGGGATAAAAACTATCCTATATTTTAATCCAGGCTATAAACTATCTTCGTGCAAAATTTCATCCAAATCGTTGCAGCCGTTTAAGCGTGATTGAGGAACAAACATTTTTATTTTATTTTATTTTATTTATTTCCACACTTACAACTATCTTTACAGGTACTAAACCTAAGACAATAGTGTGACATGGTTGTACAACCATGTTACCATTTATATCTAAGTATTATTATAACATAATATAAACAATGCATAATATTAATAAACATCCAGACTTCCAAACTTTCACATTTATAATAGTATACGATTACAATAATTTGATGGTTTACTATCCATTTAGTACAGTCATTATAGATTTTGACCCGGGAATAATTAGTTCATGAATTTTTTTTTGTAGGTCCCTCGGGGGGACCTAATTTATGCCGTAAAACGTGGATAAGGATAATATTTTGAATTTGTCGCGTTTTTCAGGTTTAATTTCCAAAATATCGATTTTGGGGGAAAAAAGGTATAAACCAAAATTGTTCAAAATTTGATTCTCTACAAGTTTAGTCCTCTTAGTTTATGCCGTAAAGTTGAAAATAAATGAGATGTTGAAAATATTTTTAATTTGTCGATATTTCAAATTTAATTTCCAAAATATCGATCCTAGAAGAAAAATTGTTAGGACCAAACTTGTAGAAAATCAAATTTCCTACAATTTTTGTCCTCACGGTTTTACTGTAAAATCAAAAATGGCCGAGTTATTCAAGAAAACCCGTTTTTTTTTTCAATACAATTTTTCGAATATACGCAGGAGCCTGATTCGGTCTACTTTTTGAATTTACACTCCCAGTGACCCCCCCGAGGGACCTACGAAGAAAAAATCCAAGAACTAATTATTCCCGGGTAGGGTCGGCTTTTTGGATATAATGACTGAACTAATTTGCAACACTACGTTATCAATTTTAACATGAGGTCACTAGTGTCATTCAGGTATACAAGACTTTGTGAACGAATGACGAAGAAAATAAAAAGTTATGTCATCTGGGGCCAAAAGGACCATGACCGGTACAACCCGTGTCGAAACGTCAGAAATAAAGGTAAATAAGTAGTGTATAGGTTGAAAGTTTTAGATAGGTACTAACTTGTAAAACGTCTCCTTATCGGTGAAGTGAGGCAGTCGCGCGTCTCCGGAGGGGCAGGTGAGGCGCCGCTGAAGTTTGCTCAGCTTCGACTCCTGGCGACAACACTTCGGTTACTACTAGATAATGGACAGGTGGAGATGACCTGGTAAACCACTTCGGCACTATTACACTTCATACATAACACATATTCATGGAAGCCTGAAAGTAACACCTATCGCGGATAAATTGAGAGCCAATCGCCTTGCGTGGTATGGGCACATAGTGCGGAGGGATGAAAGTCATGAGGGATGAGAGTCAAAAGAGTATTAGGTATGAATGTGGATGGATGTAAGAGACGAGGTAGGCCAAGGAAAAGGTGGATGGACTGTGTGAGAGACGATATGAAGAGAAAAGAAGTGAGTGATGAGATGACGGCTGACAGAGAAGTATGGAAGTAAAAGACATGCTGCGCCGACCCCAAGTGAATGGGATAAGGGCAAGGAAATGATGACATAACACATATTCAATATCAAAAGACCATGGGCAACTTTGTGTGGAGCTTTGCCCCAAAACCAACCGAGCTGAGAGTTATGTCATTAATGTACTTAATTTCATTCTATGGGCCACAAGTCGAATTCCATTGCAGAACTGAGATATTTATGTTTTTACAAGTTTCTGTCAAAAATGTAATTTTTGGTACAAGCATTTATTGCCGACTGTACTTTTCTGCATACCATCATCAACTACTCATTGAGACGATTCTAACGAGCCCAAACTCGATGGGGTTGTGTCGTTTTATTGCGGAGTTCCTATGGCCACCTTCCAGCTCCAGCATCAGATCAGCTCCAAGTCATCATAATATAGCATTGTAATGCAATATACATATGCTTGCAAAATTTCAGCTCAATTGGATAACGGGAAGTGATTGAAAAATGGATTGCAAATTTTGACGGACAACTTGTCCAGGAGTGGGGCTGATAGACCGTGAAGATATCAAACAACCTGGACATGTAAAAAGTTTATATTATAAAAGCTGTAATTATACAAAGCACGGACGCGTTAGCGCGCCGTGCCGTTTGTTACGAACAGTGCAAGTTAATATAAAGCTTGCAAAAACGAAATGAAGTAGTTAAGCGGACCTTTTAAATGACCTAACTCTCTGTTGGTTTTGGGGCCATTTTGACGCATGGTCCTTTACTTGCCAATATATATATATATATATATATATATATATATGTACAAGCCCAATTTCAAAGAAAAACCGCAAACTAGAGGTAAAACAAAATTTTTGAACCACAGCTCCTAAAAAAAATTCCTTAGGAGGGAGTGCGGATACATTATTTTTTTGTATGGAAATTTGTCAGAAACCTGTCGTATGTAAAATCTTATAAAAAGGAATTTTGAGGCGATTTGAATAATATACCACATAATTAAATTACTGCCATTTCTTTTTTATTAACACAAAAATAAATTTTCGAAACATACCAAGTTTGGCCTCCGCTAGTGGTGATTTTTTTATACAGGATAATCACGTATCATTTGTGGTATATATGGTATGTTTCGAAAATTTATACCAACTAGGCTAAGGCGGTCGTCAATTACTGATCTAATAGCGATGATGACTAAGATTTTTTTACGATGCCATTCGATCCAGTTTTTGGAGAAACAAATGTTACCGGCGCCCACTAGTCTTGACGCGAGCGCGGAGCGTCGAGCGAGGCACGTCGGTCGCTGCGCTCTCTGTGTACCTGGTCCGTGTGTAGACACTCAGCGAGCATGTGAGCGACGACGAGCGAGGCGAGGTGCGCGTGGTTGGTGGGCGAGTGCCCGGCGCCCACTAGAGTCTTGACGCGAGCGCGGAGCGTCGAGCGAGGCACGCCGGTCGCTGCGCTCTCTGTGTACCTGGTCCGTGTGTAGACACTCAGCGAGCATGTGAGCGACGACGAGCGAGGCGAGGTGCGCGTGGTTGGTGGGCGAGTGCCCGGCGCCCACTAGAGTCTTGACGCGAGCGCGGAGCGTCGAGCGAGGCACGCCGGTCGCTGCGCTCTCTGTGTACCTGGTCCGTGTGTAGACACTCAGCGAGCATGTGAGCGACGACGAGCGAGGCGAGGTGCGCGTGGTTGGTGGGCGAGTGCCCGGCGCCCACTAGAGTCTTGACGCGAGCGCGGAGCGTCGAGCGAGGCACGCCGGTCGCTGCGCTCTCTGTGTACCTGGTCCGTGTGTAGACACTCAGCGAGCATGTGAGCGACGACGAGCGAGGCGAGGTGCGCGTGGTTGGTGGGCGAGTGCCCGGCGCCCACTAGAGTCTTGACGCGAGCGCGGAGCGTCGAGCGAGGCACGCCGGTCGCTGCGCTCTCTGTGTACCTGGTCCGTGTGTAGACACTCAGCGAGCATGTGAGCGACGACGAGCGAGGCGAGGTGCGCGTGGTTGGTGGGCGAGTGCCCGGCGCCCACTAGAGTCTTGACGCGAGCGCGGAGCGTCGAGCGAGGCACGCCGGTCGCTGCGCTCTCTGTGTACCTGGTCCGTGTGTAGACACTCAGCGAGCATGTGAGCGACGACGAGCGAGGCGAGGTGCGCGTGGTTGGTGGGCGAGTGCCCGGCGCCCACTAGAGTCTTGACGCGAGCGCGGAGCGTCGAGCGAGGCACGCCGGTCGCTGCGCTCTCTGTGTACCTGGTCCGTGTGTAGACACTCAGCGAGCATGTGAGCGACGACGAGCGAGGCGAGGTGCGCGTGGTTGGTGGGCGAGTGCCCGGCGCCCACTAGAGTCTTGACGCGAGCGCGGAGCGTCGAGCGAGGCACGCCGGTCGCTGCGCTCTCTGTGTACCTGGTCCGTGTGTAGACACTCAGCGAGCATGTGAGCGACGACGAGCGAGGCGAGGTGCGCGTGGTTGGTGGGCGAGTGCCCGGCGCCCACTAGAGTCTTGACGCGAGCGCGGAGCGTCGAGCGAGGCACGCCGGTCGCTGCGCTCTCTGTGTACCTGGTCCGTGTGTAGACACTCAGCGAGCATGTGAGCGACGACGAGCGAGGCGAGGTGCGCGTGGTTGGTGGGCGAGTGCCCGGCGCCCACTAGAGTCTTAACTTAACCGATAAAGACGAGAATAAAGTATTTACTAATGTGTATCATCAAAATTTGTGTGGTATCAGCAATAAAATCCCCGAATTAGAATTATATTTGAACAGTTTACCTGAAGTTCAGCACTTTGTTTGTGTTAGTGAGCACTTTCTCAATAAGCTATCAGCGCCTCTTCTTAACTTGCCTGAATACTATATGGCAACTTATAATGTTAGAACTAATAAAAAAAGAGGCGGTAGTCTTATCTTAGCTCGTAAAGATAGAAAAACAGAGGAGCTGCAAATATGTACAAAAATATACTCAATGGAGTCCTTCGAAGTGTGTGGAATTAGGGATTGCGAAACGAATATTTGTATTTTATGCTGCTATCGCAGTCCACGCGATGCTAACTTAGGAACATTTATGGAAAAACTTGAACAAATACTAAATCACTTCTTCAGTAAGAAGTGTGTAATCTGTGGAGATTTTAATATAAATTTGCTATCAAATGACGATTATAGTAATGCTCTAAAGACATTATTAAATTGCTATAACTTTAGACACTTGGTGACAACTTCCACTTACAAAAGAAATAACTCACAATCATGCATAGACAATGTGTTTACGAACTTATCAGACTCCTTTGTATCGAGCATAGAGGTAGACCACAACGAGCTGGCTGATGGGCATGCTGGATTGCTCTGTAGAATTGTAACAAATATCAGAGGATGTGCGATAGAGCACCCTCAACTGTCTATACGTAGGGAGCGTAGATGCTATA
Organism: Epinotia brunnichana; assembly: GCA_963854355.1. Taxonomy (NCBI): domain Eukaryota; kingdom Metazoa; phylum Arthropoda; class Insecta; order Lepidoptera; family Tortricidae; genus Epinotia; species Epinotia brunnichana. The sequence continues at coordinate 1,470,986 of OY977963.1, read as the reverse complement.
ATGTCATGAATAATAATCATTTTAGACAGAAGTTGATATCTCAAAATTGGCAGAATTTGGGCATTAATACATTTATCAGAAAGTTTACAGACTGTTTTAAAAACAGCTTTAAGAAGAAACAAAGGGTCACCAAATTCAATACAAAGTTAAAGTGGATTACGAAAGGCTTAAAAATATCTAGCAAAATGAAACGTTTTCTGACCTTTGTCAATAAGGAACACCTTCCTGAGTCAACAGCTAGGTATCGTGCAAAATACTTAAAAATTTACAGGCAGGTGATAAGAAACGCGAAAAAACATGCAGTCCAGGCACAAATATTCAAAGCAAAAAATTCTAGCAAAGCTATATGGAAAGTGGTAAATCAGCATAGAAATAAAAAGTCCTCATGTTTGGCTGAACAATTGTTACTAAAAACTGATACAGTTGTAAGAGATCCACTACAACAATGTGATATTTTCTGTAAAATATTTGATCATTCTGGAGGTGGTATTGCTAACCATCAAGTAGCTCTCACACTGCTTCATCAACATGTGGCTAGAGTACCAGAAGGGATGACAAATACCGGAGTCACTCCTCACGAGATAGCTCGCCTGGTTAAGATGATGGAGTCGAAATCGTCCGTAGGTTATGACGGTATTCCAATCAGGGTTATTAAGGACAATATTGACCTGTTGGCGGGGCCACTCTCGGATTTTTATAATCATTGTTTCGAGTTGTGTATATTTCCTGATCAGCTAAAAATAGCAAGAGTTCTGCCAATCCATAAAAAAGGTTCAAAGAATAACCCTAATAACTACAGACCCATTTCGTTGTTACCAACTCTGTCAAAAATATTCGAAAAGCTACTTAAAGATAGATTGCTTGATCACATCAATAGGTATAGGATACTGGATAAGCGGCAGTTCGGGTATCAAAAGGGAGTAGGGACGTGTGAAGCAATTGATGAATTAATAAAAGACACAGTGCTTCAACTTAACTCTGGAAAGAAGGTTGCAGGCGTCTTTCTGGATTTGAGTGCAGCCTTTGACACCGTGGATCATTCCATTTTATTAAGTAAGTTGGAACACTATGGTGTGAGAGGAAATGTTTTTAAGTTATACGAATCTTATCTAAGAAATAGAAAGCAATTTGTTGAATTAAAACACATTGAAAATAATTGCGAGAATGTGCACAAATCACGAATGATTGACATGAACAGAGGCGTCCCCCAAGGCTCCATTTTGGGCCCAATATTTTTTGTTATATTTGTCAATGACCTTATCAATTATATGCAAGACTCTATACCGAATCTACAATTGGTAGTATTCGCAGACGACACTAACGCGGTGATGTCTGCAGACTGTATCACAAAATTGAATCACACAATTAATAGGGCCCTGACTGCATTCTCTGTGTGGTTTTCTGTGAATAACCTGACCTTGAACAGTAGCAAAACAAAGGCAATTCTCTTTAAGACAAATCCTAGATGCTCTGACTCCTTATTATTAGAAATGAATGGAAAATTAGTGGAAACAGTTGAGTTTGTAAAATTCCTGGGAGTCCTGATAGATTCAAATCTTAACTGGAAACCACAACTACAGGAGTTGAGCAACTCTATTGGCTCTGCTTGTTTTGCCTTGAGAAGCCTTCGGGAGGAGATAAAAGTCAAACAACTTAAAATGGTTTATTATGCCCTCATAGAATCTAAATTAAGATATAGTATTAAATTGTGGGGCAACAGCTATCTTTATAATACCAAAATTGCCTTCACGATGCAAAAAAGGGCAATTAGAATTATAGTTCGAATCCCGCAATGGGTATCATGCAGGGAGCATTTTCAAAAACTTCAAGTTTTGACTGTACCATGCCTCTACATTCAAGTTCTTCTAACGGGTTTGGTCAAACATTTGAACGAGACAGAAAGTGAAGAGGACCGGGTTTTAAGACTTGCAACAAGAAGGAAAGACCTTAAAAATTGTTTAATACCCAAATTAAATATAGTAAAGCATTCCGCGCATTACCAGGCTGTACATCTTTTCAACAAATTACCGGTAGAATTTAAGCAGATCTCCGACATTAATGTGTTCAAGCGTAAATTAAAGGCTCTTCTTGTAAGCAAATGTTATTATTCAATCGATGATTTTGTAAACGACATGTAAAGTTATTATGATTCTAGAATTAATATAACATGACATATTTATGGATTAATAATTGTGAATTACCTATTATAAATTATATTGTAGACTAAATTTAGTATTGTAAGTTCGTTTAATGTTACTAATCTTATTTTTTTTGTAATTATTTTTTTGTAATTAATTGTAATGTACCCTATTCGACACAATGTATATTGTTAAGAATTAAATTAAATAAAAAATAAATAAAAAGTCTTGACGCGAGCGCGGAGCGTCGAGCGAGGCACGCCGGTCGCTGCGCTCTCTGTGTACCTGGTCCGTGTGTAGACACTCAGCGAGCATGTGAGCGACGACGAGCGAGGCGAGGTGCGCGTGGTTGGTGGGCGAGTGCCCGGCGCCCACTAGAGTCTTGACGCGAGCGCGGAGCGTCGAGCGAGGCACGCCGGTCGCTGCGCTCTCTGTGTACCTGGTCCGTGTGTAGACACTCAGCGAGCATGTGAGCGACGACGAGCGAGGCGAGGTGCGCGTGGTTGGTGGGCGAGTGCCCGGCGCCCACTAGAGTCTTGACGCGAGCGCGGAGCGTCGAGCGAGGCACGCCGGTCGCTGCGCTCTCTGTGTACCTGGTCCGTGTGTAGACACTCAGCGAGCATGTGAGCGACGACGAGCGAGGCGAGGTGCGCGTGGTTGGTGGGCGAGTGCCCGGCGCCCACTAGAGTCTTGACGCGAGCGCGGAGCGTCGAGCGAGGCACGCCGGTCGCTGCGCTCTCTGTGTACCTGGTCCGTGTGTAGACACTCAGCGAGCATGTGAGCGACGACGAGCGAGGCGAGGTGCGCGTGGTTGGTGGGCGAGTGCCCGGCGCCCACTAGAGTCTTGACGCGAGCGCGGAGCGTCGAGCGAGGCACGCCGGTCGCTGCGCTCTCTGTGTACCTGGTCCGTGTGTAGACACTCAGCGAGCATGTGAGCGACGACGAGCGAGGCGAGGTGCGCGTGGTTGGTGGGCGAGTGCCCGGCGCCCACTAGAGTCTTGACGCGAGCGCGGAGCGTCGAGCGAGGCACGCCGGTCGCTGCGCTCTCTGTGTACCTGGTCCGTGTGTAGACACTCAGCGAGAATGTGAGCGACGACGAGCGAGGCGAGGTGCGCGTGGTTGGTGGGCGAGTGCCCGGCGCCCACTAGAGTCTTGACGCGAGCGCGGAGCGTCGAGCGAGGCACGTCGGTCGCTGCGCTCTCTGTGTACCTGGTCCGTGTGTAGACACTCAGCGAGCATGTGAGCGACGACGAGCGAGGCGAGGTGCGCGTGGTTGGTGGGCGAGTGCCCGGCGCCCACTAGAGTCTTGACGCGAGCGCGGAGCGTCGAGCGAGGCACGCCGGTCGCTGCGCTCTCTGTGTACCTGGTCCGTGTGTAGACACTCAGCGAGCATGTGAGCGACGACGAGCGAGGCGAGGTGCGCGTGGTTGGTGGGCGAGTGCCCGGCGCCCACTAGAGTCTTGACGCGAGCGCGGAGCGTCGAGCGAGGCACGCCGGTCGCTGCGCTCTCTGTGTACCTGGTCCGTGTGTAGACACTCAGCGAGAATGTGAGCGACGACGAGCGAGGCGAGGTGCGCGTGGTTGGTGGGCGAGTGCCCGGCGCCCACTAGAGTCTTGACGCGAGCGCGGAGCGTCGAGCGAGGCACGTCGGTCGCTGCGCTCTCTGTGTACCTGGTCCGTGTGTAGACACTCAGCGAGCATGTGAGCGACGACGAGCGAGGCGAGGTGCGCGTGGTTGGTGGGCGAGTGCCCGGCGCCCACTAGAGTCTTGACGCGAGCGCGGAGCGTCGAGCGAGGCACGCCGGTCGCTGCGCTCTCTGTGTACCTGGTCCGTGTGTAGACACTCAGCGAGAATGTGAGCGACGACGAGCGAGGCGAGGTGCGCGTGGTTGGTGGGCGAGTGCCCGGCGCCCACTAGAGTCTTGACGCGAGCGCGGAGCGTCGAGCGAGGCACGTCGGTCGCTGCGCTCTCTGTGTACCTGGTCCGTGTGTAGACACTCAGCAAGCATGTGAGCGACGACGAGCGAGGCGAGGTGCGCGTGGTTGGTGGGCGAGTGCCCGGCGCCCACTAGAGTCTTGACGCGAGCGCGGAGCGTCGAGCGAGGCACGCCGGTCGCTGCGCTCTCTGTGTACCTGGTCCGTGTGTAGACACTCAGCGAGCATGTGAGCGACGACGAGCGAGGCGAGGTGCGCGTGGTTGGTGGGCGAGTGCCCGGCGCCCACTAGAGTCTTGACGCGAGCGCGGAGCGTCGAGCGAGGCACGTCGGTCGCTGCGCTCTCTGTGTACCTGGTCCGTGTGTAGACACTCAGCGAGCATGTGAGCGACGACGAGCGAGGCGAGGTGCGCGTGGTTGGTGGGCGAGTGCCCGGCGCCCACTAGAGTCTTGACGCGAGCGCGGAGCGTCGAGCGAGGCACGTCGGTCGCTGCGCTCTCTGTGTACCTGGTCCGTGTGTAGACACTCAGCGAGCATGTGAGCGACGACGAGCGAGGCGAGGTGCGCGTGGTTGGTGGGCGAGTGCCCGGCGCCCACTAGAGTCTTGACGCGAGCGCGGAGCGTCGAGCGAGGCACGCCGGTCGCTGCGCTCTCTGTGTACCTGGTCCGTGTGTAGACACTCAGCGAGCATGTGAGCGACGACGAGCGAGGCGAGGTGCGCGTGGTTGGTGGGCGAGTGCCCGGCGCCCACTAGAGTCTTGACGCGAGCGCGGAGCGTCGAGCGAGGCACGTCGGTCGCTGCGCTCTCTGTGTACCTGGTCCGTGTGTAGACACTCAGCGAGCATGTGAGCGACGACGAGCGAGGCGAGGTGCGCGTGGTTGGTGGGCGAGTGCCCGGCGCCCACTAGAGTCTTGACGCGAGCGCGGAGCGTCGAGCGAGGCACGCCGGTCGCTGCGCTCTCTGTGTACCTGGTCCGTGTGTAGACACTCAGCGAGCATGTGAGCGACGACGAGCGAGGCGAGGTGCGCGTGGTTGGTGGGCGAGTGCCCGGCGCCCACTAGAGTCTTGACGCGAGCGCGGAGCGTCGAGCGAGGCACGTCGGTCGCTGCGCTCTCTGTGTACCTGGTCCGTGTGTAGACACTCAGCGACCATGTGAGCGACGACGAGCGAGGCGAGGTGCGCGTGGTTGGTGGGCGAGTGCCCGGCGCCCACTAGAGTCTTGACGCGAGCGCGGAGCGTCGAGCGAGGCACGCCGGTCGCTGCGCTCTCTGTGTACCTGGTCCGTGTGTAGACACTCAGCGAGCATGTGAGCGACGACGAGCGAGGCGAGGTGCGCGTGGTTGGTGGGCGAGTGCCCGGCGCCCACTAGAGTCTTGACGCGAGCGCGGAGCGTCGAGCGAGGCACGTCGGTCGCTGCGCTCTCTGTGTACCTGGTCCGTGTGTAGACACTCAGCGAGCATGTGAGCGACGACGAGCGAGGCGAGGTGCGCGTGGTTGGTGGGCGAGTGCCCAGCGCCCACTAGAGTCTTGACGCGAGCGCGGAGCGTCGAGCGAGGCACGTCGGTCGCTGCGCTCTCTGTGTACCTGGTCCGTGTGTAGACACTCAGCGAGCATGTGAGCGACGACGAGCGAGGCGAGGTGCGCGTGGTTGGTGGGCGAGTGCCCGGCGCCCACTAGAGTCTTGACGCGAGCGCGGAGCGTCGAGCGAGGCACGCCGGTCGCTGCGCTCTCTGTGTACCTGGTCCGTGTGTAGACACTCAGCGAGCATGTGAGCGACGACGAGCGAGGCGAGGTGCGCGTGGTTGGTGGGCGAGTGCCCGGCGCCCACTAGAGTCTTGACGCGAGCGCGGAGCGTCGAGCGAGGCACGCCGGTCGCTGCGCTCTCTGTGTACCTGGTCCGTGTGTAGACACTCAGCGAGCATGTGAGCGACGACGAGCGAGGCGAGGTGCGCGTGGTTGGTGGGCGAGTGCCCGGCGCCCACTAGAGTCTTGACGCGAGCGCGGAGCGTCGAGCGAGGCACGTCGGTCGCTGCGCTCTCTGTGTACCTGGTCCGTGTGTAGACACTCAGCGAGCATGTGAGCGACGACGAGCGAGGCGAGGTGCGCGTGGTTGGTGGGCGAGTGCCCGGCGCCCACTAGAGTCTTGACGCGAGCGCGGAGCGTCGAGCGAGGCACGTCGGTCGCTGCGCTCTCTGTGTACCTGGTCCGTGTGTAGACACTCAGCGACCATGTGAGCGACGACGAGCGAGGCGAGGTGCGCGTGGTTGGTGGGCGAGTGCCCGGCGCCCACTAGAGTCTTGACGCGAGCGCGGAGCGTCGAGCGAGGCACGCCGGTCGCTGCGCTCTCTGTGTACCTGGTCCGTGTGTAGACACTCAGCGAGCATGTGAGCGACAACGAGCGAGGCGAGGTGCGCGTGGTTGGTGGGCGAGTGCCCGGCGCCCACTAGAGTCTTGACGCGAGCGCGGAGCGTCGAGCGAGGCACGTCGGTCGCTGCGCTCTCTGTGTACCTGGTCCGTGTGTAGACACTCAGCGAGCATGTGAGCGACGACGAGCGAGGCGAGGTGCGCGTGGTTGGTGGGCGAGTGCCCGGCGCCCACTAGAGTCTTGACGCGAGCGCGGAGCGTCGAGCGAGGCACGCCGGTCGCTGCGCTCTCTGTGTACCTGGTCCGTGTGTAGACACTCAGCGAGCATGTGAGCGACGACGAGCGAGGCGAGGTGCGCGTGGTTGGTGGGCGAGTGCCCGGCGCCCACTAGAGTCTTGACGCGAGCGCGGAGCGTCGAGCGAGGCACGTCGGTCGCTGCGCTCTCTGTGTACCTGGTCCGTGTGTAGACACTCAGCGAGCATGTGAGCGACGACGAGCGAGGCGAGGTGCGCGTGGTTGGTGGGCGAGTGCCCGGCGCCCACTAGAGTCTTGACGCGAGCGCGGAGCGTCGAGCGAGGCACGCCGGTCGCTGCGCTCTCTGTGTACCTGGTCCGTGTGTAGACACTCAGCGAGCATGTGAGCGACGACGAGCGAGGCGAGGTGCGCGTGGTTGGTGGGCGAGTGCCCGGCGCCCACTAGAGTCTTGACGCGAGCGCGGAGCGTCGAGCGAGGCACGCCGGTCGCTGCGCTCTCTGTGTACCTGGTCCGTGTGTAGACACTCAGCGAGCATGTGAGCGACGACGAGCGAGGCGAGGTGCGCGTGGTTGGTGGGCGAGTGCCCGGCGCCCACTAGAGTCTTGACGCGAGCGCGGAGCGTCGAGCGAGGCACGCCGGTCGCTGCGCTCTCTGTGTACCTGGTCCGTGTGTAGACACTCAGCGAGCATGTGAGCGACGACGAGCGAGGCGAGGTGCGCGTGGTTGGTGGGCGAGTGCCCGGCGCCCACTAGAGTCTTGACGCGAGCGCGGAGCGTCGAGCGAGGCACGCCGGTCGCTGCGCTCTCTGTGTACCACCTGCATGACGTCATTTTGATTATAGCTCGATAGTGGAACCGGATTTCTGCCGTAGAAGTTTTGATAATTCTAATGTTGGAAAAGTTACGCTTATATGGCATATTTTCAACCATATTTGAAATATATGAAGAAAAATTTGAAGGAGGGTTAGATATAAATTAGTTATTTATATTTTTTATTGATGATTTGTGAATATTGAATTAAAGTGCAAAGTTTAAGCTTCATCACATCACAAAATGGGTGAGCTAAAAAAAAAAAAAATAATTTAAGTATTTGCGGACAATCTTACACAAATCAACCTAGTCCCAGACTAAGCAAAACTTCTACTATATAAATACTTAAATACATAGAAAACATCCATGACTCAGGAATAAATATTCATTATTATTATTTCTGGTAGTGGCTTTCGGGCTGTCAAAGCCCTTATATCACTGCGACGTCGCTGATCTTTTGTGATCGCCACTTACTACAATTCTTAGTCAAGTCCTGCAAACTCGAAGAAATATTCATGCTCATCACACAAATAAATGCCCTTACTGGTATTCAAACCCAGGACCTCTTGCTTCGTAGGCAGGGTCACTACCAACTAGGCTAAAGCGGTCGCCAGCATAAACTAAAAAATGATGGCTGGAGAGCTAGAACATCTAGACACTATTTTATTTATTGAACTAAATAATAACTCAAACTCACCTTAATATCTCGTAGAACATATCCCTCTGCTTCTTAAAGTTCTGAAAGCTGAGTATCGACGGAAAGTTCTCCGCATTATCCGTCTCAAAGTTAAAGCACACAATCCCATTAGATATCCTCTTGTCAACGGGTCTTGGCTTCTCCTGACTCTCCGCCTCACACTTCAGTCCGTAACAGTTCAAGAGAAATTTTGCCAAGTCTGCGGAGTACCCTCGTACTTTCTTATTCTCTCCAAGAATTTTCAGCGACGTTTTGTCTAGTATAACTTCAAGTATAGACCGTAGATTCCATAGAGATTTAACGGCAAAGTATGTGCAGTTATGTATTGATTTTAATAGATAGTTTGTTACGTTTTTCTCTGTTAACTTTGATTCTATCTCCGAATAGTCTTCTTCTGCCTGTTTTGATAGTAAAATGGATATAAGGAAGTAGATTTCCGAATTCAAACTAAGAATTAAGTTATTTTTTAGCAGAACACCATACAGTTCTGCCAGCAAGTTGATTTTCTCCTTAAAAAGTACCTTGGAGAACTCTGCCTTTACGTAATGTAGAGTCTTTTCTATGCAGTCTTTCTGTATTATTTTGATCTGCGGTGTTACGGGGATGGATGAAGTTGATGCATTCAAGTTGAATTTCTCCATTAGCTTCTGTCTTTCAAGTTTAAGTATATTCCGCTCTGCTTCAAATGAATTCGCCAGTTCTTTAGGCTGGAACTTCTGGTTTTTAAAGACATTATTCTCTTCCAAAGACAGCTGTGACGACTGTTGGAAGCATTCAGAGTTAAAACTATTCAATGAGAAGCTTTTTTGAGACATAGTGCTATCTAAATTTGTTGGTTTAATCCTTCTCTTTTCAGATCGTAATGAGTTAGCTTTCCTAGATATTTCCGGGAACACTTCAGTATTACTTATATCTAAATCCACCTTACTCTCATTCTCTTCTGATGCATTGCGACTCTTTCTTTTCTTCGTTTTTTGAGCAGATGTAATAAAGTCCCCTAAACTGACCGTCTTGTCTTTTCTGTGAGACAACCTGGGAGTATCACAGCGGTCATATGTAAACCGCTGCGGTGTCACTGGGCTAGCGTTGATCGTAGGAGACTCCGACATTCGCACACCATTTTTCATAGGTGTACTTGATACCACTATGCGTTCTATTCCCAGGCTCAACCGAGACTCGTCCGAAGATATTGAAGTTTCTTTCCGATCTTCGTTGAACAGTTTAGTTTTGACTTTCCGGCCGCGTTTTCGGTCTTTACTAGGGCTCTCATGGCTCCGACGGTCCGGTTTTACACTGAGCGAGTCCGTTCTGTCATCACTCGTAGGATCACTGATCGATCTTCGGTGCTTACGCCGTGTGCTGAGCACCTTATCGGGCGTCCGCTGACGTATTTGCAAGGCACTGGTGTTCGATTGCAATATGCTGAAAGAGAATTCATTATTAAAAGCGTGTTAGCAAACGTTATTTTCGATCTATGTTTACAACTCACCTGTCAGTTTGGTTTCGTAAATAAGTAAGAAAATAAGCCACAAATTCACTCCTGCTGTTGCATAACAGCACACAGTCTTCAGGCACATCCTGGAATAACACAAAAATTTAATAAAAACAATGAATAACACCAAAAATAAGATTTGGAAATAACGTAGGTTAGTACCTCTAGCGATTCACCGTTTAGCCACCTAACTACCAACTTTGGATCCAATTTTCCGGTAAGTATACTATCTATGATTGTTTCAGGCATTTTTATTTAGCCTAAATGTAGTTTTTGGCGATCGATTTAATGATTACTCGTGTAAAAGCTGCGCGCTAAAATACTTCGCCATCATTACATCTTGTTGCCATGTAAATAAATAATGACTGTGCTGTGTGCGAACTGTGCGATGACGTTTACATCGAGTAACAAATAATCGAAATTACAATAGATAAAAAAAAAAATTGTGCATTTAAAGACAGGAATAGTACATTATGATACAAGTGTGCTAAGTTGGTCATTACACTCGAGTGGGTTTTTAAGCCTGAGCCGAAGGCGAAGGCTTAATGGAGACGAGAAGTGTAATGACCAATGCTCACGTGTTTCATACGACGTTTTTCAACACATTTGCGAGGAAAAAAAAAATAAAATAAAAAATGAAAATGTTAAAAGATATGTAATGAAAAGGCACTAGTGCGATAATGTAATGTAAAAGTCACGGCATGGGTAATATTCTGCATTATTTTGCTAATATTTAAAAAGATATGTAATGAAAAGGCACTAGTGCGATAATGTAATGTAAAAGGCACGGCATGGGTAATATTCTGCATTATCAGTGTAAATACGCTGTAATAAGACCTACTTTACGAGCAGGTGTGTTGAAATAGTACATTACTTACCTAGGGCGGTTAAACAAAGAATGTCTCAGATCGCAGGTATTTGACGCCCGAGCCGAAGGCAAGGGCGATAAATATGCGCTCTGAGGCTTTCTTTATTACCGCCCGTGGTGAGTACAAAATTTTACGTCTCTATCTGGCCAGGAAGTGGGGTTTTCCGCACGCATAGCGTGCGGTAATTCCTACTTTATGGCCAGGTATGACGTAAAAGACTTTTTAATATACTTTTCCCCTCTCTCAAGGTATAGAACAAAAATCTTGCAAAAACTAACTAATTAACCACCTACTCCAATCGATAATATCTCGAAATCGATCTCGGTGCGACAAATTGTGTCAAAATGCATTAGCTGTTTTGAACGTAAATTTATTTTTGAATTAATTGTTATTATCTCTACAGTAAAAGTTATAATTTAAATCGCAAATAAAGCATCGATTACAAAATCGATTTTAAAACATATTGTTAATTTGATGTCTCTCCATTGACAAATAAAATTGATCCCTATGTTGTAAAAAACAAGGGAGTTTTTAAATTAATAATAAATGAGCCAATTTCTTGCCGAACGAGACTTACTTTGTCCTAGCGACATGCGAAAGGAAAGGAAATGGTACACGAACGAAATCGGCAGGCCTGCATGCATGCAGTCCTGCAGCGTGATTTGGCACGTGTGGATACGTGTCGGAAGCACGGCTTCCAACCAAATCAAGGTCACTCCAGACTAGATTTTCTGTGTCCTTGTTTGATAGTCCTGCTCAAATAACAATAGATATATTTATGGCACAAACTTTAATCGGTTCTTCAATCATTTATCTATTTTTGCACGAGAGTTTTTTTGAATAAAATGTATATTTCTTTTTCTATGATTTATTCAAACATGGTCCAAAAAAGCTTTGTTTTCGATATTAGTATGTTGTTTATGCACTTTAATATATGAAATTTACATGTAACTGTTCCTTATTGACGTCTTTAACAACCCAACAGAGATTTTTATTTTTAACTAATTTTCACAAAAGTTACGTCCAAAAAACTAGTTTTTTGGCCTAAAACTGCTAAAGTTTGGTGCCATATATCTCGAAAACGGTGAGTTTTGAAGTAAATATAGGATACTATTTCGATTAACCTCGTTGTTGTTAAGACGGTAAGAACACGAAAAACTGGACAGGAACAGATTCTCGTTGCCATGGTTACATCTTCTCGTAACGTAGACGCACTGCACGGGGTTTCTCCTAAGCATGCCAGTCCATATCCTCTAGCCGCCCAAAGACCTTTTCAACGCCAAAGACGGATAAATCCGCACCACTGGTCCAACGCCAATGACGGATTAATCCGCCAAGCTTGCATTGACATAAGGTTTAACTCCGCACTAAAATATCATGTTCACGAGCCGTGTCGTTCGCAACTTTGAAAAGGTTAAAAGCTCCTCTTCTTCAATTGAATTTATACCATTCTAAATTGGAATACAGGCATTTGTTCTGTTTCGTTCGATTGTAAAACAAATCAAACTCACCATCATATCCATCATCATGTTCCAGGATTCCATTTAAAATAATCTTGTATGGTGGGTGTTCGAACATCAGACGATAAGTAGTTGCAGCGCCTATGCCTTATTCAATAGTGTGTTCACACAAGACGTATGCTCAGCCGAGCGGCTCCCCGAGCCGTCCACACGCTCGGTCGAATTTGCTCGCCGAGCGTCGTCCACACTCAACACTCGCAGGTAAAATACAACTTTCCCCCCTTGTATAACAAATAACTATGATGGCACTAGGGGCCTAAGGGATGCGTCGACGCAACGCACAATTTTGTTTGAGAACGCTCACACGACGCTGGTAGTGTGGGGGGGGGCCTTATACATCAAAAATGACACAATACACCGAAAAAACTTGCACACCTTCATACATTTTTGTGTACGAAAGTACGAAGCATGCCCTCTTGGGCTTGTTCTTTGCAAGAGGGGAAATGGTGCGCATGCCTACTCTACTCCCTTCCGTGTTGCTCGAAGCCAGCTGCGGGATATTATAATCGTTTTTCTTTAACTTTAACTTTATCACTATTGGCCCATCACTCATCAGTTCAACACAATAATAACAAAAAGCGGCCAAGTGCGCGTCAGACTCGCCCATGAAGGGTTCCGTAAAATGAATTGCGGTTTGAGAATTATGACGTATTAAAAAAAAACTACTTAAGTACTATAGTGGGCTCGGGGAACCTTGGACCCTATGACAGCTGTCATCTCCGTACAATTTGTAACCTTAAAATGTAAAATTGTACTGAGATGACAGCTGTCATAGGGTCCAAGGTTCCCCGAGCCCACTATAGATTTCGTTCAAACCAATTTTCGGTGGAAGTTTGCATGGTAATGTACGTCACATATTTTTTTAGGTCACACATTTTACCACTTTGTAGGTGTCTCTCGCGCAAACTATAAAGTTTAGAAAAAAAATGATATTAGAAACCTCAATATCATTTTTGAAGCCCTATCCATAGATACCCCACACTTACGGGTTTGATGAAAAAAATATTTTGCGTTTCAGTTTTAAGTATGGGGAACCCCCAAAATTTATTGTTTTTTTTTTCTATTTTTGAATGAAAATCTTAATGTATCTTAATGTTTCAACTGTACCTAGTCGGTCCTTAAGTTCTGTCACAAATGTTTTGCCGCATAGTAATTCATACCAAGAATGTTTTTATTTAATGCTATATATGGTTTGATAGCTCATTAAATGCTGATAAATTAGTACGATTATTGGATTTAAATGCTTAAAACCATATTGCGCAAATGCTAGTTTCTTCAGAGATTTTGCACTTTTTTAGGCAATCAAAAACACGGACGTGATTCACTGTATCTTTTTTCCATAATTCTTAAAACCTTACAAACTTTCGTGAGATGTTAGTCATAACCCCTCCCTCTTCCATTTTGAAGCATAATATAAGTAAGTCTGGATAAAACTAATTTTCATATTCACATTTTACGTAGTGTACTTGTTGCCCACAAGATCAAATTTACGCGTTTTTCTGAACACGTAAAAAGTACGTAAAGTTCTCGATGGTAGTTGCTAAGCATGGTCTAAAATCGAGGTTTCAGAATAAATAAAAAAAACCTTGTTGGTCATCGAACACTGTTTTTTTATTAAATTTGTTGTAAGTGGTATTTCTGTCAGATGCGGCGTGTTTTGGGTTAACGATTGTCTCAACTTACAAGGCTTTTTTTGTCATATTACGACAATTGTTCAAAGTTTATTGTATTGCAATTTGATTCGTGTAAAATAAGCTTTTTAATCATGTATAATACGAATTAGAAAAACTTTATTGCCGAGTTTTATCTATCAAAAACCTTGTGACAGAACTTAAGGACCGACTAGGTATAGTTCTTATAGTTTCGGAAAAAAGTGGCTGTGACATACGGACGGACAGACATACAGCCAGACATGACGAATCCATAAGGGTTCTGTTTTTTGCCATTTGGCTACGGAACCCTAAAAACAAGAGAAAGTTGATCGGACCCAAGTAATAAGTTCTAAAAGGAAACACTTCATATTCTCTGCATTTATTTACAATAAAGGAAACGGTACATAGTTTCTAATAATTTATTTACTTAAAACGTAAAAATGATCTATAATATCAAGACTTCTCTTAACTATAAGGGAATAAGGAATCGGACCCAATTAGCCAGTTTAACCATTTATACGACAACGGATATATCCGTACCGGCAATGCCAATGACGCATATATCCGTCAGGGAAATTTCCCTGTATAAGTAAGTTTGAAATTCGCTGGCATTATGCGAATCATGGATACTATGAAAAATGTATTTTGATTACACAAGAATAGTAAAAGACGGTGATAGATTTTGTTCATCTTCCATTTTGGGGCAACTCCTGAGAAATGGGGTCTACAGATTATATGATTTCACCACAATTTGTCAGTGCAACATGTCGATGTTATAATTGGGTGTGTCGTACAGATGTAACAATCCGACAACATGTGCATGCAATTTCTCATTACAACTCGTTTGTCAGTTGGATCAGCAGCGCAACATGCCTCCTAGCAATTTGTCAGCTTCTGACAAATTGGGTCTGACAAATAATTACATGTATAGACCCCTAAATATTGCTCAAATGCTCTGCACGGCTGTCACAAGACGGCCGCGACATACTCTCTCGCCCTATCTGTCTCTTTCCATGTGGTCTAATAAATAAGAGAGGTACGGATGTGGCGGCAAGAGTCGCACACTTATTTAGCGTGCGAAGATTGCACATGCATTGGCCGAACGCTTAGCAATGCAGTCTCCGGCATCCGTCGGTAATGTTCGGGACCAGCGCGAGCGCAGGTGGCTCGGCTGCCATCGGCCGTCTCCGCTGCTCGCTATTGTCCGCTATGCTCTGACGCGAGTCGCACGCTCGCTTTTTTTTTTTTTTTTTTCCGTGTTGTGGCTTTTTGCTGCTTAGGCACTTTGCCAATGTCAAGTGGGGGAAGTTTTGGCTTTACGGTTCCGTGGAGTGCACCTAATAATTTTGCCCCAGGGACTAATTGTACGTAACGACCATATTTGAATATTTGTAATAAGTGGATAAAAGAGTGCTTATATATATTCATAAATAGTTATAATTTGATATTATTTTTATCTATAAAATAAGCCAAAGCCTTAGCGACTTTGGGCTCAAAACTAGCCAAGAGAGTTTTAACATTAGTAGGGAGTTGGACTTTAAGTTTTGTTAGTAGGTCATAAAGAGAGAAAAGAGTTGAAGGACACTCGAGAAAAATGTGATCAATTGAACCTACATCATGCCCGCACAGACATTCCGCACTATTTATGACTTTGATTTTAAATAAAAATTCAGGGGAGCACAAATGTCCCAGGCACGCTCGCTTGGTTAAAGAAATCCGTTCTTCTTATTTACGTGTCGGTATTAATTCGCTTCTTGCTATAGCTTGCCGTGTTTTCCGTTCTTATGTCTTACTCCACTTATTCTTAAAGCTTGTGTTATATCGTGCCTTCCGTGTATGACTGTAATGCGTACATATTGTGTTTAGTCAAAGTAAACTGTGTATATATTGACTTGAGTGTTTCTCTGTTCTCCGAACTATGCAATCAACTTACCTGTGAATAATAGTGCTACACGGATAGTGTGAGAGTGCTAGAGAGTATGTCGCGGCCGTCTGGTGATAATGCACGGCCAAATAATGTACGGCCCAGTGATTCATAATAAATACATTGGATTATTGGATTTTTTCACAGTTGACAAATACCCTATTGTAAGTTATACAACCCGCCGTAAAGGTCGAAACGCACAGACAGCGGTGGCGGCGCGGCGCGGCGCGGTATTCTGTGCGGACCTTTTCATATTAGCTCGAACATTACACCCGGTACCGCCTCCGCACCGCACCGCACCGCACCGCACCGCACCGCTCCGCACCGCTCCGCACCGCACCGCTGTCTGCGTGTCGGCCTCCTCGTGACCTCGTAACCCTCTACCGGTCGATCTCTCCGAAGACAACGTCGAGTGTGCCGAT
Source organism: Epinotia brunnichana (assembly GCA_963854355.1). Taxonomy (NCBI): domain Eukaryota; kingdom Metazoa; phylum Arthropoda; class Insecta; order Lepidoptera; family Tortricidae; genus Epinotia; species Epinotia brunnichana. The sequence goes on along the minus strand of OY977963.1, from coordinate 1,454,909 downwards.
AATGGCCACTATGTCGGCCAACATCGAGTTCTTGCCGACCTTCTCCAGCGCCGCGAGGTGGGCAAAGCCGGGCGCCTTGATCTTGCACCTGGAACCACAATAATACATACATGAGACAGTTTATTAGGCAGGCGTCCGATGTTTCACCCAATAGCCCAGCCACTAGTCCATCATTTTCACCCAATAACCCGTTTTCTTTAGATTCCATCAACCAGCAATAGTCCCTATACACCCCAGCGGGTGCATTGTCAAAAGGGCCTCTACGTGTTGGCTCAGTTGGTACTTTGTAGGTACCTAGCCCCACGCACGCCTCCCAAAGGTCCGGGACATCATTGCCCCGTGAGCGGGAAAGACATACATATTATCACGCCTCTTTCCCAGAGGGGTAGGCAGAGATCACGGATCTCCATATGCTACGATCATGGCAACAAACCACCCTCGCTTCACTCACTGTCATAACATTTCTCATATATGCTCGTTGTTTCAGGTGAATAATTTACTACCATATGTGTCGTTGCACGCTACTGCTAGCTCCCTAGTACTTCAAACTACATACCTGATTAGATTATATTAGATTAGTTTATTTCACGATATAGATTACAATATAAATTTGCATAAATGTCAAAATTACAAGAATTTCTACCATGATCGTCTATATAAATTAAATGTAAAAATTAGTTTCAAAAGATTAAATTTTTGGCACAAGTTTTTATTGCCGACTGTACTTTTCTGTATACCGTCATCAACTACTCATTGAGACGATTCTAACGAGCCCAAACTCAACGGGGTTATGTCGGTTACATACTGATTTCCCATGGCCACCTTCTGTCTCCATCATCAGATCAGCTCGTTGGTACCATAATATTGAATTGTCATCCAAACTATACCTTTACCCAAAATTACAGCTCAATCGGTTGAGGATATCTGCTTCAAAATTGTGTTGCAAGATTCCATCCGAACTAATTACATACCGTCAAACATGCCTACTTTGCCACCAGGGGGAACTTTGCCCAAGATGCCAATTTTAAAATTTTCCTCTTGGGCAAAGTTGCCCCTGGTGGCAAAGTAGGCATGTTTGACGGTGCTTACATACATTGCAAGTTAATAAAAAGCTTGTGAAATACAAATACAATAGTACATTGTTTAATAAAGGGCGTAACAGAAGTATTGTAAACGAGAGTCTATCAGAAGCCCGACGCCGGGGACGGAGGGCTTTTGATGACTCGAGTTTGCAATATTCTTACGCCCGTGTTATACACATTTTTTCATCACATTTGCGAGGAAATAAATAACTACAAAAGACAGAAAAATCTAGGTTTCATACAAATCAATTTCGTCAATTTTTGATACGCACAAATCAAAAATTGACGAAATTGACAACTTCACTTCCAGATCAGTGCGAGTGGAGCGCGCAGATTCAATATTTCGACCAATCACAGTGAAGTATTCTTGCAGCGCATGGCCTGCTCGATTTTTATTCAACCAATCACAAAGCAGAATTCTTGTAGCGCGCGATCACCTAGATTTGCTTTAACCAATCAGACCACACACAAGCTCATAACTCCCTAGGTAGTTGTAAAAATCCATAACTCCCGCGGGAGGAAAATCGGCTATAGCTCCTCTATACCTGCCTATAATACACCCTTTACGAGCAAGTGTGATGAAAAAATAGTTTATTTGACTTTTTAACCGTTATGTCGTAAAGGTTATGCGCGCTGCGCGAACAACGGTACCGTAACCGTTTTGAAATAACGGTTAGCGGTATTAGTTTTAAATGATACCGAAACATTTATAATACCGGTATTATAAAGGTTATCGAGAAAAGTAAGCGAGCTGGCACTCTACAGAGGAAGCATTGGCTACTAAATATATAAAGATAAAAAGACAAAACGGCAGTGCCTTTGCCGGCGGTTTGGCAACAACGCCAGGCCAAAGTCGATATATCGGTACCTTTAAAAAGCGGTTACGGTACCGGACAAAATAAAGGTACCTTTATATTTCGATAGCGAAATATAAAGGTTCCGCTACCGAAACCGCTATTTGACAACCGATATGACGTCATACCGTTAAAATAGAATACCGGTATTTTTCGGTTATGCAGTCCCTGGTTCGCAAACAATGTCTATTCGTATCATGAGCTCCGTTGAAATAGGTTGAACTATACCTGTAAGGCTTGGAGCCCCCGTCCGCGACGAGATAGACCCCGAACTCTCCCTTGGGGGCTTCGATGGCGGTGTATGTGGCCCCCGGGGGCACCTGGTAGCCCTGCGTGAATAGCTTGAAGTGGTGGATGAGGGCCTCCATCGATGTCTGCAAACATATTTTTTTTTTATAGTGCTCACAAAAACAAGTTACAGACATTATTTTTATTTAATTCAACGCACAAAATATTAAAATTAAAAACCATGATATCCGCGTATCCGAACACGCACTTCCATCTCGCTCACGCATATGCTCAGTGAGAGGGAGAGAAGCCTACGCCGCCTTAAGTTGGTGCCCTAATACAATATAAGGTGCTAAGGAGGTAACAAAAATTGTAACAGGTTTCTTTTTAGAAGCGAAAGATTATTAGGTAACTATGATTTGTTAGGAAGGTATAGCGGCGCTCGTGGCTCGTAGCTTCAAGTGATACATTCGTAGAGGGACTGTCTCTCCACGCAGAGGTATAGAGATTACCTTCATCCTGGAGGGGGGCGTGAGTTTAGCGTCATCAGTCTTGACCTCGCCGGCTGGCATCTGGTTGAGGCACTGTTCGGTGTAGAGGGGTTACCTCCACGCAGAGGTATATAAGTTACCTTCATCTCCTCCCTGGAGGGGGGCGTGAGTTTGGCGTCGTTGGTCTTGATCTCGCCGGCCGACATCTGCTAGATGTAGACGGACTGCCTCCACGCAGAGGTATGGAAGTTACGTTGTTCTCCCTGAAGAAGGCGTGAGTTTGGCGTCGACAGTCTTGACCCCACCGGCTGGCGACTGGCCAAGACACTGCTCGGTGTAGAGTGACTGCCTCCACGCAGAGGTATGGAATTTACCTTCTTCTCCCTGAAGGGGGGAGTGAGTTTGGCATCGTCGGTCTTGACCTCGCCGGCTGGCATCTGGCCAAGACACTGCTCGGTGTAGAGGGATTGCCTCCACGCAGAGGTATGGAATTTACCTTCTTCTCCCTGAAGGGGGGGAGTGAGTTTGGCGTCGTCGGTCTTGACCCCGCCGGCTGGCGTCTGGCCAAGACACTACTCGGTGTAGAGGGATTGCCTCCACGCAGAGGTATAGAAGTTACCTTCATCTCCTCCCTGGAGGGGGGCGTTAGTTTAGCGTCATCAGTCTTGACCTCGCCGGCTGGCATCTGGTTGAGGCACTGGTCGATGATGCGGAGGGACTGACGCATCTCTTCCACGCGGCAGAGGTAGCTGGAAATATTGATTTGTATGAGTAATATTATCAGTGGGAAGTCTACTTCATAAACATTCAAACATACATTAAATCTTCAAAAATATCAACCTAATATAGTCGCCATCACATACATAGGTACACTATAGGTGTTCAAAAATATCGGCACATGCACCCTAATGCCTTGAAAATAGAGGTGTGTTCCGATGTTTGTGAGCTGCTTGATTGCTCCGATGTATGTGATGGCGATTGTACAAAGGCAACAATCTCGTCATAGAGATGCTGTGATAGAGTTAATTATTCAATGAACATTTTACTTGGCAGTAAATTATTCATTGCAACATATGGCACGCGCTTACCGCAAACAATGCCTATTCATGAGATCAGTTCAAATTGTTTTAACTATACAAGGTGTTTTTGACAAATTCCATTAATTGCGATGGGGCATAGTTTAGATCAAATAAAGTTTCTCCAGGACAGTAGTATCTTAACTCTTACTGTTATCAAGACATTCAATGTTTAATTTAATCAGATGTAACCAGTGTAAATGGCTCTTAACTGTGACGTCGTAACAGCTTTTTAAATTCTGTAAGGTTCCTTATACACTACAAGAAGGTTTACAAAGTGAGCTCGTTTGATATTACATATTTTCTACCTACATCTTTTTTATTTCATGTGTTTCAAGAACCTTGTACAATAAGACATCACAGTGCCTTGGTGTCTCACTGTCATCATCATCATCATCATCATATCAGCCGAAAGACGTCCACTGCTGGACATATGCCTCCCCCAAAGAGTGCCACAATGACCGGTCCTGCGCCACCCGCATCCAGCGGACTCCCGCGACCTTTACCAGGTCATCAGTCCACCTCGTGGGGCCTACCCACGCCGCGCAAGCCGGTACGTGGTCGCCACTCGAGAACCTTTCCACCCCAACGGCCATCGGTTCTACATGCAATGTGCCCCGCCCACTGCCACTTAAGTTTAGCGATTCGGACTCACTGTAAAACGGTGTAATCTGTTATGAAAATAAAAAAAATAGTTCTCACCGATCGTAGCAATCTCCGTTAGTGCCGAGTGGTACATCGAAGTCCATCAGATGGTACGCGTCGTAGGGCTGCGACTTGCGCAGGTCCCACTTGATACCGGAGCCCCGAAGCATCACACCACTGAAAAAAAAACATACTAATTTACAAGCTTAATATTAACTTGCACTGTTCGTATGTAATTATGTAAGTATGTAAGTTGTTCGTCGAAATTTGCAATCCATTTTTCAATCACTTCCTGTTATCCAATTGAGCTGAAATTTTGCATGCATATGTATATCGCATGACAATGCAATATTATGATAACTTGGAGCTGATCCGATGCTGGAGCTGGAAGGTGGCCATGCGGCTGTCAAGCGTCGGTCGTGCGTTCGAATCCCGGCTCGTACCAATGAGTTTTTCGGAACTTATGTACGGAATATTTACCGTTAGCTTTTCGGTGAAGGAAAACATGGTCGTCAGCACATCCTCGACCTGATGGTAATGTATCTCGTCACCTGAAGCCGTAGTTGAGCGCGTCCTGTGCGCTGACGATGCCAATGTCCTTGGTGCGCTGCACCCAGATCCTGTTGGTCGTCAGCACATCCTCGACCTGATGGTAATGTATCTTGTCACCTGAAGCCGTAGTTGAGCGCGTCCTGTGCGCTGACGATGCCAATGTCCTTGGTGCGCTGCACCCAGATCCTGTTGGTCGTCAGCACATCCTCGACCTGATGGTAATGTATCACGTCACCTGAAGCCGTAGTTGAGCGCGTCCTGTGCGCTGACGATGCCAATGTCCTTGGTGCGCTGCACCCAGATCCTGTTGGTCGTCAGCACATCCTCGACCTCGTCTATCCGCTCGGCGAACTTGCTCGAGAACTCGTATATGTCGTCCATCAGTCCTAGCGGCATGTCCTGCAAAAATGGACACAAATCAATGAGCCTTGGGTTGGTATGACGATGTATTTAAAAGATATACAGCATACCACGCACTGGTAGGATCTATTCTTAGATATGGCGTAATTTTTTGGGGAAATTGCAGTTAGAGAACATGTTCTGATATCACAATTAAATTATTATTGGAAAAATGTTTGATTGAATTTTGGCCTGAAATCCATTCCCGCGCGGGCTGGCCCTGGCTGGTGGGCTGGTTGACTCACAAGGGCGACTCCCCCCGGCCGGATGTAAGCGGCGTGCATCCTCGCCCCGCTCGCGCGGTCTCTCCCTGGCCAGGATGTGGGATTTTCCGGCGCGTGCGGTAATTGCTACTTCATGGCCAGGTGTGACGTAATAGTACATTACTTACCTAGGGCGGTTAAACAAAGAATGTCTCAGATCGCAGGTATTTGTCGCCCGAGCCGAAGGCAAGGGCGATAAATATGCGCTCTGAGGCTTTCTTTATTACCGCCCGTGGTGAGTACAAAATGTTACGTCTCTATCTGGCCAGGAAGTGGGGTTTATGGCCAGGTATGACGTAAAGTATATTGTGTCTCTACTCCCCACCCCTGAGCACCGTCCCTACAATACCCACAAGGGCGACTCCCCCCGGCCGGATGTAGGCGGCGTGCATCCTCGCCCCGCTCGCGCGCTCGTAGAACTCCATCATCTTCTCCCGCTCCTCGAACAGCCAGAAGAAGGGCGTCAAGGCGCCCACGTCGAGGGCGTGCGTGCCCACCGCCATTATGTGGTTCAGGATTCGCGTGATCTCGGCGAACAGGGCTGCAACGAGAAAAATAAACTTTCTGTCAAAGATTTCATTTTTGGTACAAGCTTTTATTGCCGACTGTACTTTTCTGCATACCATCAACTACTCATTGAGACAATGGGGAATGGATGAACATTTTAGAAGTGCTTGATTATTTTTTTGGTTATAGGAATAACCTTCCTTAACACCGTAAAAAAATTGCAGATTTTTCAGGTGCGTCAATTATTTTTGAAAAATATAAACAGTTTCCTCACTTACGTTTTGGGTTTAGAACGGCGAATGAGAAACTTTCCTTGATCCGTCTCATATTACAAAAATATTTTGAATATCTGACCCTGGCAATGACAAATATTGATTGATCTTTATTTTGCCTTATTAAACAATAAATACCATGCAAAAATTGTATACATCAAAACACACGCACATAGAACAAAAAACAAGAAAAATAATATATAAATATAGAGTCACATAACAACCATACAATAATAAAATATCAATAATAATAATAAATAAATATAGCTGCTGCAGCTGTCAATATCATCGCCAGTGTCGGTTTACGACGGATTTTTATGATATTTTTTGTAATATGAGACAAATCAAGGAAAATGTCTCATTCGCCGTCCGAAACCCAAAACGTAAGTGAGGCAATTGTTTATATTTTTCAAAAATAATTGAAGCACCTGACAAGTCTGCAATTTTTTTCTGGTGGTAAGGAAGGTTATTCCTAACACCAAAAAAAAAATCAGGCACTTCTAAAATTTTCATCCATTCCCCATTCTAACGAGCCCAAACTCGATGGGGTTGTGTCGTTTTATTGCGGAGTTCATAGCCCAGCGGCGCCTGCGAATCGGAAACGATAACGCAGGTAAAGCAAAGATGGCAGCGGTCAGTCATTGGATGGGTGACCGCCTGTTTGAGTGGTTACTATAAATGAGCGCTTCCGTGCTTTGGAAGGCACGCTAAGCAGTTGATCCCGGCTGCTGTCTATGACAGTAGTCGTTAAGCCGAGTTAGAGGCCTTCGGGCGGCTTAAGAACCTCTAACAGTCGAGTTGCCCACTCACTTGACAAAGGGGGGACAACTGTCACTCGCGTCCGCAGGAGCTACCTACCACAACCCTGCACGTGTGTCCTGGGTGGTACTAAAAAGTGGCAAACTTAAAGGCCAAATAATGTATGCCATACGATTAAATAAAATTGCGGAGTTCCTATGGCCACCTTCCAGCTCCAGCATCAGATCAGCTCCAAGTCATCATAATATTGCATTGTCATGCGATATACATATGCTTGCAAAAATTCAGCTCAATCGGATAACGAGAAGTGACTGAAAAATGAATTGCAAATTTTGACGGACAACTTACATACCTACTTACATATTTACTTACATACGAACAGTGCAAGTTAATATAAAGCTTGTAAAAAATGGGGACAATCTTATACAAATCGACATACCCAAACTAAGCAAAGCTTGTACTATGGGTACTAGACGACGATATAGATACTTATATAGATAAATAAATACTTGAATACATATAATTTACTTTGAAAACAAAGTTTTAACCGACGAAAAATCAATCATCCCCTATTTTCCTACCCTTAGGGTTGGTTTTTTTTTCCAAATTTACATGGGACCAACTTCGGGACCAATAAAAAAAGAATTATCAAAATCGAACTACTCTGTAAAAAGTTATGCATGGTCATACATAAAAAAATATATATATACGCGTCGAATTGAGAACCTCCTCCGTTTTTTTCGTCGGTTGAAAATACAACCATGACGCGGGAACAAATATTCGTGCTCATCACACAAATAAATGCCCTGAATCCTGTTTACTGGAGTAAGAGCGTAGAATAATAGGCGTGTGACCATAGATTTTTAACGGTGCCATTCGAACCAGTTTTTTGGAGAGGAACAAATGTTTGTCTGGGAGCAACTACAATAGGGAACAATACTGCAATGTTCTGCTGCCAGAGGCAGCACTACCACTAATAGTAAAACAGTATAGGAATCGAGTGGCGACCACGTACCGGCCTGCGCGGCGTGGGTAGGCCCCCCACAAGGTGGACTGATGACCTGGTAAAGGTCGCGGGAGTCCGCTGGATGCGGGTGGCGCAGGACCGCTCACTTTGGAACTCTTTGGGGGAGGCCTATGTCCAGCAGTGGACGTCTTTCGGCTGATATGATGATGATGATGATGATAGGAATATAGGGATTCACACACAAATGCACAATTGATTGTCAAATGAGTGACAAGGATGCTTGCATAGACAATACCGCAAGTGGGAACGAGATACAATGTCAACGCTGCTAGTGTCGCCACCTACGAAGAGTTTTGCGTAATGTTCCCTATTAAAGGACATAATAACCCAAATATTCTGTGCTTATACTCACTGCGAATGTACTTGGCGCGCAGCGGGATGTCAATGTTAAGGAGCTTCTCCACGGCGAGCGAGTAGCACTGCTCGTTGCACATCATGGACACGTAGTCTAGCCGGTCGAAGTAATACTCACTGCGGATGTACTTGGCGCGCAGCGGGATGTCAATGTTAAGGAGCTTCTTCACCGCGAGCGAGTAGCACTGCTCGTTGCACATCATGGACACGTAGTCTAGCCGGTCGAAGTAATACTCACTGCGGATGTACTTGGCGCGCAGCGGGATGTCAATGTTAAGGAGCTTCTCCACGGCGAGCGAGTAGCACTGCTCGTTGCACATCATGGACACGTAGTCTAGCCGGTCGAAGTAATACTCACTGCGGATGTACTTGGCGCGCAGCGGGATGTCAATGTTAAGGAGCTTCTTCACCGCGAGCGAGTAGCACTGCTCGTTGCACATCATGGACACGTAGTCTAGCCGGTCGAAGTAATACTCACTGCGGATGTACTTGGCGCGCAGCGGGATGTCAATGTTAAGGAGCTTCTCCACGGCGAGCGAGTAGCACTGCTCGTTGCACATCATGGACACGTAGTCTAGCCGGTCGAAGTAATACTCACTGCGGATGTACTTGGCGCGCAGCGGGATGTCAATGTTAAGGAGCTTCTTCACCGCGAGCGAGTAGCACTGCTCGTTGCACATCATGGACACGTAGTCTAGCCGGTCGAAGTAATACTCACTGCGGATGTACTTGGCGCGCAGCGGGATGTCAATGTTAAGGAGCTTCTTCACCGCGAGCGAGTAGCACTGCTCGTTGCACATCATGGACACGTAGTCTAGCCGGTCGAAGTAATACTCACTGCGGATGTACTTGGCGCGCAGCGGGATGTCAATGTTAAGGAGCTTCTTCACCGCGAGCGAGTAGCACTGCTCGTTGCACATCATGGACACGTAGTCTAGCCGGTCGAAGTAATACTCACTGCGGATGTACTTGGCGCGCAGCGGGATGTCAATGTTAAGGAGCTTCTTCACCGCGAGCGAGTAGCACTGTTCGTTGCACATCATGGACACGTAGTCTAGCCGGTCGATGTAATACTCACTGCGGATGTACTTGGCGCGCAGCGGGATGTCAATGTTAAGGAGCTTCTCCACCGCGAGCGAGTAGCACTGCTCGTTGCACATCATGGACACGTAGTCTAGCCGGTCGAAGTAATACTCACTGCGGATGTACTTGGCGCGCAGCGGGATGTCAATGTTAAGGAGCTTCTCCACCGCGAGCGAGTAGCACTGCTCGTTGCACATCATGGACACGTAGTCTAGCCGGTCGAAGTAATACTCACTGCGGATGTACTTGGCGCGCAGCGGGATGTCAATGTTAAGGAGCTTCTCCACGGCGAGCGAGTAGCACTGCTCGTTGCACATCATGGACACGTAGTCTAGCCGGTCGAAGTAATACTCACTGCGGATGTACTTGGCGCGCAGCGGGATGTCAATGTTAAGGAGCTTCTTCACCGCGAGCGAGTAGCACTGCTCGTTGCACATCATGGACACGTAGTCTAGCCGGTCGAAGTAATACTCACTGCGGATGTACTTGGCGCGCAGCGGGATGTCAATGTTAAGGAGCTTCTTCACCGCGAGCGAGTAGCACTGCTCGTTGCACATCATGGACACGTAGTCTAGCCGGTCGAAGTAATACTCACTGCGGATGTACTTGGCGCGCAGCGGGATGTCAATGTTAAGGAGCTTCTCCACGGCGAGCGAGTAGCACTGCTCGTTGCACATCATGGACACGTAGTCTAGCCGGTCGAAGTAATACTCACTGCGGATGTACTTGGCGCGCAGCGGGATGTCAATGTTAAGGAGCTTCTTCACCGCGAGCGAGTAGCGCTGCTCGTTGCACATCATGGACACGTAATCTAGCCGGTCGAAGTAATACTCACTGCGGATGTACTTGGCGCGCAGCGGGATGTCAATGTTAAGGAGCTTCTTCACCGCGAGCGAGTAGCACTGCTCGTTGCACATCATGGACACGTAGTCTAGCCGGTCGAAGTAATACTCACTGCGGATGTACTTGGCGCGCAGCGGGATGTCAATGTTAAGGAGCTTCTCCACGGCGAGCGAGTAGCACTGCTCGTTGCACATCATGGACACTTAGTCTAGCCGGTCGAAGTAATACTCACTGCGGATGTACTTGGCGCGCAGCGGGATGTCAATCTTAAGGAGCTTCTCCACGGCGAGCGAGTAGCACTGCTCGTTGCACATCATGGACACGTAGTCTAGCCGGTCGAAGTAATACTCACTGCGGATGTACTTGGCGCGCAGCGGGATGTCAATGTTAAGGAGCTTCTCCACGGCGAGCGAGTAGCACTGCTCGTTGCACATCATGGACACGTAGTCTAGCCGGTCGATGTAATACTCACTGCGGATGTACTTGGCGCGCAGCGGGATGTCAATGTTAAGGAGCTTCTCCACGGCGAGCGAGTAGCACTGCTCGTTGCACATCATGGACACGTAGTCTAGCCGGTCGATGTAATACTCACTGCGGATGTACTTGGCGCGCAGCGGGATGTCAATGTTAAGGAGCTTCTCCACCGCGAGCGAGTAGCACTGCTCGTTGCACATCATGGACACGTAGTCTAGCCGGTCGATGTAATACTCACTGCGGATGTACTTGGCGCGCAGCGGGATGTCAATGTTAAGGAGCTTCTCCACCGCGAGCGAGTAGCACTGCTCGTTGCACATCATGGACACGTAGTCTAGCCGGTCGATGTAATACTCACTGCGGATGTACTTGGCGCGCAGCGGGATGTCAATGTTAAGGAGCTTCTCCACCGCGAGCGAGTAGCACTGCTCGTTGCACATCATGGACACGTAGTCTAGCCGGTCGATGTAATACTCACTGCGGATGTACTTGGCGCGCAGCGGGATGTCAATGTTAAGGAGCTTCTCCACGGCGAGCGAGTAGCACTGCTCGTTGCACATCATGGACACGTAGTCTAGCCGGTCGATGTAATACTCACTGCGGATGTACTTGGCGCGCAGCGGGATGTCAATTTTAAGGAGCTTCTCCACCGCGAGCGAGTAGCACTGCTCGTTGCACATCATGGACACGTAGTCTAGCCGGTCGATGTAATACTCACTGCGGATGTACTTGGCGCGCAGCGGGATGTCAATGTTAAGGAGCTTCTCCACCGCGAGCGAGTAGCACTGCTCGTTGCACATCATGGACACGTAGTCTAGCCGGTCGATGTAATACTCACTGCGGATGTACTTGGCGCGCAGCGGGATGTCAATGTTAAGGAGCTTCTCCACGGCGAGCGAGTAGCACTGCTCGTTGCACATCATGGACACGTAGTCTAGCCGGTCGAAGTAGGGAAGAGCCTGCGTGTACGTCTTGTACTCAATCAGCTTCTCAGTGCCACGGTGCAGGAGCCCTATGTGTGGGTCTGCGGCGCGGACGGTCTGAGAAAGCAAACACCAGTCATCATATTAAAAAAAAACAGCCGAAAGACGTCCACTGGTGGACATATGCCTCCCCCAAAGAGTGCCACAATGACCGGTCCTGCGCCGTCGCATCCAGCGGACTCCCGCTACCAAGCAAGCAAGAACCAGTGAAGTTACAATTTTTCAAAAACCCCAACTGCTTTATTAACCCCCGACGCAAAAAGAGGGGTGTTATAAGCTTATAAGTTTGACGTGTCTGTGTCTGTCTGTCTGACATCGTAGCTCCTAAACGAATGGACCTATATGAATGCGGTTTTTTTTATCAGAAAGCTGACGTTATCGAAATGGTTCTTAGCTACGTTTTAACAAAATCAGTTCAGCCGTTATTGAGATATTGAACATTGAAATGAAAATGTCGGGTGTTCGGGCCGCATGCATGCCCAACCCCTTATTCTGTAAACGCCGCTCGTGTGTACGGGCGTTGAGTCTGTGGTTTTGAAGGTGACATTTGAGCTGTCACATTTTTGCTTGTTTGCACACCGGCACACGTGTACCGTTTTTGGTTTGGTTGGAAAAAAGCTCGCTTTGGAGACATAAGTCCGGCTATATTTGTTTGGATAATTGGTAATATCGCTCGCCTTGAGGGCACACGGCTGCCCGAGTGTTTGTTTGGATATTTGGTGTAAAACAGTGCAGAAAATTGGGGAATTTGTGCTGTGAATTGTGATTGGAACCGCGCATTGTTGGCACAAGCCCGCGGAGCCCGGAGACCGGCTAAAATAACTTGACTTTGACTGGACTCTGACGGAAACTAGACAGACTCGACAAGTATCGTGTCGCCGGGATTCCAGTGAGTACCAAGTCTTAACATTTTGACCGCCATTATTGGCACTATATGACTCGCGAGCACAGCGAGGCACGTTCGGCTCCTCGCACCGGGCTAGGAATCGAACATCGGGGGTTTTCAAACTTTTCTAAGATGTCGTTATTTTACATTTATAACATTGATAATGTATTTTACTTTCTTGTGAATGATGTATAATTGAAATAGCCCTTGTGGCCTATTTGAAGAATAAATTATTTATTTTCTTCTTTGATATGCAATTGATCCAACCAATTGACGCACTGAAGGCGGACGAAATCGACATAGAAGATTCTATTACAAGTTAGATGTGATTGAAGTAAATATAAGGTTTCTAAGATAAAATAAAGCTATTGAAAAAATTAGCCGCCGTTTTGAACTTTTTAGTCAATGAACCGATTGCATTTAAATTAGATATCAAGCAAGCTTCAGTGTTTATTTTTTTTTACTTAAACAAAAATATAAGGGGTACACATAGAGTACCAACAGACATAAAGGTAAAAACCTCGAGGTCCATTCTAATCAGGGACTGATTTCGGTTACGGTTATACCGGTATGAAACCGGTATTCCATTACGGTACCGTTACGTCGTAAAGGTTATGCGCGCCGCGCGAACATAACGGTACCGTAACCGGTTTGAAATAACGGTTAGCGGCATCAGTTTTAAATGATACCGTAACCTTTATAATACCGGTATTATAAAGGTTATCGAGAAGAGTAAGCGAGCTGGCACTCTACAGAGGAAGCATTGGCTACTAAACATTTAAAGACAAAACGGCAAATGCCTTTGCCGGTGGTTTGGCAATAACACCTGGCCAAAGTCGATGTATAGGTACCTTTTAAAAGCGGTTACAGTACCGGAAAAAATAAAGGTACCTTTATATTTCGATAGCGAAATAGAAAGGTTCCGCTACCGAAACCGCTATTTGACAACCGATATGACGTCATACCGTTAAAATAAAATACCGGTATTTTTCGGTTATGCAGTCCCTGATTCTAATCATAAGACATAGAAAAAATCGGCCAAGTGCGAGTCGGACTCGCGCATGAATGGTTCCGTGCCATTATCTATAAAAATATTTATTTTATTCTGTTTTTAGTATTTGTTGTTATAGCGGCAACAGAAATACATCATCTGTGAAAATTTCAACTGGAACTCTCACGGTATCAGTGAGATACAGCCTGGTGACAGACAGACGGACGGACATCGGAGTCTTAGTAATAGGGTCCCGTTTTACTCTTTGAGTACGGAACCCTAAAAACAAATCCAAAAAATAAAATAAAATAAATATACCGGTCCTCGACGCAGTATCAGTGTATGACACATGCACAAGTTAACGTAATAAGTACATGGGTTTAATGTAGACATCTTATTTTGTTCGTTTCTAAAGCGATTCGCAATGTTTTTTACCCAGGTAACATCAAGCCTAGATCTAGCCAAAGTGAACAGAGACAGATTGAGCTGAACACTCCGTCATCCACTTTCTCGCTCTTTTCTCATAACCATACGTCTGACTATAGGGGGCAGTTTGAGGGCAAGGTAAGGTTTACAAAAAAATCTTAACTTACGAGTATTATAATGTCGTAAATAAATAAATATTATTTGTAACATAGTTAATGGAATTAGTTATCCGTTACCATTTATTCATCTTTAATGTGTAAATACTCTTTGAAGTGATGACTGATAGCCCACTGAAGTGGCCACTTAAAAAACAAATAAATAGCTGACATGCGTCATTATGACTGTTGTTCATACTTATATTTGTTGGTAGAGTGCCGTCTAATCAATAGAAAGATTTGCTTTATTTGTTAATTTGCATATCTATGTATTGCAATGGATAAGATACTACGACAGCACTCCGAACTTAAGTCACAGAAAGGTCACATTGTTGGAATTTCACATTATAAATACTAGGTACCAAATACTAAGTACAAATACTGGAAAGTGAATTGATTGATTTGCGAACCTTACCTATCATTCTGACATGCCACGAAAATGCCCGCTGGAGTCCGACGTTTGCTCATAACGTTTGTAAATGTCATGTGAGTGTCTGTGATGTTCATATTTTTTATTTTTTTTAGGTTAGTTAGTTAGTTATAAGTGAAGTGGCAGCCTCAGGGGCCTTTGCCAAAGACAGTTTTGATTTGGTTGACATCTGGTTTGACGTTTCGTTTAACATAATATAGGTAGCAAATACAATAAAAATTAAGAATTCGGGGAATCTGACCAGTAGCAAGATTTTATATAACAAAACACGGAACAAAAAATGCAAGTAATGTTACTGTTGAGTTGCCAACATAACTAACTACAATCTAATGTTATTAAGACTAATGAATTCACATAAAATGGTGATGAATGAAGTGAAAACTAAACGTAGTAAGCATATGGAGTTAACAGGGCGAGGAATATAGGGAGGAAGAACATCATATAAAGAAGATGATAGTCTAGAGCAATCGAAAAGTATATGATCTAAGGTACCCTCATCCAATCCACATTCACACAGAGAAGAATCTTTTACTCGGATTTTGTGCAAAAAAACTGGAGTACACGAATGACCCAAGCGCAGCCTACAAATTGTTGATGTTACTTTTTTGCTTGCCTCACGGTATCGAAAAAACCATTTTTTAGGTTTCCGGGCTGATCCTTCCCCAAAAACCGTCAAAATGTTACCGAACGTTCTCCTTGTGTGTAAATATGTCAACACCTTTAAACTGATATTGGCAAATCCACCTGGCAATTTTTTTTTAATTTTTGATTCAAGATACCTTTTATAAAAATATAAAAAAAAACTGACCTCTCCGTCTAGTTCGAGGACAAGCCGCAGCACACCGTGGGCAGCTGGGTGCTGCGGTCCGAAGTTAAGCACCATGTTGCGGACCTGCTTTTCCGTCGGCGCGACGATGCCTGCAATATTTTACATAAGATAAACAACAAGAATAAGAATAATTTATTATTAGACAAGCACATGATGACAAGCTCCGATGACCCGCGCCCTGTGCACCCTCAACTTAATAGCAGATAACATAGACCAGTTTTCGTGTTCTCTGAATGAATTCACAAAGTCTGCATTGGTTATATTATCAACCGACGAAAAAAACGGAGGAGGTTCTCAATTCGACGCGTATATATATATATATTTTTTTATGTATGACCACGCATAACTTTTTACAGAGTATAGTTCGATTTTGATAATTATTTTTTTATTGGAAAGGGTATACCCCAAAGTTGGTCCCATATAAATTTGGAAAAAAAAAACCAACCCTAAGGGTAGGAAAATAGGGGATGATTGATTTTTCTTTGGTTAAAACTTTGTTTTCAAAGTAAATTATGTTATAATAATAATCATCATCAGGCTCAGCCTAGTTTGGAGCCCAACGGATAATTTTTTTTTCTACACTTACAACTATTTTTACAGGTACTAAGCCTAAGACAATAGTGTAACTATTTGTACAACCATGTTACCATTTATATCTAAGTATTATTATAGCATTATCTAAGTATTATTGTATTTTAATTTAAAATAATGTAATTTATAATAACTAACCTAGGATAAGTATATATTAACACCATTGTGGATCCCAGCTGTCTTAAATAAATAAATAATAATAATAATAAAGTCCAGTGCCACCTCTCTACCCCCCCAGCCTCTCTGACTGGTGGTGCCCTTAGGCCATTTTTCTACAACTAGCAGTTGGCGAGTCACCGTCTGCCAGAGATAAAAAATAAGACAGTTTATTAGGCAGGCGTCCCATGCTTCACCCAATAGCCCAGCCACTAGTCCATAATTTTCACCCAATAACCCGTTTTCTTTAGATTCCATCAACCAGCAATAGTCCCTGTACACCCCAGCGGGTGCTGTCTCTGTGTGCCTCCCATGACACGGGCAGGTGTACTCCTTGCATTTCATTAAATTGTCAAAAGGGCCTCTACGTGTTGGCTCAGTTGGTACTTTTTACCTAGCCCCACGCACGCTTCCCAAAGGTCCGGGACATCATTGTCCCGTGAGCGGGAAAGACATACATAATAATAATAAATACGCAGGGCAGCTTGTGGCGAGCTGTTGGGGAGTACGACCCCATGGACCCGAGTGCTCCCGAGATTCGATCAGGGCCTCCGTCTCCGACGTGTCTTCGTCGGTCGGAGTGGAGCCCCAAGGGGAGCAGGACTCTCAGCTCTGGCTTGCCTTCATTGGCCGTCCAGAGAGGAGTCGTCAGAGCTATATGCTCCAGGGGTGGAAGTGTTAAAGGGCATAACGCCGCGAGTAACTTCGGAGAAAGCGCAGCACCACCTCTCGACACCCCTGAGCCGCTCACCCGGTGTTGCTCCTGGCCGTCTTTTCTACGGCACTTTCAGGGGCCCATCTTATAAGTGAGTGGCTAGTCACCGCCTGCCTGGACAACCTTGTAAATTACAATGTTATGGCAGGTGTCTGCACCTCTACGCAATAGCCCAATTTTATTGCCCACCCAAATCTCATCAACATATCCAATCGCCCCAATGCCTGTTGGGACCGGTTCACGGGTATCTACCGATGTACCCGTGAATGGGTTCTAGCAGGTCATCACATTAAACTTCGTCTCCATAGGGCCTCTACGTGTTGGATCTATATCCCCATGCACGCCTTCCAAATGACTGGGCTTTGTCCCATGTACTTAAATGGGAGATACATAATAATAATTATATTATGTATTATTATGATAGCCGTTGAATCGGACAGGTTCTCTCATGGCAACCACGTGCCGGAAGGCGCGGCGTGGGTAGGCCCCCCACAAGGTGGACTGATGACCTGGTAAAGGTCGCGGGAGTCCGCTGGATGCGGGCGCAGGACTGGAGATTGTGACACTCTTTGGGGGAGGCCTATGTCCAGCAGTGGACGTCTTTCGGCTGATATGATGATGACGACATTTTATCAACCATGAATAACTAGCCTACTCATATAGATATTGTTTTCAGAATTGTCATATGTATAGCAACCTCAATCTCAGAGTGATTTAAGAGCAAGTTGATGCCAAAGCCTGCTAGATATGAATATAATTCACAGTACCTGAGTAGGGTGGGTGCTTCAGCAGTGATGTGACCTCATCGGGGTACATGACAGCTCCCTCGAACTGCTTCACATATTCCGAGTCGGGGAACCATCGGTGAGCTGCTCGGTTTTGGCTGTTAAAAGTATTGAAAATTAATTGACTACAGGAACATGGTTGAATCCCGGTAAGGGCATTTACTTGTGTGATGAGCACGAGTAGTTCCTGAGTCATGGATGTTTTCTATGTATTTAAGATAAGATAAGATAGCCTTTATTTGCTGAGTTATTTTGTTACATTTCATTTACTACATGCATGCTTATTAAACAACTTAAACTAATTTATTTTCTTAAATAAATATTTCATTTTTCTATATATATTTGTTTTATTTTCTTAACTTCAGCTTGCCTCTTGGACATAGGCCTCTTCCCAAGCTTTCCATTTTGTTCTGTCTTTAGCCTCCCTTCTCCATATTGTTCCTGCTTTCTTTTTAATATCGTCCTCCCATCTCATTATAGGTCTTCCTTGTTTTCTTTTTCCTAGTCTTGGATACCATTCTGTGATGTCCTTTGTCCACTTTTCCATTTTTTCCCTCATCATGTGTCCTGTCCACTTCCATTTCAACTTTTTGATGCACCGTGTTATATCTATGTATTTAAGTATTTATTTATCGCTATCAGTAAGCATGGCGTCGTCTATTATCCATATTACAAGCTTTGCTACTAGGTCGATTTGTGTAAGATTGTCCCCAAATATTTATTTATTTAATTTTGTAAATTTAACACCTTTTATATGGGTTGATGAACACCTGAAATAAGTTTTTCAGTCGTTAAAATGCAATTTTGAATTTACTAAGATTGTTATTATTTTATTGTAACCCTTGGACATGTAAAAGTGCCTTTCTGGCCTATTCGCAGAATAAATGATTGATTTTGACTCAGAGGTCATCACCTAAAGCTGTTCTCTTGCAGGTCACACATTAACCCCCATAGACACTTCTTGAGCAACAGGGTCATGGAACGAACTGTCAGACGATGTGGTCTGTCCTATAGTGTAAAAAACTGGCCAAGTGTGTGTAGGAGCATCTCTTTAGGGAAGGCTGTTTTTCAGCAATAACTCGACAACCTTCGAAGTTATCTCGTGCAAAATAATGTTCATGTCCATGATTTTCTTCATATTCATCGATTCTACGGTTTTAAAGTTAGAGGCTCACAGAATACAACATGCATACACACCTTATAGTTTCTCCGCGAAATACCTGTGACAAACTAACAGACAGACGGACAAGACGAAATTATGAGGGTTCCGGTTTTGCCATATCGGCTACGAGACCCTAAAATTTTGCGTAAAAAATATCGAAATCTTAACCCTAAAGTTACATAATTTTCTAACGTCGAAATAAAAGAAAATAACGAACTTATGGGCCTAGTAATGACTTTAATACTTACTTTGCGTTAAGCAGCGCCGGTGTGGCCTTATATAGAGCCTTAGCAGGCCCTAAATTCGTAGATTTTCGCAACAAAACATTCATTACTTGAGCCATTTTGGCTGACGGCTGTGGTTCGTTTTGCCCTACTGACAGACGTCACGGATATGACAATTGACAGTTCTGGACTGCACAGATTATGTAGTACTACAGATACATAATATATTGTACTGCGTACACACGCATTCATTTTGCATCCCTCCGACATATCTAGCAGATCCAGCACCGGATATCGTGCTGGATATTATGAATACGATCTAATGGCGACGCCAAGCGTCCGAGTGCTGCAAAATTCTAACCCTTCTCTATCTTATAACTTCTTATTGCTCATGCCATCGAGGAAGAATATAATAGAGGGACTCACACACACATAGGGTAGGTCACACACGTGAGTGACAAGGGTGTAAGCATAAACAACACCACAAGTGGGAACGAGATACAATGACAAATCTCCCTGTCTTGGCTAGAACGCCATCTATTAAATCCTCTATAGGAGACGCTACACGAGCGAAATCGGCAGGCCTGCACGCAGTCCTGCAGAGTGATTCGGCACGTGACCAGCATGCGTTGTTTTTTTTAATTTTCCGCCATTTTCCAGGGAAACGACTTGCTTGAAAGACTCTATAAATGTGGCTATGTGGCCGGAAAGTTTCAAGAACAGCACCATCATCTATTTTTCCTGGCTTTCCCCGACTAATCGGGGACTAGTCAATACATCTCTAACAATTATTCTATATGATGTTTTATTGTAAAGTAAAGTACTTGAAATATAAAACTGCTAGTAAATATTAGTAGTTTATTTTTTGTTTTGCTGTAAATCATTTTTCGACTGTTATATATATGTGGCTTTTCCGATTAGTCGGTACATCTCTAGTTCAAATGCGATGTAAGTATGTCTTTCTTTCTCTAACGCATAGTTGCGTCCTTTATCATGGCCATCATGGGCCATGAAATACCTCCTTCTTTCAGAAAATACCTCCAAAATAAAACACAATTTTTCTAATAACATTTACTTTATACATTGTAAAAATATAATCACAAAACAAGATCGTTTTTTAAATGTACAAGTCTTGATGCTAATCTGATTTTGATTTTAACTTTTTAAATGCAAACCAACTGTCGGTAAAATATATTTAAATCGTTCTTTCTTTTTGAGTCTTGTAACAAAGAGATTGTTGAATGTCCTATGGCTCGTTTCACGAAGCTCATGGCAACACTCAAGCTCTTGACCAATAGGAGACGATACACAGGCCGATTTTGTCGGACAGCCAAGCAAGGTCATAGAAAATCTAGTATGGACACGGGCCGAATCATGCGGCGGCCTGCATGCAGTCCGGCCGATATCGGCCCGTGTAGCGTCTCCTTAACAACGGCCTAACCTGTGTTGTCTGTTTATACCCCTAAAATTGTAACTAAGGCCCTATGCAGACTGCGATTTTTTCATGGTTTCCCTACTACTGTAGGTAAACATAGTAGTAGGGGAACGCATGTGTGCATAGGCCCTTATAGGTTCTTGAACATACCATTTGGTCAATCAATTTAATTAGGCATCGAATGGTGTGTATTAACACTAATGGCTTCTACAAATATAGCAATTTATCACGACAATGATGCAGCTATAGAACGAGACAGCAATACATACTGATTATAGCTGTGTCTCTTTCGGTTATTGCGATAAATTGCAACGTTTGGAAATAGCTCAAGCCGCGTTTGCTGCGCCAATGTTTTAATCTCGCGTCACACTGGCGCGGCCTGGCTGCGGCGGTCAATAGTAAACTTGTCATTAGCTGTCAAATTTGCTATTGACCGAAACGCCGCAGGCCGCGCTAGTGTGATTCCGGCCTTACCATGAACCATCATTTGTATTACTACCATAGTCAAAAATAAAACAATGGAGTCGAGCCGTATTTGTAGCCAGGGGCGCTCCCGCGAAAACGTACTTAAACGTTTTTCATTTTAATTTATTTGTAATGTACCCAATTGACAAAGTATGATTGATACGAAATAAATGAAATATCTCCCTCTCTGTCGCTCGAATAACCAAGTGCGACCATTTGTGGGACTCTCGCAGGGAACCATAATATCGGCCTTTAAAGCGTTCGCCAAAACCAAACACCAACACGAGTGGAGGAATGAGGCTGGCTTAAGGCACTCTAAGCTCTTCATAGAAGGAGTGGACTCGGGCTGGACCAGAAAACTCTGGAAATCCAGTAGGAAGCAACTCAGAATTATATCTGGGGTGTTCACTGGTCACTTCGGGGTCAAGGATCTCTTGGCCAAGATGGGACTAACGGATAGTTTAGACTGTAGAATGTGTGGCGAGGAGGATGAGACTATGGAACATTTATTGTGAATGTCATGCCCTTGCCAGACAAAGAATGAACTACTTTGGTAACGGTTACCCGCAACCAAAGGAATTCAATTCAAAATTCACCTAGATAAGATAAGATAAAATAGGTGCGACAGAGAGGGTGATACACGAACGAACTAAGTTTTCGTTTCGCGGTAGAGCCTTTAATTTGTACCAGTGACCTTACGCTGCTCATTTTACTAAATAATAAAGAATAGTTTACAAAAATACTTTCTTACTTCTCATAATTTACCATAACTTTGTAGAAAAATACTACTAGTACTCCTGTTCAAGTCACGAAAGCACTGACATCATATTTTGCTTCCAATTATCTGTCTGTCTGTTGCATCGCAGCTCGCAAACGAACGAAACGATTTGAGTGCACAAAAGGTATGATCAAAACTGCTTTCGTGAAATAAAAAGAATATAAAATTAACTTTTTTGTCAAAAACTTAATTTTTGGTACAAGCTTTTATTGCCCACTGTACTTTTCTGCATACCATCATCAACTACTTATTGAGACGATTCTAACGAGCCCAAACTCGATGGGGTTGTGTCGTTTTATTGCGGAGTTCCTATGGTCACCTTCCAGCTCCAGCATCAGATCAGCTCTATGTCATCATAATATTGCATTGACATGCGATATACATATGCATGCAAAATTTCAGCTCAATCGGAAACCGGAAAGTGGGTGAAATTTCAATTACTAAATTTGACCCAAGAAAGAATAAAACAAACGGGGTGAGCTAAATAAAAGCTTGTAAACATTTGGATGTCCTTAAAAAAGCTAAGTCTTTTTTGGGCATGCATTACAAATCGCTGCCCCAATATTATAGGGTTCTATGTTGCACTTTTATCAACTTGAAAGAAGTTTGTCAGAGTGACACTAGGTCTAAATTCAAGTACCCCAACAATGTAACATAGAAATGCCCCTATAATATTGGGGCAGCGAAATGGTGTTGGTTTTTGGCATGCCTTACATTACGTTTTAACTTAACATATTATATTTACAAGAGCTGTTTTAAACACTAGATTTTGTTTTGGACAACCTGTTTTTTTTTTCATTATACCAACAATGGTAAAAGCAGTTCCAAGTTGATATAAATTTTCGTATATGTACAAAAAAAACACATGAAACAGCCCAATTTATGAAAATACACTGACTTTTTTCAGACTTGAAAGTTTAGGTTATCCCTGTGCAAAACCGTAAACCCATTTCACTTATTACGATGAATAGGGTATCGATTCTGTATGTTGGATATCCTATTTCAAAAAAAGACAAATCAGAGTAAAACATTTCATAAAATGGCCCTAAATCTTAAATATTTACAGTAAACGAACAACCTTATGATTATGATTAAATCATAAAGCACTGTCATACAGGGTGTGGCCTGTAATAGGAGCAAATATTCAAAAGGGCGCTTCGTTAGAGCATCTGCAGTAACCCCTTGTGTCCCATTCATTTTCTTTGGATTCGGAGAAATTTTGATCTAAAGTTATGACCTCCAAGTAATGTACCTTGGCACCACGAGATCATAGCACAGCAGTCAATGCAGATTTTGATGTAACATCATGTAATGAGTCATAATAGTTTTTGCATTTTTGTTTCCAAAAGATATATGTGACTTTTTAATTTTTATTTAATTTTTTTTAGTGTTTTTCAAATAGAAAGTTACTTATAGCACTCCAGAAGAGTAAAACAATACAAGTAAACTTATTTTAAAGAAAAAATATTTTTTTCAAATAAAACCACGTGGAAATAATTGTTCACAAGCTTAATAATCTACCGTTTAATTTTTTGCTCCTATTACATGCCACACCCTGTATACTTGTCAGAACAAATGGGCATTGTAAAATTGAATCCTTGTGAGATTATGTATATTACGACATTTTAAAGTAAAGTTGTCACGTCAAAAAAATATAAATACGAAAAATATTTCCAGATATTTTCAAAAACGGCCCAATCTATCTATAGTTGTTGTTTTGCTTTTTTCGTCACAATAACATATAATTTGGTAGGTTGGAACAACTCGCGATTCTGTGCAATATATCTTATTTTTTTGTCCACGAGGTACATGTCCCAAAAATTATGTACAGTCACCGGCATTAATATATGATGGATCAAAGGCCGCAAAAATATCTGACACGCTCTAACGGCTCTAGGAATAGAGTTTTCATCAGATATTTTTGCGGCCTTTGTTCCATCGTATATTGATCCCGGTGACTGTACTAAAAATCCCACTGACTTACGTAATCTCATACGCAGTATCAATGATGCTGATGTTGTCCTGACCGATTTCGGCCACAGCGACTGTGTATTCTGGCTTTTATTTGTTATTAACCATAATTAGTGTTGTTCTTCTACTCTCTGGTGCGCTCTCAAGTGGCTTATGTACCCTATATTTCTCACAAAAGTCCGAGCGCACTTGGTGCAAGTTAACACTCCACATACGTAGTGGTAATTGATGGCTGCTGGTGAGCGAGCCTTCAGCTCGTCTCGCTTTTTATCGAGCTCGTTGCGACGCTCAGTTTCAAACTTGTTAACCTGCTCATGGATGAGCCGTCGCCATTCGGGCCGCCGTGCTGCCGTTACCTCCCACTCAGAGGGCTCTATTTTGCATCTCTTCATGTGTCTTTTCAGAACATCTTTGTAACGAAGGTACTGGCCACCACACTTACGTTTACCATTCTTCAATGGAATATCATTGTAGGAACCTGTGCGGACATTGTACAGAGTCACGATAAAAATCAACAACGACAGAGAAATCGGTCCAAATATACACTATACAAAAAAAAAAACTTAATGTGATTTTATTTACACACAATAAAAACCTTTGGTGTTATGGTGTTATTTCTCACTAACACCATTACAGTTTTCCATCAACATTTTCCTTTCATACTTCAAAGCAGCGGCGATCATCTCAGTTTTCGCCAAATTCAATAAAACTGGTGACAGACTTTTCAAAATGGGCGCCACTCCGGCCAAGAACGCGTCCACTGCGTGCGGCTCAGGATTTTTTACTAAGACGTACTTCATTTTCTTATTACTCTTATTCTTTTTTCTGTTCTTTCTCTTTTTGGAGGAGGGGGAGGATTTGGGGGAGTGGACCGATGAGGAGTGGGAGGAGACGGAGATGGGGGTGGGGGAGGGAGGGAAGATTATAGAGGATGATGATGACGCGTTGTCTTTAACGTTGATTGGCGTCTCTGGAATTAAATTAATTATTATTGAACGAGCGAGCGAACACATTGCACGTAGAACCGATGGCCGTTGGGGCGGAAAGGTTCTCGAGTGGCGATCACGAGGACCCCCCACAAGGTGGACTGATGACCTGGTAAAGGTCGCAGTGGTCCTATGGATGCGGGTGGCGCAGGACCGGCCACTGTGGCACTCCTTGACTCCTTTGGGGGAGGCCTATGTCCAGCAGTGGACGTATTTTGGCTGATATGATGATGATGATGATGACGAGCTAGCGAAGTGAATGAAGACTTTTCGGCTTGGGCAAAACTCTTTCGTTCTCCTATACAAGTCGCATTTCTCAACCGATTTCCGTAAACTTTTGTAAGCAGTTTCGATAATAGGGGTGTAGACACCAAATAAAATAACCAATAATGATGAATTTTCCCGAAAAAGGATTATAAATATTGTCAAATGGAGAAAAAAGTAAAGCAGGAGATTAAATAATCACAAAGTAATAAGTGTCCATAGTTTTAAGAGGGGGTATATTCTGTCCCTTTTCCACAAAACGCACCTTCTTATGAAACGATTGTCATTTACTATGACGCTCGTGGATCGTGACGTTACAATCCCCTAGCGTTTTCTCTCTCTAACAAGCAATATTAAAACGGTTGTAGCTACGTAATTTTTTGAAATTTTTGAATAGGATTTTCGTCATTAGGCATATTTTTTTGCCTTCTTTCTTTTGGAGTACAAACTTATAATACATTTTGAGTCTACAGTGTCTACACCCCTATTATATAGATTTTTATGTGCATTCAGTTTTTGGACATTTATGTCCCGTGACGCCTATAGACTCTAGGTAAATAAATAAGTTAATTATTCGCCAGTATGTTCCATAAAGTTCTAAGTTATTAGTCAAATGTAATTGACTTGGCGATAAACAATTATGTAATATAAAAGAGAATGTAAAAAACCCGGCAAAGCGCGAGTTGATGGGAGCCCCTTAAATATTTATTTTATTCTGGTTTTTAGTATTTGTTGTTACAGCGGCAACACCAAGAGAAATACAACATCTGCGAAAATTTCAACTGTCTAACTATCACGAGATCCAGCCTGGTGACAGACAGACAGACAGACGGACGGACGGACAGCGGAGTCTTAGTAATAGGGTCCCGTTTTACCCTTTGGGTACGGAACGCTAAAAACAACGTTTCTTCGTACCTGGTCGCGAGGATCCGTTAGCGCCGGCCACCTTCCCGGGCGAGAGCTGCTCCGTGTCTGACGGTGCGCTGGAACAAGACGCTTTCGTGAGGCAAGTACGGCACAATGGTCCCCAGTCATTTTTGGTGCAAATATAAAATCCGCCATTTTGAACTTTTCGGTCTGCATATAACACAAAAATACAAATGGCGGTCTGGTAGAGTACAGTTCGGCTGGCAGATTGAACGGTCCGTTCATGCTTGCATGGGCATAGTAACTACTTAAATACTAGTTATTTATATTTTGCAATGACGAGAGACATCATCCTGTTCTTGACTGGTTTTATAATAATGTATATTTAATCTTGAGCGTAGCGACCAGCGCGTCCAGCTCGTCCAGCAGCATGCCGAACAGTATTGTGACTGACCTGTCGCGCTCACTGCTACTGCCCCCGGCGGGCTGCCTGGCGTCCAGCTCGTCCAGCACCATGCCGAACAGTATTGTGACTGACCTGTCGCGCTCACTGCTACTGCCCCCGGCGGGCTGCCTGGCGTCCAGCTCGTCCAGCACCATGCCGAACAGTATTGTGACTGACCTGTCGCGCTCACTGCTACTGCCCCCGGCGGGCTGCCTGGCGTCCAGCTCGTCCAGCACCATGCCGAACAGTATTGTGACTGACCTGTCGCGCTCACTGCTACTGCCCCCGGCGGGCTGCCTGGCGTCCAGCTCGTCCAGCACCATGCCGAACAGTATTGTGACTGACCTGTCGCGCTCACTGCTACTGCCCCCGGCGGGCTGCCTGGCGTCCAGCTCGTCCAGCACCATGCCGAACAGTATTGTGACTGACCTGTCGCGCTCACTGCTACTGCCCCCGGCGGGCTGCCTGGCGTCCAGCTCGTCCAGCACCATGCCGAACAGTATTGTGACTGACCTGTCGCGCTCACTGCTACTGCCCCCGGCGGGCTGCCTGGCGTCCAGCTCGTCCAGCACCATGCCGAACAGTATTGTGACTGACCTGTCGCGCTCACTGCTACTGCCCCCGGCGGGCTGCCTGGCGTCCAGCTCGTCCAGCACCATGCCGAACAGTATTGTGACTGACCTGTCGCGCTCACTGCTACTGCCCCCGGCGGGCTGCCTGGCGTCCAGCTCGTCCAGCACCATGCCAAACATTATTGTGACTGACCTGTCGCGCTCACTGCTACTGCCCCCTGTGGGCTGCCTTGCGTCCAGCTCGTCCAGCAGCATGCCGAACAGTATTGTGACTGACCTGTCGCGCTCACTGCTACTGCCCCCGGCGGGCTGCCTGGCGTCCAGCTCGTCCAGCACCATGCCGAACAGTATTGTGACTGACCTGTCGCGCTCACTACTACTGCCCCCTGCGGGCTGCCTGGCGTCCAGCTCGTCCAGCACCATGCCGAACATTATTGTCTGCCTCGCGTCCAGCGCGTCCAGCTCGTCTAGCACCATGCCGACAGTATTGTGACTGACCTGTCGCCCTCACTGCTACTGCCCCCGGCGGGCTGCCTCGCGTCCAGCTCGTCTAGCACCATGCCGACAGTATTGTGACTGACCTGTCGCCCTCACTGCTACTGCCCCCGGCGGGCTGCCTCGCGTCCAGCGCGTCCAGCTCGTCCAGCACCATGCCGACAGTATTGTGACTGACCTGTCGCCCTCACTGCTACTGCCCCCGGCGGGCTGCCTCGCGTCCAGCTCGTCCAGCACCATGCCGACAGTATTGTGACTGACCTGTCGCCCTCACTGCTACTGCCCCCGGCGGGCTGCCTCGCGTCCTGCTCGTCCAGCACCATGCCGACAGTATTGTGACTGACCTGTCGCCCTCACTGCTACTCCCCCCGGCGGGCTGCCTCGCGTCCAGCGCGTCCAGCTCGTCCAGCACCATGCCGACAGTATTGTGACTGACCTGTCGCCCTCACTGCTACTGCCCCCGGCGGGCTGCCTCGCGTCCAGCGCGTCCAGCTCGTCCAGCACCATGCCGACAGTATTGTGACTGACCTGTCGCCCTCACTGCTACTGCCCCCGGCGGGCTGCCTCGCGTCCAGCTCGTCCAGCACCATGCCGACAGTATTGTGACTGACCTGTCGCCCTCACTGCTACTGCCCCCGGCGGGCTGCCTCGCGTCCAGCTCGTCCAGCACCATGCCGAAAGTATTGTGACTGACCTGTCGCCCTCACTGCTACTGCCCCCGGCGGGCTGCCTCGCGTCCAGCTCGTCCAGCACCATGCCGACAGTATTGTGACTGACCTGTCGCCCTCACTGCTACTGCCCCCGGCGGGCTGCCTCGCGTCCAGCGCGTCCAGCTCGTCCAGCACCATGCCGAACAGCGACCGCAGCGCCGCCACCGAGCGCCGCGGCAACTCGCGCGGAACTAGCGTTATACGCTTGTGCTCGTCTATGGACGACGTCGGCTCGAAGTATGGGCCTGCAACAATATTTTAACTGTAGCTGATTATATAAAAATGAATGCACCACGCTCTTGAGCGGTATGTGAAGGATGACGTCACATTTACCATCGACCGCTGCTAATAAGGTTAGACGTCTCACCTGAGTCGACATGCATGTCGAGAGCGGCACGCACGTATTCCCCAGTCTTGGCCTCGGTGTACAACAAGATGGCGGGTCGCGACTCGGCCCGCGCCAGCGCGTGTACCACGCTCTTGAGCGGTATGTGAAGGATGACGTCACATTTACCATCGACCGCTGCTAATAAGGTTAGACGTCTCACCTGAGTCGACATGCATGTCGAGAGCGGCACGCACGTATTCCCCAGTCTTGGCCTCGGTGTACAACAAGATGGCGGGTCGCGACTCGGCCCGCGCCAGCGCGTGTACCACGCTCTTGAGCGGTATGTGAAGGATGACGTCACATTTACCATCGACCGCTGCTAATAAGGTTAGACGTCTCACCTGAGTCGACATGCATGTCGAGAGCGGCACGCACGTATTCCCCAGTCTTGGCCTCGGTGTACAACAAGATGGCGGGTCGCGACTCGGCCCGCGCCAGCGCGTGTACCACGCTCTTGAGCGGTATGTGAAGGATGACGTCACATTTACCATCGACCGCTGCTAATAAGGTTAGACGTCTCACCTGAGTCGACATGCATGTCGAGAGCGGCACGCACGTATTCCCCAGTCTTGGCCTCGGTGTACAACAAGATGGCGGGTCGCGACTCGGCCCGCGCCAGCGCGTGTACCACGCTCTTGAGCGGTATGTGAAGGATGACGTCACATTTACCATCGACCGCTGCTAATAAGGTTAGACGTCTCACCTGAGTCGACATGCATGTCGAGAGCGGCACGCACGTATTCCCCAGTCTTGGCCTCGGTGTACAACAAGATGGCGGGTCGCGACTCGGCCCGCGCCAGCGCGTGTACCACGCTCTTGAGCGGTATGTGAAGGATGACGTCACATTTACCATCGACCGCTGCTAATAAGGTTAGACGTCTCACCTGAGTCGACATGCATGTCGAGAGCGGCACGCACGTATTCCCCAGTCTTGGCCTCGGTGTACAACAAGATGGCGGGTCGCGACTCGGCCCGCGCCAGCGCGTGTACCACGCTCTTGAGCGGTATGTGAAGGATGACGTCACATTTACCATCGACCGCTGCTAATAAGGTTAGACGTCTCACCTGAGTCGACATGCATGTCGAGAGCGGCACGCACGTATTCCCCAGTCTTGGCCTCGGTGTACAACAAGATGGCGGGTCGCGACTCGGCCCGCGCCAGCGCGTGTACCACGCTCTTGAGCGGTATGTGAAGGATGACGTCACATTTACCATCGACCGCTGCTAATAAGGTTAGACGTCTCACCTGAGTCGACATGCATGTCGAGAGCGGCACGCACGTATTCCCCAGTCTTGGCCTCGGTGTACAACAAGATGGCGGGTCGCGACTCGGCCCGCGCCAGCGCGTGTACCACGCTCTTGAGCGGTATGTGAAGGATGACGTCACATTTACCATCGACCGCTGCTAATAAGGTTAGACGTCTCACCTGAGTCGACATGCATGTCGAGAGCGGCACGCACGTATTCCCCAGTCTTGGCCTCGGTGTACAACAAGATGGCGGGTCGCGCCTCGGCCCGCGCCAGCGCATGTACCACGCTCTTGAGCGGTATGTGAAGGATGACGTCACATTTACCATCGACCGCTGCTAATAAGGTTAGACGTCTCACCTGAGTCGACATGCATGTCGAGAGCGGCACGCACGTATTCCCCAGTCTTGGCCTCGGTGTACAACAAGATGGCGGGTCGCGACTCGGCCCGCGCCAGCGCGTGTACCACGCTCTTGAGCGGTATGTGAAGGATGACGTCACATTTACCATCGACCGCTGCTAATAAGGTTAGACGTCTCACCTGAGTCGACATGCATGTCGAGAGCGGCACGCACGTATTCCCCAGTCTTGGCCTCGGTGTACAACAAGATGGCGGGTCGCGACTCGGCCCGCGCCAGCGCGTGTACCACGCTCTTGAGCGGTATGTGAAGGATGACGTCACATTTACCATCGACCGCTGCTAATAAGGTTAGACGTCTCACCTGAGTCGACATGCATGTCGAGAGCGGCACGCACGTATTCCCCAGTCTTGGCCTCGGTGTACAACAAGATGGCGGGTCGCGACTCGGCCCGCGCCAGCGCGTGTACCACGCTCTTGAGCGGTATGTGAAGGATGACGTCACATTTACCATCGACCGCTGCTAATAAGGTTAGACGTCTCACCTGAGTCGACATGCATGTCGAGAGCGGCACGCACGTATTCCCCAGTCTTGGCCTCGGTGTACAACAAGATGGCGGGTCGCGACTCGGCCCGCGCCAGCGCGTGTACCACGCTCTTGAGCGGTATGTGAAGGATGACGTCACATTTACCATCGACCGCTGCTAATAAGGTTAGACGTCTCACCTGAGTCGACATGCATGTCGAGAGCGGCACGCACGTATTCCCCAGTCTTGGCCTCGGTGTACAACAAGATGGCGGGTCGCGCCTCGGCCCGCGCCAGCGCATGTACCACGCTCTTGAGCGGTATGTGAAGGATGACGTCACATTTACCATCGACCGCTGCTAATAAGGTTAGACGTCTCACCTGAGTCGATATGCATGTCGAGAGCGGCACGCACGTATTCCCCAGTCTTGGCCTCGGTGTACAACAAGATGGCGGGTCGCGACTCGGCCCGCGCCAGCGCGTGTACCACGCTCTTGAGCGGTATGTGAAGGATGACGTCACATTTACCATCGACCGCTGCTAATAAGGTTAGACGTCTCACCTGAGTCGACATGCATGTCGAGAGCGGCACGCACGTATTCCCCAGTCTTGGCCTCGGTGTACAACAAGATGGCGGGTCGCGACTCGGCCCGCGCCAGCGCGTGTACCACGCTCTTGAGCGGTATGTGAAGGATGACGTCACATTTACCATCGACCGCTGCTAATAAGGTTAGACGTCTCACCTGAGTCGACATGCATGTCGAGAGCGGCACGCACGTATTCCCCAGTCTTGGCCTCGGTGTACAACAAGATGGCGGGTCGCGACTCGGCCCGCGCCAGCGCGTGTACCACGCTCTTGAGCGGTATGTGAAGGATGACGTCACATTTACCATCGACCGCTGCTAATAAGGTTAGACGTCTCACCTGAGTCGACATGCATGTCGAGAGCGGCACGCACGTATTCCCCAGTCTTGGCCTCGGTGTACAACAAGATGGCGGGTCGCGACTCGGCCCGCGCCAGCGCGTGTACCACGCTCTTGAGCGGTATGTGAAGGATGACGTCACATTTACCATCGACCGCTGCTAATAAGGTTAGACGTCTCACCTGAGTCGACATGCATGTCGAGAGCGGCACGCACGTATTCCCCAGTCTTGGCCTCGGTGTACAACAAGATGGCGGGTCGCGACTCGGCCCGCGCCAGCGCGTGTACCACGCTCTTGAGCGGTATGCTGAGGATGATGTCATCAGCGGCGCGCCGGCGCAGGCTCGGCGCTACTATCGTGACGCCTTCCGAGGATATTCGGACCTGTGACGGACAGTTTCTTTTTATTTACTATTGGCACAATAGTTATTTGTTATTTTATTATATATAATTATTTGTTCAAAAATAGAATCACGAGCGAAGCGAGTGTTTCAACACTTTCAACACACGAGACGTAAAATAACTTTCCACCCGTGTATAACACAAAACTTTTCACCTCAGTACAGCGAGGAAAATAAGAAAAAGGGTAAGACAAAAAAAAAAAACAAAAAAAAATGTCTCATAAAATATGTCAGGAAAATAAAAACATAAACGAGCCAAAAATTTAGTACTTTTAACGTTCTACGTTTTGTTAGGTTTCACATGCCACTTAAGCTGCGTTCAAATGTCAAAACACTTCACATGTGGATAAAAAGCGATTTTCTCAATAGGTATCAAACATACAAAAAGGGCTATCCGAACTCGTGAGGTGAAGGTTGAAAAAATATTAGGGAGGGGTAAAGGCAGGTTTCGCTGGACTTTCTCAGCAATTTTTAGGGTTCCGTAGCCAAATGGCAAAAAACGGAACCCTTATTAGATTCGTCATGTCTAGCGTACGGACTGGCGGTCGCATTGTGGACAGAGTGAGAAATGGAGTCGTTATTGTCTACAAACTTCTTATGATTGAATGAATAAATTCAAATATTAAATGGATTTTCTTATAAAATCCATTTCTCTTCTTACATTAATTTAACCAATATCTTTTACAAACTCAACATTAGCCATATAAAAACTTCGTAAATTACTGCCTACAAATTGAGGAACAGATTTACCGCCAAGAATATGGAGCAAGTTGCTATAGTACATTCATTTTATAACATGGACACCGATTTAAATGAGCACGACGAAGAAGATTTCGAATCTCTTATCCCAGCCGCCATTTGCTGTTAAACATTGCAGTAGGCACTATATTATGTACAAAAACATGTAATTTAATTTTTCAATCTAAAAAAAATTGGCACTACTTTAAATTAAGAAAAATCATTTAATCATTATTCACTCAATCATAAAATCTAGCTTTGCGACTCCATTTCTCACTCTGTCCACAATGCCACCGTCAGTCCGTGCGCTAGACTCATGTCATGTCTGTCTGTCTGTCTGTCCGTCCGTATGTCACAGGCACTTTTTTCCGAAACTATAAGAGCTACGAGTATATTGTTGAAACTTGGTAAGTAGATGTATTCTGTGAACCGCATTAAGATTTTCACACAAAAATCGAAAAAAAAAAACATTAAGTTTTAGGGGTTCCCCGACCGAAACTCAAATTTTTTTTTTCATCAAACCCATATGTGGGGGGGGGGGGGGGGGGTATCTATGGATAGGTCTTCAAAAATGATATAAAGGTTTCAAATATCATTTTTTTCTAAACTGAATAGTTTACGCGAGAGACACTTCCAAAGTGATATAATGTGTGTGTGTGTCCCCCCTGTAACTTCTAAAATAAGAGAATGATATAACTAAAAATATATGATGTTCATTACCATGCAAACTTCCACCGAAAATTGATTTGAACGAGATATAGTAAGTAGTTTATTTTTAATACGTCATAAATCGTAAACCGCAATTTATTTTACGGAACCCTTCATGTGCGAGTCCGACTCGCACTTGGCCGCTTTTTTTTTTCTATATTTACAAAAAAGTCATTTGTACAATCTAATTATCACCTGAAGAAAATGAATTGGTTCCATGATTTTACTTTACTCACACAAATTATTTCTGTCATTCATTATTCATTTAAATAAAAAGCTGTACTTTAAATACAAATTAGAAACAAAAAGAGCACATGGTAATCTAACTAAGATTACTATTAGATTGAGCCGGACGAGTTAGGTTTAAATAGGAATCAATTTCTGTAATTATTTATTTAATTAAAAATCTGTACTTACTTAAAATACAAAAGTAACGCATTGAACACATCCCAATCTACCTAAAACCACTATCATATTTAGCCGGACGAATTAGGTTTAAGTAGGATTTAAGTTTAAATTAATTAGGTACATACGCAGGCTTCAATCGTTTGTTCGTCTACCTCTGTCGCTGTCGCACTTGCATATTCAAGCGACAGATAGGGGGATATTGCGAGTTTCGATTTTCATGGTACGAGTAGTGCCGCTGCGGAGCAGGCGGGGCAGGGCTCACGCACGGACTTGTTTCGGTAGATACGCAAATCGGAATATGATACAATATGGATTATTATCCGTCACGCTTTGTGGTACCGCCTTAAGGCTTGTACACCCGCTAACGTAATTGAGTCGTCGTCCGTATGGGCCAGCGCGCGACTTATCGGGCCTGCCGAACCTCCGCGCTCGCGCATTTTGTAGGTATTTAAACAAAGTAATTAAGATAATCATTTTATCTATTCAAACTCTGCGAATTTGTCTATAAATATTTAATAACTTTATTTGAGTACAAAATTTTAATTTAAAATATCTATAGTTTAGTCATAATATTGAATAAACTTTACAAAAAGAGGTAACTTTGGGATTTTTTTGTATCGAGTGAAGTTCATTAGATCGCGTAACTGAATGCGACTTTGACTAGATTAGATCCTTAAGTAATACGTATCTTTTTTTTAGATTTTTGAACCCTATTTTCTACGTCTGTGATTGTTTTAAAAAACTCGAAAACGCTGCCCCTGTTGATTGTCGAGCCTTAAAAGTAATAGTACATAAGTTTAAGTACTTGGGCCACTGGGTAACGGAAAGTATGTCAGCTAACGATGACCTAGAGAGGGAACGTAGGGCATTGTGTGTTCGTTGTAACATGCTGGCCTGTAGATTTGCACGCTGTAGTAATGAAGTAAAGCTAACACTAAAGTTAAAGCATTTTGTCAAACATTCTACACGTGCAATCTGTGGTCTAGTTATACGCAGCGGGCATACAATGCTCTGCGTGTTCAGTACAACAACGCGTTTAGAGTGCTGTTTGGACTGCCGCGTTATTGCAGCGCATCGACAATGTTTGCCGAGGCGCACACCGATGGCTTCGCTGCCATAATAAGAAAGCGGCGCGCTTCGCTTCAGAACCGTCTTTGCCGCAGCTCAAACAGCATTCTAAACGTGCTGGCTCAGCGCTGGGACTCGCCGCTGCTCGCGCGCTGGGTCCAGCTGCACGCGCCTGTAGTCGCCGCACCACGCCGCTTTTAAGTTAATTTTATTTTATTTATTTGGTACTAACATAGCTTTATAAATCTCATTGTTACTAACATTTTATATGGATTACTATTTTCCGAAATAAAAACTTTGATTTGATTTGATATTATAGATGGGCGTTTTTCAAAAAAGGCCGTAACCTCGGGGTACATTAGCCCAATGGAGGGTTACTTTGGCCCGCATACAAACCACACATAGCAACGTCAAATAATAAAAGCACCAAAGTGAGCAATTAGCTGAAACTATAAATAAGGTGATCAGACCATTCTTAAACTCATAAATTCGCGAAAGCCAAAGTTACCCTCCAGGGCCAAAGTACCCCGGGTTTACAGTAATTAATACTAATACGTTCGTTTATTAATACGTTCAGAATCGTTAATACTACAAGAAACAAAGTGTCCCAAATTATTCGACTGAGATCCGAATTAAGTTTTTCAATCGCATTATCAATTTCAGATGGTTTACATGAAATATAAACCTGAATGTCATCTGCATAAATATGGAATTTACAATGTGTGATCTGTGATACAATGTCGGCGGTGTACAAAATAAAAAGGATTGGTCCAATTACGGATCCCTGTGGCACTCCTCTAGTGAGGCCAATCTTGTCCGACAATAGAGTGGAACCATCATTTAAAGTCAGTTTTACACACTGATACCGATTATGAAGATAGCTGTCAAACCACCTCAGTGTACTACTATCAAATCCGTAGTAGCTCATCTTAGATAGCATTAAATTAATATTCAGGCAATCGAAAGCTCTAGAGAAATCAAGTAACACCAATAGTGTGCACATCCCCCTATCCTGAGAGTACAATATATTGTCGGTGACATCAAGTAAGGCAGTCGCTGTGCTTCTCCTTTTTCTGAAACCGGACTGCACATCCGGCAAAATATTGTTGTTCTCAAGATAACTAGTTAGTTGTTTGCATACTATCTTTTCCAATATCTTAGATAGGCATGGTAATATACTTATGGGCCTAAGGTCCTTTAGCTCTGATGGATTAGATATTTTAGGAAGTGGGCGAACAATTGCTAATTTCCATAAGTCTGGGAAAGTGGATGTCAAGATCGAGGTGTTCATTAATTGCGTAATAAAGTCTATAGTATGTGGAAATGTCAAAATTAGCATATTTAAATTAATACCATCACATCCTTCAGCATTAGATTTGAGACTTCTAATGATTTGGATGATTTGATCTGTGCTGGTCGGTTCTAAGTGAAAGGCAGACTCAGTATACCTATGGAACTCAAAGTAGGTCAGGTATGATATGGGCACTTGTGAAGTACCTGGTAAGCTTAAAAAGTGTTTATTTATGACAGTAGGGTCATTGAATGAAGAGGGTAATTCGGTATTTTTTTTAGGCAATATAGTTGTTTTCAGATTTTGCCAAAGAGATTTAGGGTCGTGTATTTTGTTGTTTATATTTTCTTTAAAATAAGCAGCTTTCTCATAATATATTGCCTTATTTACTGTTGATTTCAGGTCCTTATAATACTGTTTTTTGACATCAGACTGACTTTTATGAAAGTCAGCCGCAGCATTGTCTCGCAATCGCATCATAAGCTTCACAGTGTCTGTAATCCAGGGGTGAGAACATCCCTTAACTATAATTTTCTTTATAGGCGCATGCAAGTCAAATAAGATGGTTATGTGTAGGGTAAAGTCACCGACCATGTCATTTACATTGCCTAACCTCGACACTAAGTCCCACCTCACACACTGCAAATCCAAGTCAAATTTGTCAAGGTGAATGCTTTTGAGAGGCCTGTAGATTATGCAGTAGGGCTTAGGTTTGTCTATTTTAATATTAAATTCGCAGACTACAAGGCAGTGCCCATAAAGCGAGCCAACATGTTCAACAGTCACATTCTTTGCCCGCAAGTCCGTGCAAACTACATCGATTAGCGTCCGGGTACTGTCTGTGAAATGCGTAGGTTGTGTTACTATCTGTGTTAACCGGAAACATGTTAAGAAATCATTAATTTTTGTAATTTTCATGTCAGTATTTGCTAATAAATTTATATTAAAATCACCAAGAACTATCAAATTGTCATAATCAGGAATAGAACTAATTGTGTCATAAATAGCGTCAAAAAATAAATTAATGTCCATCCAAGGTGGTCGATACGCCGTACCTATTACAAGATTTTTTCCATTCAACTTCAGAGAGACCCACATCTGCTCAACTGACTTGTGGTCAGGGTCGACTGGGTGCGGCAAGGTACGCACATTTACACTACGTTTTATGTAGAAACCTACGCCTCCCCCGCGCGACCGTGTGCCCGGTGGTCTAGGTATGTGGCGTAACCTCCACCCAGGAAGTACTGGCGCCTTTCCTTCTTCCCCGTCCTTCAGCCATGTTTCGTTGATCGCTAGCACGTCAACATCCTGCCGAGTAGCTGCCG
Organism: Epinotia brunnichana; assembly: GCA_963854355.1. Classification (NCBI taxonomy): domain Eukaryota; kingdom Metazoa; phylum Arthropoda; class Insecta; order Lepidoptera; family Tortricidae; genus Epinotia; species Epinotia brunnichana. Next base: position 1,417,297 of record OY977963.1, on the reverse strand, counting down.
CTATGAAGCTGTCATGATTTGTGCCAAGAGAACCCGCATTGTACAAACCTATTCTAAGCGTTTTATGAACCATAGATAAATGTTAAATGAAAATAATAATAATAATAAAACTGTCGATTAAAAACGCACAATAAAGCATGAGAACATATTAAGACACAAGTTGTATTCATTGTAAATATGCTGGAGTGTACCATTAAAGCAACAACATTTTAAAAAAATAGTGCAGGGGCTTCAAACATTAACAGGCCCAAAAACACGCACAAAGTCGCCATCTGAGCGGATGCAGTAAGCCTGCTTGCCGTCGCCTTGCCGGGCGAACACTCGGCCTCTCTTCGTCCACGCGAATCTCCACTGCTGCATGCGACATACTTCTCGGACTCGGTGGAAAAGTAGGCGGTTGGAGCGCGTGAGCCGCTCGTTCACGTAGACGCGTCCAGGCGGGCCCACCAGGCCAGCGTCGGCCGAGGTTATATTGCGGCGCGCTCTGGCGGCCTGCAGCATATCATCCCGCAGCTGCCGCCGCGCCATCCGAACGACAATGCGGCGGGGGCGGCCCGCGGCATCACCCTCGACGGCGCCCGTCGCGCCCCGCCCCACCGCACCGACTCGCTCGGCGAACACGATGTCCCGGGGGTCGAGGACGACGCCAAGCTTGGCAGCAAGGACAGTTACGGTGTGAACCACATTTTCGCCCCTAGCCTCAGGAACATGACCGATGTCCAGGTCGGAGAGCAGCGCTTCCTGGTCGCGCTCACTCAATTCCTGCTGGAGCCGAGCTACCGTCTGCTGCAGCTCCTCCGCCACGCCACCCCGGGGCACCGTCTCTGCCTCCCTCTTTTCGACCGCCTCTAGCCGTCGCTCAATTTCGTCCATACGACCCGTCAGGCCTCGCAGAGTGGCCCGGATCTCCTCACGAAACTCCCGCTGTTCGGTCATATACCCATCGAGGACACGGCGCAGTGCCGTAACCTCATTATCTTTGCCCGGCAGGAGCCCGGGGCTAAAAAGCGAAGCAACTGACGAAGGGGGCTGTGTTTCGCCGGGGCCCTTTGACGGGGTCACGCTGTCCTCGGCCCTCGTCTGTTTGACTGCACAGTCGGGGCATACCGTTGAGGGCCCACGTCACACCATTCTTGAACAAACACAACATTCTCAAAATGCAACATCGTCGAAAATTACACTTGGCCTGTTTGCTCTTTGGAGTGCTCAAGTACAAATCCCCCAAGTATCTTTTTGAGAAGCTGTCTAACAGGAGGTCACGTGGTAGTCGGCAGTGCGAGTTACAGCTGATGACACCTCAGCACGCATCAGCAGCTTTCCGAGGAAGTTTCCGGTATGCAGCAACCAAGTCTTGGAATATAATTCCACCGCCAGTAAGAACCCTGCAAGATGTCCATAGTTTTAGAATCAAACTTAAAAAGTATCTGCTTGAGCATCAGAAAAGCCAGGAAACTTGCCAGCTAGACACAAGTTGTATTTAAATAAAAATAAAATGCTATTGTTATATCTGTTTATGCTTACCACTGTGTTACGTCCCTTCGGCATTGCTTTAATATTGTTTTTCGTTTTGTTCAGTACCCCTTTGTTATTATGTATTTGTTGTAATGTGTTCACTTCGTTATTGTTTATTGTTCATAGTTGTGTGTAGTAATGATCACTTTTCAAATTGTAACCGGTTTTCAACCTTGCATGGTACGTGTTTTTTCTCAGTTATAAGTAAATCGAATTAATTATACTTAGCATATTGTAGATTTTCAAACATTATTGTTGATTACATGTTTAATTGAAAAGAATGACGCCTGTCTGCCAGTGCCACCTGTCACTTCTGTCACTGTCAGTGTCAATGACGCTAGTGTGCTGTTACGGATCGCGCAGGAGTGAAATGGCTGCGTTCATAGACCACTGGACAATATTATTATATTTTATGTTCTATTTTTAATTTCGTTAATTGTCCCTTCTCGTGTTTAATTAAGTTTATATCATTATTTTGTTTGTTATCCACCGTGAACTCACTCGACGGTTCTATCGGAAGACCAGCGCTGGCAGCAATGCCAGCATTATGCTGAGATAGAACCGTTTCGTGACAAACGCTGTGTGTTGTTTGTCTCGAATAAATGTTTCTTTCTTTTCTTTCTTTCTTTCTTTCTTTCTTTCCAAATATTAAATTCTAAATCGTCACAGATAAGATAAGATAAGATAAAACACAGGAAAAAAATATTACATAGAACACGTATAATCTGTGACACTATTTTTCTTGTTTAAGAGTCCCCGTCAAGCTCGGTTCTCCATACAAACGTAGTTAAGCAATTTTTTACTATTTGTTAATACAGTGTACGAAATGATATTTATCAATTTAAACGGGTTTAATAATATTCAGCCGTGTGAACACTTGTTTTTAATGACGCCGTCTAGCGACTTGAACATCTACAGCGAATGTGCCAACCCTACGCCATTCACGCACACATTGACGGGACTAACTTATTTGTTCGTCGTGACCACCCTGTGACAGAATATTGAATTAGAAATGATATTTTGTATGACAAGTATAGACTTAAACGCAAATGTTGTGGAGATAATTGCAAATTAATGACTTACTCCATAATAAACGCGCCGAGAATATATGTTGTGACGTCATAGCATAAGCCAGTTTAATATAAAGCATTTTCGGGGGCTTCCGGCGCGTGCAGATTTCAAATGCATATATAACATCAGAAAAATAAATCATAAGAAAGTTTTAGTGCTACAGTTGTTTTAATGATGGATTATACTTTTGATTTTCGTAATAAAATAAAAAGATGCAAGTTCCCTATTAACGTCTCCCAGATTGTTCAATTTATATGTGAACGAGCTGATAGTGGGCCTCAGTAGCGACCATGTTACATTGATGGCACTTCTGCCAAAAACATCAGCTACGCCGATGACATGGTCCTGCTGGCGCCGACTGTCGGCGCGCTTTCAAAGCTGTTGAGCACTTGTGAGGAGTATGCCAAGTCTCAGGGCTTCGTATATGACACCACTAAAAGCGAGGTCATGGTTTTCAAGGCAGGGAAAATCAAGCCGTACCACATACCGCCTATTAATCTGGATGGCATGCCCTTAGAAGTTGTCGACAAATTTAAATATCTTGGTCACATTATTACCAATGATCTCAAGGACGACCAAGATATAGAACGAGAACGCAGAGCTTTGGCAGTTCGTGGAAATATGCTGACCCGCAGGTTTGCTCGGTGCTCCAGTGAAGTTAAGGTGACACTCTTCAGAGCTTATTGTCAATCATTTTACTCGAGCAGCCTGTGGGTGAGATATACGAAGCGAGCATATAATGCATTGAGAGTGCAGTATAACAACATATTTAGAATGCTGTTGGGCTTGCCCAGCAGGTGCAGTGCGTCTGGCATGTTTTGCGAAGCACGGAGGGATGGTTTCCCAGCAATCATGCGCAAAAAGATCGTGTCCCTGCTGGGGCGAGTTAGACGGAGCGCCAACAGCATTCTAAGTGTGTTTGCCAACAGGTTCGACAGCGCAATCCTCATGCATTGGGTTGGACTTATTAAAGGGGTATCCCTAAGAAGTATTTTATTAGTATTTAATTTAATTAAGTTACCTTGTATTGTACTTAAACTATCATAGTTTTATATAATTTGTATGTTTTTTATGTTACTAACAACTATAGAGTCTTTTGTATTCCGAAATAAAGATTTTATTATATTACTAGCTTTTGCCCGCGACTGCGTCCGCGTAGAACTCGTTTATATCGTAGCTCAATACAAATTTTCACCCTCCATTTCCCTTTTAGGGGTAGATTTCCGATATAAAAACTATCATATGTCCTTACCCGAGACTCAAACTATCTTTATCATTATAATCATTTATTATCATCATCATATCAGCCGAAAGACGTCCACTGCTGGACATAGGCCTCCCCCAAAGAGTTCCAAAGTGACCAATCCTGCGCCACCCGCATCCAGCGGACTCCCGCGACCTTTACCAGGTCATCAGTCCACCTTGTGCCTACCAACGCCGCGCCTACTAACTACCTCTATACAAAGTTTTATCTAAATGGGTTGTATAGTAGCTTCATACAAATATTCAACCCCCATTTCACCCCCTTAAGAGATGATTTCCGGGATAAAAACTATCCTATGCCCTTTTCCGGAACTCAAACTATCTGTTAACCAAATTTCATCTAAATGGGTCACTCACATCCAAATTTTCACCACTTAGGATCAGGACTCCCAACTATCGCTATACTAAATTTTCACCCCCATTTCACCCCCTTAGGGAATGATCTCCGGAATAAAACTATCAGATGTCCTTTCCCAGGACTCAAATTATCTCTTAACCAGATTTCAACTAAATGAGTTCCATAAACTATGCATTATCCTTTTTCGGAACCCCAAACTATCTCTATACCAAATTTCATCCAAATAGGGTGCATCCAAATTTTCACCCCCTATTTTATGCCCTTGGAGGATTTTTTTCGGGACAAAAGCTATTTGTTGTTCTTCTACGCGAGTAAAACCATCTCTATAGGGACCAAATTTCATCCTAATGGGTTCCATCCAAACTTAAACCACCATTTCACCCCCTTAGAGGGTTCAAACCATCTCTATACCAAATTCCATCGAAATGGTTTCCATCCAAATTTTCACCCCCATTTCACCCCCTTAAGGGATGAATTCAAAAACAAAAATTATCATTTGTCATTTCCCAGCACTCAAACTATCTCTTAACTGTTAACTTAAGTTTTATAAGTTTTTATTGTTACTAACATGATATGGACTTAGTCTGAAATAAATAATTTGAATTAAATTGAATTAACCAAATTTCATCTAAATAGATCACATCAAACCCAAATTTTCATCCCTTTAGGGGGTGATTTTCGGGATAAAACTATCCTATGTGCTTCCCCAGGACTCCAACTCGCTATACCGTAAATGGGTTCCATCCAAATTTTCATCCCCCATTTCACCCCCTTAGGAGATGATATCTGGACTAAAAATTATTTTAGGTCCTTCCCCAGGACTAACTATCTCCATACCAAATTTCATCTAAATGGGTTCTATTCAAATTTTCACTCCTCATTTCACCCTCTCAGGAGATGATTTTTCAGGATAAAAACTATGCATTGTCCTTCCCTGGGATTCCTTCTATCTCTTTACCAAATTATAACTTAATGGGATTTATCCACATTTTCACCCCTATTTCATCCCCTTAGGGGATGATTTTCGGGATTCAAAGTATCCGTTGTCATTCTCCGGGACTCAAACTATCTCTATACCAAATTTGATATAAACGGAGTCCATCCAAAATTTCACCCTCCACTACAACCCCTAATGGGCAGATTTCCGGGATAAAAACTATCCAATGTCCTTTCCCAGAACGTAAACTAACTCTAAACCAAATTTTATCAAAATGGGTTACATCCAAATTTTCACCCCCACGTTTTACCCCCAAAAGGGAAGATTTCCGGGATAAAACCTATCCTTTGACCTTCCCCGGGACTCGAACTATTTATATACCAAATTTCATCCAAATCGGTGCAGCGGTTTAAGTAGCTCTATACAAACTTCTACACCCTATTTCATCCCCTTAGGGGTTTATTTCCGGGATAAAAACTAACCTGTGTCCTTCCCTAGGACTCAAACTATCTCTATACCAAATTTCATCTAAATCGGTTAAGCCGTTTTCACGTGATGCGCGGTCACATAAACAGACAAACAGACAAACAGACAAAAATTCTAAAAACTATTGGAACGTGTTCTGTTATCGATTCTAAGTATCCCTAGCCAATTTTTTTTCGAATATCTTCCATGTACAGACTTTCGACCCTCTTCAGCTTTATTATATGTATAGATTATTATATTATTGTCCGGATTTGATTTAGAAGATGCAGTTTGTCCCTGTGTTTCATGCAACGGAAGTCCGGGTGTAATCCACGGTTTAGCATTAAAATATTTACTACTAACACGTACGAATATGTTTACGCAATAATTGCTTGCTAGACTTTTTGAATCAGGTATGACATGTTAGTATCTGCGTCATTCAGCGGAATTGTAAACTGGGCCAAATTCAATGTTGCATAAATCACGTTCGAGTTCGTTTACATATAATTTAGAAATTATTGGCGTTTGTGCAGGGTGACTGGTAATTCGACCTATTCCTTGAAAGGTGTTATACTAGAGCTAATTGGCAACAATTTATGTCCAGTCAACCAGGGGTCAAGAAACGTTATTTTTTTAAATTTTCCGAATTTTTAGTTTGTTTGAAAAAAAATCGCCTTGCAGCCTTAAAGTGCTGATTGTGACAAAAAAAAATTTACCATCCAAATGGAAGTACTTTTGTCACAATCACCAGCTTAAGGCTGCAAGGAGAATTTTTTTCATACAAACTAAAAACTCGAATATCTCGGAAACCAGCGAGTTTCGACCCCTGGTTGACTGGACATAAATTGTTGCAAATTAGCTCAAGTATAACCCCTTTCAAGGAATAGGTCGAATTACCAGTCACCCTGTATATAAGCCATTTATTTCCTTAAATAAGTTTAATTAGAAGTTGGGTATATAAGTTTTGTGCTCGAAATTTATTTACTCTACAAGTAAAGGCCTTCTCCGTTCTACTCCTTTTCTGTCGTGGGTTTTTGATACCCAGTTTCCACCAGCTACCTTTTTCATTTCATCTAGCCATCTCTCAGGAGGTCTGCCTCTTTTCCTTTTTCCGAGAGGGCCATCTCAATGTGTTACTCTTTTTGTCCATCTATCCTTATCCGTGCAACATGGCCTGACCATTTCCATTTGATTTTTTTTGCAGTGAGTTAGAGCATCTATTATATATACAGGGTGGAAAGTTAAAACGGGGCAGTAAGGGCAGCTACTAGATCCCTTGCCGCCACGCAAAAATGGCATTGCGATTTCATTCCTAACTTTTTAAGTGATGACAATCTACATCCACAGATTTTTGAAAAAAAGTACAGTCAGCGAGAAAATCATCAATTTTGACGATTTTTTTTTTAATGCCATTCGATCCTATTCTTATTAAGGATCAAAATACTCTTTGGGACTACTAGAACGCCCAGAAATCAAAGAAAACTTTTTCCATACAGTTAGTATGGGAATCCCAAAGTCCTTTAGTTAGATGATCGTCAAATTGTATGGAGACAGTGATAACTTCATTTAGTTTAGAAATGAGAGAATACATTCCTTTGTTAAAAAAAAAACTAACGTTTTTACACCCGTATTCATAAACGTTACTATGTGGACAGTACTCACGAGCGGACAGGTGCTGTAAAACCCTTACCTTAGTAAATGGGTCAATCAACTTTTTCACCCACACTTTTTCTGTCTCCTGTGTTACTTTTTACAAACTTTCAAATCAATCTATTTCAAACCTGTGTCTATCATTCCAATTAAAATCTGTGGCATATCGTAACTGGGCGTTTTTCATAAAAAGTGTACAAAGCTTTTTTTTTTCAGAATTCGAAATTTTTTGGTTTTTCTTACTCAGAATCGTTGATAATATCGATCCTCATACAAAAAAAAAAGGGTCCCAGATTTTACTATGTAATTTTTTTCTTCCAGTGCGTCACGATCATAAAAGGGTCAATCAACTTTTTCTTGTTGTTATTCTGTCCCGGTAAGCCAAGAGACAACAGTAACAGACTTTCTTAGAAAAAATACTATAAACTGGACTCATATCATGCTAAGGAGATGCCCCACCATGGAATGGGTTTACCAATATGACAAAAACACGTGTTTAGTGGATTTAAACCCCACAAAATAATGATTTTAAAGAGTGACCCAGGAGACGTAACCATGGCAACGAGCAGCAAGAAATAGTTGATTGACCCAAAAATAAAAAAAGACTGCATACAAAAATGTGACGATCTGGAATGGAATATTTAGGACACTTCTTTCTTGTATGAGGATCGATATTATCAAAGATTCTGAGTACCTAAGAAAAACAAAAAAAAAATGAATTTTGAAAAAAAAGTTGTTTTGTACACTTTTTTTGAAAAACGCTCAACTGCTGGTGTAAACCATCGTTATACACAATTAAGTACCTGGTTTATATCAGTTTCTCTAAGAAACATGACAGTTCTGTATCTTGCGTTACCGGACAAAATACTGTGGGTCCAAAAGTTGATTGGCCCAAATTTTAAATTTCAAAAAAAAATGTTAGTATTCTTTTTACAAACTTTTTACAGAATAAAGCTGGCCGTCATTGAATAAAACAAGTTTTTTTTTACCGAAGGGATGAATTCTCTCATTTCTTATCTAAATGAAGTTATCTCCGTCTCCATACAATTTGATGATCGTCTAACTAAAGGACTACTTGCACTTTGGGATTTCCATACTAACTGTATGGAAAAAGTTTTCTTTGATTTCTGGGCGTTCTAGTAGTCAAACCTTAGTCGGTCCCGAAGAGTATTTTGATCCTTAATAGGAATAGGATCGAATGGCATTAAAAAAAATCGTCAAATTTGATGATTTTCTCGCTGACTGTACTTTTTTTCAAAAATCTGTGAATGTAGATTGGCATCACTTAAAAAGTTAGGAATGAAATCCTAATGCCGTTTTTGCGTGGCGGCAAGGGATCTAGTAGCTGCCCTTACTGCCCCGTTTTAACTTTCCACCCTGTATAACTTAACTATCAGGTGTCATGTACCTAACCGTGTAGGCTCGGACAAGAATAGGTCTACGGTCTCCCCCAACTGTCGTAGAAGGCGACTAAAGGGGGTCATCGGGGTCGCAGTGTTTCTGCCGGGGGCCGGGGCACTCACCTAAAAACCCCAGGGAAGGCGACCATCATCATCCTAGGACGAGCCAAATGTGGCGAGGCGCGAGGAGGGCTCCAGTGCGTTCAGCATGAGATCCTGGAGTCCTCCGCATGAGAGCGCAGATGCCGGCCGCCGTGGAGTTTTTAGTGGATAGAAATACCACATAACCCAGTCATCCCCCGATGATTGGGTACCTGGTTCGCAGGTTTTCTCCACGTACAAAAAAAAAAAGGTGTCATGTACCTACTGCGAGTATATTTATTATGTTTAAGTCCTAACATTGTAGGCGCTTTGTTTGTATACTGTTGAGATTTGTAGAAGCTAGAAAACCTAATAGATGGCGTTACTAGTAGCATTTAATTAATACATAACGGCCATACGCCACATGTCGCCTACGGAATATAAAGAAACTATGTACATATCAAAATTAGTCAATGAATTTGCCGCTAGATGCCGATATCCTTAGTAGAAACTAGATAACGAGATTTTTCCTGAAAACATGGGGTCAAGTCGCCTTCAAGCTCAAAGTAGTAACCAACAAGAAGTAATACAACCGGGTAAAGTAAAGTACAGTGAAGTGTAATAGTGAGTAACGTTTTAGTGAAGTGTTGTCGTGGTGAACGGAAGTACAGTCAGGTGCGAACATATACTGTAAGCCTGTAATGTAAATTCTTAAATAAAATAAAATACCTTGCTTCTGGGCTTGTATGAGTATGATCCGATGGAGATGTGCCGACAGCTGAGCTTGATCTCTGCGTCACTGATCGGATGCTCTGTCATTCCATCATCTGTTCAAGAAACACATTCAACATAATATTAAATTAATATTTATAGACTCCTGACAAATCGCTTTTTAAAGCTTTTTGCCCGACTTTCTACACCTGCAGCCTGTGGGTTAACTACACGCAGAAGGCTATCAGTGCTCTAAGAGTACAGTACAACAATGGTTTCAGGATACTGTTGGGGCTGCCTCGTTTCTGTAGCGCGTCGGGGATGTTCGCTGATGCGCATGTTGACGGGTTTGCCGCTATTATGCGCAAAAGGGTAGCATCCGTGGTGCGCAGAATTCGGGGCAGCCCAAACACTCTACTGAGTACCATTGTTGACAGATTTGAAGGCCGTATCCAGAAACACTGGAACGATATTCATTGTTTAGTTTAATACCTAATGTTTATATTTCATGTATCCACTAACACTAGAATTAAGTTTTTCATATGTTTTTGCTTTTACTAACAACTATGGACAATGTTCCGAAATAAATTATTTGAATTTGAATTTGAAAAAATGATCTGACTAGCAATGGCGGAGCGCCCATACAAGCCAATACCCACCCCGGCTTACCTAAAATTTATTTTCAGTTATATACTCTACACTTTCAATTTTTTTTTGCCCATCGAAAATTTCCACGAGCTACCACTGCTAACTAGTATAGCATACTGACAAGTAAAATTATTTATAATTTTATCAGTAAATATCTCAATCTCATCGAACAGAACTAAGGCCCATCTCGACATACAATACAATTTATTTATTGATTTAAAAAAACCGGCCAAGTGCGAGTCGGACTCGCGCACGAAGGGTTCCGTACCATTATCAATAAAAATATTTATTTTATTCTGTTTTTAGTATTCGTTGTTATAGCGGCAACATCTGTGAAAAATTCAACTGTAACTATCACGGTATCAGTGAGATACAGCCTGGAGACAGACGGACAGACAAGACAGACAGCGGAGTCTTAGTAATAGGGTCCACTCAAATTGCTTGGTGGTGACAATGGCGGCCCAGGGCTGTTATACGCTACGCGTTAATGCGGCTCACCCCGCCGGTCACCCGTTACGAAACTTGACCTCGACCTACGCTTAATTACTACGCATCGCGGTGTCAAGGTATAATTGGTCGGCTGCGGAAACGTAGCTTCAGGTTGCTAATACCGCCTACAAAAACTCACTTCTCTAGACGTTTTAGTACTTACCTGAAACCTTTCATGTATAATAAATTCTGCAAAACACTAGATATAAGTAAATTGTCCTCAAGAGAAGTTAAAATGTATGTGACAAAGGTGTGCTGTGATTGGAGTTACGACGACACGGAACGTTTTCTGCGGAACCAATATAATTAACACCCATACTTGCACACACGCACTCACACACACCCACACACATACACACACACTTACACACACAAATACCACATACACACAAATTCCCCAATTTAGATCTTACCTTTTATGTCTAACATTATTATAATTATTTTTTTACTTAAATTCACTGTTCTTTCTTTTATTGTTTCGATGTTTCTTTATAAGATAAGTTAAGTTATACTTATATCAGTCATATGTAAAAAATAAAATAAAAAAACAATCAGGTCAACTGCACTCCTGGGCCCCAAGATACAGGCTTTGCCTAGTTTGGGGTCCACCAGATACTGTTTTTGGTCGAAAAATTTATTTCTTATCAAATAAACGAATTTATTATTTATTATTATTATTATGTATCTCCGATTTAAATTCACGGGGCGAACCCTGGTCATTTGGAAGGCGTGAGTGGGGATATAGATCCAACACGTAGAGGCCCTTTGGAGACGAAGTTTAATGTCATGTAGTACACCTGCTAGAACCCATTCACGGGTACATCGGTATTATTATTATCATTATAATTGTGGGTGAGCGTTGAGGTGAGCTTAAGGGGACGTAGGTTCGTGGTCTTCTCTCCCTCTCACTGAGCATAAGCGTGAGCGAGATGGAAGTGCGTGTTTGGAAGCGCGGATATCATGTTTTTTAATTCTATTTCTTTGTGCGTTCTAATAAATAAAAAAGTAATAGCTGATTTCCCTCAAATATGACATTGCCGATTTTAAGAACCAATTGTTATATGTTTAGCTGTTGTGGTTAATTTGTTAGAATTTTTTTAAGTGTATTTTAGACCTATGTTCGTGATTTTTTTCTATCGAGCGAAAGTCAAAAACTCAGGATTCGAATAGCTGATTTCTCTCGAGAAAGGCCTTAAAATTGCTTATTAAATTTAGGGCAGCCGTGTTATAATCCAAACAAGAAATACGATTTTTTAAAAATCCGTTTTCGGAGCTCACGTCGCCTTAAAACAAGTTACGGAATAGGGGGGCAACAACATAAAACCGATCCGCCGCAGAGAAATCCCGTTAGCCGGTAACGACGCGCCGGCGCATTGTTCTCGCACGCACTAACATTTGTACGCGCCCCGACCCTCGACTGTTGTAGAAATCTATACGCTAGCACCGATTCATTATGTTTTCGTCTAGTCAGAGCAGTTTTGTAGGCTCTCCCATTTGTAAGGAAATAATGTTTTCGATAAAAAATTCAATGCCTTTTAATACTAGTTGTATAATAGTTCCAGTACCTATGTATGAAAATATTTTACAGTAACACAATGAAAATATAAGGATACCACTTTTATGAGCAGAAGAAATTTTTCGGTTTTTTTTTTATTTCGGTAACGAATTACTAGGGAAAGCGACACGGCAAAGCTATATGCTGACGGTTCTGCTTCGAGCCCATGAGTCAAGAAGTGCAGTAGGAGACCACAATTTGAATAAATAAATAAATATTACGGGACAATCTTACACAAATCAACCTAGGCCCACGGTAAGCTCAGTAAGGCTTGTGTTGTGGATACTAGGCGATGATATACATATATAATAGATACATACATATAGATACTTATATACATATACAGGGTGGAATTTCATAAACTGTACATAATAAAAGGAGAAAAATTTCAGCCAATTTCATCGGTGAAACGGTGTTTTTTTTTTTTTCTAGTCATTAGTTTTTTTTTTACAGAATTTTAAAATTTTTTGTAAAAACTCGGGTAATACACCTAATTCAGACGGTATAACTTTTGATCCAATGGTCCTAAAATGAAAATAAAAAATGCAGAGTATTACCAAGGGACAGGTTAATAATTCTTAATAACAATAGAAAACCAACTAGAAGAGAAAATCCGCAAAAAAAATTATTGTTTTTGAAAAATGGCTACAAAAATTACGAATTTTAAAAGAAAAACACAATTTTCTGAAAAAAAAACGCAGATTTAGTTACCATTTTTTTTGCTTAGTATTAAACCTCACTTAATGCCGATTCTAAAACCGTTTTTAAACTGTCTCAGACTTTGAAAAATACCACGCAAATGGGTACGTAAATCAAACCATAAAGCTGCAATACGACTGATTTCTCCTGACACAATTGATCTCCGGGAAGGAGTCATGGTGGGGGTTAGGTTTTGATATGGGTGTATAGAAACCGGCGAGGTTACCACCAGAAAAATCTGACTTCTTCGGATTTGGCTTTCAGTAAAAAAATGCTCTACTGCCCGGCTAAACGGTAACAGCTAGGTTAGGGGTGCATAACCAAATGTCATAGAGAACTGCGTGCAGTTTTTGATGAGGGAAAAAAAAATTTTTTTCAAAATGGTCCTAGAGCTTTGAAATTTGGCTAGCGGGATCCTATATGGCTCTAGATTCTGAAAACCAAAAAAAAAAGTTTCTAGATTTAAAAAAAAAATTGTATGGGGAATTTTTTCGATTTTTTTTCCGGCCAAACCGCTCGACTTTTGAATAGGGGTCTCGACCAAATGTCATAAGGGTTCCCAAGGGGAGTACAATCGCATTTTTTTTTGGCTGAAAAAAAAAAGTTTTTTTTTTTTTGAAATTTCAAATTAGTCACAGCGCGCCGAGATTTGGCATGCGGGGACTTAAAGGGCCCAACAGTTGTAAAAAGAAAAAAAAATTGGAAAAAATCCAAAATGGCGGACGGTATGGGCAAAACAAATTTGCGAGGCCGTAAGCCGACCTGCGGGAGCTTAAGGCTTGGCTACTATTCCTTGCCCCGAGTGTCTTACAAGCGAGCCTGAGGGCCGAAGGCCCGAAGGTGAGCTTCGAGGGTACGCGAAGGCCGAAGGCTGAGCTCCGCGTAGGGCCGAAGGCCCGAAGCGTCCAGCGAGGCCGTAGGCCGAGCTACGGGAGTATAGGACTGTGCGGGAGTATAGGACTGTGCGACTATGCCCTCAGGTTCGCTTAAAGACACTTGGGGGGCGTAGGGTTTCCGCAAGCGCGCTCTGAAGGGACGCTTCGGGCCTTCGGCCCTACGCGGAGCTCGGCCTTCGGCCTTCGCCTACGACGAAAGACACTCGGGGGCATAGTCGCACAGTCCTATACTCCCGCAGCTCGGCCTACGGCCTCGCTGGACCCTTCGGGCCTTCGGCCCTACGCGGAGCTCGGCCTTCGGCCTTCGCGTACCCTCGAAGCTCACCTTCGGGCCTTCGGCCCTCAGGCTCGCTTGTAAGACACTCGGGGCAAGGAATAGTAGCCAAGCCTTAAGCTCCCGCAGCTCGGCCTACGGCCTCGCAAATTTGTTTTGCCCATACCGTCCGCCATTTTGGATTTTTTCCAATTTTTTTTTCTTTTTACAACTGTTGGGCCCTTCAAGTCCCCGCATGCCAAATCTCGGCGCGCTGTGACCAATTTGAAATTTCAAAAAAAAAAACTTTTATTTTTCAGCCAAAAAAAAATGCGATTGTACTCCCCTTGGGAACCTTCATGACATTTGGTCGAGACCCCTATTCAAAAGTCGAGCGGTTTGGCCGGAAAAAAAAATCGAAAAAATTCCCCATACAATTTTTTTTTTTAATCTAGAAACTTTTTTTTTTGGTTTTCAGAATCTAGAGCCATATAGGATCCCGCTAGCCAAATTTCAAAGCTCTAGGACCATTTTTTTTCCGCCATCAGAAACTGCACGCAGTTCTCTATGACATTTGGTCGAGCACCCCTAACCTAGCTGTTACCGTTTAGCCGGGCAGTAGAGCATTTTTTTACTAAAAGCCAAATCCGAAGAAGTCAGATTTTTCTGGTGGTAACCTCGCCGGCTTCTATACACCCATATCAAAACCTAACCCCCACCATGACTCCTTCCCGGAGATCAATTGTGTCAGGAGAAATCAGTCGTATTGCAGCTTTATGGTTTGATTTACGTACCCATTTGCGTGGTATTTTTCAAAGTCTGAGACAGTTTAAAAACGGTTTTAGAATCGGCATTAAGTGAGGTTTAATATTAAGCAAAAAAAATGGGAACTAACTATGCGTTTTTTTCAGAAAATTGTGTTTTTCTTTTAAAATTCGTAATTTTTGTAGCCATTTTTCAAAAACAATAATTTTTTTTTGCGGATTTTCTCTTCTAGTTGGTTTTCTATTGTTATTAAGAATTATTAACCTGTCCCTTGGTAATACTCTGCATTTTTTATTTTCATTTTAGGACCATTGGATCAAAAGTTATACCGTCTGAATTAGGTGTATTACCCGAGTTTTTACAAAAATTTTCAAAATTCTGTAAAAAAAAAACTAATGACTAGAAAAAAAAAAAAACACCGTTTCACCGATGAAATTGGCTGAAATTTTTCTCCTTTTATTATGTACAGTTTATGAAATTCCACCCTGTATAACTCAGGAACAAATATTCGTGATAAATACACAAATAAATGCTCTGACCAGGATTCGAACCCGGGACCTCCAGCTTCGTAGGCAGACTCACTACCCACTGGGCTACGGAGGCCGTTAAAATGTTGAATTGGACAATAGTTTTTAGCTGCCCTTTTTTCTACAATAACAAGTTTCTGTCAAAAATTTCATTTTTGGCACAAGATTTTATTGCCGACTGTACTTTTCTGCATAACATCATCAACTACTCATTGAGACGATTCTAACGAGCCCAAACTCGATGGGGTTGTGTCGTTTTATTGCGGAGTTCCTATGGCCACCTTCCAGCTCCATGTCATCATAATATTGCAATTTCATGCAAAATTTCAGCTCAATCGGAAACAAGAAAGAATAATCCTCCTAAGTCTCACGTGATGTTATCTTTATTTGTTTTATTTTATTTTACTTTTGTGTAGGTATTATGTTTGTAGTTAATTTTTTACTCACTACTATTTTAGGCTAGCTTAATTTTATTTATTTAGATTTAATTTTCAATGTTTACTTGTACATTGGAATTAATTATGAATATTTTAATAGAAGGCACTTTAGGTACCTGAACATATAATTTTGTTTCTGATATACATTATTTACAGGCCCACCATACGACACAAACTAACATTGAAATTTGAATCAACTAACGTAAGAAATAGAGTTGAATTTCGTTTGTTTCAAAAAAGACAAAAACAATTCAAATGCAACTCTTTTCCAACTCAAAATGGTTTAAATTCCTTTAAGAGAATAAGTCCTTCCAGTAGGCCCAGGCACTTAAATGGGGTGAGCTAAATAAAAGCTTGTAAAAAAACCTTTTAGGGTTTCTACTTAACAATAAAAATAAATAAATAAATAAATATTATGGGACACAATCTTACACAAATCAACCTAGGCACACGGTAAGCTCAGTAAGGCTTGTGTTGTGGGTACTAGGCGATGATATATATAATAGATAAATACATATGAAACAATGAAAATAAACTACATTAAACATTACTAATATTGTTCTTATTACTTAGTCCTTTGATCTAAGCATGTAATAAATATCAAAATAAATGTGATACTTGTTAAGTAGGTACTTGTTTTAGTTATATAATTTAATTTAAAAACAAAGTTTAAACTGACTTCATTCATTTGTCAATGCTCACCCAGAACTCTTTAAAACCTATAATGATACATGCAACATTCGTACAAGATGCCCAAATCGTCTCGTTGGTCCTGCTCGTAAGACACAATTGTACAGCAAGAACGCATACTGTAATTCTATTGACATTTTTAATCGTTTGCATGATGATTGATGACATCAAAGATTGCCTATTGGACTATTCAAGCGTAAACTTATGAGCTGGCTAGTACAAGAATGCTCTGTTGAAGAATATTTTGATTATTTTAAACATTGAACTTGACATTTATTATTGTGACTAGATTTGTAATGTAATTATGACATATTAGGAATATAATTGTAATTGTGACGGTATTAAGTGTTCATATTGACATTGTAAACATTAGGTTTTAAGTATTCTAAGTCGTGTTTCTCGATATTTAAGTCTTTTTCCTATGTTAATTTTGCATGCCAGTTTCTGGTGAAATGTGTGGAACCTGATAATTTAATAACGACTTTTGTACCACATTTTTATGTAAAATAAAGATTTGTATTTGTATTCAATTCAGTACTTACTTCGCCAAGCCACATATGAACATTTCCACATTTCCTTTCCAATTTACCACATGCTTTCCGAGATCAAATGCGTTGATTATTACGGACAAACCCCAAGTCACTAAATATCTGTGGGCTGATAATATTTGAGGAGTTCCGTCAATTCCTAAAGGATCCCAGAATTACGACGGAATCATGTCAGAATCTTTGACGAACTTTACATCTTTGAGGAGTTCCATAAGTCATCTGTGGTCTTCATCGTCAGTTCCACTTCACCAAAATTGCGATTTCCGAACATGAATTATAATAGAAAATACCGAAATCACTACATGTGTGCCTATACAATTTGAGGATTGCCCTCAATTTCCCTGGGATCCCATCATCAGATTCTGATTTGGTGACCATGGGACCACCTAGGAAGTATACTCTTTTGAATAAAAAAAGAATTTTGGAAATCGGTCCACAATTGCCGGAGAAATCGGCCAACATACATAAAAAAAAAAAAGCAAATTACAAAATAAAGAGCACTATATGTTATTATTAGACCAAGAAAAAAGATAGAGCATTACGAACAAACTGGTGAAGCCATTTTTCAACCAAGCCAAATAAGTTTCATACACGCTCACATACACATAAACAAATCAAATTGCACTAAACTCTTCAGCATGTGTCGCAATGCTGTCAAAGATCACCTATTTCGAGTTTTGTGCAATTTACTTTGTTTAAGTGTTTGTGAGTGTGTGCTAAACTTACTTGGCTTGGTTGAAAACCGGCTTTACTAGGTTGATCATAATGCTCTGTCTATCTTTTTCCTTGGTCTGAGTATTTAACATTTCTTTATACAAAGTGTATGTATAATAAAATCTAGTGCTCTTTATTTTGTAATTCGCTTACTATTTAAGGGTATCGTGTTCAGTAATATCAACACATTTTGCTAGTAAACCAAATTCAAGATAAGTTGCATGCATTACTTGCATGCCAAGTTGAAATTCTAACACCTGTAGCTATTGTAACTGTGTAGCCTGTGGACGAGGTACACGCAGCGTGCTATTAATGCCATGCGTGTACAATATAATGACGCCTTCAGGGTATTGTTGCGGCTGCCGCGATACTGTAGCGCATCGGGCATGTTCGCCGACGCGCATGTGGATGGATTCCACGCCACGCTGCGCAAGCGCTGAGCCGCGACGCTCCGCAGAGTGCACACCAGCCGCCACGGTCTGTCGGCTCGAGTGGCAGAGAGATGGGACAGCGCCCTAATCAGGCACTGGACCTCTCAGCACTTAAGTTTAGGTACTAACATAGTTATTTAAGTTTATTGTAATACCAAATCTATGAATTATTTTGTCCGAAATAAATGCTTTTTATTTTTATTTTTAAATATTTATATTGATAATAACATTAATACTTTTGATGCTAGATAAGAAAGGGTTCCATTCCATAGTCAAAAAGGTAAGATTTTGTTAACTCACCAAGTTTCACATTTCACTGACATATTCTTCATCTTTGAACCTACAATGCAGTATTTAACAACAGTATAAATACATTATATACTCTTTGGGGGGTCCAGCAGTGGACATCTTTTCTTGGTCTGAGGTGAAATAGGAAGAAACTAATGGCGAGCATACTCATAACAATACATTGTTTCAACAACACAATGATTTGACCGGCTATCTACAAATAATCAAACTATAATGGTGGTGCCTCAAATAAATAAATACTGTAATGAAACAAGTTACGTCCGATGAAGACTGATTTATTATCCTAATTGTCGGTACATCTATATTTCCCAGTTACTTTCAATATTACATATTACTACAAATACCTTACTAAATGAAGTGCCGTAGATACAATAATCCACTTACCTATACCTTCCATGTTCAAATCGAAATTTGTTGGAAACATCATAACATTCCCTGCCAGTTTAACCACAAACGCGATAAATTGTTGCCGGAGATTAACATGAAACACTGAAGCTTCAATTAAAACAGGAAACCATCAGTTTATGATAAGATATAGCGGTTTCCTATACAATACACTTGCTTGCACGCACGATACATACGCGATACGCGAATCGTTGACACAAGAACAGAGACCTGTCAAGTTGATTGGTGCGCTTAGTTATTGCATAAGTTATGTTGGTAAATGTATTACACCAAATAAAGCGTTTATAAAAATACCTGTTAAATAATCAAAAGGAGACGCCAAACGAGCGAAATCGGCGGACGGCCAAGTAACGGGGTCTATACATATCCTGATTTGTCAGCCCTAATTTGTCAGAAATTGCTGCGCTGCTGATCCAACTGTCAAACGAGTTGGCGGTGTTTCCCCAAATATTCGTGTTGCATCTTTTTCCTTCCTACGGCAAATGAAAGAGAGGCAACGACGCAACGCGAACACGAACCCCCAAGTTTAGTGCGACCATTACATCTGTACAACACACCCAATTGTGACTTCAACATGTTTTACTGACAAATTGTGGTGAAATCATATAATCTGTAGACCCCATAAGGTCATACGTTTGGCCGGCAACCGTGCTTCCGGCACGTATCCACACGGTCCGAAATCACAGCTCACATCTGAACTCACATCACTCACTCAACACCTCGCTTGGTCGTCCGCCGATATCGGCTTGTGTAGCGTCTCCTTTTATTGGTTAGCGTTTCAGACTACACAGCCGCTGGTTCATTCATGAAAACAAATATAGTTTAAAAGAATTATCAGGCCCATCAATATTGAGTCATTTATATAAATTCTGCTATGTAAAAGCTATTTACAATTTTCCAATTACGTGCATTGTATTTATCTGCCTAAAATACAATGCAAAAATCTTCACGAACACAACTCCTGCCGTAAACCGTAATTTATCATACCATGTCGTGTCAATGTCATGTTTGTATATGCATATTGTGTATACTGTATATAGTGCACCATCATTAAATATTCATACTATATAATTATATTCAACTGTTGTTCGAAGGAAAATATAATGATTTCTCACTTTATCACCTTCAGAGACCTATAGAATCCCGTACTACGATAAACAACGGAGTCTACAACACACATACATGGCGAGAATTCATTAAAACTAACTCCCTAATTCACTGACCATGGCTTGCAATTACTTATCGGTAAAACCAGATCCAGAATGGGCTGCAGCTGCGAATAACACTGATATAACGCATCAGGATGTAAGGCAGGATATCATTGATGGTCACAGTCAAGCCCCTGAGAGCGAAATTAAAAAAGAAAAGCATCTAAACACAGCCGTTGATGTGGAACCAGCGTCGGGCGAATCGAGTATAAATGGTACGTGAATAAGAATAATTCATGCGAAAATATATACAGTACAGAATCCAGGATGCCTAAAAATCATGTAAATCCACAATAATAACCATTCTATGTAACTAGATATTAATTTATCATACCAAGTGATGTTTTCATATGAACATCTTACAGGAAGTATTTTAATCTGGGTAACCTATCGCAATCATTTTCATTTCCCTACTAAATTTCGGCAAAAAGCCAATTATATCAAAAACCCAAGAGCTTTTATTTTTTTGTTGATTACATATACTAAATTTCATGAAATAGAAATAGTTTTTTTTTTATTGTTTAACCGTGTTACATAGATGGTATTTTATTCAAGTGTTAGGTCCCAACGGTTACCCATTTTGGGTGTACAATATTTACTTTAAACTAAGGAAAATAAAACAAATATATAATACAATCTTTTTCTTTAAGATGAAAATTCAAAAAATTCTTTTAATGAATAGAAAACTTTTATTATTATCTTTCTATGTTGAATAAATTTTAAGTTATTAAGGAGTCAAATGTGGCTCCAAATGGTTCGTGTAGTATAACATGGCTGCTGTGTCGCCAGTTCCTTTTGGCTTTGAACTTGGCTGGACACAC
Organism: Epinotia brunnichana; assembly: GCA_963854355.1. Classification (NCBI taxonomy): domain Eukaryota; kingdom Metazoa; phylum Arthropoda; class Insecta; order Lepidoptera; family Tortricidae; genus Epinotia; species Epinotia brunnichana. The sequence goes on along the minus strand of OY977963.1, from coordinate 1,396,454 downwards.
TGCAGCGTGTCTAGATTCTATGTCAAATGACATAACTTACAATGACAAATTATTTTGAGATAGTGCCATTCGGCTTAGGAGGGCTGTGTGGTGTGGCATGTTTGGAAGTATTCTTCATTGCTGTGTAACACAGTACTTTTTATTACTATTTGCATGATGTTACGAAATACCTGAAGGAGGTTGAACAGTTTATCTTACGCTTTTTCTGCGTATAAATCTTTATGGGTCAATTTAACTGCCAGACAGTCTCTGCTCTCAATGTGAACAAATTAAAAAACAAATTAGCCAACACATTCCTACAAAAAATAAAATTTTGGGTCAACAATTAGGTATATACTTAAAGTTAATTGGGTACAGGCATCTTCAGTTGTTTCAGGTGCTTGCCTGATGAATAAATAATAATAATAGTTATAAATGATTCAAGTTTAGTGCAGAAAGTAGGTAATTCCCAACGCGTGGTGATGACCAAAACAGGACCGTCAGGGAAATAAAAAAATAGACAATAAAGGTGAAATTTTAATTGTCATGAAATCTCATTCTCGCACGTGTTGGGAATATTGGCCTGAAATCCATTCCCGCACGGGCTGGCTCCGCCCGGCGCCGCCGTGCCGGCATAGATGACTTCCCGTGTTTATGTTGAACCATATAAAGGCGCACTTTCAGAGCAAGTGCATTGTAAATAATATTATAAATTTGAGGTCTTTGAATCGGACCTGTGCTCACCAGATCACGTTTAAGATTTGAAATAATAATTCTCCTAGCGTTATTCCTGGATTTCCTGGTTGTGCGCTAAACGAGCCCGGAGTCTGCTTTGACACCTAATCCCAAGATTTGGCATAGGCACTAGTTTAACGAAAGTGACTGCCATCTGACCTTCCAATCCAGAGGGAAAACTAAACTTATTGGGATCTTGGTAAAGGAAAACATCGTGAGGAAAAAACAAAAAGGAAGAAAAAACGTTTAGAAATCATTAAAAAACGACAAAAGCACAAAAAAAACATTTTAAAAAGGAAAAAAAAAATTAAAAAAGCAGCTGAAACATTCAAAAAAACAAAAAAACGTTAAAAAACATTGAAAAAAGAAAAAAAAAGAAAAGTAAAACATACAAAAAGGGGTAAAAAGACATTTAAAAAGGGAATAAGATAGAAAAAACTTAAAAACTAACAAAAAAGACGAAACAAAAATTTTAAGTATTATCCTGAGGACAGTTTGTTGGCGGAACATATTTTGTAAAACTAGCGTTTAAGTTTTTGTGAGATAAAAAAAAAAAAAAAAAACATTAAAAAATAGACAAAACGTCAAAAAAATTAAAAATAAACATTAAAAATAATTAAAAAACGAGAAAAACTAAAAAAAACAACTCGTTAAAAAAAACGTTACAAAACATTGAAAAAACAATAACACATACAAAAAAAGAAATAACATTAAAAAAAGAACAGTAAAACATACAAAAAAAGAAAAAAAACATTTAAAAATTATTTAAAAAACGAGAAAAACAAAAAAAAACACTAAAAAAACGTTAAAAACATTAAAAAAACAATAACCATTCAAAAAAATAAATAACATTAAAAAAAGAAAAGTAAAACATACAAAAAGGAAAAATAAAATTGAAACCGTAGACCGGTTTCCTCACGATGTTTTCCTTCACCGAAAAGCTAACGCTATATTCCATACATAAGTCCCAAATATTACTTGGTATGAGCCGGGATTCGACCCCATGACTGCTGCTTGACAGCCGCGTGATACACTAGGCTACCATAGTTTCAAATTAGTTGAAATGATAATATTAAATTGATAACTATTAAGAATAATTTACTGCCATACATAGTATACTTTTATACCTCAAATTAAATTGCTTGGTTATAGGTGTTCTCTATATTCAATATACTTAGCAAATAACTTAATTTCAGACCAGACAGAAGTGAAGCCGAACGAGCCACTGCGGGTGGCAACACCAGGTACACACCGCAGGTAACACAGTTTATTTATTTAAGTTACCTAAGTTTGTATGTAGGCGGTAATCTCTGGAACTACTTGTCTGTCGTGCATAAAAGTGTATCTGCAAGTTCCACAGGGATATATTATTATATATTTTTTTATTATAGAGAAACAAACAACTTAGTTATGGCTATGTGAGTAATGCTATAACATACCTATAGTTTCATAAATTTTTACAAACTTACAAGTGAAATGAAAAATTGGAAAATATGTTTAAATTAAGACCAAATGTCATAAATATATATATACTTATGACAGTTAAGTACATCTACAACTTAGACCATTATACAATGCAAAAAAAGAAAGAAAAAGTATATGAAAAGGTTAAGTTAACTGCGTTTTAACATTATTAGATTAAAGAAAAAAACTAATGTTTTAAATACCTATCCTACCATCATCATCCACCTAGCGTTATTATTCCCGGTTGTGCCCCTAAAGGATCCCGGGGTCCGTTTCGACACCTAATCCCAAGATTTGGCATAGGCACTAGTTTTACGAAAGCGACTGCCATCTGACCTTCCAACCCAGAGGGAAAACTAGACCTTATTGGGATTAGACCGGTTTCCTCACGATGTTTTCCTTCACCGAAAAGCTAACGGTAAATATTCCGTACATAAGTTCCGAAAAACCTATACTATAATATAATATAATATAGCCTTTATTCAACCAAATTTTAATACATGTTTTTATTTAATATATGTTTCTCTATTTATCTTCGTCTATTTGGTTTTGCTTCTCAGAATAGGCCTCCCCTAGAGACCTCCACAGCTCTCGATCATGTGCCTTTCTCATCCAAGTTGCACCTGCTACCCTAACAATGTCATCCTCCCATCTGCGACGTTGTCGTCCTCTTTTGGCACCTCTGCCATGTCAATCCTATCTCGTGTAACTGCAGCACAAAGTCATACAATGACTAGCCTAATCAGATTAAATAACATTGAGACTGAGTCTCCCTTAACAAGATTCCCTAAGATGCCTATATACACAATCCCGTTTGATGCAATTACGTTCCAACCGAAATCAGTGAACATAGGAGTCGATAGGTCCTCTTCTTTAGCTAACAAAAAAATCCTAGCCTCGGTTGGTGAAAGGTGGCAAAAATGGGACCGTCTCTATACAGATGCCTCTAAATTCAATGATGGACCAATAGGATGTGCTTTCTCATTCACGATAACCTTAACTCAGTACACAAATTCCAATTGCCCAATATCTGCTCTATATATACTGGGGAATGCTTTGCTATTCTGAAGGCGGTTAAATATGTTAAATAACACAAACTGGCAAACGCAGTAATTTTTTCAGACAGCCTTAGCTCTATCCAAGCCATTACAAATAACTCAATTAAAAACTGGGCCAAAACACCGTTGGTTTGCCTCATCAAGGAGGGTCTCCTATCTTGTCGACTTCTGAACTTGGAAGTAATCTTATCTTGGATCCCCAGCCACAAGGGTATACATGGAAATGAATTAGCGGATAAAGCTGCAAAGGAAGCAGCAGAAAACGGTGATAGAACTTTCTTTCAAAGCTTTAGCAAAGACTTGGACGCGATCTCATCGTTAAAACTATTTTCATCATGGTCGGCTTTATGGGCTACCGATAACAAGTTGCAGTTTTACGAACTGCAAAGAAATATTCCGGCTTCTCCCTGGTTTTTTAAATTCAAATTTAAAAAAAGTATAACTAGTTGCATCATACGCCTCAGGCTGGGACATTTGTGCTCCCCTGAATTTTTATTTAAAATCAAAGTCATAAATAGTGCGGAATGTCTGTGCGGGCATGATGTAGGTTCAATTGATCACATTTTTCTCGAGTGTCCTTCAACTCTTTTCTCTCTTTATGACCTACTAACAAAACTTAAAGTCCAACTCCCTACTAATGTTAAAACTCTCTTGGCTAGTTTTGAGCCCAAAGTCGCCAAGGCTTTGGCTTATTTTATAGATAAAAATAATATCAAATTATAACTATTTATGAATATATATAAGCACTCTTTTATCCACTTATTACCAATATTAAAATATGGTCGTTACGTACAATTAGTCCCTGGGGCAAAATTATTAGGTGCACTCCACGGAACCGTAAAGCCAAAACTTCCCCCACTTGACATTGGCAAAGTGCCTAAGCAGCAAAAAGCCACAACACGGGAAAAAAAAAGTCATACAAAAAGCGGCCAAGTGCGAGTCGGACTCGCACATGAAGGGTTCCGTGAAATTAATTGCGGTTTACGATTTACGACGTATTAAAAAAACTACTTACTAGATCTCGTTCAAACCAATTTTCGGTGGAAGTTTGCATGGTAATGTACATCATATATTTTTTTTTAGTTTTATCATTCTCTTATTTTAGAAGTTACAGGGGGGGACACACACATTTTACCACTTTGGAAGTGTCTCTTGCGCAAACTATTCAGTTTAGAAAAAAATTATATTAGAAACCTCAATATCATTGTTGAAGACCTATCCATAGATACTCCACACGTATGGGTTTGATGAATTTTTTTTTTTGAGTTTCAGTTCTGAGTATGGGGACCCCTAAAACTTAATGTTTTTTTTCGATTTCTGTGTGAAAATCTTAATGCGGTTCACAGAATACATCTACTTACCAAGTTTCAACAGTATAGCTCTTATAGTTTCGGAAAAAAGTGGCTGTGACATACGGACGGACAGACAGACAGACATGACGAATCTATAACGGTTCCGTTTTTTGCCATTTGGCTACGGAACCCTAAAAATCATAAAATACACGAGATAGGATTGACACGGCAGACCACTCTGTTATGTCTTTTGTCCATTTATCTTTTTCTTTCTAACTTTCTTTATTTTTTATTTTTTGTTTCTTATCATATGGCCTGCCCACTTCCATTTGAGTTTCCTTATGCAGTATTTTACGTCGGTTGTTTTTGTCTGTTACCTAATTGTTTTTAGCTTTATTTTATCTTTAAGTTTAATGTTGAGTATACTACGTTCTATGTTATGTTGACAGACTTTTAATTTATGCATATTGTGTTTTGTAAGGCTCCACGTCGGAGCCTGTTTTTTAGGGTTCCGTACTGAAAGAGTAAAACGGGAGCCTACTACTAAGACTTCGCAGTCCGTCCGTCCGTCCGTCCGTCCGTCCGGCCGTCGGTCCGTCTGTCTGTCACCAGGCTGTATCTCAAGAACCGTGATAGCTAGAGAGCTGAAATTTTCACAGATTATGTATTTCTGTTGCCGCTGTAACAACAAATACTAAAAACAAAATTAAATATTTTTTAAAGGGGGGCTCACATACAACAAACGTGATTTTTTTTGCCGTTTTTATAGATAATGGTACGGAACCCTTCGTGCGCGAGTCCAACTCGCACTTGGCCGGTGTTTAAATACTCTTTCGTAAATAAATATATTTGAATTTTTAATGTTTCAAGTTACCTAAGTTTGTATGTCGGCGGTAATCTCTGGAACTACTTGTCAGTTGTGCATGAAAGTGTATCTGCGAGTTCCACAGAGATATTATTATGTATCTCCGATTTAAATTCCCGAGACAAAGCTACCATTTGGAAGGCGTTCGTGGGGACATAGATCCAACACGTAGAGGCCCTTTGGAGAAGAAGTTTAATGTGATGTAGTACACCTGGTAGAACCCTTTCGCGCGGGTACATCGGTAGATACCCGTTGGATCGGGAAGGCGTTGGGGCTATTGTGGGTGAAATGGATAGAAAACTGGGTCTATGGTGATGAGATTTGGGTGGGCAATAGGGAACATTACTGCAATGTTCTGCCGCCAGAGTGCAGCACTATCACAATTAGTAAACAGTTTTTTTGACAACTTTGACAAGTCCTTCAAAGCTCTGGATCAAATATTTCAATGAATAAAATGCATCTGACTGACTGACTTTAACAAGCCTGTACATCTTTGAAGTGTCAGTCTTTGTTAAATCAAATCCGGTTCTATTTCCAATAGAAAGCTCCTGCGCAAGCGGAAGATCGATTCGGCATAAATATAAAATAAATGTGGCCCCTGGCAAAACTGCATTACTAAGAAAAAGTATATTGGGAATGGCAACTAAAATTTATAACTTTTTACCAGATGCTCTTAAATGTCAAGATCTTCACATATTTAAGAAGGACCTGAAAAACAAACTGGTCGAAAGAGCTTATTACACGCTAGATGAATTCTTTAATGACCAAATCTAATTGCATGTTTATATAATTTCAATTTATTGTCATGTTTAAAATAGAATTCTCTTGACATTGTGAACTGTAATTATTATTATATATTGATTTTTTTTTTTTTTTTCTAAATCTGTAATCGTGACATTCCTTATTTTTATTTTTGTTCTTAATTATGTATGACATCTACTTACTATTGATTTTGTATAAAGCAGTTACGCTGCTAATTTATATGTTTAAATCTGTTTGACATATATAGGTATTTAATATAAGAACACATGTGCCATTTATTATTGTAATTGTTCTCCTGTTTTATTTTTTTGTACGCCGCAAGGTAGAACATAGAGGACTCTCAACCTAATTTAAGATCTACAATGTATGTACCTATGTTTCACAAAATAAATTACTTACTTACTTACTTACATCAGTGCTGCGTAATGGGGAATGGATGAAAATTTTAGAAACGCCTGATTTTTTTTTGCAGATAGGAATAACCTTCCTTAGCACCAGAAAAAAGTTGCAGATTTTTCAGCGGCGTCAATTATATTTGAAAAATATAAACAGTTTCTTCACTTACGTTTTGGGGTTAGGACGGCGAATGAGACATTTTCTTTGATCCGTCTCATATTACAAAAAAATTTTTAGAATATCTGACCCTGGCAATGACAAATATAGCTGCTGCAGCTGTCAATATCGTTTCCAGTGTCAGTTTACCACGGATTTTTAAGATATTTTTTGTAATATGAGACGAATCAAGGAAAATGTCTCATTCGCCGTCGTAAACCCAAAACGTAAGTGAGGAAACTGTTTATATTTTTCAAAAATAATTGACGCACCTGAAAAGTCTGCAATTTTTTTCTGGTGTTAAGGAAGGTTATTCCTAACACCAAAATAAAAATCATGCAATTCTAAAATTTTCATCCATTCCCCATTGGATGCAACACACACACATTTTACCACTTTGAAAGTGTCTCTCGCGTAAACTATTCAGTTTAAAAAAAAACGATATTTGAAACTTTAATATCATTTTTGAAGACCTATCCATAGATACCCCACACGTATGGGTTTGATGAAAAAATTTTTATTGAGTTTCAGTTCTGTGTATGGGGAACCCCGAAACCTTTATGTTTTTTTTTAATTTTGGTGTAAAAATCCTAATGCGGTTCACAGAATTCATCTACTTACCAAGTTTCAACAGTATAGCTCTTATAGTTTCGGAAAAAAGTGGCTGTGACATACGGACGGACAGACAGACAGATAGACAGACAGACATGACGAATCTATAAGGGTTCCGTTTTTTGCCATTTGGCTACGGAACCCTAAAAACCGTCCAAGTGCGAGTCGGACTCGCGCACGAAGGGTTCCGTACCATCAATAAACATATTTATTTTATTCTGTTTTTAGTATTTGTTGTTATAGCGGCAACAGAAATACATCATCTGTGAAAATTTCAACTGGAACTATCACGGTATCAGTGAGATACAGCCTGGTGACAGACAGACAGTCAGTCTCCCCTTCTTCGCTTGCCTCGCATATAGTATGTACTATAAATTAATTTTTGTTGTCTTATAATCTAGTTTTTTTTTTTTTTTTTTTAAGAACACAAACACTCACATATACAAAAATATAAAGGGCACACAAAGAGTACCAATAGACATAAATCAAAAGACCTGGAGGTTCATTAATACATAAAAACTATGTTAACATAACAAAATAGACGACCGCCTTAGCCTAGTTGGTAGTGACCCTGCCCACGAAGCAAGAGGTCCTGGGTTCGAATCCCGGTAAGGGCATTTATTTGTGTGATGAGCACGAATATTTGTTCCTGAGTCATGGATGTTTTCTATGTATTTAAGTATTTATTTCTCTATATAAGTATCTATATCGTCGTCTAGTACCCATAGTACAAGCTTTGCTTAGTTTGGGACTAGGTTGATATGTGTAAGATTGTCCGCAAAATATGTATTTATTATTATTATTTATTTATAAAATAGGTAATAATAAATAAAAAAAAGCTGAAAAGATTTAAAAAAATTTGAACTTAATAAATTCTTTAATATAAATACAATACCGGTCGTCGACGCAGTATGCATGCACAAGTTAAAGGTAGGTAATAAGTAGGTATATGAGATTAATGAAGACATTTTGGATTTAGACTTTCAGGTGATGTGGATAGTAAAATTTATCTTAGGTAAGTAAATATTGTTCTCATGGATGACCAAAAGATAACTTACTTTTTACTAATAATTTAACACTTAAGAATGATTTGTGGAAAGGATCAATGTCGCTCAGATACTGGTTATAAAAACTAGGGACTCGTCTGAAAAAAGTATGCCGAGAGTAATTCTTACGATCATTACGAGATTATATTTGAATTCCTAAGGTAACATGACTTTATTTTTAAATGATGATAATATTGTATTTTAACTGTGACATTTAATTGAATTACTTGACACAACAATTTTTATTTTTTTTACACTAACTATTATTGATATTATATGTATGTAAATCATTTATGTGTATATGGAACACAACACAACAACATAACAATTACTACAAGAACAGATAACACATGTACAAAGGCGTGCTTATCCCTGGTAGGGTTTTATTTATTGTACATATTCATAAATATCCGCAGGACCGGTCATTTTGGCACTCTTTGGGGGAGGCCCATGTCCAGCAGTGGCTGATATGATGATGATGACTCATTATTTGACGATCATGTAGTAAATTCGTATAAATTAGCTTATTTATTTAATCGTATGGCATACATTATTTGGCCTTTAAGTTTTGTCACTCTTTAGTACCACCCAGGGGACACGTGCAGGGTTGTGGTAGGTAGCTCCTGCGGACGCGAGTGACAGTTGTCCCCCCTTTGTCAAGTGAGTGGGCAACTCGACTGTTAGAGGTTCTTAAGCCGCCCGAAAGCCTCTTACTCGGCATAACGACTACTGTCATAGACAGCAGCCGGGATCAACTGCTTAGCGTGCCTTCCAAAGCACGGAAGCGCTCATTTATAGTAACCACTCAAACAGGCGGTCACCCATCCAAAGACTGGTTCTACAATCTAAATCGTACAGGTTCTACTTTCGTGCTGGAATACGATTGTGTATTGTGTGTCTCAGATGGGCGTGTCCCGAATGCGGCAAGGTCTCCTGGTCGCCGGCGCACCTGCGCATCCACCGGCGCGTCCACACGGGCGAGCGGCCCGCGTGCTGCCACGTGTGCGGCGCCCGGTTCCGCACCGACGGCAACCTGGCGCGGCATCTGCGCGCGCATCGCGGGGAGAAGCCCTTCGCGTGCCGACACTGCGCCAGGAGGTAAGAGACACTGCGCCAGGAGGTAAGAGACACTGCGCCAGGAGGTAAGAGACACTGCGCCAGGAGGTAAGAGACACTGCGCCAGGAGGTAAGAGACACTGCGCCAGGAGGTAAGAGACACTGCGCCAGGAGGTAAGAGACACTGCGCCAGGAGGTAAGATACACTGTGCCAGGAGGTCAGATACACTGTGCCAGGAGGTAAGAGACACTGTGCCAGGAGGTAAGAGACACTGCGCCAGGAGGTAAGATACACTGTGCCAGGAGGTCAGATACACTGTGCCAGGAGGTAAGAGACACTGTGCCAGGAGGTAAGAGACACTGCGCCAGGAGGTAAGAGACACTGTGCCAGGAGGTAAGAGACACTGCGCCAGGAGGTAAGAGACACTGTGCCAGGAGGTAAGAGACACTGTGTCAGGAGGTAAGAGACTGTGTCAGGAGGTAAGAGACACTGTGCCAGGAGGTAAGAGACACTGTGCCAGGAGGTAAGAGACACTGCCAGGAGGTAAGAGACACTGTGCCAGGAGGTCAGAGACACTGTGCCAGGAGGTAAGAAACACTGCGCCAGGAGGTAAGATACACTGTGCCAGGAGGTAAGAGACACTGTGCCAGGAGGTAAGAGACACTGTGTCAGGAGGTAAGAGACACTGTGCCAGGAGGTAAGAGACACTGAGCCAGGAGGTAAGAGACACTGCCAGGAGGTAAGAGACACTGTGCCAGGAGGTAAGAGACACTGCGCCAGGAGGTAAGAGACACTGCCAGGAGGTAAGAGACACTGCCAGGAGGTAAGAGACACTGTGCCAGGAGGTAAGAGACACTGCCAGGAGGTAAGAGGCACTGTGCCAGGAGGTAAGAGACACTGTGCCAGGAGGTAAGAGACACTGTGCCAGGAGGTAAGATACACTGTGCCAGGAGGTAAGAGACACTGGTAAAGGCCGAGCCACACTGGCGACATGTCACACCGGATGCGTGTGAGTGCACGTATACGCAGACGCATCCGGTGTGACATGTCGCATGAGGATTCATACATTACAACGCAGCGGTCTATACGTGCTGTACACGCAGTCAGTGTGGCTCGGCCTTAAAAGAAGCTATCTATATTCGGCCGTCATTTAACCTTTGTAATTTATGGTTATAATTATTAAAAGCGTTTTGGTGGCCCATGGATTGGGTTGGGTTCCGGTGCTTTTAGACACAGTCTAGCAGTTATTTATTTAATCGTATGGCAATTATTATTTTGGCCTTTGAGTTTGTCACTCTTTTAGTACCACCCAGGACACACGTGCAAGGTTGTGGTAGGTAGCTCCTGCGGACGCGAGTGACAGTTGTCCCCCCTTTGTCAAGTGAGTGGGCAACTCGACTGTTAGAGGTTCTTAAGCCGCCCGAAGGCCTCTAACTCGGCTTAACGACTACTGTCATAGACAGCAACCGGGATCAACTGCTTAGCGTGCCTTCCAAAGCACGGAAGCGCTCATTTATAGTAACCACTCAAACAGGCGGTCACCCATCCAAAGACTGACCCCTGCCGTCTTTGCTTGACCTGCGTTATCGTTTCCAATACACAGGCGCCGCCGGGCTATGAACGCTTCAGTCTAGCAGTATATGTTTACACTATGTCGTCCTGTAGTTGTAAAACCGTCCCGTAAATCCATCATATCCCACTTAACCTTACATTCATCACACGTAAAAACAACACAAAAGTCATACATATATCGTAACATTTTTCCACAATACTTAATCCAAAAAAATCTACCATTGAACCATCTTATTAACTTGCCATTCATGCAACCTAAAATACACCTATCCCAACACTCCTCATACTCCCCCTGGGCGGGTATGGGCTTGTGATCCCCCCTCCCCCTTGGTGATATTTGGTGAGGTTCTTGGCTAAACCCCCCCCCCCCCCCACATAACCTCACGTATATTTTTTTGATGCGACCAAATTGTAAGATAAATAATATTGTCAATAGTAAATCTTGTTTATTTTTCTATCTTAGTGAAATAGACTCGCTATTTTGAAGTGCTAAGTAAAGATTTATGTTTAACGAAACCGAGAAAAAGTATTTACTCGTGTGATAGATATTTTTTCTTAGTTTCGTTCACTGTAAAAAAATATGTCGTGATTTTTTCGTGGACCCCCCCCCGAACCTCGCGTGATTTGTGCACAAGCCCTATGGCGCACGGGCGATAGCCAGGTTTCCCATCTCACGGGCACCTGGCGCTCAGGCAAATATTTGCCCTTACCGGTATTCGAACCAGGACCTTCAGCTCCCAGTAGGGTAAACCGGCTGTCTGTCTGTATGTATGTGTTAATAGTTATTTGTGTCACAAGGGAGCAAAATAGTATATTCACGGCGAGGGCGGTGTTTTGAATCCTGAGCGTAGTGAGGGATTCAAGTGTTAACGCCAAATACGAAGATAATTTTGCTCCTGAGTGCTCCCTATCAGGAAAAATAAAAGAAAAAAGGAAATCGTGAAAAAATATATGTCCGTTTTTAATCGATAATGATGACATTACAATCGATTATTTTATTAAGATCTGTGACATTAGCACATTGCGTAAATGCTACATGCCAATGGATAAATTAATAAAACTGGCCAATTACGAGTAGGACTCGCGCACGTAGGGTTCCGTATCATTATCTATAACAACAAAACTAAAACACTTTTGTTGTATGGGAGCCCCCTTAATAATTCATTTAATTCTGTTTTTTTTGTATTTGTTGTTATAGCGACAACAGAAATACATCATTTGTGAAAATTTCAACTGTCTAACTATCACGGTTCATGAGATACAGCCTGGTGACAGACGGACAAACGGACAGACAGACATACAAACAGACAGACAGACAGATATACAGACGGACAGCAAAGTCTTAGTAATAGGGTCCCGTTTTACCCTTTAGGTACGGAACCCTAAAAAGTAGCTTGAACAGAAAAGTTGCATTTTGCTGCATCTCGTTGTGGACCAAACCTTACTTTTCTGAATGAAAGGTGTGAATAATCTATTTCCTTTCCAGATTCACCCAAAAGTCAGTGCTAATCAAGCACATCCGCATCCACACAGGTGAGACACCCTACGCCTGCAACATCTGCCACAAGCAATTCTCCCGAAGCTTCACCCTGGCCTGCCACCGACGCGTGCACGGCGACGCCAAGCAAGCCCCGGGCCTCCGACCGGTGCCCCCGCCACCGGAAAAGTGGACCTGCGAAGTGTGTGATAAAACTTTTAAGAACAAATCGTACAGACATGCGCACATGCTCGTTCATACCCGGACTAAGGAGTTCCAGTGTCAAGTGTGTCAGAAAAAGTTTTCTAGTGAAGGGAGTTTGGTGAAGCATTTGACGGTTCACAGTCAAGCTAAGTGTAGTGTTTGTGGTAAAGAGTTGAAGAGTCAAGCTAATTTAGTCAGGCATATGTTGGTTCACACAGGGGAGAGACGGTTTCCTTGTAGTTATTGCAGTAAGAGGTTCACACAGAAGTCGGTGTTGGTTAAACATGAAAGGATACATACAGGTGAAATGCCGTACCAGTGTGATGTGTGTTTCAAGAAGTTTTCTAGGAGCTTCACGTTGGAGAATCATTTGAAGCGTATTCATAGGAAAGAGAAAGTTGGTAAGCTGGAGAGGTCTGAAAACAGCTCTGAGAATGTGGAGAACGATATGAAGCCTTTTTGGTGTGAGAAATGTGATAATTGGTACAACAGTCGTGAGTTTTACGAACATGAATGTGGTGACACAGCAGATAAATTTAACTTTGATGAAGTTTGTGAAGAAAATGAACCTGAAATTAACTATAGTGACCATGAAGGTTATGAGAGAAATAATAGTCCATTTGTTGAAGTTAAAGAAGAAAAAATTGAACCTGTAGAAGTTAATAAAATTTATGAAGTTAAAATTGAAGATGAATTAAATAATCCAATTAGCAATGATGATGCGAAAGAAAATTCAATAAATAATACTGACACAGATGTTTTGATAGACAATGCACGTGTAAAAATAGTTAAAAACAAAAAAGACAGCAAGAACTGGTCGTGCAGCGATTGCAAAAAGAATTTTAAAAATAAATCTCAATACCACACGCATTTAAAGTCTCACGACGCTAAAGGCTATTGCGAGAAATGTAACAAACATTTCAACACCAACGGGAATCTCATCAGGCATATGCTGATCCACTCTGGTGAGAAACCATTCCCCTGCAAAATCTGCAATAAACGTTTCACGCAAAAGAGCGTCCTGGTCAAGCACGAACGAATACACACCGGAGAAATGCCCTATAGCTGCGAAGTCTGCAATAAAAAATTCGCTCGCAGCTTCACACTTTTAAACCACAAGAGAGTCCATAGCACAATCAAGCCGTATTCCTGTCAATACTGCCCGAAAGCTTTCACTCAGCGGAGCGCTCTAATGATCCATGAAAGAAATCACACAGGAGAAAAACCATTCAGCTGTAAAATCTGCAATAAACAATTTACTAGCAACAGTACTTTGACTAGTCATAGTAGGATTCATAATGGCGTCAAGCCGTTCCTGTGTGAGATTTGTAATAAACAATTTACTACTAGTAGTAATTTTTATAGCCATATGAGGATTCACAGAGGCGATAAGAGGCACACTTGCGAAGTGTGTCAGAAGAAATTCTACACCAATAGCAGTCTTACGAAGCACAAAAGAGTTCACGAGAATAAGGTGAGTTGAGAGTTTATTTTTAAGGGTGATTCACCAGACTTGTGCGAGCTTAGCGATTTTCTCGCACACCGTTCCGCTACCTCACACAGCTGGTGGGTACCCAGCCTTAACCAGGATGCGCTGTGTTGGGAGTGAGGGACCTGCATGTCTCTTATCTGCCAACACAGCGAATCCTCAAGTGAATAATTCTTCTGGAGTCACAAGTGTCCATAGGCTACGGTACCAGCTTAACATCAGGCAGGCCGTAAGCTTGTTTGCCACCGTCGTAGTATAAAAAAAAGGATTTACTGTTTCAATTCTTGCACCTGAATTCTTTTCTTTAGACGACCTATGGAAATAGATAATTGGGAATGGATGAAAATTTCAGAAGTGCCTGATTATTTTTTTGGTTATAGGAATAACCTTACTTAGCACCAGAAAAATGTTGCAGACTTTTCACCCTGGCAATGACAAATATAGCTGCTCCAACTGTCAATATCATTGCCAGTGTCAGTTTACCGCGGATATTTATGATATTTTCTTGTAATATGAGACGGATCAAGGAAAGTGTCTTGTTCGCCGTCCTAAACCCAAAACGTAAGTGAGGAAACTGTTTATATTTTTCAAAAATAGTCTGCAACTTTTTTCTGGTGCTAAGGAAGGTTATTCCTACCACCAAAAGAATTATCAGCCACTTCCAGAATTTTCATCCATTTTCTGGCAAGATTTAGTTTGTGGCCTGATTTGGCACAAATAATGTTTTGTCTCATTTGAAATTTGAATCTTGACATAGAATAGGAGTCAAACTAATTGTAATCTGTTTTTATTTTTATTTTCACTGTTGCATTCTGTGTCCTTCTTTAATTAATAAGGTACTTCGTTTTAATTTGTGCATGAGCAATATTATGTAATGGTATGCTTATTGTTGAAGGTCCTTAATAAATAAACAAATAGTAGTATTTCGTTTTGACAACTATTTCGGGGTTCAACCAACCAACCAGTCTCTCCAATTTTCATCTTTAGGGTATATGACTATAGGCTTGTCTAAAAATAAATTTTAGGCAAGCCGGTGGGAATCGGCTTGTAAGGGCGCTCCGCCACTGCTGGTGCTAGACATTAATAATAGAAAAAAAATTGAGAGAATAGAAGTTAATTCAGTAAAAAGTTTTTGTCAAACATTTCATTTTTGGTACAAGCTTTTATTGCCGACTGTACTTTTCTGTATACCGTCATCAACTTCTCATTGAGACGATTCTAACGAGCCCAAACTCAACGGGATTACGTCGGTTAAATACTGAATTTATATGGCCACCTTCTGTCTCCATCATCAGATCAGCTCGATGGTACCATAATATTGAATTGTCATCCAAACTATACTAATACCCAAAATTTCAGCTCAATCGGATAACGGCAAGTGACTGAAAAATGGATTGCAAATTTTGACGGACAACTGACATACATATTTACATACATACGATCAGGTCAAGTTGATATAAAGCTTGTAAAAATTGAACCAAAACTACGTTTGTGTGGAAAGTCGAGCTTCTTGGGTACTCCTAATATATGGGTACAGTTACCAAGTCGACGAAATTCTGTCATTGTATGATGCTTTTCTGTCAACGGATTACCATAGTTTTGACAACCATTTTTGGGCAGGTCTGCAAAATAGAAGATGTCCAAGAAGACCTCAGCAAGCAGTTCGTCTGCGTCGTGTGTCGGCGCCGCTTCGGCAACTGCTACCTGCTGGAGCGGCATGCGCGCGCACACTCTGGAGAGAAGCCCTACGACTGCGAAGACTGCCACAAGAAGTACGTATATATCGGGCACTGGAGCGGCATGCGCGTGCGCACTCTGGAGAGAAGCCCTACGACTGCGAAGACTGCCACAAGAAGTACGTATATATCGGGCACTGGAGCGGCATGCGCGCGCACACTCTGGAGAGAAGCCCTACGACTGCGAAGACTGCCACAAGAAGTACGTATAAATCGGGCACTGGAGCGGCGTGCGCACTCTGGGGAGAAGCCTTACGACTGCGAAGACTGCCACAAGAAGTACGTATATAGCGGGCACTGGAGCGGCATGCGCGCGCGCAATCTGGAGAGAAACCTTACGACTGCGAAGACTGCCACAAGAAGTACGTATATAGCGGGCACTGGAGCGGCATGCGCGCGCACACTCTGGAGAGAAACCTTACGACTGCGAAGACTGCCACAAGAAGTACGTATATAGCGGGCACTGGAGCGGCATGCGCGCGCACACTCTGGAGAGAAGCCTTACGACTGCGAAGACTGCCACAAAAAGTACGTATATAGCGGGCACTGGAGCGGCATGCGCGCGCGCACTCTGGAGAGAAACCTTACGACTGCGAAGACTGCCACAAGAAGTACGTATATAGCGGGCACTGGAGCGGCATGCGCGCGCACACTCTGGAGAGAAGCCCTATGACTGCGAAGACTGCCACAAAAAGTACGTAACACACAAAGTAGAATCAAAGTAGAGGCACAGCGAAACGTCATCTCGCTCATATCTGGAGCAGCCCAACTGGGGAAAAACCTTACAGAAGACTGCAGTCATAATAACACCACGACTTACTTAGTGTGCCGACTGCCACAAGAAGTACGCACCTAAGTAGAACCAATATAGCGTCAATCGAGATGCTGCGTGTCGTCCGAACGTCGTTTAACGAGCTCTATCTTCACCATTTTTTGTTTGATCAACAAAATAAAAATACGTGTCCAATATTTTTGATTAATCTAACTGACGGACGGACTAAATATAATTATTTTTTTTACCCAGGAAAGTACCCAACTGTTACTCAAATTCAAACTGATTTGAAATTGAATGTATTGTTGAATGTATTAAAAATTTCTAATGGACATTGTGTTAATACTACATAGTTGGTTACTAAATTCTGTTACTCGATTTGTAAGCTCTTTATCTCAATGAAAAAAATTGCTACAAAAAAAAAATTACAGATTTGTGAGCTATAATTCTGTACTATGCATAAAACTTATCTTGTCGTATTTTCAGTGGGTCTGAAAGAGAACTGTGTTACTGTAATTGCGTTTCACAAATGTGGGCATCCGCCAAACATGATTTTGAAAATGCTTCAAAACGTTAAAGCCAATAAGCAATTATTTTTCGTACTATTTAATAGGTATAATAGTACCCTGAGCTTTGATGACCGCAAAATATCTGGAAGATCACGCCCCGTTCGGACACCAGCCCTAATTTTCATTTTAAATGTCATCTTCTTCTTCTTCTTCCTTCTGGACCTGGTCCCATTTACTTGGGGTCGGCCTTCCTTGTTTGCATTTTCCATTTAGCACGATTTTGTGCTACGTCCTTATCTAAATGAGCTTCCTTTAGATCTTTTTCGACCGTCGTTAACCAGGTGGTGGGTGGTCTTCCACGAGTACGTTTTGTTGCAGGTAATGCTAGGGTAAGTTTCACCATATGGTCCTCTTGGCGTCTTTGAACGTGACCGTACCACTGTCAGCGTTTTTCTTTAACTTTATCAACAATTGGGGCAACTCTAAAACTTCCCCTGATGTACTCATTACGGATCTTGTCTAGTAGTGTGACGCCCGCTGACCAGCGCAGCATTCGCATTTCTGTTGTGTGCAGTTTGTTCAGGTGATGCTTGTTAGTAGCCCAGCATTCTGACCCATATAGAATGGCTGGTCTAATAGCTGTTTTGTACATATGTCCTTTTATTTTAAGCGGCATCTTCCTGTCACACATGTCGCCTGTGAGCTGTCGCCACTTCATCCATCCCGTCATTTTAAATGTCATAACAAGTAAAATTGACAGCATTAATCTGGTGGAAAAGATGCTCAAATTCAATGTGCCGAATTGCACAGTAGCCATGAACAATAGATACGAATACGAATACGAATGTGCCGAACGATTATCGGAACAAGCGCCTTGGAGCTCTTGGCGATTGCGACCTCGCGGACGAACCTGTATCGAAACTTGCCCATACCTCGCGCGAGCTCTCCTCAATTCCGTGCTCGCAGCATCACCGCAGTGTGATGTGTTTGTAACAGGGATGTCGCGACTGATGACTGAATGTAAGAGGGTGTTAGAGAGACGTATGGATGGTTTTTAGTTTTAGTTTCTAGTTAGTAGGTACTTGATTTTGTTTAGTAATTTAGGTTAAGTTGAATCGCTGTAACGTTTTGGTTAATACTGTCATGTTGCACATTTTTATGGTTCAATAAATAATAATAATAATAAAGGCAGTGAAGGCGAGAATCACGAGAAACCCCGTCCGGAAGCGAAAGTTGTTGGCAATTCAGATGTCTGTGAAGAGAAGCTCCCTAACAAAAGTTATCAACGAAGACCTTGGACTACAGGCACAAAATGACCACCGAAAAATATTGTTTCCGGATTAATGTTTTTTTACCAATGAACAGAGTTGCAACCGCCAGAATGATAAAGTGTATGCAAAACGCAGTCAAGAGGCGAGTGTGGCTGTTCCGAGAGTTCAACGAGGACATCACCGCTTTTTTTTTTTTTTTATACAACAACGGTGGCAAACAAGCTTATGCCGGCCTGCCTGATGTTAAGCTGGTACCGTCGCCTATGGACACTTGTGACTCCAGAAGAATCACAAGCGCGTTGCCGACCCTTTATTCACTTGAGACTGCCAACACATCAACTCCTAGGGAGCTCTGGCGACCTTACTCACCGCCAGGAACACAACACCACATGCTTCATAGCATGCAATAATATAGCAACACTACAAAGCAGTGGTGCTATTATGGCTGCGGTCTTCTGTAAGGTGGAGGTACTTCCCCAGTTGGGCTGCTCCACGTACGAGCGAGATGACATTCCGCTGTGCCCCACCTCTCTGACATCTGGTCTTACGTCTGGTTGTGTCCTATTCAGGCCTAACGGAAGTCCACTTCTGTGAAAAGGGTGTGAACTGGGGCTAAAGTCTACCAGGAAACTGTTCTCGAACCAATTGGGGTGTAGACTCAAAATTTGTTATTACTTCAAACGAAAGAAGGCAAAAAAATATGCCTGATGACGAAAGTCCCATTCAAGTTGCCTGTTAGAGAGAGAAAATGCTCCGGGATCGTGACGTCACGATCGTCTAGCGTCATAGTAAATGACAATCGTTTCATATGAAAGTGCGTTTTGCGGAAAAGTGACAGAGCGTACCCCCTCTTAAAACTTTGGACGCTTATAACTTTGTGATTATTTAACCTCTTGCGTTGTTTTTTTTCTCTATTTGACTACATTTTTAATCCTTTTTCGAGAAAATGCAACATTATTGATTATTTTATTTAGTGTCTACACCCCTATTGTCTGCGAATTTATACTGTTATTTAATCTAATCTAATTCGTATCGGAAGATCAGCGCTGGCAGCAATGCCAGCATTATGCTGAGATACAACCGTTTCGTGACAAACGCTGTCTAACACTTTATTTTTGTTTTATTGTTTGTTGTGTGTGGTTCGAATAGATATTTCTTTCTTTCTAATTTATTAAATTTACATTCCTTAATATCATCAGGTTCGCGCTCAGTGGCGACCTGAACCGCCACCGCCGCACGCACACAGGAGAGAAACTCTATCGCTGCGACATCTGCCAGAAACGGTTCACGCGAAGCGGCACGCTCAAACACCATATTAAGTTACACGACACCACAGAATAACTCATAGTACTTAATAGTATTAACCTTTTAAGGTGGTTCGATTGCCATACAAAACGTTATTTGACATTCGCAGGCTAGCGGCGTGATATTTTAAGAAACTTATGTAACAAACTTTCATCAATTGGCTTCCCATTTGCGCCAAATTCCCCCTTTCCTAGAATAAACTTGTATTAACTAGATTAATTTGAGAAATTGGTTTGGGACGTGATATTTTGGGGAAACAATTTTTCTCAAATTAATCTAGTTTACATAAGTTTATTCTAGGAAAGGGGGAATTAGGCGCAAATGGGAAGCCAATTGATGAAAGTTTGTTACATAAGGTTCTTAAAATATCACGCCGTTAGCCTGCGAATGTCAAATAACGTTTTGTATGGCAATCGAACCACCTCAACTGCCATAGTCTGAATTATAAGACATAAAACATTGCACGTAGAACCGATGGCCGTTGGGGCGGAAAGGTTCTCTCATGGCGACCACGTCCCGACTTGGCACTATTTGGGGGAGGCCTATGTCCAGCAGTGGACGTCGTTCGGCTGATATGATGATCACAACGTGATGTTGCTAAATAGATAATAAACCATCAAATTATTTTAATAAAGTATAAATTAAGTATATAATACAATTAAAATCATAAAAGTTTAGAAAAAATACCAAGAAAAAGAGTAAAACGGGACCCTATTACTAAGACTCCGCTGTCCGTCCGTCCGTCCGTCTGTCTGTCACCAGGCTGTATCTCACTGATACCGTGATAGTTCCAGCTGAAATTTTCACAGATGATGTATTTCTGTTGCCGCTTTAACAAAAAAATACTAAAGACACAGAATAAAATAGTTTTTTATAGATAATGGTACATACCAGGGACTGCATAACCGAAAAATACCGGTATTCTATTTTAACGGTATGACGTCATATCGGTTGTCAAATAGCGGTTTCGGTAGCGGAACCTTTATATTTCGCTACCGAAATATAAAGGTACCTTTATTTTTTCCGGTACCGTAACCGCTATTTAAAGGTACCGATATATCGACTTTGGCCTAGAGTTGTTGCCAAACCGCCGGCAAAGGCTCTGCTGCTTTGTCTTTTTATCTTTAAATGTTTAGTAGTTAATGCTTCCTCTGTAGAGTGCCAGCTCGCTTACTTTTCTCGATAACCTTTATAATACCGGTATTATAAAGGTTACGGTATCGTTTAAACTGGTACCGCTAACCGTTATTTCAAAACGGTTACGGTACCGTTATGTTCGCGCGGCGCGCATAACCTTTACGACATAATTACGTTATACCGGTTTCATACCGGTATAACCGTAACCGAAATCAGTCCCTGAATGGTACGGAACTATTCGTGGGCGAGTCCTCGCACTTGGCCGGTTTTTTTTAATAACAATAACTCAGACATTGCAGGTGTCAGGTGTGAGTTAGACATATGTGGTACCTAATTGGAAAGAGTCTGGACTTTTTGAAGCCCGATGTTCTGACTTCAGTGTTCGCGAATGACCGTTTATTGAACCAATGCCGCAACGTCAAAATGTTAGACGCGCTCCGCTAAATGAAATTAAGTTAAATGAAATTTGTTTATTTGCTTAAAATTATGTACAGTCAGCATCAAAAGTAACTACGCAATCGAAGACGTCAAAAGTTCGTATTCCCTTTTAATAAAGATTTTTGACATCTTCGTTTGCGTAGCCACTATTGATGCTGACTGTACGTATAAAGATGGTGAGGTAAATAATGTCCATATAAAGTAGGCATGCAAATTTATGTAATTGTTTTTGTTTAAAATTATATAATTACAATGTCAAGTATTAATACGCTTCAATGTCAAGACTGTTAATATCATTAAACACACTTTAAAATAATTAAATTGATACAATCACTACGACAGTAACATTATATAAAAATAAACTCAATTCCTACATTAAAATCCTTAATATAAACTTGTATAATTCAGGCATTCATTGACGCTGTAATAATTAGATTCCCCTAGATAACGTAATATTGTTCGTCTGAACTTAACGAGAGGCATGTCTATTAATTTTTGTGGAAGTTTATTATAAATTTCCGCTGTCCGCTGGATGCGGATGGCGCAGGATCGGCCATTGTGGCACTCTTTGGGAAAGGCCTATGTCCAGCAGTGGACGTCTTTCGGCTGATATGATGATTATAAATTTTCGACATCATCCCTAAAGACATGAGGGTGTTGACGGCATTGAAGAATAGAAATGGTCAGAGTTCAAACTACTAGAGTCCAACTCTTAGGTAGTGCGGGGTCTTCTAATGACCACCTATGAGGCTACGTCAGTTAATTTTAGGAAAAAAAAAAAAAAAAAAAAACGGCCAAGTGCTAGTCGGACTCGCGCACGAAGGGTTCCGTACCATTATCTATAAAAAAACTATTTTATTCTGTGTTTTTAGTATTTGTTGTTATAGCGGCAACAGAAATACATCATCTGTGAAAATTTCAGCTGGTCCCCTTTTACTCTTTGAGTACGGAACCCTAAAAAAGTCACTGTTCCACCCCTTAACAACCTCCCGTCTCGAGCTCTGACGAGAAAAAAATTGCGGAAACTTGTACAAGCAGCAAGAAGGCGAAAATCGCAAACTGGGGGTTATTCAAGGTTATATCTGAATCACTAAAAATGTTTTCCCAACTGTATTGTTTGCCGTTTTTCTCTGAAAGCCGTTTTTCTCTGAAACCATGACATTTTGATGATTATAAAATACCTAACCTAATGTAATGTGTTCTACGAGATATGTATAAAAAAAAAGTTTTTCGTTAATTGGCTTTTTGCCGAAATGAAAATTCAGACACGTCGATACAGTTGGGATATGAAATTTAGTGATTGCGATAGGTTACCTTATTCAAGACGCTGACCCTGGAGCGAAGCATCGAAGATGTGTATTTCTACATTTTATGCGAGCACGGAATCAAGCCCCCCCCCCCTCCCACCCCCCAGTCGGTGTTCGATAAATTGGGTAATACGGTCAATTTTGATGTCCATGAGTTCGTCCAGTTGCACACAGGGGCAACGCTCGAGTGAGACAATTGTTGGCTCCCATCCTACTGATGTGCAAATTGCGCAGTTTCCAAAAAGGAGTTTTGAAAAAGTTCTCGGAAATGTATAGAAAGTTTCACAAGAAGTAAATGAAATTTCCATTTTGGTAATGGAAAGTTTCAATTCCTATACAAAGAAGAGAGAAATGTCCGAAATTTTCCTATGTTAAATTGCAGAAATCGCAATTTAGGAAACTTTCCGTCGGCACATCAGTACAGGAAATGTTTGATGGCGGAACACGGGACTTTTAGGGGTGTTCAAAGTCCGTTATTTCCCCTCCGTCTCCTACATGCAGGCTTACGAAACGACCAGCCATTTAATCCCCATCCACGACGAGCAACAATCCATATTTGGATATGTGCTCTGTCGTGGGTACCTACAGTGGCATTGACGAAACGTTGCCCAAAGACAGCTCGTTCGTGGCTGGCCCAAAAGACCTTCGTCAATGCCAAAAAAATGCTGGGGATTTAAGACTGGATGGGACTGGAATTCGTGGACTCCCAAGTCCACGAATTCACAGCCTAGAGGAAATTCCAGCCGACTTCTTCAACTTAGGAAGCCGTACCGCTGATCCAATAGGCAGAATATTGAAGACATTGGTGGAAAAAGTCACGGTCGTAGAATGGGGGCAGCACGTTTACGCCACGGGTGGAAAGCTGCCAAGGCATATAGAGCAGGCTTGCTACTGGCCGGGGTTGTTCTCCAAAGAACAGCTTAATTGTGTCCCATAATATTTATTTATTATTTATTATTATTTATTTGTTCGAGGCGTCGAAACTGGTGTACTGCTGGAAGGAGGACAACCCCAAACGCTACGACTCAATCATCAGACGGCTCATCACGTCTTACGACCGTGGCTATGAGGGCCCTTTCCCACGGACGTCCAGTTTTGCAGGATCCGTTTTTTACTGGATACCGCAAAAATCATACCTGTGTTTCCTACACACTGAAGTTTCCATCCTGTTTTTACAGGAAAGCATTGGCAGTCGGAGAAAGTATCCAGTAAAAAACCGTTTGCATGATGGTAGTGGGAATACTGGGATAAACTGTATACCGTTTTTCACTGGATCCAGTCGTCCGGTTTGTAGTGACAAAAGCGTAAAGCACTTTTTTTTTCACAATACAGACTCATTTCGAACGGATCGGATTTTGGCGGTATCTTGCAAACCTAACGCTCATTTGAATGCTACAACAGTAGCAAGTATACTACTAAACGTGATCCTGCAAAAAACCGAACCCGAAAAAAACGGGTTTTTGCCGTGGGAAAGGGCCCTGACGTGGATCGGCTGCTTAGAATAGATACGAAACACGAATCAATCATGCTGCCCACGGAGTCCTTTCAGCGGCTTAATGTCCCACAGCGCTACATCGCGATGCTGGAATTCGTATATACGCAAGCCGGGCACCACGACAGCTTCAAAAGGCAAAGAAATATGCCTGGTGACGAAAATCCCATTCAGATATCTCAATAATTTACATTAAAAACAAAGTTTTAACCGACGAAAAATCAATCATCCCCTATTTTCCTACCCTTAAGATTGTTTTTTTTTTCAAATTTAAATGAGATCAACTTCGCGGTATACCCTTTCCAATAAAAAAATAATTATCAAAATCGAACTACTCTGTAAAAAGTTATGCGTGGTCATACATAAAAAAAAATATATAGGTACCTATACGCGTCGACTTGAGAACCTCCTCCGTTTTTTTCGTCGGTTGAAAGATTACGAAGCTACAACCGTTTTAATATTGCTTGTTGGAGGGACAACGCTCGTGGATCGTGACGTCACGATCCACGAGCGTCATAGTAAATGACAATCGTTTCGAAGATGCGTTTTGCGGAAAAGGGACATAATATACCTCCTCTTAAAACTTTGGACACATAACGTAGTGATTATTGAATGCTTTACTTTGTTCTCCAAAAAAAATGACAATGATTGACCTTGCTGGCGGCAGCCATTAACGCTTCATACTATTTGACACACAGGTATGACGTCACAGCTGTTATTTGTACTATAACCGTTGTATGGAAAATCAAGTAAAATGCTGTTTCGCTCGCGTAATCCTGCGTTTAGGTCCATCATGTTTGTTGTTATAAAAGCGTAAGGATTCTATTGGTACTCGTAGCTTTAAATTTACTCTTAGACAATAAAAAAGTGCATATTTTTAAACTTTCAAGGTCCATCTTCTTATGATTTTAATTATATTTTATAATTTAAACTTTATTACAATAATTTGATGGTTCACTATACCTACATTTAGCAACACTACGTCATCAATTTTAACATGAGGCATCATGCCTATCAAGTTGCGTGGTTGCCTCGGAGTTCGGAAGTGAAAACCTTCGTTCACAGTGCCGTCGACTTATTCCCAAACTACTTCCTGGGTAGAAGTTGCTCCAACCCAGCCGAGTTTGTTAATGTCTACAAAGACCTTAACAAACTCGACAAGGGAAGGATTACGTCGGCGGTACTGCTGAAAACTTTAAACTTAATACAAAAAGACTTGGGCCACAAGGAGTACCCCAACGGAGGAACCGGGCGCAACAGTACTGCCGTCGTAAGCAAAAAGGACGCACCTGACTGAGTCTCATTCAAAAAGGACGCATTTGACTATGATTCTCATTCAAAAAGGACGCATCTGACTATGCATCTCATCCAAAAAAGACGCATCTGACTATGCGTCTCCTTCAAAGGGACGCATCTGACTATGTGTCTCATTCAAAAGGGACGCATCTGACTATGAGTCTCATTCAAAAAGGACGCATCTGACTATGCGTCTCATTAAAAAAATACGCATATGACTACGAGTCTCATTTAAAAAGGACGCATCTGACTATATTACTCATAGACAGATGCGTCCTTTTTAAATGAGAATCATAGTCAGATGTGTCCTTTCTGCTTATGACGGCAGAGTAACGGTTCCGACCACAAAACTTAATACTATAGAATGGCGATGTGGGCGTGGCACGCGCGCCACTAGAGTTTGAGCATGCGCTCAAGCTTTCGTACCAACGTCACCCGATCGCCGTGTTGTTGTAGGCTCGGTGGAGGGGACGAGGCGCCCGTTCTATAGTATTTAGTGTTCTGTGGTTCCGACCTTATGGAATTGAAAACGCCCCATCTACCACTGCATCTCCAGTTGGTCCGGCCACACACAAGAGAGCCTGTAATAACTACAATTTAGAAAAGTTGAAAAGCCCCCGACATTTTCATTTCAAAGTTCAATATCTCAAAAACCGCTGAACCGATGTTGTTGAAATGTATTATGTAGCTAAGAACCATCTCGATCACTTCAGCTTTCGGATAAAACCGCATTCAAATAACATTCGTTTAGGAGCTACGATGCCACAGGCATACACACAGACAGACAGACACGTCAAACCTATAACATCCCTCTTTTTGCGTCGGGGGTTAATAATAATAATAATAATAAGCCCGCAGGGCAGCTTGTGGCGAGCTGTTGGGGAGTAACGACCCCACGGACCCGAGTGCTCCCGAGAGTCGGTCAGGGCCTCCGTCTCCGGCGTGTCTTCGTCGGTCGGAGTGGAATCCCAAGGGAGCCCGCAGGACTCTCAGCTCTGGCTTGCCTTCATTGGCCGTCCAGAGAGGAGTCGTCAGAGCTATATGCTCCAGGGGTGGAAGTGTTAAAGGGCATAACGCCGCGAGTAACTTCGGAGAAAGCGCAGCACCACCTCTCGACACCCCTGAGCCGCTCACCCGGTGTTGCTCCTGGCCGTCTGTACGACGACGCTTTCAGGGGCCCATCTAATGAGCGGCTAGTCACCGCCTGCCTCGATAACTTTGTGTACAACAATGTTATGGTAGGTGTCCGGACCTTTTTGCAATAGCCCAGTTTCATAATCCACCCAAATTTCATCACCATAGAACCCGTTCTCTATCCATATAACCCACAGTAGCCCCAACGCCTGTTGGAACCGGTTCACGGGTATCTACCGATGTACCCGTGAATGGGTTCTAGCAGGTGTATTACATCACATTAAACTTCGTCTCCAAAGGGCCTCTACGTGTTGGATCTATATCCCCACGCACGCCTTCCAAAGGACCGGGCTTTGTCCCGTGAATTTAAACAGGAGATAATAATAATATTTGCGGACAATCTTACACAAATCAACCTAGTCCCAAACTAAGCAAAGCTTGTACTATGGGTACTAGACGACGATATGGATACTTATATAGAGAAATAAATACTTAAATACATAGAAAACATCCATGACTCACCTTAACCTGGCCTATACCACCATACAACACAAACTGGCATTGAAATTGGAATCAACTAACGTAAGAAGTAGATTTGAATTTCGTTTGTTTCAAAAAAGGCCAAAACAAAACAAATGCAAATTTATTCCATCCCAAAATGGTTTAAATTCCTTTAAATAATGTTGGCCGTATATATACGGCCGCGGTATAGGACGAGTAAATCCGTTTGTGCGACCGACGTTACTTAATTATCATTCCTAAATCCACTTATTCCCTGACCAACTTTTTCAAATGTTTTTGACTATTTCGTGTACAAAAATAGTTTGTTTTAGGTTTTCAACATATATGTATACCAATTACTTTTCGTAAAAATTGGTTTTGCATAATATCCTCGATCATGAATATCAGTGTTCATAATTTTCAATTGTAAGTATAATAAATGAACGCTATAATGGCCACTCTGTATAATATTTCATGGTCATAATATACGTTTTTTATAAGGAACTTTTCGTTTCTAATCCTCCGCCCTCCCGCCAGAGACTCGCTTCGTCAGCCATTCGTCTCATGGGGTCTACAGATTATATGATGTCACAACAGTTTGTCAGTACAACATGTCGAAGTCATAATGGGGAATGGATGAAAATTTTAGAAACGCCTGATTTTTTTTTTGGTGATAGGAATAACCTTCCTTAGCACCAGAAAAAAGTTGCAGACTTTTCAGATGCGTCAATTATTTTTGAAAAATATAAACAGTTTCCTCACTTACGTTTTGTGGTTAGGACGGCGAATGAGACAATTTCCTTGATCCGTCTCATATTACTTAAAAATATCATAGAAATCCGTGGTAAACTGACACTGACAATGATATTGACAGCTGCAGCAGCTATATTGGTCATTGCCAGGGTCAGATATTTAAAATATTTTTTGTAATATGAGACGGATCAAGGAAAGTGTCTCATTCGCCGTCCTAACTACAAAACGTAAGTGAGGAAACTGTTTATATTTTTCAAAAATAATTGACGCAGCTGACAAGTCTGCAACTTTTTTCTGGTGCTAAGGAAGGTTATTCCTATCACCAAAAAAATAATCAGGCATTTCTAAAATGTTCATCCATTCCCCATTGGGTGTGTCGTACAGATGTAACAATCCGACCACATGTGCATGCAATTTCACATTACAACTCGTTTGATAGTTGGATACAGCGCAACATGCTTCCAGACGATAGCAATTAGTCAGCTTCTGATAAATCCAACCTGCTCGGTACTGCGCCGATGACCCGCGCCCTGTGCTCCCTCAACGTCATCATCATCATATCAGCCGAAAGACGTCCACTGCTGGACATAGGCCTCCCCCAAAGATTGCCAAAGTGACCGGTCCTGCGCCACCCGCATCCAGTGGACTCCCGCGACCTTTACCAGGTACGTGGTCGCCACTCGAGAACCTTTCCGCCCCAACGGCCAGCATCAGTTCTACGTGCAATGTGCCCCGCCCACTGCCACTTAAGTTTAGCGATTCGGAGGGCTATATCGGTTACCTTGGTTCTGCTGCGGATACCCTCAACTTAATAGCAGATAACATAGACCTGTTTTCGTGTTCTCTGAATGAATTCGTAAAGTCGGCGTTATTTATATGTTGTAATAATACTTAGATATAAATGGTAACATGGTTGTACAAATAGTTACACTATTGTCTTAGGCTTAGTACCTGCCTAGCTAGCACACTAGGTTTTATGTCGGCGAAAATGTACTGAAACGTCACGTAAAACGCGACATAAAAACTAGTGTGCTAGCCCCCTGTAGTATGTAAAGATAGTTGTAAAGTGTGGAAATGAAATAAAATAAAAATAAATTGGGACTGACAAATCATTACATGTATATACCCCATTATTGCATCACAGGCGTTTTCGTTTTTTTTTTGTCTATTTTTTACCTTTTAATATTGTGTTATTTATAAAAATCCAGAAATGTGTCTGGCGCTTAGGAAATAAAGAAATTCGGGTAATATTTTTATGAATTTATTTAATTGTATAGTACATTACTTGTTGTTATGTATTATGTAGTACCTACCTATGTATTGTACGGCTTTGTAAATAAATCGTTAAAAAATTGTAGACACAAGATGCAGAATAAAAACACTGTTTTTATGTTTACACTATTTATAGACAAAACCTTAATTTTAACTACCTAAGTGCTTGCGTGACTTTTACATACATAAAACAGAATTGCCTCGAACGCGATTTGAACCCGTGACCTATCGCTACACCGGGCCCGATACTGACCCAATCGATCGTAATAGTAGGCTCACGGGCGGCGATAACACGGTCACTATAATTACGCGATACCGCATATCATAATATGTATCACATGTGTTACATACTTTATGAACGCACCTACACCAGCGCCACCGACGGACGTAAGAAGCAACATGCCCGGTGGATTGAATCCGTCATTGTCATTGTGTTCATGTTTGTATGTATTTGATTCCTTACAATAAATACGCAATTACTGATACAACCAGTTTATTAATAACTTCATACATAACAACATGCATAAAATAAAATAAATAAAATATCTTTATTTCAGATCATTGGTTAGTCATCATCATATGATGTTAGTAACAGTGGTGACTTATGAACTATGTTAAAGACAATAATGATAATAACTTAATGATATGACAAATTACATATTATGCAACATTATACAATTAACAACTTATTTAATACTAGCGACCCGCCCCAGCTTCGCACGCATATTGACGCCACTTTTCATAAATAAGTATAAAATAGCTACAAAATAGAAAACATGCTATGCGAACTTAGAACTTAATGCAAATCCAGTGTCTTATTGAAAACAGTGCCACCTTCTTGATAGCTTGCGAACTCTTTGAAGCTGCAGCGATTGCTAGGCTTAGGCTGTCAAGGTATTTCGAAATTCGCCGTGTTGACATTATACATCCATAGCCTAGGGGTTAAGACGGCGGTATTTGGAGTCGATGAGCCGAAGTTCAAACCCTGCGGCCGACGCACTTTTTGTATGTTTTAACAGAAAAGTTTTAATATCGCAGAAGAGATGGCGCCTGCTGTACGCAAGCATTAAATGCCTTCTCAATTTGGTCGAGTTGCCTGTCTATCTCAGTATGTATATTGTAGTCTTTTATAGAAAAGTTGAAAAACCCCCGACATTTTCATTTTGACGTTCAATATCTCAAAAACTGAATTACACTCAAGCGGCGCGGCGCAGGCACCGCGATCAATTCACCAATGGACCTTATTTCATTGTAATAAAGGTCTACAATAGGTTGAAGCGACATCATGCATGTGCTGCGCCTTATGCCTTACGCCACTTGTGTGTATTTCACGCCTTAGGTTGGCAATATCGTTTGCCTTGGATTGTACCTACTTGGATTTGAAATACAATACATGCCCAAAAGTTTGACTACTCTGTGGTTAATCAAATATCTAAAGGCGTATCCGGACGGTACTGCCTGACAAGCTTGCAGTCCACGGCAGAATTTAAGCTATAAGAGCGAGATAGGGTGATAAAAGACACGTATTTTCGCTCTAATTCATAGCATGCAGGGCATCTAGCATAATGGGTTTTATAAAATAAATAAATATTTGCGGACAATCTTACACAAATCGACCTAGTCCCAAACTAAGCAAAGTTTGCACTATGGGTACTAGACGAAGATAAACATACTTAGTTATATAGATAAATAAATAATAAAATACATAGAAGACATCCGTAACTCAGGAACAAACATATCGTGCTAGCTGGGCAGGACTGTCTGATGCGCCTATATACAACCATAGGTTAAAAATAGTCACGAAATGTCAATAAATTAAATATAATATAAATTCTATTGAAAACGTCTATTAATGGGTAATTTGTACTTTCGTAATTAATATCCCATCCCTTCACTGGTTCTGGCAAGCCTAGACACGGCTATTTTACAGTCGCAATAATTAAAGTTTAATTGTTTATTTAAAACAAATATTTAAAAAAAGAACATGTCAGATATTGAACAAGTTTTTATCAAAACAGAAAACGATTTATATCCTGAAGTTAAAGTAGAACTTCAGGTTCACTACGAGGAAGGACAAAAACAAAGTAGCGACGTCGACGTGAAGAGAGAACGAAGTGAAAATACTAGTGAAATAACTGAAGAGAATAGAATTGACAGGCAAGAAAATAATGAAGAAAAAACCGAGTGTGGTGGTGGTAAGTTATCATATCAGCCGAAAGACGATTAATGATAGACAGAGGCCTCCCTCTAAGAGTGCCACAATGGTCGGTCCTGCGCCACCCGCATCCAGTGGACTCCCGCGACCTTTACCAGGTCATCAGTCCACCTTGCGGAGACTACCTACGCTGCGCCTTTCGGTATGTGGTCGCCTCTCGAACCATTATTACAATATTAGGTAGAATATAATTGATTGAAAAGTCTGTTACTTGGCTAGTCTCGACTATAAAAACAGTGTTAAGGGGAGAAACAATGTCTCCTATGGCTATGCAAGCCAATATGGAAGTGGCATGACTGCAACTCAGGCAAGTAAATCTTGCTCGTGAACGGGTGCTATGCTGGTGCCGTTTGGCTTCAGAAAATCCTTTACAAATTTTAAGGGTATATTAAATTTACGTCATGTGACATCAGTATGACACAGGTGGCACATAGCCCTTTAATTTAATACAAATACAAATACAAAATTATTTATTTACCAAAACAGCAAAACAATAAATACATTATCAGTGGCCCTCACACTAGGTCTAGCCTGTGTTGTGAGGACCGAAAGAAAACAGTTAGGGATTTTATACAATATGAAGATGCATGTACAGATAACATTTATAAAGGATTAAATATTTACCTCCAAACAAAAAAATGAAAAATAAAAAGATAAGATATACTTTTAACTTTTCCATCCCTCTCACCACTCCCCATTTCCATCCCCACTAGAGACTTCCACTGGATTTAAAATTTTACTACAATAATACTCCATTGGAAACTGTTGACGAATTCTCTCTGCTTGGAATAGTGATAGATAAGCATATTAATTGGAAGGGACACATAAAACGAACAAGGTCAACTATTGCTAGCTTCGCCTATGCCCTAAAAGAAATTAAAAAAACCGGCCAAGTGCGAGTCGGACTCGCGCACGAAGGGTTCCGTACCATTATCTATAAAAAACTATTTTATTCTGTGTTTTTAGTATTTGTTGTTATAGCAGCAACAGAAATACATCATCTGTTAAAATTTCAGCTGTCAAACTATCACTGTTGTTGAGATACAGTAGGTGTTGACAGACGGACAGACAGATGGACAGCAGAGTCTTTAGTTAGTTAGTTAGTTATACTGGGCGTTTTCCGCAAGTCGACATCCATTGTGCCTATTTTGCGTGAAACGGCGGTGTGGCGCTACTCTAACCACCCCAGCTCGTCTAAAAAGTTGGTGAGTGCCTTGGTGTTGCTGACTGCGTCCCGTAGTGTGTTTGGAGAACCTAGGTGCTTAATTCTGTATACTTCTACCTCCTTGCAGTCCAGTAGTATATGTTTAGTCGTTTCTTCTGCCTCCATGCACGCTCTGCACATGGGGCTGTCTGTGATACCTAAGTTATAGAGGTGTTTGTTCAAGGTGTTGTGTCCTGTTATTATACCCACTATCTTGCGCAGTTGGTTTCTATGTGTCCTTAGTAGTGTGGTTGTGAGTTTTTGGTCGCGTTTCGACAGAATCTCTTTGGTCTGTCTGCATGTGTCTATCTCCTCCCAGTATCTTTGGTGTAGGTCTTTGGTGTGTTGGTCCAGTTGATGGTATATGTAGCTTTGTGGCAGAGTCTTAGTAATAGGGTCCCGTTTTACTCTTAGTATGGAACCCTAAAACAACCAAATTGCAGACAGCACTCGCTACATATTATGCATATGCCAAAGCATGGTTAACCTATGGCATAATATTGTGGGGGAACAGTACCGATGTATCGTCAACATTAAAAATAGAGATACTTGCAAACCACACTTCCAGCAACTTAAAGTTCTAAGGTTACCAAACATTTAAATCTTTGAAATGTGCAAATTCACAAGACAAAACATAGATTTGTTTAGAAAAAGGCATGAACTACCAACAACACATACACTTCGATACCGAAATAAACTTTTACTACCGGCATCAAGGCTCAAAATACTTTCAAATAGCACTTACGTGATGGCCATCAAAATGAAAGATGTGACAAAAAGTTTTTAAAAATAACCAAAGAATTATTAATTTATAAATGCTATTAGTTATACTGTAAATGAATATTTAAATGATAAATTGTAAGAATTAAATTCATTACCAATTATATTCATTAATATTTTCAATTAAAAAAAAAAAAAAAAAAAAATACGAGTATATACCTGTAATGAACCTAATTTTAGAATGTAAGAAAATTGCAGTGCCCTTACAGGGTATCATGTACCTAGTTATTACTACCTTTTGACATCCATTGTACAATGAACATGATTATTGCAATAAATAAATTGAAATTAATCATAGAGATAGTAAACATAAGTCTGTCAGTTCTGAAATGGCCCAAGTATTTGACAGAAAAAATGGCCACTGGATGATGATGATGATGTTGTGAAGGGACGCCTGGCCGGAAACAGGCGGGCAGTCGACCGCTTGTCGCAGTCATTCAGCCCATTTCCCTCAGTTCGGAGCCTCAGGTTACTGTCCCGGCGGCGTTCCCACTTCCAACTCTTCAATTCTTCTTGTTTTCCTGCAGAACAGAAGGACATCTTTAAGGTCGATATCCCTCAATTCCTTCTCCTCTAACATATCTTTACCGAATGTGTTAAACCGCGGTGCCGCGTACATAACACATTCCGCTAGTACATGCTTGCTTGTTTCCTCCTGCCCACAGTGTGGGCAAGTAGCGTCGTTACTTATACCTATTATCTTTAAGTGTCTATTCAGAGTATTGTGACCGGTTATGATACCAGTCAGCAGTTTCAGATTGCTCTTACCCAGTTTCAGCAGATACCTGGTCCTTTTGTGATTAGTGCCTCCTATCATCATCTTTGTCTGTCTGCATCCAGATGCATCCCTCCATTCTTTTTCCCCATCCAGTTCTTTTAGCTTATCTATGACCCCCTTTGTAACTTGAGCCGAAAAGGGAAGGACCGGTTCTGGGCCTTCAAACTCCCTTCCCGCACCTTCCCTGGCCAACTCATCTGCCTTCTCATTGCCCGCTATTCCCTGATGTCCTGGCACCCACGCCACCGTCACACCTGGGTTTTCTCCTATCTTATTAAGCTCTTCCTTGCATTCTTTCACTAAGGCGGATGTTACCGTTGCCTTTCGTAGCGCCTTCAATGCTGCCTGACTGTCCGTGTAAATCACTACCCTTCCAGTCAGTTGTTTTGTATCTCTTATAATCTGTGCGCATCTCGTTATCGCACACACTTCTGCTTGGAAAACGCTAGCATACCTCCCCAGTGAGATGGATACTCTCTCCCGCAGTTTGGGTATAACTATACCTGCCCCCGCTAGTCCTGTTGATTTCTTTCTTGATCCATCTGTGAAGCAGACTGGATACTTTTAGGAACTTCTGGAAGGGCTTTCGGCTTATTTATTCTGAAAGTTACTATTATTTCAAGAGACCCGATTTGAGGATTCCTTATTTAAATACAAATAATTGATTTACCATAACAACGTTACAGTATCCGAGTGAGTTAAACTGAAGATCTGTTAACATGCACATTTTTATCAAACAAAGAAACATATCCATCAGCCCCAAACTAGACAGCCTGTATCTTGGGAGCCGAGAGTACAGATTTAACAAGTAGAATTTAAAATAATGGAACAAGATGACCATGCTAAGAAAATATAAAATCTAAAAATTTAAATATGTGTGTATGTGTGTATGTGTGTGTTTGTACTTTAAGCTAGGTTTAAATAATAAAAAAAAAAAAAAAAAAAAAAAGCATTTATTTCGGACAAAATAATCCAAATAACTATTATTATCTAGATAAATAACTATTAGTACCTAAACTTAAGTGCTGTGAGGTCCAGTGCCTGATAAGGGCATTTAATGATGTCCTCGGTTTGTTTATAAGTAAGAGACATACGCCATTTCTTTATTTGGGATTTGAGGATATATCTGGTGAAGTCGTCGACGGAACACGCTCGGGACACCCTGTTGTATACCGTGGGGTGCAGATAGATAGTAGGGAAGTCGCCTACCAAAAGCAGATTTTACATGAGAGGTGCCAATGACCATGTGGTTTAGGTGATGTTTAAAATGCTAAATAACTCACAAAGCTCTATCATATCTGTTTCAGAAACCGCAGATACACTAACTTCAGAGCATTCAGAAGCAACCGGCCAATTCCCGTGCCACATATGCGGCGCCAACTTCAATAACATATCCGAAGTCACACTGCACCTCAACAAGCATGTTCGGCAAACCTTCCCATGTCCGCATTGCACCTTTTCATTCAGTTTCAAATCGGACTATGACAACCATCAACTCGTACACAGTACTAACCCGGAGTCTCTACACAGTACTAACCCGGAGTCTATACACAGTACTGAACCGGAGTCTCTGCACCACTGTAATGTTTGCGGAGAAAAGTATGCTACAATGGAACTGCTAGAGGCACATTTGGATGAGCATAACGAGAAGGACGGCATCCCCTGCTTCATCATTCTGAAAGGCAAATTCACTAACCAAAATGTCGCTAACCCCCGCCGCACATCACACCAAAATGAGCCGTATCATTGTGAGGAATGTGGTAAAGAGCTTCCGTCCCAATGGTGCTATAAGCAACACATGAAATTCCATACAGGCGATACTCTCCCTTGTTCATTCTGTGGTAAGCAATTTGCTAATCTAAGCAAGCTAAAAACCCATCTGGCCTCGCACAGTGAGAAACAGCAGGAATGCAAGATTTGCCATAAACGTTTCTCAACGGAGCAAGGCTTGAAAGTTCATATGACGCTGCATACTGGGGAGAAGAATTACATCTGCACAACGTGCCAAAAGGCATTCCGTACGAGCTATGAGCTGAAATCACACAGCAGAGTGCATGATAAAGACAAGCCGAAACCTTTCAAGTGTTCCGAGTGTGTATCAACGTTTGTTTCAAATGGTCAACTGAAGAACCATTACGTTTCTAAGCATAGTACAGAAACCCCGTTTGCTTGTAACGCTTGTAATGCTAAGTTTAAGAGTAAAAAGATCTGGAAAAATCACATGATGAAACATTCTGAGGAAAAACCATATAATTGCAACATATGCAGAAAAGGCTTTCCTATGAAGTATCTTCTAAGCAAGCACATGAGAACTCATACTGACGAGCGGCCTTACCCTTGTCAGTATTGTGAGAAAAGCTTTAGGTATATGCCGAATCTGAGGGTTCACATGGGTTATTTTCATAAAGACAAGATAGTTAAGAAAGCACATAATGATGGCGAAACTGTGTAATATTAGAAAGTTGTACAAGCTTTTGCCCGCGACTTCCGCGTATGCTTGTTAATCGTCTTACAAATACAAAAGCCTTTATTATTTCCCATCACTTAAAGTATTACATGTGCATGTGTTATAATTAATTATGTTATATTCAGTTGGCTTCTGGGAAGAAACTCGGCTCTCTCCGTTGACAACAAATTGCTAATTTACAACTCTGTACTAAAACCTATTTGGACCTATGGTATCCCGCTCTGGAGCACAGCCAGCAAATCAAACATTATATGCTTACAACGCGTACAAAATGGTATTCTGCGCACTATAGCGAACGCTCCGTGGTTCTCCAGGAACGAAGATATACATAAACACCTCGAAGTACCGACAATCCAAGAAGAAATAGAAAGGCATAGAAAAAAATATGCAGAACGCCTGACTATGCACCCTAATCCCCTGGCAGCACAACTCCTACAGCCTGTTCTTACTCAGATGCGACTAAAGAGAAAGAATGTTTTGTGAAAGGATAGTAGAGGCACTGGCCACTACGCCTACAAGTCACTAAATCACTTGTTGTCAACAAATCAGCTTATAGTCTCGCGACTGATCGCCGATTAACCAGAAAAAAAAAAAAAAAATATTCAGTTCCACAAATGTTTATGTACTTTTATTTTTACAATTTCACTGTTACAGTCGGTATTTATGTTTTCCTTTGCCATTGCTTGTTTTATTTTCTTGGATAGGAACCCCTATTTGGGTATAGGCCCATGTTTTCCCCCATGGGGACCAGCCGGCTTGAGGGAGGTTAATCGTCTTAAGGGATAGCAAATATGGTATTCGACCTTTTCTCTCCTTTAAGGGATGATTTCTGGGATAAAAATCTTTTGTCCTTCCCAGGGTGTCAGACTATCCCAATTTCATTTAAATCGGTACTCGCTAAGTAACAAATACCTACTTAAATCAGAGGTCGTATCTCGATATCGACTACGTCCCGAGATACGAGGTTTTATAGAGCAGTGACAGTTTTGGTACTTTATCTTGTCACCCGGCGATATATCCGCACCGCAGGGTCAACGCGAACGGCGTGTGGTTGACAACTTTTCTCTTTGACAGAGTGTTGAAAAGGTTAATTGTGGTCATTTGAAGTCAGTTAAAACTTTGTTTTTAAAGTAAATTATCATAAAAATTTACGTCCGCTGGACAACCGGCGAAATTGAGGTCAAATTAATATTTTTTAATTCAGTTGTCATGGAGTTATAAATAATTGGGTAAAGAATGCGACAACAATTACCAACAGCAGACATCGTATTTTCTTGTACCTTTTAAACAGCAAATAGTAGAAACGGGGAGGACACTAAAAAGTTGATTGACCCGTATACATATTACCCTGAGAACTTTACGGTTTCGCTCTATGAAAACACAACAATATATCGATATCAGCCATATGTTTACACCAAAAAATAGGTTGGGTAATTTGACTAAATATTCATTAATAATCCACCTAAATTTAATACCGATACGGTAAAAAATAATGAAAAGTAATCTTCATAAATTCCGTAAAAATCAGGCGAAAATGGTATAAACTTTCTTTACTTTATAATTGACTACGTCTATATACGTTCTTTGGGATACGCGCATAATCCACTTATTTTTGTTAATGAATAAACCTTTCTATAGCCAGATGAAATTCAATATTATCTCAAGGTCGTAAAATATTTAATAAAAATGCCGTTATTTCCTGATGCATATATTTTTGGATTCAGGTAGTAAGTCGCTAAATTTGTGTACTCAAACATGTTTTTATTATAAAAATACTGATAGCGTTTTTGCTTGCGGGTTAATTTTTTTTCCTAACTTCCGGTCCATAGAATTATTCATTTCAATAGTAAAAGTTGTTTAAAATAACATATAAAAGCCGTATACAAATAATTAGCCTGATATTGAATTATTTCCAAAAAAACCGTTATTTTCTCAGGGTATATACATTACTGCAATGTTCTGCCGCTAGAGTGCAGCACTAGCACAAACCGTGAACCATTAGAGGAAGATAGAGACACACATGCACAATTGCTTGTCAAATGAGTGACAAGGATGCATGCGTAGATAATACCGCAAGTGGGAACGAGATACAATGTAAACTCTGCTATTGACGCCCCCAAGACGCCACGCGGAGTTTTGCCTAATTTTTTTATTGAATTTCCCTATTGACAAATTATAGTGTTATGGCCAACCATGGCACTTATGACAGCAGAAATGTATGGCAGAAAGTAATATAAAAAGTTTGAAATAAGTAGACTTCTCGGTACGTAGCAAATTCGTTATAGAATATTGACTTGTATATGTTAATTATGATGATAATTTAATATGTTTATTATATTTTTAAGAAGTAGATTTAAGAAGATGTAAATAAAACAAACTATCTGAATTCTACTCATTCATACTGATTTTTCTCCTCTTCCAAGTGGGTATCTTAATGTTAATTTGATAAAAGAGTTTAACCTCAGACTGGTCCATACAGTTTTAAGTTTACACAATAAATAAATAAATATTTGGGGACAATCTTGTACAAATCGACCCAGTCCCAAACTAAGCAAAGCATTATGGTACTAGATGACGAGATATAGATATATAAATACTTAAATACATAGAAAACATTCATGACTCAGGCCCAAGCTGAAGCATAGAACTTCGTTCGCTTCGCTCAGGCGGCAAAGGCAGGCAGGCAACAGGCGGTCTTATGGTTATAGAGCGATCTCTTCAATTTATACTTTTATAATTATAATACCTACTTATGGGCTCGCGAGCGTGGCGCTGTGGTGGCGCTCCTGTTGAGGATTGTGCCGTGCAGCTTGCAAACTGTCCAGTCCATTAGTTTGTATGTTTTGGGTAAACACTGGAAAAAACATTGGGTAAACACACACGGGCTGGATTCACGATTCATGCATGATTATGATTAAACAAAGAACCAATTATTGATAGGTGTATTTTTAGGGTTCCGTACTCAAAGAGTAAAACGGGCAGCGGACAGCGAAGTCTTAGTAATAGGGTCCCGACCTTATTACTAAGACTTCGCTGTCCGTCCGTCTGTCTGTCACCAGGCTGTATCTCAAGAACCGTGATAGCTCTAGAGACTTGAAATTTTCACAGATTATGTATTTCTGTTGCCGCTATAACAACAAATACTAAAAACAAAATAAAATAAATTTTAAGGGGGGCTCCCATACAACAAACGTGATTTTTTGGCCGTTTTTACGGAACCCTTGGTGCGCGAGTCCAACTCGCACTTGTCCGGTTTTTATTATATTATTTTTTTCTTTTTTTTTCCGTTTTGTGGCTTTTTGCTGCTTAGGCACTTTGCCAATGTCAAGTGGGGGAAGTTTTGGCTTTACGGTTCCGTGGAGTGCACCTAATAATTTTGCCCCAGGGACTAATTGTACGAAACGACCATATTTGAATATTGATAATTTTTCTCGCTCAACACCTCTCTTTCTAAGTGTTCTAATAAGAGAGAGACTGATAGTGCGAGAAAAATCGAGAGAGCTCGCGCGCCGTCTTGTGATAGCCGTGCTGAGTGCCTATATATATTCATAAATAGTTATAATTATATTCTTTGGGTGGTCGACTTGGAATTAATGACATATTTGAATAGTATAGTTTGACGTATGTCACACTATCTGTGACTTATGTTATCTCATCTGTGCTGTGCATTTGTGGTTATCTGTGGCACAATTTTGTAGACACTGTAGACAGACGCCAACGTGACGCGAGCGAAACGCGAACTGTCAGTAAATGAGAATCAATGAGAATACAAAATAAAAATTGTTTAAATCATTCAATTTCATTGTTTAAATCATGTCAGAAATGGAACAGGTGACGATTAAAACGGAATACGAAGATCCTGAAGTTAAAATAGAAGTTCCATACGACGAGGTTCAAGAGACTATTTGGAACGTCGATATTAAAGAAGAGAGATTTGATAATAGCACTGATAATAGCAGTGATATAGCTATCAAGGAAGAAAAAGATATAGAAGAAAGCAAGGAGACGAAGGCTAAGCGTGATACGGGTAATTTTCTAAACTTACTTTGCTAGATTGACGGACAAACTGAAATCAAATGTGGACACATCATCATCATATCAGCCGAATCCACTGCTTTGACGACCGCTTTAGCCTAGTTGGTAGTGACGCTGCCTACGAAGCAAGAGGTCCTGGGTTCGAATCCCGGTAAGGGCATTTATTTGTGTGATGAGCACGAATATTTGTTCCTGAGTCATGGATGTTTTCTATGTATTTAAGTGTTTATTTATCTATATAAGTATGTTTATCTTCATCTAGTACCCATAGTACAAGCTATGCTTAGTTTGGGACTAGGCCGATTTGTGTAAGATTGTCTGCAAAAAATATATTTATTTATTAAATACTGCTGGACATAGGCCTCCCCCGAAGCGTGCCGTAATGACCGGTCCTGCGCCACTCGCATAGGGAACTCATAGTGCTTGTGTACTGAATACAGTCAAGTGCAAAAATGTGTATTGATTGAATCCTCTTATAAATATCCACAGTAAACTCGGCCGAATTTCACCTTCCCATACAAACGGAGTTTCATTCTCATTTTAAACTATGTGTTGGATTGTAACAAAACTTTGCATATACAATGACATGAGGTATATCTAGGGTCGTAAAAAAATTAACTATAGAATTTAGAATGTGTTTGAATGTAGAATAAACAAATGAGGGTAGCAGAACAAAGTTCATAACCTTAAGTCAATAATAATTCAACGGTTGTCATAATTCCCGACATTGAAAGTGCTGCTTGCCGAACCAACTAGGAACGTAAAATGAGTGATAATAAATATTACGACTTTAATTGATTTTTACGCAAAGAAGAGGTAAGTAACTTTTATCCATCTGTTGTCTATTAAATTATTCACGCATTACTTTGATTACAATTATCATAAGTTGAAAGAAAATTATGTAGGAGGTGAATGAAAATGGCATGTGATTGGTGTAACCTGAGTAACGCAAAAACAATATTTTTCATTTACTGTGCTGAAATTTTGGACAAATAACTTATATTGAACAATGTATGTATGATTGGGCTTAGATGGTATCATTCTCGCCTTTATTTCTCCGCAAAAGGGTTATTTTAACGTGAGTCACGGTGAACCACCTTGTTGCAACTGTAAAGCGAGTAACTAAATATTTTAATGTATTTTGTAGCTAAAACGCCTCTATCAGTGGCAGAAAGGGCAAAAAGAAGAAGACAGAAGCTGAAAGACGAAGGAAAGTACGAAGAGTATAAGAAAAAACATAGTATTGCCGCCAAAAAAAGCAGACAAAAGAAGAAAAAGTTGCTAGATAACATAACTCAAAAAAAGAAAAACCAATTTATAAAGGATGAAAGAGAAAAAACCAGAAAAAGAGTTCAAAAACATAGATCAAAGAAAAATGCTGAACAAGCGAGAGCCTTAGATAGTTCAATCGCATCGTCATCTTCGACATTAATTAATCGCCAAGCTAAATCACGTATCAGAAAAGTTTTGCCAAAGGATGAATTAAAAAAGCAAGTAGTATTACAACAATTGTAAGAAGAGTGTGGTACTGATTTTCCCCAGACTTCTGAATCAACAGTTTTGTCAAAAACACGTGCGACACGTTTGGATCCCGAAGTAGTTTTGAAAATAGAGGAGTTTTATCAGCGAGATGACATCAGCCGCCAGTCTCCTGGTCTAAAAGACTATATCACGCGAAAAAAAACAAACCCGATATTTATATCAATCGATTACTGAAACTTTTGCTCTATTCGCCAAAGAACATGGGGCAATCGTAGGAAAAACCAAATTCGCTTCGCTCCGACCAAAACATGTATACTTGTGAAACAAATTACCTCACAATGTGTGCCTCTGTAAATATCACGAGAATTCTTCCATGGCTGTGAACAGCCTCCATTCAGCCATCGGGAGCCCCAAGTATAATCACGATTTCATAGAACTGTTTATCTGCAATCCAGCTAAAAGATTTGCCGAATGAGGTGGCTTGGAAAGATGTCGAGAAAAAAATGAGGAAGGTACAAGAAACGGGCACGATTGAAGATCTCGTAGAACATGTGACGGATATGTCATCAACTTTTTATGAACATGCATATGTTAGAAGAAATCAAGCTGAGTCTTATGAAGCTGACAGAAAAGCCTTATCATCACTGAACTATGACCCAGATGTCTGCTTGTTACAGGTAGATTATTCTGAAAACTATACATGCATTGCTTAAGACGAAGTACAAAGTTTTCATTGGGTTCAACCTCAGGTTACTTTGTTCACTGCTTCTGCCGGGTATTCTGGAAAGCAACATCCCATTGTTATGGTGTCTGATAATCGGCACCATGATAAAAACACGGCGACCATCTTTATAGATTGCATTCTTCAAAAGCTGCGAAATAACATTAAAGAAATCCACCTGTGTTCAGACGGCCCTGCTTCACAATTTAAAAATCGCTTCATTGTCGAAGCTATAAAAGTCTTGGAGAAACGAAATGGAGTACACATCATCTGGAATTATTTTGCTACCTCCCATGGAAAGGGTCCTGCCGATGGAATTGGTAGCTCTCTTAAGAAAACTGTGCGACTTCAAGTGATGACCAGAAAGGCGGTTGTATTTAATGCAGAACAGTTTGCCAATGCGGCAAAGGAGTCTTCCGTACAAGTGATCAACCTCTCATCTCAGGAAATTGAAGCTGTTTCAAAAGAAACTGATTTAGATAAAATATTTTCTAAGGCTCCAACTGTTACTGGCATATCAAAGTGTCATATAATGTATTGGCAGTGTGGGAAGCTGGAGAAAGCACAAATATCTCAAGCATTCGACAAAGGTGTAAAAGAAAAACCAGGTTATTGTCCCCAAATTATACATGACACCGAAATGGAAAAACAAGATGACAGAAACCCACTGGATGAATAAAAAAATATAATTTATACCCTTTCTACAATTTATTATATCTAATTCTAATAATAATAAGTAAAAAATATGCTATTTGTTTGCTAGAAATGATAAAAAATTATCAAAATATTGTAGGTAGTCGCAACGTGACTCACGAAATCGCATTAAAAAAGCTTGATTATTTATATATTTTTTTTTGTTATTTTGTTAGCCTGGCCTACTGGAAGGACATATTCTCTTAAAGGAATGTAAACAATTTTGGGTTGGAATAGAGTTGCATGTGTTCTGTTTTGGTCTTCTCTTGAAACAAAAGAAATTCAACTCTATTTCGTTTATTAGTTTGATTCAA
Organism: Epinotia brunnichana; assembly: GCA_963854355.1. Lineage (NCBI taxonomy): Eukaryota > Metazoa > Arthropoda > Insecta > Lepidoptera > Tortricidae > Epinotia > Epinotia brunnichana. The sequence continues at coordinate 1,352,678 of OY977963.1, read as the reverse complement.
ATTTCAATGTCATCTTGTGTAGTATGGTGGGCGCCACGAGGATTATGGCTCCAGTTTATAAAACAAACGAAACACAGCAAAAACACGTTTTGTATGAAAAACTTAAATATGCTGTATTTTTTTTACTATGGTATCTGAAGCTAAAACTTAACTTATTCTAAGTACAAAGTTCCAGAGCAAATTAGCTAGTTGTTTTAAAGTGAGAGCGTAACTATGTTTGTATGGAGAATCGAGGTTGTATGCACCCATATTTATAAGAATAAGAATACTTTATTGCACTAATGTCAGGTCTTAAATATCTTACAGTTTATAGTAGGTAAGTACAACATGACACCCTGTAAAGGTATTGCAAATCCTTCGTCTCAAAACGTAGGTACAAATTACAAATTAAAAATTATAGTACTTAAACTAAGATTTACATGTAGGTAGGTAGGTATCAATATCTAGGATAACATTTGCGAAGATTATCTATGGTAACTATTTACATTGAAGAAGTCTTTCAGTGAATAAAAACTGTTTTCTATTAAATATAATTTTAACTTTTGATGAAATTTAGTATATTTGACCTCATCAGCTATTTCTTTAGGTAGGCTGTTGTAAATGCGTATTGTTGTCATATGGGGGCTTTTATTTCTCATTTGTAAGTTACTTGTTGGGAGGGCTATTTTGACACTTGACTGTACTAGACTGGACGATAGATAACATCTAGGACTCGGAATCATATTCATGCTTTTCAGTCTCGTCCTCATCACTCAAATATTTGCTCTACTGGGATTTGAACACAGAACTATCAGCTTTATAGGCAGGGTCACTACCAACTGGGCTGTTATCATCCTAGCGTTGTTCCCAGTCCCAGTTGTGCCGTAAAAGTCAAAATATTTTATTCAATATAGGTTCATACAGGACACTTTCTGAATCATCATCATCATCATATCAGCCGAAAGACGTCCACTGCTGGACATAGGCCTCCCCCGAAGAGTGCCACAATGGCCGGTCCTGCGGCACCCGCATCCAGCGGACTCCCGCGACCTTTACCAGGTCATCAGTCCACCTTGTGGGGGGCCTACCAACGCCGCGCCTTCCGGTACGTGGTCGCCACTCGAGAACCTTTCCGCCCCAACGGCCGTCGGTTCTACGTGCAATGTGCCCACTGCCACTTACTTTCTGAATGTCAAAGCTCATTTACAATTACGCACATGTTAATTAACTTACAAACATAATAGTACATTACTTACCTAGGGCGGTTAAACAAAGAATGTCTCAGATCGCAGGTATTTGACGCCCGAGCCGAAGGCAAGGGCGATAAATATGCGCTCTGAGGCTTTCTTTATTACCGCCCGTGGTGAGTACAACATTTTACGTCTGTATCTGGCCAGGAAGTGGGGTTTTCCGCACGCATAGAGTGCGGTAATTCCTACTTTATGGCCAGGTATGACGTAAATGGTATTTTCATAATGACAAAAATAAATAAATACAGTATAATCTCTCTAATCCGGCACTTCGATAGATCGGCACGTCCACTAATCCGGCACCCTCCACCCATGCCTCCCTTGCCCGTCGTCGACTAGCAGTCTTTTTCATTATAATCCAGTAATCCGAACATTCCAATAATCCGGCACCCTCCGGTTTTTAATAGTGCTGGATTAGTGAGATTACACTGTAATAGAACTAGAAAAAATATATGTCAGGATTATATAAAACAAATTCAAAATCAGAGTATGTCTGTACACAGAGAGAAAAAAATAAAAATAATACAAAATCATTTAAAGGTCTCTTTGTCATTTATAAAATCGTTTATAATGTAGTAGGCCTTACAAAGTAAATGGCTTTTTATAAACAATTTAAACTTATTTAATGACAAACCTTGTAGCCAGAGCCCATAAAGTGTTAGTAGTACCACAGAATAAGTAATAGTACTACGTACAGAAGGTTCTCTGTTAACAAATTCCCTGTTTAGGTACGCCTAACGTGCCTAAATGTGGCCATCCCTTTCTATCGCATGCAACGCGCTGCGACCCGTGCGAGCGTCCCGTACCAACACGCGGCAGCTACTAATGGGCCGCCAATTTGGCGGCCGCCGGCATGTACTTGTAGGGGCGCAACGGAATCACAGAGTGAACCGCCCCTGGTAGTAAATTAGTAAGACATAACTTACAAAACTATTGTTAGTAGAAAACGGAGATCACAAACACAGCATACTACCTATAGACATACCTAAAACTATAACCGGATGAGCATACATATTATTTAATCTATTTAGAATTATCAATTGTATAATAAAATGTCATAAATAACAATTCAAAAACGTTTAAAAATAAAATAAATTAGATCACAGAATATGGAATGAGAAAATGTCAAAAACAGGCCAAGTGCGAGTTGGACTCGCGCACGAAGGGTTCCGTACCATTATCTATAAAAAACGGCACAAAAATCACGTTTATTGTATGGGAGCCCCCCTTAAAAAGTTATTTCATTTTGTTTTTAGTATTTGTTGTTATAGCGGCAACAGAAATACATAATCAGTAAAAATTTCAACTCTAGCTATCAGGTTCTTGAGATACAGCCTGGTGACAGACAGACGGACGGACGGACAGCGAAGTCTTAGTAATGGGTCCCGTTTTACTCTTTGAGTACGGAACCCTAAAAAGATGTAATTAAATAAAGTCAATAAACACAGTCGGGGGTAAAGGTAGTTTCCCAATAGGTCACAGAGGTAACGATAACATTGAAGATATTATGAACCACTGATCTAAATATTTATCTTTCTGACATAATCAAAAAATCTTACAATTGTTTTTGTCTCTCAGCAGTCCCGAATGAAACTGCCTCGGCGCCAGGACACTTCCCGTGCCACATATGCGGCGCCGAGTTTGACTATCTGTACCAAGTCACACGTCACCTTAACGAACATGTCCGGAGAACCTTCCCATGCCCCCACTGCAGCTGTATCTTCAACTTCGAGTCTGACTTAGAGACCCATCAACTGATACATACTGACGCTCCAGAATTATACACCTGTGAATGCGGAGAGAAATATCCGTCCCAGGAAATGCTGGACACACATGTAACGAATGACCATACGAATAAAGACAGCGAAGGCTTCCCCTGTCACATATGCAGTGTGAAGCTTAAGACGAAATACAGCTTGAAAATCCATGTTAGCGCTAAACACTTAAGTGTTCAACCGTTTTCTTGTGAGGAGTGCGGAAAGAAGTTCCCAGCTCAATGGAGGCTGAAGGAACACATGAAACTGCACACTGGAGACAGCTTGCCGTGCACGTTCTGCGAGCGGCAGTTCATATCGCAGAGCAAGCTCGATTACCATATAATGTCGCACACTGGAGAAAAACCATACGAATGCAAAGTCTGCTATAAACGGTTCTCAAGAGACTCCAACTTGAAGGTGCATATGCGGCTGCATACGGGCCAGAAGAATTTCGTGTGTGATCTATGCGAGAAGGCGTTCTACACTAACTCGGATCTGACGTCCCACCGGAAGAGGCATGACAAGAACAAGCCGAAACCTTTTAAGTGTCCGGATTGTGAATCGGCTTTCGCTTTGAGAACACAGTTGAAGAATCATTTTGTGAACATGCATAGCACGGAGACCCCGTTTTCGTGTGAGGCTTGCAACGTTCAGTTTAAGAGTAAAAAGACGTGGAAGTATCATACGATGATGCAGCACTCCGATGAGAAGCCGCACAAATGCAGTGAGTGCGGTAAAGGGTTTCTGATAAAGCATCTTCTAGAAAAGCACATGAGGACGCATACTGGGGAACGACCTTACGCGTGTCAGCATTGTGATAAGAGCTTTAAGTCTAGATCTAATTTGAACACTCATATGGGTCATTTACATAAGGATACTAAGAAAGTTAGGAAAGAGAAGACCAAGAAAGTGACTGTTAAATAATTAGGGTTTTTATAATGGTCTTCAATTATTGCACAATTTATGAAGGTACCTGCCTGAGATACTTTATTCTGGAAGTGCCTGATCATTTTTTTGGTGATAGGAATAACCTTTATTAGCACCAGAAAAAAGCTGCAGAGTTTTAAGCTGCGTCAATTATTTTTGAAAAATATAAACAGTTTCCTCACTTACGTTTTGGGTTTAGGACGGCGAATGAGAGACACTTTCCTTGACCCGTCTCATATTACAAAAAATATTTTAATAGCTGCAGCTGTCAATATCATTGCCAGTGTCAGTTTACCACGGATTTTAAAGATATTTTTTTGTAATATGAGACAGATCAAGCAAAGTGTCTTATTCGCCGTCCTAAACCCAAAACGTAATTGGAGAAACTGTTTATATTTTTCAAAAATAATAGACGCAGCTGAAAAGTCTGCAACTTTTTTCTGGTGCTAAGGGAGGTTATTCTTAAAACCAAAAAAATAATCAGGCACTTCTAAAATGTTCATCCATTCCGCATTATTATTATTATTTTTTTTTTTTAATAGCCTTAAGTGTCCCACTGCTGGGCAAAAGCCTCCCTCTGTTCCTTCCACGTATCCCTATCCTGGGCGGTCTCCCACCAGTCTTGGTCGAAGACAGTCAAGCTCGTCTCGCCATCTCCGACGAGGTCTACCGCGACGCCGTGTTCGGTTGTGTGGGACCCACGCGGTGGTGATGTTAGCCCACAAGTCTTCCGGCATGCGGCAGATGTGCCCGGCCCAGTCCCACTTAAGTTTGGCGGCTGTGTGAGCTAAAGTGCACTTAAGTTGGGATTTTACAAATTCTAAGATAACAGAGAGACGTCATAAAACTGACCGAAGTGTGGCCCGTGTACTGAGGCCCTAGCACGATAGGTTTTATCGTCACGATTTACGGCGAAAATGTACTGAAACGTCACGTAAAAGTTGATGATAAAACCTATCGTGCTAGGGCCTCTAGAGTAGCTACTGTTGGTTCTATTGTTTATGCGTGTGTAATATTTTTGCTACCCTACTTACTTGGTTTTAACCCTTTGAACGCCATTCTTCACGTACTAAAGTGTCACTGACCCTTTTTTCCTTAAGAGAGTAAGAGTAAAGAGTAAAAAGTTTTAATTGGTTGTCAAAAAACTTTTCACCTCACTAGCTCGGAAAGGCCTTTTTGTATGTTTGTTAACTATTGAGAAAATTGCTTTTTATCCACATGTGAAGAAAGTAGACGTAGAACGTTAAATGTTTATTTTTGTTTTTTGTAGGTATGTTGTATGACATATTTTTGTTTAACTTTTATTTTTAACTTTTTTTACTTTATTTTAAACTTTTTTTTACGTTTTTATTTTTTTTAACTTTTTTTTATTTATTTTAACTTATTTTTAAATTTTTTTAAGCTTTATTTTACTTTTTTTTTTTTTTTTTTTTTTTTACTTTTTCTTATTTTCCTTGCTGTAGTGAGGTGAAAAGATCTGTGTTATACACGGGTGAAAAGTTATTTTACGTCTCGTGTGTTGAAACACTCGCTACGCTCAGGATTCTATTTTTGAACCACTCGCTATGCTCGTGATCAATCATGGAATCCTTTCGCTGGCTCGTGTTTCAAATGAACACTCGCAGGTAAAATACAACTTTCCCCCCTTGTATAACAAATAACTATACATTAATTTAAAACTTCTGCCAAACTACAGTGCGGTTTGTTGGCAGACGAGAATCCCAATTATTATTACATAACAGAACTAAAATAATATATATATTCATACACGTACATACACACACACATACATGTATATATGGGCATATATAAATATAATAATCGTCGGGTGACAAGTAAAAGTCACTACCAAAACTGTCACTGCTCTTCAAAACCTCGTATCTCGGTACATAGTCGATATCGAGATACGATCTTTGATTTAGGTAGGTATTTGTTACTTAGTGAGTTTTGCTTGTCACCCAACGTTATATACACATACATATATACAGACACATATAGAAGACATAGGTAAGCATTCTTAACTGTTATTGAATTTACTTTCTAATTTAGTTATTAAAACATTACTGACTTTTTTTTGAATAGTTGCTTTGTTACTTTTTAAATCTGAAGGTAAGTCATTGTAAATTTTCGGAACTAGATATTTTCTACATCTTTGGCCGTAATAGTTTTTAAAGCCAGGTATGAACCTTAATATGAAAGACAGGTTGTTTCTGACAGCGGACGTCATAACACTTAAAAGGCGTTCAAAGGGTTAAGTACTTTTCGCCATCTAAACTAGAACAAAATATATTATGAGATTGTTGGTTCAAGTGTCAGTGACATCACGTTATGACGCGAATGTCATATCGATGGGGGACACATTGACTCGTCAATTAAATAAAAAAAAACCGGCCAAGTGCGAGTTGGACTCGCGCACGAAGGGTTCCGTACCATTATCTATAAAAACGGCAAAAAAATCACGTTTGTTGTATGGGAGCCCCCTTAAAAAATATTTTATTTTGTTTTTAGTATTTGTTGTTATAGCGGCAACAGAAATACATAATCTGTGAAAATTTCAACTCTCTAGCTATCACGGTTCTTGAGATACAGCCTGGTGACAGACAGACGGACGGACGGACGAACAGCGAAGTCTTAGTAATAGGGTCCCGTTTTACTCTTTGAGTACGGAACCCTAAAAAGCAGGCTTAAGTATATCACTGTTAAATCTCCCAAAGGGACCCACAACCCATACATTGTGCAAATTCGATTATTCTGGATTCACCCCCAGGAATTATGATCGTCCTAGACAATTAAACGATCGTGGGAAGAGAACGAAACTCTGTTTCAGCTAGGGCAATAATTATTTCGTATGTCCGGCTGTTCTCCTCTACAGCTCGCATTTCACGACCGATTCTCGTCAAATTTTGTGAGCAGTTTCAATAAATATATAGATTTTTTGGCAATAGGGAACATTACTGCAACGTTCTGCCGCCAGAGGCAGCACTACCACTAACAGTAAACCAGTATAGGAATATAGGGATTCACACACACATGCACAATTGATTGTAAAATGAGTGACAAGGATGCTTGCATAGACAATACCGCAAGTGGGAACGAGATACAATGTCAACGCTGCTAGTGTCGCCACCTACGAAGAGTTTTGCGTAATGTTGCCTATTCAGGTTATGGAAACATCAAAAAAAAACAAAAGAAACCTCTAAAGGATCCTTTAGTAGGCACAGGACAATTTATTGAATTTTCGGTCCCATTTTCTATTGATCAAACTTTATAGATGCAGTTTCAACTAACTGGCACTATTACTAAATGGTTACAAAGCTAGATAGAAAATGGATTTGAAAACGACATAAATTTCGCATTAAACTAAATGATTTATGCTGGTTTTAATTTTTTTTTATTAATTTATAACCAGTACGTAGTGTTACGGGGAAAACTACATACTGACTGCATGAATGCTCGCTGTGTAACATGTTACATTACACCTCGTAACGTTAGTCAGTACCCAGCTTAAGATATGCTTATTTAAAAAAAAAATATCAACCCATACTAATATTATAAATACGAAAGTGTGTCTGTCTGTCTTAAGATGAAATTTGATATGGAGATAGTTAGAGTCCCGAGGAAGGACAGGATAGTTTTTATACCGGAAATCACCCCCTAAGGGAAGGGGGTAAAAGGGGGGCTGAAAGTTTGGACGGAGTTGCGGGCAGAAGCTATTTATAGTTATAATATAAGCTAATCATGTTAACACATTTATTTATAAGAATGTACTGTATCAAGTTTGAGATGTAAATAAAACTACATGGACACTATTCGATTTTATATTACTCACTGAAAGACACCATGAATACAACATGCATACAAAAGCCGTCAGCCATTTTAAGACCAGTTCTTAATTTAGTTGCATTAAGAACTGTTCTTAAAATGGCTGACAGCTTGCCATAAACAACCTACTTAATTTGGGAGGGTAATAGTTTATTTGCCGCAATTTCATACTCAGTTGCGGCAAACAAAATAAAGTGGTACTATGACAAGGACAACCACTGATTTATCGCTTTCTGTCACACTTATTTATTTATTTAAACTTTATTGCACAAACAAATAACACAAAAGGCGGACTTAATGCCTTAAGGCGTTCTCTACCAGTCAACCGCAGGACTAAAAAGAAAAGCCTATAGGTGCAGGCAGTTGCCAAAAAAACCGGCCAAGTGCGAGTTGGACTCGCGCACGAAGGGATCCGTACCATTATCTGTAAAAACTGCAAATAAACTCACGATTGTTGTATGGGAGCCCCCCCTTAAAACAATATTTTATTTTGTTTTTAGTATTTGATGTTATAACGGCAACAGAAATACATAATCTGTGAAAATTTCAACTCTCTAGCTATCACGGTTCTTGAGCCTTGCTTTGCCTGGTGACAGAAATACGGAAGGACGGACGGACGGACAGCGAAGTCTTAGTAATAGGGTCCCGTTTTACTCTTTGAGTACGGAAACCTAAAATTACAAATAAAAAGGATAGGTAGATCTAACTAATGATTATTGAGATTTGTGTACAGTCCTGGCACCAATTTGTATACAGGGTGACTGGTAATTCGACATATTCCTTGAAAGGAGTTATACTAGAGCTAATTTGTAACAATTTATGTCCAGTCAACCAGGGGTCGAAACTCGCTGGTTTCCAAGATATTCGAGTTTTTAGTTTGTATGAAAAAAATTCTCCTTGCAGCCTTAAGCTGGTGATTGTGACAAAAGTACTTCCATTTGGATGGTAAAATAGTAGATTGTACAACAAGTGCATAAAACGCACCATTTTACTCGAGACGTTTATCCATCCGAGCGAGCTTGCGAGCGAGGATAGATATAAAGTCGAGTGTAAAATGGGTTTTATGGACGAGTTGTACACTCTACTTTTCACTTCGATTGCGAGGAAATGAAACAGCAACACGTAAATATGAAGTTTTATTGTGTACTTTGGCTGTTGGTATCTTTGCCTTGGTCTTAGAATACGAACGAAACGAAATAAAATAAAGAGGTTGTTGTATGAAGTTAAAGATGTTCGTGTGGCTGTTGCAGCGATTGCCTTGGTCTTCGACGAAGATTTTACTTTATGCTCTAGAGCATAAAAAGCGACTTTATGTCGCCTACGCACGACATAAAGACGAACTTTTAGAGCATGAGAAGTGAAAAAACATTTTTGTCACAATCAGCACTTTAAGGCTGCAAGGCAAGAAAATATACAGTACTCATAAGACTTAGAAAAATTTCGTGCAAAACGCTAAAATAAGCATGTTTTTCTAGAAAAAACTTTTTTGTAAAATCAAAAATGGCCGACTTATTTGACCTAAGTCACGAAGTAAAATTTTCGATGGATGTTGTGTCATTATAACCCCTATTTTTAATGATTGTTACGTACAGACTACGTAAAAATAAACATATTTTACTTGAAAAACTTCTCTAAATTAAAAAATGGCCGAATTATTTGACCTCCAAGTCACGAAGATTCTGGGACTTGTAAATTTTTCGATTAATGTTGTGTCATTATAACCCCTATTTTGTCATTTGACATTTGAAAGGGGTGACCAACCCCTATAAAATGACAACCTTCTCCCCCCCTTCCTACAGTGCGTAATTCAAATGCCGACCCCGAGTCGGTTTTGCCACGATACCTAAGTGCGCGCTAACAGAAAATCTAATTAAGGCCCCTCTTTGGTATTTGGTATAGTGTGACCCAGGTGTTTTATATACGCAATCGGCAATTTATAATTTTGATTGGTTTTTTCGCCTAATCCAGGATATACTCTGTGTATATCCCGGATTAGGCGGCGGAATCTTGCGGCATCTGTGGGTAGGGGCCGGAGTAGGTATATTTTGGCGATACATATACTCCCCAATGTACCATTTAATATGGCGGTCGCTTCGGCACTCTCGACAATGCTTTTTTAATTCCAGCCACTGCAGCTCTATTGTATTTGTGTGCACTTTTACACGTGTTAAGGGGGAGTTTGGAATGGACTCCCCAAGAGCAGCAGCAGCGGGAATGTCGACCGTGCCGTTGACATATTCCTGACTGTGGTTAACGTAAGTGGACTCCTACATATGCTCGATGCATATCGGACATTATGTAGGAGTCCTCTTCGACCGCCGATTCAATGATCGGGTCTAGCGTCTGGCGCGTTCGGGTATGAGCTGGACGTGGACCCGTTTTGTTAGCCGGCTTATGCAGCCGAATGCCCATGTCTGACTACGTAACATGCGTTCTCGATGGTATTTTCGCGTATAGAGATGGCTTTCATCCACCTCCACCACGTCATCGGGGCCGCCTATTTTTTGTCTATCATGGCCTTCGGCTACTTCGCAGACCTCCGCACCCCAAAATCAATGGCCGACTAGATCACTTTGTCGCCTCTCAAAAAATGCGACTAAAAACTCGAAAAATTAAAAAAAAATCATGTTTTGACCCCTGGTTGACTGGACATAAATTGTTGCAAATTAGCTCTAGTATAACCCCTTTCAAGGAATAGGTCGAATTACCAGTCAACTTGTATAAGAGGAGTAAATCTCCTAAAACGAATACTAATTGTTTATTTTAATTGATACATAAAAAAAAAATACAATGATTGGTGAAACTTTAAGTCAATACATATTGGAGCCCTCGACTGAACACTCAGCGCCAAATACTCTGTAGCAGTCAAAGTGGCCAAATAGTTCGGTACACCATACTAAATATATGGTGTACCGAACTATTTGACTACTTTGGTTGCTACAAAGTATTTGATGCTGAGTGTACCATCTCCTGGGTCATGGTATTAATATTATTATAGCTTGTCTTGAGTATTATAGGTCCATGCATCTATGTTTTTTCATCATGCTCCTAGCGTTATTCCCGGTTTTGCCCCTAAAGGAGTTCGGGGTCCGCTTTGACACCTAATCCCAAGATTTGGCATAGGCGCTAGTTTTTACGAAAGCGACTGCCGTCTGACCTTCCAACCCAGAGGCAAAACTAGACCTTATTGGGATTAGACCAAGTTGTCGCATATATCTATTGATATATGCGACTTCAAGAAATTACAGACTTTCCATAGCCATGTCTTGGATTCCTCATATGTTTAGTATGTATTCTATTATGCGCCACAAGATGCCTGTTCTGCGTAAAAGCTTTTTCACACAACTGGCATTTGAAGGGCCTAACTCCGGAATGGATCCTTTTGTGCCGTTCCAAGCTGATCCTCCGTAAAAATTGTTTGTCACACAAGTCGCAGGGAAACGGTCTGTGATCCGAATGCCCTTGTACGTGGTACTGCAAACTAGCCAGCTGCGAGAATCGTTTGCTACAAGTTTCACATTTAAATGGCTTCTCTCCAGTGTGCACCCGCAGATGCACTCTGAGATCTCTCTTGTACGCAAAAGCTTTATCACATACGTCACAAATAAAATCTTTAGATAGCGGTTTCACTTCTGTATGTATCTTCATGTGGCGGTTTACTGTTGAACGGTTGCAGAATTCTTTTTTACAGTATAGACAGGTGAAATGCTGTTGCTTTTTAGCTTGTTCAAGTCGTAGCGTTTCTTTTTTGAGTTTTACGGCTAGGTGTTTGTATTCGGGGTGGCGCTGCCGGTGTGCGGTCATGTAGCGCTTCTGGGAGAACTGTTTCGTGCAGATTTCACAGGTGAATGTGCCAGAATCTGGGCTATTTGCAGTATCTGACGAGAAAGAGAATAAATTGCATTAGATATGCAGAAAATGATGGTAACCATAAAATGTGAATTCAAATATTATTGCTGGCAATAAAATATAAATTCTATTATAATTCCGACTGAAGGATTCTGTATCCATGGTCATGAAATAAATTATTATTATTATTATTTTATTTTTAGACAGGCAGCTGACGCTGATACGTCTAAATCATAGTTCACTTAGCACAGGTTCTCACTGCTATAGATAGTTTGTCAAGTCTGTTTTTAAACTGATTAATACTTTTCAAGTTCAACTATTCGATTTGTGATTAAGTTTTTGCCAATGTTTGTTTTACATTTATTTGCTGTCAATTTAAAGTTGTGTCAATTTAAAAAAAAAACTATTATAATTGCAAACAGTCTGCATTGCATGTACTATTTTCGTAAAGTCTTGATAAGATTGAAATAGAGAATGCTGCAACAACAGACATCCAGACCGTCTATTAATATTGATTAATTGATAAAAAAATTTCATCTCATTTTAGTATTTGTCCATGGGGAACATAAGAGAGGTCTCAATTTATATTTACTTTCAGGATAACCAACAGATAGATTTTTGCTATTTTGAATTTGAAACCTTCATTAATTCTATTATAGTCCGAAACTCGATTTAAATTAGTACTGTACGGGGACTTACGAGGATAAAACGAATTAACAACATGAATATAGGTAGCATATGCGTGTAGGTATTTAAGTATTAAGGCGATAATTATAAATAAATGATTAAAAGTTAGGAAGAATATACTTGACTGGCCCCCGGTGCAACTGCCTTCATTTTCCACAAAATAGTCTCTCTCGATCTCGACAACAATGTCAACCTCTTCTAATTCCTGCGGAGACTCATCTTTGATGAAAACAGCGCACAAATCCAGAGGCTCGCGAGTTACAGGAATATATTCATCCATGGCTTAAATCTATCCAAATTTACCATGAATATTCACGCGAAACGAGAAGTAAAGTAGACTAGATTATAGATATAGCTGAAATAAATGGTTCTTTATTGATAAAACTAATATTTCACGTTGAAATTCGAATTTAATGTAAAATAATCTAGATTCAATAGTCTCACTACCCGAATAAATAAGGAATAAATAAATAGTTTTATAATCAATCTGTCAAGTCAAGTCTCTCGCCAGACCACAGACTAAGAATAGATTCGAATGAAATAAAACCATCGTAACGAAATTATTTCAAAGTTACCAACCAACGAATAAAAATATCAGTGTCAATAAAAATGTCAGTGGCCTTTGAATAAAATAATAAATGTGAATATGCAATTATGCTAATCCCAATAAGGTCTAGTTTTCCCTCTGGGTTGGAAGGTCAGATAGCAGTCGCTTTCGTAAAACTAGAGCCTATGCCAAATCTTGAGATAAGGTGTTAAAGCGGACCCCGGGCCCCTTCACAACCGGGAATAACGCTAGGAGGATGACAATTAATTTCCGCAATTAACCTTTTGAACGCCGTACCTACCTCACGTACGACAATGACACCTACCCTATACGCCTATTAGTTTCGATAATAATGTGACTATGAACCCTAAGTTTACAGCATGAAGGATGGAGAGTTTGACGGCGTACGGCTGCCTAACTACCTACCCCACCCTACCTACCTACTTAGTACTGGTACCTATGACACCTTTAGTCAGTCTTGGCGTCATGAGGACATGCAACACCTTCAGTCTTTGGGGTCCAAAGGGTTTCATTACAATAACTAGTTGCAGGGTTGTTGTAAGTAATTAGTAATGTATCAGTAAGTACCTATATAAAATAGGTGGCCACTTGACTTGGCCAGTAACTGCATTTCAAGGCTCCTATGTGGCGCAGGATAGGGACGCAGTTATGCGTTGGAATGCGAGGCAAGTGGTTCTCCCTTGTTAGAGCTAACAACTTTAGCCCTAATGTTTCATTAGATCTACGGCATTTTTTTCCTTAAGGTGGTTGGTTGCCATACAAAACGTTATTTGACATTCGCAGGCCAACGGTGTGATATTTTAAGAAACTTATGTAACAAACATTCATAAATTGGCTTCCCATTTGCGCCAAATTCCCCCTTTCCTAGAATAAACTTGTATAAACTAGATTAGATTGTCCATTTAAAATAGAAATTAATAGAAATGTATAAGAATAATGGAATGTTATCAATATGCACTTAAGAATAATGAACATGTATGTATATAAATTGAATCTAGTTAATTTTTAACGTTTAGCATGCTCACATAATTTATATAATGTAATTTATAGTTAGATGTATTGTAACGTTGTATTGTAGTAGATTGCTATGCCCGAAAGGGTACATGTTGAAACAAACTGTATTTTAACACCAATGTAAACACATGTTATGCAATAAATTATATGATATGATATATTAATTTGAGAAATTGGTTTGGGACGTGATATTTTGGGAAAACTAGTTTTCTCAAATTAATCTAGTTTATACAAGTTTATTCTAGGAAAGGGGGAATTTGGCGCAAATGGGAAGCCAATTGATAAAAGTCTGATACATAAGTTTCTTTAAATATCTCGCCGTTAGCCTACGAATGTCAAATAACGCTTTGTATGGCAATCGAACCACCTTAAATAGTAAACTTTATAGGATTATTGCAAAACAAACCTAACATAAGTACGAAAGAAAGAAAGATTTTAATAACAATTGCTACAAGTCAGGGTACAATATTTACGAATATTTATTTATATATGTCAAACTATATTTTATACCTTTAAATTATCAATCATTGGTATACTAAAGAATACTTCGTACGAATAGAATGACTCCTGCGTCAACCACTTTTTCAGTCTGACCTTGAATGCTGCGGTGGAAGTTGCATCTCTTACGGAGTCTGGCAGGCGATTGTAAATAGAGGGGCCTACACAGTACGCGGATCGCTCTGACTTGGCAAGTCTGTGTGATTCGGCGATCAGCCTTTTATGGTGTCTATTACTGCGCAGGTTGTATTTTGTGTTAATGCCTCTGCGCTTGAACATATCCAAGTTCTCGTGTGTGAACACTGAGATCTGGTAAATGAGTAAACAAGGCAGGGGCAGAATCTTGAGATCGCGAAAAAGGTCACGCGCTGGGGCATCCCTTGGCTTACCGGCCATCGCGCGGATGGCGCGCTTTTGCTGCGAGAACACACGCCTCCAGTCGGAGGCGCGACTCGTAGTACTAGTACAGTCGCCATCACATACATAGGTACACTATAGGGGTTCAAAAATATCGGCACATGCACCCTAATGCCTTGAAAATAGAGGTGTGTTCCGATGTTTGTGACGTGCTTGTTTGCTCCGATGTATGTGATGGCGACTGTACTCGTAACCTAATGACTTCTATTTGATGATATTCACAGAAAACCCGAAAAGTTCACGGTTACGAACGAAAATGCATTAGGTTTAGTAAAACATAAGGGCTAAAGCTGTTAGGTCTAACAAGGGAGACCCGATGCAAGTATGTTTTTCTGCGTCTAACCCTGTCTAACCTAACGCATAGTTGCGTCCTGATAATGAGCTATGATGGTTGCGGTTGCATGGTGGCCCAATTTGTGCAGCAGGCTTTAGCTTTAGATTAGAGAAAAGAAAAATTTAATAACAAAATAAATTTAATTTAATTACATATAAAGCAATAACAACTGTTCCTATAGAAAGGGAGCAACACATTTTACGTAATAATTACAACAATCAATAAAAAATATACTAATTATTGTTACACAATGGGGAATGGATGAAAATTTTAGAATTGCCTGATTTTTATTTTGGTGTTAGGAATAACCTTCCTTAACACCAGAAAAAAATTGCAGACTTTTCAGGTGCGTCAATTATTTTTGAAAAATATAAACAGTTTCCTCACTTACGTTTTGGGTTTAGGACGGCGAATGAGACATTTTCCTTGATTCGTCTCATATTACAAAAAATATCTTAAAAATCCGTGGTAAACTGACACTGGAAATGATATTGACAGCTGCAGCAGCTATATTTGTCATTGCCAGGGTCAGATATTCTAAATATTTTTTGTAATATGAGACGGATCAAAGAAAATGTCTCATTCGCCGTCCTAACCCCAAAACGTAAGTGAAGAAACTGTTTATATTTTTCAAAAATAATTGACGCCGCTGAAAAATCTGCAACTTTTTCCTGGTGCTAAAGAAGGTTATTCCTATCACCAAAAAAAAATCAGGCATTTCTAAAATTTTCATCCATTCCCCATTATCGCATGACACAATTATCGAGTCTGGCTAACGCAATTTGTACCCACTAGATACATTAGGGAACTATATTGCAATGTTCTGCCGCCAGAGTGCAGCACTAGCACAAACCATAAACCAGTAGAGGAAGATAGGGACTCACACACACATGCACAATTGTCAAATGAGTGACAAGGATGCATGCATAGACAATACCGCAAGTGGGAACGAGATACAATGCCAACTCTGCTAGTGTCGCGCCCTACGCGGAGGTTTGCGTAATTCCCTATTACACGGCAACACAGTTTAAAATGTTGCGCATGACGTTTAGTATTGCCACGTATTGAATCGGTCAGCTTGGAAAACATATTTGGCGACGTGTCACAACCCAATCGCATCCCCACTTGACATTGGCAAAGTGCCTAAGCAGCAAAAAGCCACAGTACGAAAAAAAAAACGCAGTGTCACAAAGCAAGCACGCTACTAACGACGCAATTTGTCACAACAACCAGCTATAGTTAGAACGAATCGGCAATCTCAGTCGTATCCAGTGTGGAGGGTGCCTTGAGCGGTACAAAGCTATAAGATGGAGCGAGATGAAACCACGGTCATTCTGTTCCATATCTCGCTCTATCTACCACACATACGCTGAACCGAGGAGATGTGGCGGTACAGTCAATGTGGCGGTCACAAATATGTATATACCCGAAGTTGCAAAAATATGTACCGTAAACCCGGGTTACTTTGGCCCTGGGGGGTAACATTGCCCATCCTCAAAATTCTTATTATTTTAATGACTGTTGTCTTAACTATTTATGATACGTTAAAACAAACGTTGCTTTAGCGTGTGGTATTTTTTGTAAGAATATTGGATTAATAAAAAGTGTTTATTCACGGGTGGGCAATGTTGCCCCCCAGGGCCAAAGTAACCCGGGTTTACGGTATACAACAACCTTACTTCCGTAGTAATAAGGTCTGTAGGTTTGTGATTTCTGTAACTTTGTGGTGTACTTATACATATTAGTGACCTTGACTGCACCTTTCATTCTAATAAATGCTGGTTGGTGTGATAAATTGCCATGCAATTGAGTTCTTAGCACCAAATGATAAAAGATGCCCATTTTTAAGTATTGAAATGTACATACCTAGGTGTAGTTGAGATTTTCTGAACTGGACTGATCTTATTTTCGGTACAATAGCATTCAAGTCTAACAATACGACTGTGTGGTCGGACACGTGCCATTCTTTGCACGAAAAAGGTTAGCGCCACATAAATTGTTCATTGTATAAAGAACTCTATCGTCTTATTCAATAGATTCAGAATGGACTAAAATAAATAAAAACCCGCTCCCAGCGTGCCAGGTATAAGGCGCTGTGTGTGGTATTTTATCTCGTAGCTAATTTGGAATCTATTGTTAAAGATGATAGAGTTCATTATTCAATGAACATTTTACGTGGCGCTAATATTTTTTTGCAAAGTTTGGCTCGTGTTCGCAAACAATGTCTATTCGTAAGCTCGGAACAATGGGCATTCTTGAGCTCAGTTGAAATAGGTTTAACTATACCTACTATTTCATTCTAACAGACTTTGTCTCCATCAGTCAGCAATCGCTGGTTAATAGGTTTAATAGGCGTGTAGACACTAAATAAAATAATCAATAATGTTGCATTTTCTCAAAGAAGGATTAAAAATGTAGTCAAATGGAGAAAAAAGCAACGCAAGAGGTTAAAAAATCACAAAGTTATAAGCGTCCAAAGTTTTAAAGAGGGGCTATGTTCTGTCCCTTTTCCGCAAAACGCACCTTCATATGAAACGATTGTCATTTACTATGGCGCTAGACGATCGTGACGTCACGATCCCGGAGCGCTGTCTCTCTCTAACAAGCAACATTAAAACGGTTGTAGCTTCGTAATTTTTTGAGATATTCGAATATGATTTTCGTCATTAGGCATATTTTTTTGCCTTCTTTTTTTGACGTAATAATAAATGTTGAGTCTACACCCCTATTAAAGCTCAATTTGCGTTAGAATTGGGTATTTGACAACAGTGAAAATAAATTGTTTTTTCATTAGCAACAGATAAACATTACGAAAACACTCGGAAAATATCAAGCTTTCATTTATGTTTGCTATTTAAAAAAAATTAAATTCATAAAACCAACAATAAGGACGTTGTTTGATTTTGACATCACAACCAAGTAATCCCTACAAATTCCATAGTAACGTAGCGTTTTTGACGTTTCATAAAAAGAAGCTGATTTGACTTTTGTCAAATACCGTATTGTTGTGACACGTGCCCAAAATATTGGCTACCAACTAGTCCGAGAGCGTGTTTTCACTTTTCACTTTCTGACCGGCTTGTAGGCTAGCTTCCGCGACTTCAGGCCGATCCACTTGTGACGGTAGAACAACCAAAGCAGTAACGTGGCTGATGTGAACCAGAGGCCGAGTCTGCGGAGGAAATGGAGAAGGTTAGATACATGTTCCTTCAAGCCTGCGGTGGCGGACCATAGTAAATTTGATAGATAGATAGAGTTGTGCGACCTTACACGCGATGGGTTGATGATATCGTCCAGACAGCTGGCAACCATTGGGCAGAGATAGGAAGATTAAGAGAAGAGTGGAAGAGTTAGGAGGCCTTCACCCAAAGAGAGGGATTTATATTCAGCAGAAATAAAACTATTAAAATATAATAGCCCTGCTGCTGGGAGGAGCCCTGTTAATTAGTTTTAGTATGTTTTATTTATTTCATTGGCAATTGTTACTAACAAAATATGGAAGCAGTTTTTTTTTTTATAAAATCAACTTCAAAAGGGTCCGAGCCCTCCACACGCTCACCCGAGTCGCTCAGGCGAGCGTGCGGAAGGCTCGGGCGAGCCGCTCGGGTGAGCGTGCGTTCAGTGTGGACGCACACGGCGAAAATAATTTTCACGTTATTTATTTGAAAACGATAAAATAAATAAATAAGTACATTGCCAGTAGCATGGCGCCGCGGCCCCTTTGATTTCGCCCAAAAAGCCGACAACGCTCGGGTGAGCGTGCGGCCACACAAAACAACCGTCCACACCAGCGCGGCTCGGGTGAGCCGCTCGCCCGAGCGTGCGGACGCGAGGGCGAGCGGCTCAGGCGCGCCGATCGCCGTCCACACTTAGCGCGCACGCTAGGGCGAGCCGCGCTCGGGTGAGCGTGCGTTTGGTGTGGCCGCACCTAAATGTAATATGGAATAAAAAGGTTCAATAATAATAATGATGGCCTGCCGGCCGTAACCCACCGGATGGTCATCAGCCGCCGGTCGTCCAGCTCGGGCTCGGAGGCCCACCGCAGGAACGTGGCGACGTCCTTCGCCATCTGCGAGGCCGTCGCGCACGTGCCGTCCGTGTACTCGCACGCGTCGTCCACCAGCACCTACAAATTGCACCTAAATAATACATTCATGACCACACCCATATTTCACATTTATATGGGAGCGATGGCCGTTGGGGCGGAAAGGATCTCTCATGGCGACCACGTACCGGCGCGGCGCGGCGTGGGTAGGCCCCCCACAAGGTGGACTGATGACCTGGTAAAGGTCGCGGGAGTCCGCTGGATGCGGGTGGCGCAGGACCGGTCATTTTGGCTCTCTTTGGGGGAGGCCTATGTCCAGCAGTGGACGTCTTTCGGCTGATATGATGATGATGATAAAAATACATTTTTGTATAACTTAATTAATTTTTAATTCTTTATAGTCGTTTTACCAACACCAAAATAGCGTTTAATTTTCGAAGAGTTTTATTATTGGTATCGCGGGACAAGCGGTTACTGTTACCATTTCTACTTGACATCCCGCGGTGTGGCATAGAAATCCCCGATCACTGATGATATTCAAAGAAAACACGAAATGTTCACTGTTTCAAAGGAAAATGTATTAGGTCTAGTGATACATTAGGTCTAATAAAAAAAAAAAAAAATCGTTTTATTCAGACAACCACGGGTCCATACATGTTAAAATTATTATCTAGGTTTACCTACTTAATTACTAGTGTTAGTTATTTCAAAGTAAAAGAACCAGGACACTCACGAAACATTAGGGCAACAGTTGTTAGATCTAACTAAAAAAAAAAACCGGCCAAGTGCGAGTCGGACTCGCGCACGAAGGATTCCGTACCATTATCTATAAAAATATTTATTTTATTCTGTTTTTAGTATTTGTTGTTATAGCGAGTACAGAAATACATCATCTGTGAAAATTTAAACAGGAATTATCACGGTATCAGTGAGATACAGCCTGGTGACAGACAGACAGTAGTACGGAACCCTAAAAAGGGTAGACCTAAGGGTTAGGGTTAGGGCTTTAGAGCCGCCTCCACTGCGCCATGTTTTCGTGGTTTTTTAATGTCAAACATGTGTTTTGCCAATCAAAACAATACCCTATTTGTTTGCCGAACCTGACGGAAAACATGTTAGATGTTTAAAAACATGGAAACATTGGTGCAGCGGACCCGGATTAACACTTATTTTTTGTTTTTTTGGACAATCTTACACAAATCAGCCCAAACTAAGCAAAGCTTGTACTATGTGTACTAGACGACGATATACATACTTATATAGAGAAATAAATACTTAAATACATAGAAAACATCCATGACTCAGGGACAAATATTCGTGCTCATCACACAAATAAATGCCCTTAACGGGATTCGAACCCGGGACCTCATGCTTCGCAGGCAGGGTCACTACCAACTAGGCTACAGAGGTCGTCATAGATACAAAAAGTTGCTATGATTGGTTGAATGACCAAGTCACGTGGTTTTGTTTGTTTACATTTAGTTAATTACAATTACCTAACCAGATTGGGTATAATGACTTCTATTTGATGATATTCAAAGAAAACCCGAAATGTTCACTGTTTGGATCGAAAATGCATTACTTAGGTCTCAATATCAATATCAATTATTTATTCTGCAAATAGGCCACAAGGGCACTTTTACATGTCAAATGGTATTCTACTGGTCAATAACAATAAAACGTGTCAAGAACAGAATGATCTCTCGTCAAAATAATGATAATAACACTAGTATTTAGGTAGTTACTATGCCCTTGCAAGCATGAAAAGACCGGAATCCACAAACAGCACCCGATCACAAGTATGACGCATATCTCATCCATTGCCTCCCTCAACCATATGTTAGGGAAGGTGGCGACCCGATCAACGACGCCACCGTAAGCAAAGCCCTTTAAGCGAGCATGACATATTCAAGCCACACTGGACATTGATAATAGCAAAGATTAAAGCGACTTGTTCGGCGAGAAAAAGCATTACGTGCTCTCATGTTACATAAAACGGAACAGCTATTTCCGGTACTTATAATAATTACAAAGGTAATACGCCAAGACAATCATACTCGAAGGTATATTAATTCTAATAGAATTTGACTGCTACTGGCTTAAAGGCATTTTTGTCATTTATGAAATCGTCTAGTGAAACATTAGGTCTAATTAAACATTAGGGCTAAAGCTGTTAGGTCTAACAAGGGAGACAATAACACTTTACCTGGCCCATGGCTATAGCGCCTCCAGGGAAGTACGGGTTGTAGTTCTGTCCGTCACGCAGGACGATGCCGGCGGGCGCGGGAACGTATCCTGTGTCACAGATGATACATACAGTACCGGCCAATTATATATCATCTTTGTAGTACACCCCTGTAGCATCCATTTACGGAGAGTAACTCAGCGTAAATGCTGGCTACAGCGTATATTTACAGTATTGCATTGCAGAGGCCCTAGCACACTACGTTTTATGTCGCGTTTTACGTGACGTTTCAGTACATTTTCGCCAAAATAAAACCTAGTGTGCTAGCTAGGCAGTTGTCGTCAAAATTGTATATAACATTTGTACAAGTAACTAGTGAGATGTTTCCACAAACCTGAATTGTTTACTCTACAACACGTTCATACAATAAAACAGGTATTGTAACCGGTTTTTTGCAAAAACCTCGAAATAACCACATATCTCGAACTATATTATACTTCATATGTAGGACTCAGTTGTGTTTTGAGGTAACGAGTGCGTATTATTAGATTGCCCAATTAGAAAATGAAATAATTAACAAAGAACGAAAAAAACCGGTTACAGTTCCCATACAAAAAATAACCGGTTATAATCCCTGCAAAGATGATATATAATTGGCCGGTACTGTAAATTATCATTTTCAAAGTAAACATCATTTGCAATATTCTCTAGGCTACGATATCTGCTCACCATCCGGGACCAGCATGGCTATCACAAGACGGCGCGCGAGCTGTCTCGATTTTTCTCGCACTATAGGTACCTCTTTTTCTAAGTTTTCTAATAAGAGAGAGACGGATAGTGCGAGAAAATCGAGAGAGCTCGCGCGCCGGGGTATGATAGCCATGCTTTCGAAAATTCGTTCGTTGTGTATAGAAATGAACATAGGCTATCCCGCGGGTTTGTTTGAGTTTTTTGGAATACGCGGGTACAGCCGCACCGGCACCTAGTTCATAGGTACTAATATTAAAAGTCTGTGAGATATAGTCTCTGGTCTTAACCGTGAGTAGCGAGAAGATGTAGGTAGTTATCGCCGTTCTCCCAAGGCCTATGAGGGAGTTGTCGGGAGAAGTGCAGTTATTCGCGTATTTCTTGTAGCTACCTGTCTGGGGTCCTACCTGTGAGCAGCGAGAAGATGTAGTTGTCCCGAGGGCTATGAGGGAGACGTCGGGAGGGTAGGCACCGTTGTTCGTCCTTGTTGTAGCTACCTGTCTCGGGTCCTACCTGTGAGCAGCGAGAAGATGTAGTTGTCCCGAGGGCTATGAGGGAGACGTCGGGAGGGTAGACGCCGCTGTTTGTCCTTGTTGTAGCTACCTGTCTCGGGTCCTACCTGTGAGCAGCGAGAAGATGTAGTTGTCCCGAGGGCTATGAGGGAGACGTCGGGAGGGTAGGCACCGTTGTTCGTCCTTGTTGTAGCTACCTGTCTCGGGTCCTACCTGTGAGCAGCGAGAAGATGTAGTTGTCCCGAGGGCTATGAGGGAGACGTCGGGAGGGTAGACGCCGCTGTTTGTCCTTGTTGTAGCTACCTGTCTCGGGTCCTACCTGTGAGCAGCGAGAAGATGTAGTTGTCCCGAGGGCTATGAGGGAGACGTCGGGAGGGTAGGCACCGTTGTTCGTCCTTGTTGTAGCTACCTGTCTCGGGTCCTACCTGTGAGTTGTCCCGAGGGCTATGAGGGAGACGTCGGGAGGGTAGGCACCGTTGTTCGTCCTTGTTGTAGCTACCTGTCTCGGGTCCTACCTGTGAGCAGCGAGAAGATGTAGTTGTCCCGAGGGCTATGAGGGAGACGTCGGGAGTGTAGACGCCGCTGTTTGTCCTTGTTGTAGCTACCTGTCTCGGGTCCTACCTGTGAGCAGCGAGAAGATGTAGTTGTCCCGAGGGCTATGAGGGAGACGTCGGGAGGGTAGGCACCGTTGTTCGTCCTTGTTGTAGCTACCTGTCTCGGGTCCTACCTGTGAGCAGCGAGAAGATGTAGTTGTCCCGAGGGCTATGAGGGAGACGTCGGGAGGGTAGACGCCGTTGTTCGTCCTTGTTGTAGCTACCTGTCTCGGGTCATACCTGTGAACAGCGAGAATATGTAGTTGTCGCCATCCTCCCTCCCGTTTGCTATGAGGAAGAGGTCAGGATGGTAGGTGCAGTTGTTCGTCCTTGTTGTAGCTACCTGTCTCGGGTCCTACCTGTGAGCAGGGAGAAGATGTAGTTGTCGCCGTCTTCCATCCCGTTGGCTATGAGGGAGACGTCGAGAGGGTAGGCACCGTTGTTCGTCCTTGTTGTAGCTACCTGTCTCGGGTCCTACCTGTGAGCAGCGAGAATATGTAGCTGTCGCCATCCTCCCTCCCGTTGGCTATGAGGGAGAGGTCAGGATGGTAGGTGCAGTTGTTCGTCCTTGTTGTAGATACCTGTTTGGGGCCTACCTGTGAGCAGCGAGAATATGTAGTTGTCGCCATCCTCTCTCCCGTTGACTATGAGGGAGAGGTCAGGAGAGTAGGTGCCGTTGATCGTCCTAGTTGTAGCTGCCTGTTCGGGGCCTACCTGTGAGCAGCGAGAAGATGTAGTTGTCGCCGTCCTCCCTCCCGTTGGCTATGAGGGAGAGGTCGAGAGGGTAGGCACTGTTGTTCGTCCTTGTTGTAGCTACCTGTCTCGGGTCCTACCTGTGAGCAGCGAGAAGATGTAGTTGTCGCCGTCCTCCCTCCCGTTGGCTATGAGGGAGAGGTCGAGAGGGTAGGCACCGTTGTTCGTCCTTGTTGTAGCTACCTGTCTCGGGTCCTACCTGTGAGCAGCGAGAAGATGTAGTTGTCGCCGTCCTCCCTCCCGTTGGCTATGAGGGAGAGGTCGAGAGGGTAGGCACCGTTGTTCGTCCTTGTTGTAGATACCTGTCTCGGGTCCTACCTGTGAGCAGCGAGAAGATGTAGTTGTCGCCGTCCTCCCTCCCGTTGGCTATGAGGGAGAGGTCGAGAGGGTAGGCACTGTTGTTCGTCCTTGTTGTAGCTACCTGTCTCGGGTCCTACCTGTGAGCAGCGAGAAGATGTAGTTGTCGCCGTCCTCCCTCCCGTTGGCTATGAGGGAGAGGTCGAGAGGGTAGGCACCGTTGTTCGTCCTTGTTGTAGCTACCTGTCTCGGGTCCTACCTGTGAGCAGCGAGAAGATGTAGTTGTCGCCGTCCTCCCTCCCGTTGGCTATGAGGGAGAGGTCGAGAGGGTAGGCACCGTTGTTCGTCCTTGTTGTAGCTACCTGTCTCGGGTCCTACCTGTGAGCAGCGAGAAGATGTAGTTGTCGCCGTCCTCCCTCCCGTTGGCTATGAGGGAGAGGTCGAGAGGGTAGGCACCGTTGTTCGTCCTTGTTGTAGCTTTCTGTCTCGGGTCCTACCTGTGAGCAGCGAGAAGATGTAGTTGTCGCCGTCCTCCCTCCCGTTGGCTATGAGGGAGAGGTCGAGAGGGTAGGCACCGTTGTTCGTCCTTGTTGTAGCTACCTGTCTCGGGTCCTACCTGTGAGCAGCGAGAAGATGTAGTTGTCGCCGTCCTCCCTCCCGTTGGCTATGAGGGAGAGGTCGAGAGGGTAGGCACCGTTGTTCGTCCTTGTTGTAGCTACCTGTCTCGGGTCCTACCTGTGAGCAGCGAGAAGATGTAGTTGTCGCCGTCCTCCCTCCCGTTGGCTATGAGGGAGAGGTCGAGAGGGTAGGCACCGTTGTTCGTCCTTGTTGTAGCTACCTGTCTCGGGTCCTACCTGTGAGCAGCGAGAAGATGTAGTTGTCGCCGTCCTCCCTCCCGTTGGCTATGAGGGAGAGGTCGAGAGGGTAGGCACCGTTGTTCGTCCTTGTTGTAGCTACCTGTCTCGGGTCCTACCTGTGAGCAGCGAGAAGATGTAGTTGTCGCCGTCCTCCCTCCCGTTGGCTATGAGGGAGAGGTCGAGAGGGTAGGCACCGTTGTTCGTCCTTGTTGTAGCTACCTGTCTCGGGTCCTACCTGTGAGCAGCGAGAAGATGTAGTTGTCGCCGTCCTCCCTCCCGTTGGCTATGAGGGAGAGGTCGAGAGGGTAGGCACCGTTGTTCGTCCTTGTTGTAGCTACCTGTCTCGGGTCCTACCTGTGAGCAGCGAGAAGATGTAGTTGTCGCCGTCCTCCCTCCCGTTGGCTATGAGGGAGAGGTCGAGAGGGTAGGCACCGTTGTTCGTCCTTGTTGTAGCTACCTGTCTCGGGTCCTACCTGTGAGCAGCGAGAAGATGTAGTTGTCGCCGTCCACCCTCCCGTTGGCTATGAGGGAGAGGTCGAGAGGGTAGGCACCGTTGTTCGTCCTTGTTGTAGCTACCTGTCTCGGGTCCTACCTGTGAGCAGCGAGAAGATGTAGTTGTCGCCGTCCTCCCTCCCGTTGGCTATGAGGGAGAGGTCGGGAGGGTAGGCGCCGTTGTTCGCGTAGCGGGCCGCGTTCTCGTTCGGGTAAGGGCTTGGAAAGTAGTCGGACAGCCGGCCTGGTGACAAACAAAGGTAGGTCTTAATAATAATAATAATAATAAAATCTTTATTTCGGAATACAAAAGACTCCATAGTTGTTAGTAACATAAAAAACATACAAATTATATAAAACTATGTTAGTTTAAGTACAATACAAGGTAACTTAATTAAATTGAATACAAATACAAGTTAAATACAAATTAAATACAAATTAAAATACTTTTTAGTCGGGGTTTAGGGCTACCCCTTTAATAAGTCCAACCCAATGTATGAGGATTGCGCTGTCGAACCTGTTGGCAAACACACTTAGAATGCTGTTGGCGCTCCGTCTAACTCGCCCCAGCAGGGACACGATATTTTTGCGCATGATTGCTGGGAAACCATCCGTCCGTGCTTCACAAAACATGCCAGACGCACTGCACCTGCTGGGCAAGCCCAACAGCATTCTAAATATGTTGTTATACTGCACTCTCAATGCATTATATGCTCGCTTCGTATATCTCACCCACAGGCTGCTCGAGTAAAATGATTGACAATAAGCTCTGAAGAGTGTCACCTTAACTTCACTGGAGCACCGAGCAAACCTGCGGGTCAGCATATTTCCACGAACTGCCAAAGCTCTGCGTTCTCGTTCTATATCTTGGTCGTCCCTGAGATCATTGGTAATAATGTGACCAAGATATTTAAATTTGTCGACAACTTCTAAGGGCATGCCATCCAGCTTAATAGGCGGTATGTGGTACGGCTTGATTTTCCCTGCCTTGAAAACCATGACCTCGCTTTTAGTGGTGTTATATACGAGGCCCTGAGACTTGGCATACTCCTCACAAGTGCTCAACAGCTTTGAAAGCGCGCCGACAGTCGGCGCCAGCAGGACCATGTCATCGGCGTAGCTGATGTTATTGGCAGAAGTGCCATCAATGTAACATCCCACATGGTCACTGCTGAGGCCCACTATCAGCTCGTTCACATATAAATTGAACAATTTGGGAGACGTTAACCCACCCTGCCTTACACCACACTCGAGTCTATATTCACTCGAAAGCGAATCGGCCCATCTCACCTGATTCGACTGATTGGAATACCAATAATTGAGTATTCCAATACACTCTCTGGGCATGCCTGTTTTCCCTAGTTTCTGCCATAGCAAGTCGTAGTTTACACGATCAAAGGCCTTTGATAGGTCGAGGAAACAGGCATACACAGGAGTGCTCCTAGCCGTGTAGTACTCGACGGTATGCTTCAGACTTAATATTGCGCTCTCTGTGGACAGCCCAGCCCTAAAGCCGAACTGAGCGTCATGGATATTGAGATGTTTCTCAAGAAGTGAGTCTAGCATCCTGTCGAGCACTTTCGCGGCAGTCGTCTTAAGCAGAACCGTCAACAAAAAAAAAAAATTTGCACTGCTTCAGCGAATTACAAACATAGCAATTATTATCATTATTTATTTATTTATTCCAAACTGACCTAAATGTGGCCCGTGCGCTGGAGTAGCTACTGTTTGCTCTATTGTTTATGCGTAAATGTTATACAGCCTACTTGAAGATAACAATTAGACCATAGATGTCGGTAATGGTCGGGCTTAAATTTCGTCATATAAACTGAAGCAAAATTAAAACGTTTACTACAGCGCCCCCTGGTGAGTAAACATCATAACACCTATCTAAGAACCACCCCAGATGAACCAAAAACCTATTTCTAAAAACCGCATTGAACAGTCGCCATCACATACATAGGTACACTATAGGTGTTCAAAAATATCGGCACATGCACCCTAATGCCTTGAAAATAGAGGTGTGTTCCGATGTTTGTGATGTGCTTGTTTGCTCCGATGTATGTGATGGCGACTGAACATTGGTGTACACAAACAAACAACCTCTCACCCTAAACGCATCTACATTCTCCGTTCCGTCGTGGGTAAAAAACATTGTGGCAAGAAAAAGTGTAACTCATTGTTTTATTTTATATATTTTTATTGTCCCGTTCCGAACGCCGGCTGCCACACAGCCCCAACCGCTGGGTCTAGAGATTCCAAATTTGGCACGTAGGTTCTTAAGGTCTAGTGCACTAAGAAAGGATTTTTCAAAATCCATCCTCTAAAAAGGTGAAATGGGGTCCAAAGTTTGTATGGCTATGTTCGTCGATTTATAAGACGTTATCACGTCACAATAGGAAAAGGTCATATCATGGCCTCCGAAGTAGTACCTGGCCTCAAAGGAATTCAAGGTGTTCCCAGTGAACTGCATCATCCGTTTTGTTGAAATGATGGAGCAAGCCTTGGAGCAGGCATAAAGGAGAGGGCAAATGCACAAAAGATCCCACTGGGTCGAAGTGCATCCGAAAGGGCCCTCATATAGATAAGGTTTATTTAATCGTATGGCAAAACATTATTTGAGAGCAATCAGAGTAAAGCTTTGAGGTTGTTAAGCCAGACAGCTATGTCAGGTGTCAGGGACTGCATAACCGAAAAACACCGGTATTCTATTTTAACGGTATGACGGTATCACAAGTGCCCATAGGCTAAGGTACGGCTTAACATCAGGCAGGCCGTAAGCTTCTTTGCCACCGTCGTTGTATAAAAAAAAATGACGTCATATCAGTTTTCAAATAGGGGTTTCGGTAGCGGAACCTTTATATTTCGCTATCGAAATAGAAAGGTTACCTTTATTTTTTCCGGTACCGTAACCTTTTAAAGGTTACCTTTATTTTTTCCGGTACCGTAACCTTTTAAAGGTAACCGATACATCGACTTTGGCCTGGCGTTAGACATAACCTTTACGGCATAACGGTACCGTAATGGAATACCGGTTTCATACCGGT
Organism: Epinotia brunnichana; assembly: GCA_963854355.1. Lineage (NCBI taxonomy): Eukaryota > Metazoa > Arthropoda > Insecta > Lepidoptera > Tortricidae > Epinotia > Epinotia brunnichana. The sequence goes on along the minus strand of OY977963.1, from coordinate 1,324,048 downwards.
ATAACCGTAACCGAAATCAGTCCCTGGGTGTCAGAGCGTGCAGATCTTCAGGTCCAGGGTTGGAGTGAAGAGGACATCGCCGGAAGATGTGCTCAGTAGTCTGATCTTCCTCTCCTAGTCTAGTTAAGAATTATTTCATCGTATGGCATACAATATTTGACCTTTGAGTTTGTCACTCTTTAGTACCACCCAGGACACACGTGCAGGGTTGTGGTAGGTAGCTCCTGCGGACGCAAGTGACAGTTGTCCCCCCTTTGACAAGTGAGTGGGCAACTCGACTGTTAGAGGTTCTTAAGCCGCCCGAAGGCCTCTAACTCGGCTTAACGACTACTGTCATAGACAGCAGCCGGGATCAACTGCTTAGCGTGCCTTCCAAAGTACGGAAGCGCTCATTTATAGTAACCACTCAAACAGGCGGTCACCCATCCAAAGACTGACCGCTGCCATCTTTGCTTAACGTTATCGTTTCCGATTTGCAGGCGCCGCTAGGCTACGAACGCTTCAGTTAAGATAAGATAAGGTAAGTACCTGGCCTCTCGAAGTACTCCCCAGTCTCATCGGGCCCGTCCCGCACCATCACCTCCGAGGCCTCTGCCTTAGCTTGTTCCTCAGTGTGCGACACGCCTACCAGGTTGCGGAACGCGACGTACTGGCACGAGTGGCAGGCTTTGCATATCTGGAAAGAAGACACCCAACTTGTCACAGCAATTTGTTGCTTTCAACGCCATTCTTCACGTACTAAAGTGTCATTGACACGCCAACCTTTTTTCCATGAGAGAGTAACTATGAACCTTATATGAAAGACGGAAGGTTGTTTTGACAGGGGACGTCACGTGTGTAACACAAATGTACAATACACATGAGTGATAGTTGACAGATAGTGACAGTGACGTTTAAAAATAGACCATTGTGTGAGAACTCTGCCTCTTTAGGTTATTTAATGTACAACCTGAAAATTACACACTGACTGCATGAATGCTGACATTATACCTCGTAACGTTGGTCAGTAGGTACCCAGCTTAAAGCGAGGAAAATACTACATAAGAAGATAAAATAAAATAACAATAATTAATCAGATGGGCGAAAATTGTCCTGGCTGTGGCTTTTGCATGTTATTATGTTTAAAAAAGTAACTAATAACACGTTCGGATTTCAAATATTCTTTGCACCCTCGTGGCTAAAATGCAGTTTTGCTATCTGTTTTTAACGTAGAGCATATCGTATGCTCTAAGGTTTTTAAAGAACAAAAAAGAGATTTACTAGCTCGGAAAGGCATTTTTGTATGTTTGTTAACTATTGAGAAAATCGCTTTTTATCCACATGTGAAGAAAGTAGACGTAGAACGTTAAAAGTACTATGACGTAGAAAGTTAAATGTTTATTTTTGTTTTTTGTAGGTATATTTTATGACATATTTTTGTTTAACTTTTATTTTTAACTTTCTTTCCTTTTTTGTAAGCTTTTTTTTAGGTTTTTTTTTTTACTTTTTTTTTTTTCTTTATTAACTTTTTTTTAAACTTTATTTTAACTTTATTTTACTTTATTTTACTTTTTTTGTTTTTTTAATTTTTTTTTAACCTTTTTCTTATTTTCCTTGCTATAGTGAGGTGAAAAGATTTGTGTTATACACGGATGAAAAGTTATTTTACGTCTCGTGTGTTGAAACACTCGCTACGCTCAGGATTCTATTTTTGAACCACTCGCTTCGCTCGTGGTCAATCATATACTCCTTTCGCTAGCTCGTGTTTCAAATGAACACTCGCAGGTAAAATACAACTTTCCCCCCTTTGTATAACAAATAACTAATAACGGTCTACCTGCTGCACGTAGGCTGGCCGTTGGGGCGGAAAGGGTCTCGAGTGGCAGCCACGTACCGGCGCGGCGCGGCGTGGGTAGGCCCCCCACAAGGTGGACTGATGACCTGGTTAAGGTAGCGGGAGTCCGCTGGATGCGGGTGGCGCAGGACCGGTCATTGTGACACTCTTTGGGTGTGGCCTATGTCCAGCAGTGGACGTCTTTCGGCTGATATGATGATGATGATGAAGTTTTTCATAGTAAACTTCTACTCTCTCTATTCAATGTTAGTCCAACATGATTCTGACAGTATTGGTGTGTTCTGTAGAAAAGTATCAGCATTCCTATCGCATAATAGTGTTAAGATTTAAACTTGGACATGTTTCTTGTTGAAGTTGTTTATGAGTTTATTTTAGTTTTTGTTTATCGTGTTATATCATTACCGTATGTTTAATTTCGCATAAAGTGTTTATAAATATCTTTAGTTATATTATGTATTTTGTAGGTACCACATAAGTGATTTGGTGTCATACTGTTAACCTATGTGTGAATGAATAAAAATTCTTAATTCTTCTTAATTCTTGACATGCCGTTTTAAAATGAGGTTGGATCCCATTGTGTACCTATACTTCTTCTATAAATATATCTTCTCGTATTTTCGGCTGATATGATGATGATGGTCTACCTGCTTGTAGACCTCGTAGCCGCGCCGAATGCTGGCGTGGTCCAGCGACGACACCGGTCCCCTGTGGCTCCAGGGCTGCTGGTGCGCGTGCGCCAGGTCCTTGTGGGCATTCACCGTGCTCGTCTCCAGCGAGTAGAGCAGCGCGCCCACGCCGCCCCCCAGCGCGCCCAGGGTCGACAGCAGGAGGCTCTTCCTTCTGGAGCATGCTTCACACAAACAACACTGTTACATAAACCGGGAAAGCATCTCCATATACGTACGTTAAGGTTCACTGGAAGAGATCGCTCTAAAGCGATAAGACCGCCTGTTGTTACTTAATCTACTCCTGAGACCCTAGCACACTAGGTTTTATATCGGCGAAAATATACTGAAACGTAACGCAAAACGCGACAAAACTAGTGTGCTAGGGCCTCTCTATCATGTTTTTCTTATGTTGTGGTGCAATAAATAAATATTTGCGGACAATCGCTGAGAAAAATTACGACCGCTTTAGCCTAGTTGGTAGTGACCCTGCCTACGAAGCAAGAGGTCCTGCCTGGGTTCGAATCCCGGTAAGGGCATTTATTTGTGTGATGAGCACGAATATTTGTTCCTGAGTCATGGATGTTTTCTATGTATTTAAGTATTTATTTCTCTATATAAGTATCTATATCGTCGTCAAGTACCCATAGTACAAGCTTTGCTTAGTTTGGGACTAGGTTGATTTGTGTAAGATTGTCCGCAAATATTTATTTATTTATTTAATCTTACACAAATCAACCTAGTCCCAAACTAAGCAAAGCATGACATAATGGATAGACGACGATATATATACTTATATAGAGAAATAAATACTTAAATACATAGAAAACATCCATGACTCAGGAACAAATATTCGTGCTCATCACACAAACAAATGCCCTTACAGGGATTCGAACCCAGGACCTCTTTGCTTCGTAGGCAGGGTCGCTACCAACTAGGCTAAAGCGGTCGTCAAATAAAGAATATTACTACTACGTATGCACGCTTGGCAAATATCGACAAGCTTCCACAAACACAGGCGTGTGAACGGGGGTGTTTGGTTTGGCTTGCGTGAGCTTGCGAGAGCTTGTCGCGATCTGGACTAGTGTCGGTTTTTGAAGACGGATCAAAGTAAGCTTACGGCAAGCGTTTGCGACGTATTTACATATTGGCGGTGCCGGTTAATGTACGGCCCAATAATTGGCGTCCACTATTTCTCTGTCTCTTTAACTCGTGCAAAAAGAGAGAGAGAAATATAGATAAACGGGCCGTACGTTAACCGGCACCTACGGAACAGATTAAGCGAGCGTGTAATAGGGAACATTACTGCAATGTTCTGCCGCCAGAGGCAGCACTACCACTAGTAGTAAACCAGTATAGGAATATAGGGATTCACACACACATGCACAATTGATTGTCAAATGAGTGACAAGGATGCTTGCATAGAAAATACTGCAAGTGCGAACGAGATTTGCGTAATGTTCCCTATTGACCTACGAAGAGTTTTGCGTAATGTTCCCTATTGACCTCCAAGCGTTTGTAAAAGATTGGAGCTTGTAGACGCTTGCTAAGCCTCGGCAAGCGTGTAAATTTGACGAACACTAAGCAGCAAGAGCGCTAGCATATTACAGCCACTAAATAGTGCCGCACATTATGCCACAAGTGGCGAGCGCAACCCACACCCGCAATAAAAAAAAATATATTTTCAGACAACATGGTCCATAGATTGTTAGTAAGCAAAAGGAAAAAAAAAAACTTAATGACCTATGTTAGTAGAGCAAAACATTATTTAGTTTACAATTTAAAAGCCAGACTTTTTTTTTATTTATTTATATATATAATTATTTTACAATACATGGCCAGGCAGCGGACAAAACCCAGCAGGGTTTAACTGCCACTGCATTCACTCAATTAATATTTAGTTTACTTGGCAGCCTCACCGAGGTGCACACGGACTAGGAGCGTGCAGCACATTGAACCTGCCGAGCAAGGCGCTGTCCTGCTCCCGCCACGACCTGCAGGAGACTGTTGGGGCTTCCCCTCACTCGGCGTAATAACGAGGCGACTTTGTTACGCATCAACGCAAAAAAATCGTCTGTGTGCGCATCTGCAAACATGCCTGACGCACTGCAGTGTCGAGGAAGCCCCACCATCGCCCGGAACAGGTTGTTGTATAATATACGAAGAGCATATTATACGCGTTTAGGGTGTAGCTGGTCCATAGCAATACGTCGATGTATGAAATAACTCATCCGCAGCTCGTACGCGGCCACTGGTGGCTTAATGTACGGTCACTCTCTGACGGCCCGACCACGACTTAGAAGATCCGAGAGATCGGAGTCCAGCCCCTACCTCCCACGTATTGCACCTCTACCGCCGCTGGAAGTCGCGGCCTGGCCCTGAGGGTGGGTTACCTTGCGTGGTAGACAATTTCCGAAGCGCTCCATACAGAGTCCCTGAAGATTTGTTTTTTAACAGTTGACCTTTTAATACCCTAACAGCAGACATGAAAACGGAGAAAAATATTTCTATAACAGTAAAATTTGAGAATACAATGCATCTAATTAAAATAAAACTGTCAATGCTGTTGACTTTTATTCTTTTGATGTCAGGCGTCAGTTTCAGGGCATGGAGTTATTCTTTTACTATGCCGAAAGAGTTTAGTTTACGAAATCCACCTCGTTGCTGCACGGCTAAAGCTGGGTCCACATTTGTATCATTTCGTCGTGAAAAACAAATCTACCTCGTTGCTGCACGGCTAAAGCTGGGTCCACATTTGTATCATTTCGTCGTGAAAAACATGGTGTAAAGTGTCTGTCTAGCAGAAACTTTACACCATGTTTTCGTGGTTTACATGTTAAATCCGTCAGTCTCCGCCACGTCTCCGCAAACAGATATTGTAAGAAAAACATGCATGTTTGATGTTTAAAAACCACGAAAACATGGCGTGGCATGATTCAGGCTTGAGCTTTTCAGAGACTGCCAGATATATACTATGATAAAATGGGTTTTTTTATTTAACGCTCCGGGCCGGAATCGAACTGGCGACCACAGGCGTACACAGGCTCGCAACTAACCAACTGATCTATCATAGAGCCAAACATCGCTGCGATCATTCCAGCGAACGCTCTAGTAAAATGCTCGTCAAAATATGTACCTATTCTTCGCCAAGATGTCAGACTTGACGGTTGCGTAACAAAATTGCTCGGCTCGGCTAAAAGCCCAAAGCAAATTTACTGTAGTTTAGCTAGAATGCTCGCTGAAACTACGTTTTATGTCACGTTTTACGTGACGTTTCAGTACATTTTCGCCGATATAAAACCTAGTGTGCTAGGGCCTCTGTTAGCTGTAATGTAACTCTAGTCAAGTGTCATCAATTCATCATCATTTTCTTGCCCTTATCCCATTTACTTGGGGTCGGCGCAGCATGTCCTTTTCTTCCATACTTACCCCCCTGTCAATCGTCATAGCGTTACTTTTTTTTATAATACGACGGTGGCAAACAAGCTTACGGCCTGCCTGATGTTAAGCTGGTACCGTAGCCTATGGACACTTGTGACTCCAGAAGAATCACAAGCGCGTTGCCGACCCTTTATTCACTTGACGATTCGCTGTGTTGGCAGATAGAGACATGCAGGTCCCTCACTCCCAACACAGCGCACCCTAGGGAGCTCTGGCGACCTTACTCACCACCAGGAACACAACACCACATGCTTCATAGCATGCAATAATACAGCAACACTACAAAGCAGTGGTGCTATTATGGCTGCGGTCTTCTGTAAGGTGGAGGTACTTCCCCAGTTGGGCTGCTCCACATACGAGCGAGATGACATTCTGCTGAGCCCCACCTCTCTAGGAACTCTCACTTACTTCTTTCCTCTTCATATCCTCTCCCACAGTTCATCCACCTTTTCCTTGGCCTACCTCGTTTCTTCCATTCCTCCACGTTCATATCTAACACTCATTTGGTAACTCAAGTCAAGTGTATCAGCACTCTTAACACATTCACTGCCAAGAGTCACTACGGGCTACTTTTGTACCCGATCCCGTGGTTTTCCCGCTGAGTAGCGGAAAGGGGCTACGGCGCAGGCGTTCGCTGGGCGGATTCCTAGCAGTGAAAGTGTTAAGTTGGGCCAATACATCGCGTGACGGCACACCATACCCTTTCTTTCTGGGAGCTTCTCTGCGTGATCGCATCAGAAATGAGGCTATCCGCAACAGAACCAAGGTAACCGATATAGCCCTCCGAATCGCTAAACTTAAGTGGCAGTGGGCGGGGCACAATGCATTTAGAACCGATGGCCGCTGGGGCGGAAAGGTCCTCGAGTGGCGACCACGTAGGCGCAGCGTGGGTAGGCCCCCCACAAGGTGGACTGATGACCTGGTAAAGGTCGCGGGAGTCCGCTGGATGCGGGTGGCGCAGGACCGGTCATTGTGGCACTCTTTGGGGGAGGCCTATGTCCAGCAGTGGACGTCTGTCGGCTGATATGATGACCCTTTCTTTCCCTAGGCACTATTGCGTGGCATTACCAGTAGTGTCATGGGCGATTTTTCTTTTCCAGACTCCACCGGTAGCGTTATGGGTAAAATTGCATCTCCGGTGACACTGCTGGTACTTAGTGCCACGCAGTAGTTCCTAGGGAAAGACAGGCACCATACGTGGGAGCAAGAAGCCGCGCTCTGACCTCTCGCTCCCTCATGGCATAGCCGTAACGAGGCCATCAAGACAAAACAATCTTACACAAATCGACCTAATCCCGTGAGCTTACAATATGCTTGTATCGGGGGTACTCGACGACGATATATTTAATATATCATCATTCATCATCATCCTAGCGTTATTCCCGGTTGTGCCCTATAGGAGTTCCGGATCCGCTTTGACACCTTATCCCAAGATTTGGCAAAGGCACTAGTTTTACGAAAGCGACTGCCATCTGACCTTCCAACCCAGAGGGAAAACTAGACCTTATTGGGATTAGACCGGTTCCCTCACGACGTTTTCCTTCACCGAAAAGCTAACTGTAAATATTCCGTACATAAGTTCCGGAAAACTCATCGGTACGAGCCTGGATTCGAACCCACGACCGCCGCTTGACAGCCGCATGCCTGAACCACTAGGCGACGATATATTTAATAAAACATCCAAGACTCAGAAACAAATATTCACGCCCACCACACAAATATTTGCCCTTACCGGGACTCGAACGCAGGACCTTCGGCTTCGCAGGCAGCGTCACTACCCACTAGGCTAACCGGCCGTCGGGTCATATTTGTCGTCGTGTTGTTAAATAAAACAATATTGAACAAGCGTAAACTGTATTAATTTGTACAAATATTCCTTAAACACTATACCGTCTAGTGTTGGGTAGGACATCAAATAAAAATGAGTTTGTATGAGTACCTCATTAACAAAAATGAGGTGGTACAATGTCCTGCTTCAAATGAGGTGAAGTACCAACAACAAAAAAAACCATCTCAGTATCGGCAGTAAAAACAAGGTTTTCTCAAGTTTAGTGTATCTGTCCTACGTATGAAGAATTTCAAGATGGTGGCAACTTTTTTACAATCCAAGCTCAGATTCATATTCAGAGGCCCCGCGGACCCCCAGATATCGATTTTGAACACAATCGGAATGTAATTAAAGAATTTCAAGATGGCGATCTTTTTTTACTTTCCCATGGATTTATATTAAAATATATTTATACTGCGTGTCCCAATCCCAACTCACTTGATCTCACAGCACACCGTACATTTTTGAGGTCGCGCTCGTTTTCATGTTCGAGTAAACTCCCTCGTCCACGCACTCATTTTCGAGGTGATAGATAAGCGGTGAGACAAATGAAGTAAGGCGCGAGTGGCGAGTTGTGGAGCTCGTTGGCACAGGGTTTGAGGTTTTTGAGTTATGAATGAAGTGTGAGTTGATGAAGTAGCTAGTGAGGACTAAGTTGGTACCTCGTGCGGAGTGAGTTGGTACATTTTTGAATCGTGAAGTGATGTGACAATTTAATGAAATGAGTACGACAAACGAGGTGCCTCACGAGTGAGTTACCCAACACTAATACCGTCTATTTACATATACTCCAGGCAAAATACGGTTTTGAAAAACATTAATTTATAATAGCGTTTGTTTTTCTTTACATCATTTTAAAACATTATTCTAAGATGCTTTATTCAAGAATCCAACAAACTTTCCACCCGGAAGTGTTTATATAAGTAGATTTAAATAAAATATAAATTGTTTTTTTTTTTAATTATTTATCTTGAAGCAAATGTAAACGAAAATAAAGATAAAACCATTTATTCATATTTTTTCTGACTTTTTAGAAGCTAGTTAAGTTATCATTTTTTTGATGTCTGAAATTTTGTTGGAGTTTGTCGCTAGGTAACTATTTAATTGATAATGTATCCATTACAAAGAAAAAATTAGCTATTATAAATTATTTCCAAATTTGACATTTTTTCCATACAAGTTGTCAGTTCATTGCCTGGACTAATAAGGGTGCATTCGGGTAACTCCGAAAATCGGGTAATTCCGATAATTTCTACCAATCCAATAGTATTATTTTAGGAGGATAACTCCGAATAAAAAAGGAATATGTACATTGTGTCAGAATTATATAAGACTCACTTTTGTAGATCATTCGGAATAACCCGATTTTCGGAATTACCCGAATGCACTATATCTCATAATTGGGAATGGATGAAAATTTCAGAAATGCTTGATTATTTTTTTGGTGTTAGGAATAACCTTCTTTAGCACCAGAAAAAAGTTGCAGACTTTTCAGCTGCGTCAATTATTTTTGAAAATATAAACTGTTTCCTCACTTACGTTTTGGGTTTAGGACGGCGAATGAGAAGCTTTCCTTGATCCGTCTCATATTACAAGAAAATATTTTAAATATGTTACCCTGGCAATGACAAATATAGCTGCTGCAGCTGTCAATATCAAAGCCAGTGTCAGTTTGCCACGGATTTTTAACATATTTTCTTGTAATATGAGACGGATCAAGGAAAGCTCATTCGCCGTCGTAAACCCAAAACGTAAGTGAGAAAACTGTTTACATTTTTCAAAAATAATTGACGCAGCTGAAAAGTCTGCAACTTTTTTCTGGTGCTAAGGAAGGTTATTCCTATCACTAAAAAAATAATCACGCACTTCTGAGATTTTCACCCATTCCCCATTATACAAACACATAATACCTACTTAATCTAAATAGTCAAGGTAACTGTACATATTCTTAAGATAATCAGCTGTATTCTCGCCAACCGTGCCAGTGAAGGATTTTATTTTTACCCAACTGCCGAAGGAGAGAAGTATTATGTTTTTCGAGCGTATGCATGTATGTCTTATTATTTGACAGGCCCTGCAGCTTAAACCGTTTAACGGATTTCGACATATGAGGTGTCATTGGATTCCTAATAATCGTAGGAGTGACATAGTTTATAAAATTTGCAAAAAAGCAGTTGGGTTTTTCGAAAAATCTATTGAATTCACTTGTTTATTGCAGTTACACACTGGTACATATATGTATTCGTATCGATGTCGCTGATAGAGTTCCAGTGTGCGCTGCGAAGTTCAGAAGGAACAGTGCAGCTGCCGAGTTTGTTGTTCTTTTAGCACCACCCGGAGGTCACGGGTAAGGTTTCTAGGCTCAGAGCATAGCATACTAGAGAGAGGACAAGCCGCCGGCGGCCGCGTCGCAGCTGTATGCTCAATGGGCATACACTGCCATACTGTGCACGCGTGCTGCGACCAGAGAATATTACGTTTTTTCCCAAAATGCCTGATATGATGCGCGTTTATTGTCAAATAAGCGTGTAGGTATACAAGTGTGTGTGTTTTAGATGTATGCGTGCTTTGTCTTGTCAATTACTTGGGCGTTGTGTGGGTTAATGTACTTGCGACAGGCTCACTCTATACAAATCGGCCACCATGTCCGATCTCCTTATATCCATACATATGTGTTTCTAGGGTTATTGTTACGGGCGTAGAACAACAGTGGAGGAATGCCGGCCATTTAAAACAACCTGCCAACGCGAGCCGGGTCCCTTCTGGAAACAGGCTCTAGTATAAGTTTTATCCATACAATACGTTTTCAAACGCGTTTGCGTTTAGTTTCAATTTGTATGGCAACGCGTAGTTCCTAATAGTTACCACCAGAGGCGCTTTTCATGTAGCCATACAAATTTAAACTAAACGCAGACGCGTTCGAAAACGTATATGCTTCGATAAAACTTATACTAGAGCTACAGTAGAGAACGAAAAAAATTTTTAAACAAATATGGATGTAATCAATTGAAACTATGAAAAAACTTCAATTGGTAGTGATGGGAGTGTTATTTTGTTATCGATTCGATTTAGACACGGGACAACAAATGCAATTGATAGTCAGCCATATTTGTTTACATTTTTTTCTGTTTCCTACTGGTGCTTACTTAAGTTTCAATTTGTATGGCAACGCGAACAGCGCCTCTAGTGGTAACTATTAGGAACTACGCGTTGCCATACTAATTGAAACTAAACGCAAACGGATTCGGAGACGTATATATATAGATAACACTTGTGTCGCTTAACTTCAAACTCAGATAAATCCACTCTAACCACTTCCGAGATAATTGAGAAAAAGTGATAATAACGTTAATCCGGTGATTTGAAAGGCAGTATTTTTTTATTATGGCTAGAACATTAAATAAAGCCATCCTGTTCGGCAAATTCAGCATTAAAACCATCCATTCTTTACAAAAAATCAAATTTTGATTGGATTTACCTTCATTTGATATAATGGACTGTAATTTGTCTATCTTTGAAAAAACTCAGTGTGGATTTGTATAATTTTGATTTAACAGACCTGGATTTATCTAAATTTGAAAAAAATACGATTAGCAATTGTCAGCCATGTTGAACAAACTTTTTTTGCTGATTGGCTTGGATGGACTTACCTACATTTGAATAAAACTGTCATATAAAATATTATGATTTTAACTCTTTTTTCTCAAAAACCAGACAAAATTATACTAAACTGATTAAATTGTAACAAAACTAGTTTTTTAACCTTTTATTTCATACCAAAATCTTAAAAAAATGTCAGAAATGGATTTACCCGAGTTTGAAGTTAAGCGACTCACTTATACTAGAACTACAGGCCTAGATACACCACTGTTCTAACTTTGCGGAGCCCGGGGTATGCTTTGGCACAAGGCAATCTACTCCAGGCAAAATACGGTTTCGAAAGACATTCATTTATAATAGCGTTTTCTTGTTTATTTCATTTTAATACGTTATTCTAAGATTTTTTCAGGAATCCAACAAAATTTCCATCCGGAAGTAAACGTCCGACTATATGGCAGGGGCACTCTATGTCAAAGTGATATGGCTTAAATTGGAATGAAGAATAATCCTGTCAGTTCGAATTTAACCCATATTGCTTTGAGATAAAGTGCCCATGCCATATACTAGTACCACTCGGACGTTTAACTTAATTATATGGATTTAAATAAAATAAATAAATAAATAAATATTACGGGACAATCTTACACAAATCAACCTAGGCCCACGGTAAGCTCAGTAAGGCTTGTATTTAAATGAAGCATGAATTGTCTTTTTTTATTATTTACCTTGAATATTATAGAGCAAATGTAGATTAACCAAAATAAAGATAAAACCATTTATTAATATTTTTTCTGACTTTTCAGAAGCTAGCTAAGTTATAATTTTTTTTGATGTCTGAAATTTTGTTGGATTTTGTCGCTAGGTAACTATTTAATTGATAATATATCCATTACATAGAAAAAAAACAGCTATTATAAATAATTTCCAAATTTTACATGTTTCCATACAAGTTGTCAGTTCATTGCCTGGACTTATCTGAAGAATCACTAACACATGAAACCAGTGGTTCTTTGGGTTGCAGACCTAGCGCGCATAAGTTTTTTTTAATGGGACACGCAAAAAAAAAATAAAAACAGAAGTTGCTCACAAAATTTCACGAGAATTGGTTCAGAAATGCAACCTGTAGAGAAACAGCGGGACAGACAAACGATTTTCGGCCCAAGCTGAAGCATAGAAGTTCGTTCGCTTCGCTCGCCCGTTCGAAAATGTCCGTAAAAATGTTACGATTTTATTACATGATTATTGATATTACGGGGTCGATGAAATGAAAATTCCGCGAAACATTAATTCGATGAAACAGGTATCCCAACGCGATACGGGTCCCAAATCCCAATATAAATATGATAAGATTCATAATCTACCAATATCACGAGCTCACTTAAAAATATGACTACATTTTTACCCAAGCCCCTTTTTCGATCGATTCTCGTGAAATTCTGTCCGCCGGACAGACGAACAATTTTCGGTCCAAGCTGAAGTAAGCTTCGCTCGCTTCGCTCGATGAACTGCCGGAGTAGCCGCGGTCAGAAGTATTATATACATGTGTCAGCTACTAACACGGCTAGAGATCCTCGTCGGCCGTCTGTCTGTTCTCGTGTACCTCCTGAACCAGGTCGGCCAGCTCGCCCGCGCCGTACCCGAGCAGCTGTTGCAGGTCACACACGAACTTGTACACGAACCTGTAACATAACAGTAGTTTATGTGAGTAGTGTGTCTTTTTACGTTGACACTTTCTAGATCTTCAAGTTTTCTTTTGTAACGTTCGATTTGTTCACGAGCACTACGCTTTGGCTTCGGCATTTTTGCGAAGGTGTGCTCGTTGCCGCGCACGAAAAAGGAATGAGGATTAAAATATAACGGTTAGAACTCATTGGGTCAAGAGTGGGGGACATAAAAGTCAATAGACGTACTTTTTTACAAAAATGTTAAAATTTTTACTCTAAAAATCGTGTGACGTTGCCTAGCAAGTTAAATAAACTACCTGGTTAATAATTATATCTGAAGAATGAAGCGACGAAATATAATGAAGGACATTAAACACAAGTGTGGGTTTACCCTAACCTAACCTGTACCTGAAAACAATTGGTGCTTTTGTCCAGCGTGTCCAAATTTTCGAGAATTTGTTCTAGCACTCTGTCCTACTATATATTTCATAATAGGATCACACGAGTGATTTAATGTTTGACTATGTACAGTTACATACTAGTAGTTTATGTGACTGTACATAATGAGGGGCATAAAACACGAGTGTGGGTTTATGAAACATCACACGAGTGTTTTAATGCCTAATTATGTACAGTTACATACACTATTTTATCTACCCCCATGTTATAAATCCTCAATGATGTGTTCGACAAGCATTAGAATAACCTGTATTGCACCGCCATGGCCGACTAGACTTCAAATCATGACCGACAACACCGGACCAGCACGACCCCGACACCACCAGGTCTCCATAATAACATCGATATCGATGTTATTATGATTTTTCATACATTATAATAACTTTGGCAAAGATAAAACGCTGATGTAGTTACTGGTTGCAATTATGGTGGTTGTTATTTATCTTATGTTATCTAGGTGAAAGCCCTTTCGGATGCACTTCGACCCAGTGGGATCTTTTGTGCATTTGCCCTCTCCTTTATTTTGTTATATATGGTTTCCGAACACATTCTAGAGGATTTATGATATGGTTGTAGATAAACAAAATTTACTTATTACAAGCAATTATTGTCCTCGTTCAGAATTATACCATCCCTTTATCTATCCAAATATCATAAACCCTCCATGATGCGTTCAAGAACCCCATATTACGACCATCATAAAAATAGACTTAAAATTTCTTATCTGTAAAAATGTTATTATTGCTAAATAATAACATCGATTTCGATAATATTATTTCATTCACATTTTGAACATTTCTGAAAAACAAAGAAATATGATTTGACCTCTATTGTAATATCAGTCGAGATGACGTTTAGTTTGAAATGAATAGTCAATTTGCATACAAATTTTACAAATGTCGCACGTAAGTAAGATATTGAACGATATGTTAGTTGGAGCCGACTCTAGTTTGTCTCTGAATAAAAAAAATACTATGACAGCTGCCAGAAAACGTACTAATAATTATGATTAGTGGCCCTGAGCTATAACCACGAACTTTGAATCTCGAACTTCGTATATCTCCGTCTCTATCGCACTTATGGTTGATGGTACTCGAGCGACAGAGACGGAGATATACGAAGTTCGAGATTCGAAGTTCGTGGTAGCGCCGCTGAACAACGCCGCGATGCCGGTCATCATATGCGGCTCCTGAATGCATCATGGAGGCTTGTACATATAATTTACGACATTATTTAAGTATCATAAAACATAAGGCATAAGTAACTGTATGCAATTGTATCTAATATGTGTTTAACCTAAACCTATTTATAAATTAGTACAGTCGCCATCACATACATAGGTACACTTTAGGTGTTCAAAAATATCGGCACATGCACCCTAATGCCTTGAAAATAGAGGTGTGTTCCGATGTTTGTGACGTGCTTGTTTGCTCCGATGTATGTGATGGCGACTGTACCTAATTAATTAATTATTAACTCTGTACTATGATGTTTATAATCACACAGACAAACTGTTCCGACAGTTTTGTGAGACCCAGTTAATGTTAATGTACCCATGTTTATATATATAAACAATCTATTGTCACTCCTGTGTACAAGAGTGGTGAGAGAGACGACGTCAACAACTACAGACCAATATCAGTACTGCCAGCTATTTCTAAAATAATTGAAAAACTAATAAATAATAGACTAATAGCATATTTAGATAAATTTAACATCATTTCTGACTTCCAGTTTGGCTTTCGGCGATCTAGATCCACTGAGGACGCGATTCTTTCACTCACAAACCTAATTATAGACAAAATAGAAAGTGGAAAAAAATGCTTAGCTGTGTTTCTCGATTTAAAAAAGGCCTTTGACACCGTCTCTCTCCCCACACTCGTACGCAAGATGGAGTGCGTTGGTATTAGGGGACTCCCACTGAGATTGCTAAGTGACTATCTACATGGTCGCACTCAAAAAACTAAGTTGGGAGACCACATAAGCAATGAAGTTGACATCACTTTTGGCGTCCCCCAGGGAAGTATCTTGGGGCCCACGTTATTTTTAATCTACATCAACGATCTAATTAACCTAAATGTAAACCACGGTAATATCCAGTCTTATGCTGATGACACTGTCATCGTCTTTGAGGGTGATTCCTGGGAGTCGGTGTTCGTGAATGCAAATGTGGGTCTTGGTAGGGTATCCTCGTGGCTAAAATCCAACCTCCTCACTTTAAACGTTAAAAAAACGAACTACATTTGTTTTACCAAGTACAATAGCACTCAACCACAGACTAACCTAAACCTCAAAATACACACCTGTTCACTTACTGATCGCCTTCTATGTAACTGTAAGGACATTGAGAGGGCTAGTTCCACTAAATACCTTGGTGTCATCTTAGACCAGCGCCTATCTTGGCATCAGCATATTGAATTTGTAAATGGTAGAATTCGAAAATTGGTATGGATCTTTAAAATTCTTCGACATATTGCAAACAAGACACTACTTAACCAACTATATGTATCGTTAGCGGAATCCATCATGACCTACTGTATCACCGTCTGGGGTGGAGCAACTAAATCCAAATTCTTGGAGGTTGAAAGAGGGCAACGGTGTCTGTTAAAGGTAATGTACTTGAGGCCATACAGATTTCCCACAAATGAACTGTATAAAATTAGTGACCAATTATCAATGCGAAAACTGTATATCCTCCATACAACATTAAAGTTACATAAAACACTAAAATTTAATCCAACGCTTCTAACTAGAAGACGTAAAAACACCGTTGCCCCAATTACAACATATAGATCTTTGTTTGCTAAAAGGCAGTATAAGACACGTGCAGCATACCTTTATAATAAAATAAATGTTAAAATTAATATCTATCAACAAAAGAAATATAATTGTAAGAGGTCTCTAACGGAATGGTTAAAGATGCTAAGTTATGAAGATACTGAACTGTTACTTAATCTTGTATTAATCTAAATTTAATTCTATAGTTAGTAAAACATAACAAAATGGAAAATGTTATATATAATATATACCTACTTTATCAAACAACACACACGCACGCACACACTAACACACACGCACGCACACACTAACACACACACTCACAAGCGCACACACAGGCGCGCACACACACACACACACACACACACACACGCACACACACACACACACACACACACACTCAACTTTAGGGTCACGACACTATGCCTGTGATACCTAATTCGTCTTTGTTTTTATTTTATGTTATAAATATTTACCTACATATAAGAAATTAACATTAACTGCTTTTTTATGGAGGAGCGGGTCTTCCTGACACAGGTATTTTTTACCTACTAGGAAGACCCAACCTTATTTTCAATGTAACCTAGCAATCTATGAAATAAAACATTTTCATTTTCATTTTCATTTTCATTTTCATTTTCATACAGGGTGTCCGGTAAATAATGGACAACCTTCTAACCACGAATAGGGCACCTTATACTGGTCCAGAAAAACGACTTTGAGGTTTAGTAAAAGTCTCCTGGTTTTCGAGATATTCGCACTTTTCGAAGAGCGAATTGTACCAAAACAAGGTGTTTAAAAGTGAACATTTATAGCAACATCTTTATTTGTAAAGATGTAAATGGCATGTGTTATACCATTTTAGAATCAGTATTAGATAAACTATTTTTTAGGAAGTTGGCCACTCTGGTCCTTATACATTTTTTTTTCACCACAAGAAATCAAACTTGTAGAACATTTTAAAGAAAAATGTGATTCTATTAATTAAGACCTAATTAAACAGACATCGGTCTGGCCACCATAAAACTACTTGCAAGTCGCAAGTCGTTTTTCTGGACCAGTGCCAGTGCCCTATTCGTGGTTAGAAGTTTGTCCATTATTTACCGGACACCCGGGTAGGGGTGATGTTGGGGGTGGGGGTGCTGGTGAGGATGGGGGTGCTGGTGGGGATGCTGGTGGGGGTGCTGTTGGGGGTGGGGGTGCTGGTGCGGAGGGGGATGCTGGTGGGGATGGGGATGCTGGTGGGGGTGCTGTTGGGGGTGGGGGTGCTGGTGCGGATGGGGATGCTGGTGGGGATGGGGATGCTGGTGGGGGTGCTGTTGGGGGTGCTGGTGCGGATGGGGATGCTGGTGGGGATGGGGATGCTGGTGGGGGTGCTGTTGGGGGTGGGGGTGCTGGTGCGGATGGGGATGCTGGTGGGGATGGGGATGCTGGTGGGGGTGCTGTTGGGGGTGGGGGTGCTGGTGCGGATGGGGATGCTGGTGGGGATGGGGATGCTGGTGGGGGTGCTGTTGGGGGTGGGGGTGCTGGTGCGGATGGGGATGCTGGTGGGGATGGGGATGTTGGTGGAGATGCTGGTGGGGGTGCTGTTGGGGGTGGGGGTGCTGGTGCGGATGGGGATGCTGGTGGGGATGGGGATGCTGGTGGGGGTGCTGTTGGGGGTGGGGGTGCTGGTGCGGATGGGGATGCTGGTGGGGATGGGGATGCTGGTGGGGGTGCTGTTGGGGGTGGGGGTGCTGGTGCGGATGGGGATGCTGGTGGGGATGCTGGTGGGGGTGATGTTGGGGGTGGGGGTGCTGGTGCGGAGGGGGATGCTGATGGGGATGCTGGTGGAGATGCTGTTGGGGGTGGGGGTGCTGGTGGGGATGGGGATACTGGTGGGGATGGGGATGTTGGTGGAGATGCTGGTGGGGGTGCTGTTGGGGGTGGGGGTGCTGGTGCGGATGGGGATACTGGTGGGGATGGGGATGTTGGTGGAGATGCTGGTGGGGGTGCTGTTGGGGGTGGGGGTGCTGGTGCGGATGGGGATGCTGGTGGGGGTGCTGTTGGGGGTGGCGGTGGGGGTGCTGGTGCGGATGGGGATGCTGGTGGGGATGGGGATTGATGAAATAATACGAACTTTGTTTATAACAAAAGGATTTAGTTTATTAAAATAGAAAATACAGATTACTATGAACGTGCTACTGCGCTTACAAGGGCGAGAGTTAATACGTCTTTAAATAAAATATCGAGACAGTGGTCGTGCGTGTTTGCCCGCCTACATTTATCAGGCGCTGTAGTTATGCGTCCCAATTCCAACACCCTCCTCTGGACGCAAACCCATTGCCATTGCAAAGGTCAGATGCTTTGGCCGGTGCAATCCCTTTGTGAACACATCAGCCAACATGTCTTGAGTGCTCAGTTTTTTCTTTATCATCTTGACAGTTTCTTCATCATTATAGAAACATAGTAGATCATCAACATAGACTGTAAGGATCAGTATATTTTGTTCGTTGACTATGCGGTGATGTATACATGGATCTACTTTTGATCGTGACATTCCTATTTCTAGTAAAGCTGCATTGAGCTTTTTATTCCATTGCCTGCTTGCCTGTTTTAGACCATAAATGGATTTTTTTAACAAGCACACTTTATCGCCTTCCCCAAAATACGGTGGCTGCGACATGTAAATGTCTTCCTCAATGTCACCTTGCAAAAAAGCTGTTACTGCATCCATCTGGTGAATTTTCAAATTATATTTTACAGCCAAGCCAATCACATATCTTATGGAGGTATAGCGTACTACAGGGGCATAAATTTCATGATATTCTATACCTTTTTTTTTTGTTGGTAACCTTTCACGACAAGTCGTGCTTTCATTCTTGATACATTGCCATCTTCATCTGTTTTAGTTTTGTAAACCCACT
The DNA here is from genome assembly GCA_963854355.1 of Epinotia brunnichana. Classification (NCBI taxonomy): domain Eukaryota; kingdom Metazoa; phylum Arthropoda; class Insecta; order Lepidoptera; family Tortricidae; genus Epinotia; species Epinotia brunnichana. The sequence goes on along the minus strand of OY977963.1, from coordinate 1,304,873 downwards.
TGCAAGGGATTACTTTTTTATTTTTCGGCATGTCAACTAATGTCCATGTATTGTTAAGTAGTAATGATTTATATTCTTCCTCCATGGCATGTATCCACTGATCTGCCTTATTGCTCTCTAATGCTTCGGAAAGGCTTTGTGGATCCTTGTCCAAGATACTCATAGCTGATTCGCCATTCATACACATAAAAGATGCATTTTCTTGGGGAGGATTAGCTTCATAAAATTCATTTCGACGACGTCTTGGACGAAGATTCATGTTAATTTCTGGAATATCAATGCTCTCTTCAGGATTGTAAGATTCATCGGCAGGATCTGAATCAACCGATGCTGGTGAAGAAAACGAATCGACATTTAGAGACGTTGTATTCAACTCGTCGATTATAACAGAGTCATTATCCTCTCCGATTTCATCTTTTTCGTCATTGGTATTTTCTTTATTAGCATTTCCGATATCATCTTTTTCTTCATTAGCATTTTCTTCAGAAAAAGGTAAGTAAACTATTTTAGATTCAGGTAAGTTCAATTCCTTTTTATTACAAGACATTACTTTACTATCTGATTCATGCGTACTGGTTTGTCTTTCATTAATACTTGTTTCTTCTTTTTCAGGTACATACTCATTATTAACAATATCTCTTTTTACAGTGTATACGTGTACTTTACGTGAAAAATCGTCGATGAAAGTGACAAAATACCTGGCACCTCCAAGTGATGCAGTTTGCATCGGTCCAAACACGTCGGAGTGGATGACTTCTAGCAACTCGGTTGCTCGGGAGCCCTCACTTGGAAATGGCTGTCTAGTCTGCTTTCCTTGGATACAACTTACGCATGTTTTATTTTGATTAGACGGAGATAATTTTACACCGGTAGTACAAGTTGGAATTTTATACATATCGCTGAAGTTCAGGTGGCCCATTCGTTGGTGCCATAAGTAAGTATCATTTTCAGTAACTGCGGGCATGGCTTGAGCTTTTTCATATGCTATGTTTAGCTTATACATATCATTTATTAAGTTGGCATCGGCTACTTTTTGACCATTTTTATTTGATATTTTACAGCCATTGTTTTTGAATTGGATATTGCAACCACTTTTTATCATTTTGCTTACTGAGATAAAATTTGTCGATAATTCTGGCACATAAATTACATTTCTTACCAGAATTTTATTGATATTGCCTCGTGTGTCTGGTACGCTTATAGTTACATTACCGCAACTTTCAACCCTGAGTATTTTATCGTTAGCAATTCTAATGCTTGTTACAGGTGGTGCAGTTTCGTCCTCGAGCCACTCCTTGTGTGACGTCATATGCATCGAGGCTCCTGAATCGACGTACCAGTTCAGCGCGTCATTCGATATGGTTGCTGAAAAAGCTGCAATAAAACCATTATCTTTATTATCTGTTTTATTTTTTTTATACCAACAGTTCTTACTCAAGTGCCCGTATTTGTTACAATGAAAGCATCTCGGTCCCTTTGATTTATTTTGCCCTTTTTCAATATTTTTATTATAATATTGCTTCTTGGAGTTTGAGTAAAATGCGGTTGTGTCCATTGTTTTTACTTCCTGTAATAACTTTGTTTTAATAGAATCGGCACAAATTTTCACTCCAGAACTCTCAATGGCCATGATCATGGGTTTATAGGCATCTGGTAAGCCAGCTAGCATTAATGTCCCAAGCCATTCATCATCCACTTTGAAACCAATATTTCGTAAGCGATGTGCGGATGACATTATTTTATTAACGTAATCTTCTATGCTTGAGCTATTTTCTAGCGTAGTGTTTATTAAATCCTTTAGCAGACCCACTTTTCTAGTTAAGCCTGAGTCTTCAAAAGCTCGCATTAAGTTATCCCAAACCTCTTTAGCTGATGTGGCCTCTCTTACATGCACATATATTATGGGGTCGATAAGTAAAATGAGTTTCGACTTAGCTTTAATGTCCTTTTTTGCATCTACAGCCTTGCCGGTTTCTGTTTCGATACATTCCCACAAATCTTCTAATTGCAAGTAGGCCTTCACTGCAAAACTCCAAGTGGCATAATTTTCTCTTCCAGATAACTTTTCTATACTCAGACCACTATTTGAAGCCATTATGATCACATATACTTGAAATTATGCTGAAACAAAACCTACGTGATGTCGCGAAATTTGAGGTTATAATGATTTGTACTTTTACTTTAAAAACACTTTAACTTTTACTTTTTTTACTATTTAGGCATGGGGCGGCCCATAACCTGATGAAATAATACGAACTTTGTTTATAACAAAAGGATTTAGTTTATTAAAATAGAAAATACAGATTACTATGAACGTGCTACTGCGCTTACAAGGGCGAGAGTTAATACGTCTTTAAATAAAATATCGAGACAGTGGTCGTGCGTGTTTGCCCGCCTACATTTATCAGGCGCTGTAGTTATGCGTCCCAATTCCAACAGGGATGTTGGTGGAGATGCTGGTGGGGGTGCTGTTGGGGGTGGGGGTGCTGGTGCGGATGGAGATGCTGGTGGGGATGGGGATGCTGGTGGGGGTGCTGTTGGGGGTGGGGGTGCTGGTGCGGATGGGGATGCTGGTGGGGATGGGGATGCTGGTGGGGGTGCTGTTGGGGGTGGGGGTGCTGGTGCGGATGGGGATGCTGGTGGGGGTGATGTTGGGGGTGGGGGTGCTGGTGCGGAGGGGGATGCTGGTGGGGATGCTGGTGGGGATGCTGGTGGGGGTGCTGTTGGGGGTGGGGGTGCTGGTGCGGATGGGGATGCTGATGGGGATGCTGGTGGAGATGCTGTTGGGGGTGGGGGTGCTGGTGCGGATGGGGATGCTGGTGGGGGTACTGTTGGGGGTGGGGGTGCTGTTGGGGATGGGAATGCTGGTGGGGATGCTGTTGGGGGTGGGGGTGCTGGTGCGGATGAGGATGCTGGTGGGGGTACTGTTGGGGGTGGGGTGCTGGTGAAGATGGGGATGCTGGTGGGGATGCTGTTGGGGATGGGGGTGCTGTTGCGGATGGGAATGCTGGTGGGGATGCTGGTGGGGGTGCTGTTGGGGGTGGGGGTACTGGTGCGGATGGGAATGCTGGTGGGGATGCTGGTGGGGGTGCTGTTGGGGATGGGGGTGCTGGTGCGGATGGGAATGCTGGTGGGGGTGCTGTTGGGGGTGGGGGTGCTGGTGCGGATGGGAATGCTGGTGGGGGTGCTGTTGGGGGTGGGGGTGCTGGTGCGGATGGGGATGCTGGTGGGGGTGCTGTTGGGGGTGGGGGTGCTGGTGCGGATGGGAATGCTGGTGGGGATGCTGGTGGGGGTGCTGTTGGGGTGGGGGTGCTGTTGGGGTGGGGGTGCTGTTGGGGTGGGGGTGCTGGTGCGGATGGGGATGCTGGTGGGGGTACTGTTGGGGGTGGGGGTGCTGTTGGGGTTGGGGGTGCTGGTGCGGATGGGGATGCTGGTGGGGGTACTGTTGAGAAATAGACAATGTATTAAGATTAAGTATAACAGGGACAGACAATATCTCTCTCTCTCTGTCCCTCTCATGTGTGTAATGGCGGAAGCGCTGTACGTGGTTACTATTGTGTTACTCTAAATAAATGATATTAAACAATTAAGCTTGTATTTCTATCCTAATTTCAACTGGTTATGGGCCCAGACCACCAACTAGAATGAAGTAATAAATATAAGCTTAAAGGATAGTAAATATAACTGTAGTGCAAAAGTGAAAAATTACCGGGTGCGAGGCGGCGGCTATTTTGAGGTTAAGTCGTGCCGGTAAGGAATTACTTGCTTGATATATAAAGCAAGGCAGGAAAGCCTACAGGAAGGAAGATACAATGGAGTTGTCACAGAGTGGGCAGGCTGGATTAAAACTAGAAGGGCTCCGTAATTGGAATATATGGAAATTTCAATTATCCGTCTTGTTACGAGGTCAAGGACTTTACGAAATAGTAGATGGTTCTACACTAAAACCTGAAGATGTTAAACAGCGTGTTGCTTGGGAAGCGCAGGATGCGAAAGCACAAACGTTGCTGGTAACTAGAATGGCAGAAGACGTGATGTTACACATCATAACATGTGAAACGGCAGCTGAAATGTGGAAGAAACTACTAAGGGTCTACGAACAAACATCTGAGACAAGCATACATATTGTTCAGCAAAGATTCTTTCAATTTAAGTTCGACGAAGGATCTGACATGTCTGTGTTTCTGTCCAAAATACAGGAGATGCAAAATAGCCTAAAACAGATGGGAGAAACTATATCTGACAAATTTGTTATAACCAAAATCCTGATGTCTTTGCCAGACGATTACAAACACTTCGTCTCAGCATGGGAGTCTGCTCCAGACGATAAACAAACTTATGACAATCTTGTTGCCCGATTGTTGGTAGAGGAAGAAAGAACCAAAGTAAAAAGTGTGAATTTTTAATCATCTGCGGCGTTTGCAGCTAAAGGGGTAAATAAGAAGAATGTGAAATGTTTTAAGTGTAACAAACTCGGACATTATCAAAGTGAGTGCAGGTTTAATAACGCAGCAAACGTTCGTAACTACAACTATAAAGACAACCGTCCAGATTTAAAATGCTATTACTGTAATAAACCGGGTCATTTAAAAAGTCAGTGCCGTTATAAGAAGAGCAAAGAAAATAATGCATTTGTGGTTAACAGTGCGTCGTCGGACTCTTTTCATAAAACGAAGTGGCTGGTGGACTCGGGCGCTAGTGACCACATGTCTTGTGATTACGAACAATTCTCTTCATACAGTGAGGTTCAGAACAAATCGGTAATAGTGGAAAACGGAACGCAGATTAGTGTCAAAGGCTGCGGACAGGTGGCGGTAGAAGTTTGGAATGGAAGTGAATGGATCGAAACGACCATAGACAACGTACTTTATGTTCCAGAGTTAAAAACAAACTTGTTTTCGGTGAACTGTGCCACGAGTAGAGGTTATGTTGTTGCGACAGGCGAAAATGTTTGCAAGTTTTATAGAGAAAATAAGGTGATGGCGATTGCTGACCGTTGCGGAAGCATGTATTACTTGGATTTTCGGTATTCTAAAACAGGCGCAGCGCATGTCGCTGATGTCAAGTGCTCAGACCTACATGAATGGCACGAAAAGTTGGCACATCAAAATATGGCTTATGTGAAGGATATATTGAAGAAAAATAATATTGAAGTAAACAAAGGTGACATAGCCAGTTTACCAACATGCGAGAGTTGTCTGAAGGGCAAAATACACCGCTTGCCCTATCCTGTCAGCGAAAATGTCAGCACCAATGTTTGTGACATTATTCATGCCGATACATGTGGGCCAATGGAACAGGCATCCCTTAGGGGCTCCAAGTATTTTGTGGTTTTCAAAGACGATTTCTCTAAATTCCGCAAAGAATTCTTTGTAAAAACCAAAGACGAGATAAAGAAGTGCATCAAAATTTTAATTGCACAAGCCGAGAATGAAACAGGAAATAAAATAAAAATTGTCCGAAGTGACAGAGGCACTGAATTTATAAACAAAGAAACCAGGGAACTATTTGAGTGTAAGGGAATCATACATCAAACATCTGTGGCTTACACTCCCCAACAAAACGGCCGGTCCGAACGTGAAATGAGAATTTTAGTGGAAGCGGCCAGAACAATGCTATACGCCAAAGATTTGCCAATTCGAATATGGGCAGAAGCAGTAAACTCAGCTGCATACGTAATAAACAGAACCGGGAAGAGCTCTGTTGAAGGTAAATCCCCATATGAATTGTGGTCCAAGAAATACTATGATATTGACAACCTCAAAGTGTTTGGTACTGGTGTTTATGTCCACATACCCAAGGAAAAGCGACGTGAGTGCGACGCAAAAGGTGAAAAGGGTATCATGGTGGGCTATGGTGAAACATCAAAAGGATATAGAGTATTCTTTCCAGAAAAGAATCTTATTGAAACAAAAAGGGACATTGTTTTTGTGAAAGAACAAATTTGTTATCCAAATGAAATGGCAGTGACAAGTGAGGTGATCATAGAGGATGAACAGAATCATGAAGTTCCAGTGATCATAGAAAATGAACAGAATCATGAAGTTCCAGTACAAGAACAGGGTGCTGAAGCTGTTTTGAGTGCTCCGCTACAAACCAATAATGAACAACATGATCCTGGAGATAACTCTAGCTGTACCATCCAAAATGAGTCATCCGATGGTAGCCTGTACGAACCAAGTGACAGTGATTGTGTCGTTGAAGAAAGGAAAAGTCCTCAAAGCAAGCGGGTAAGAAAAAAGCCTGCATTATATAAGTGTAATAATGTGTTGGCAGAGAACTATGAGCCTAAAACATATAATGAGGCAATGAAGGGGCCCGATGCTTCTAAGTGGAATGAAGCCATAGAACGAGAACTTCAGACACTGAAGGATAACAACACATGGAGAGTTTCTGATTCACCAGGTAGCCAAAATATAATAAGTAGTAAATGGGTTTTTCGAACGTCAACTGTCAAACGAACTAGTTGTGTTTTAACAGTGCTCTGAGTGGAAATAACAATTTTTACGTAAATACGAACCGAATACACTGGAAAACGCCCCAAAAACGTGAACTGAACACTGGAACATTGAAGTTGCATTGAATTGCGACATGGGGGAACGTTTTGGAAGTAAAAACTAAGAAAAACCGTAAGAGAATCTATATATACACAAACATAACTAAGTACACCATAACCGAGAACACCATAACTAAGTACACCGAGATTAGTGCCATAAGTGCGGATAACGCGGACGTCGAGGCTATATATATATTAGGTGACTTTAATGCACACCCCAATGAAATGTTTTGTAGGGAGCTACTACAGTTTTGTGAAACACAAAAATGGTGTTGTGTAGATTTGGAGATGCTAGGTGATAAATCAGAAACGTATACATACGCTAGTGACGCCCATGGATGTAACAGGTGGTTGGATCACTGCATTGTCACTGAGGCAGCGCGGAGAACTGTGTGTGATGTTAAAGTTCAGTATGACGTGTATTGGTCTGACCACTTGCCGCTCATGATTTATTGTGAAATGAACAAGATCCAAATTAGATGTAATCCTGTCCAGCCGTTGCACGAGGGTGTAATGTGGGGGGATAGAAAGGCTGAGCAAGTGGATGTTTATCACTCGGTTTGTAATGATAAGCTGAAACTGCTGGACTTCCCGGTCGAGTTAACGTCATGCGCGGATAAGCTGTGCAACGACATCGAACACAGAAAAGTATTAGATAGAATGTATCAGGGCATTGTTACTACATTGACGGAAGCGGCAAGGAAGTCGAGTAAGCATGGGCGAGGTGTGCGAAAGGGGTATATAGCAGGTTGGAATAGACACGTGGCCGACGCTCACAGGGAGGCAAGGGGTACATTCCTGGTGTGGATGTCTGCGAACAAACCACTCCAGGGTCGTATTTATGAGGAAATGTGTTTAGCCAGGAGGCTTTTTAAGTCCAAGTTAAAATGGTGTCAAGATAGGCAAGATCAAATAAAAAATGATATCTTAGCCACAAATCGAGCTAACAAGGACTTTAAAGCCTTCTGGAAAAACACGAATAAACTAAATGTGCGGCCGAGTATCCCTGTGAGTGTGGGGGGAACGAGTGACAAAAAGGACATCGCTAATAATTTTAGGCGTGCTTTTACTGTGAGTCCAATCTTGGGGACTGGGATGTGCAATGCTGAGACCTTCATGGGCGAGAGCTCTGTGATATTTAAAGCAAAAGAAGTTGAGGCCGTTATTCAAAATATGCAGAGGGGCAAATCGCCGGGGCATGATGGACTCAGTATTGAGCATCTCAAACATGCAGGGGTACACGTATCACGCGTTCTAGCGATGTTCTATACTTTATGTCTAAGACACTCGTATCTTCCGGCGCAGCTTACTCGCACCGTAGTAGTTCCACTTGCTAAAAATAGAACAGGAGACTTGTCAGACAGCGGGAACTACAGACCCATCTCACTGGCAACTATACTGGCCAAAATTCTGGACAGCTTGCTTAATGCACAACTTTGTAAGCATGTTAAGTTGCACGATGCGCAATTCGGTTTCAGGCCTGGCCTGTCGACGGAAAGTGCAATTGTGTGCCTTAAGCAAGCTGTCAGGTATTACAAGGACAGGAATACACCGATATATGGGTGTTTCCTGGACTTGTCCAAAGCCTTTGACCTGGTTGTGTACGATGTATTATGGGAGAAAGTAGCTAAAACGGGGCTACCACCCGAGTGCACAGCCTTGTTAAAATACTGGTATAACAACCAGGTCAATCAGGTGAGATGGGCTGGGGAATACTCAGATGAGTATAGGCTCCAATGTGGTGTTAGACAGGGGGGCCTATCGTCGCCTATCCTGTTTAATCTTTATGTTAACGAGCTGATTGAGGGGCTCAGCAGCGCACGTGTCGGATGCCATATTTGGGGGACACCTTTCAATAATATAAGTTACGCGGACGACATGGTGCTGCTGGGTCCATCAGTGGGCTCTATACGTAGGCTTATCAGGATATGCGAGGATTACGCCGCGCGGCATGGTCTTAGGTACAACGCAACCAAAAGTTAGCTTATCATTTTTAAGGCACGGAAATATAACCCAACATCAGTACCTACAATCATGCTGGGCGGCGTCCCCCTTAGAGTGGTAAGTAAGTTTAAATACCTGGGGCATATGCTCACCGAGGATATGAAGGATGACATGGATCTTGAGAGGGAGAGGAGGGCAATGGCGGTAAGGGGCAATATGCTTGCCCGCAGATTTGCACGTTGTAACAAGCAAGTTAAGTTGACGCTTTTTAAAGCTTACTGTCAGACGTTTTACACGTGCAGTCTGTGGGTTAGTTTTACGCAGAGAGCCTTTTCCGCTATTCGGGTGCAGTATAACAACATACTCAGAATGCTATTGAGGCTGCCAAGGCATTGCAGCGCCTCGGGTATGTTCGCCGAGGCGCGCACCGACGATTTCTATGCCATCAGGCGAAAACGAGTAGCGTCGCTACTGAGACGGCTGAGAGGCAGCAGCAATAGTCTTCTGAGGGTGTTGGCGGAGCGCCTCGACTGTCCACTCTCAAGATACTGGGTTCAGGTGGCTATCGGGAGGGCCAAATAAGCCTGAACCAGTTATTCTTCACTACATAGTATAACACAAAGTCGCTTCCCGCTGTCTGTCTGTCCCTATGTATGCTTAGATCTTTAAAACTACGCAACAGATTTTGATGCGGGTTTTAATGTATAGAGTGATTCAAGAGGAAGGTTTATATGTATAATACATGCATATAAACCCGTGCAAAGCCGGGGCGTTAAGTTATTTGTCATTTAAGTATCATTAATTTATTGTCATTATTGTTACTAACGTAGTTCATAAGTCTCCACTGTTACTAACATCATATGGATCGACTAAAGATCTGAAATAAAGATATTTTATTTTATAACCTCAATCCACAACGAGTAAACAGACGTGTAAAACTTTTATGTTGGCCAACCCGGCTAGATGTCATCAGGTGTTACAAGCATAGAAAAGGCAAACTGTCAGGGAAAGGGTTACCAGTTACGGGAGAGTGTTACCAATATTTGAAAAATACTACCAAATAGTAGATTTTCCTACGGACCGACATGGAGCAACAAACAACCATGATATTGGACAAAATGGAAGAAATGAAGAGGGAGTTCCAGAAACAAAACATTATTCTGTTAGAAAACATTAACAAAAGTCTTAACATACATATAGAAGTAAAAATAAAACCATTAGTAGAAGAAAATCAAAAGTTGAAAGGAGAAGTTCACACTACAAACTAAAGTTCAAAGCCTAGAGAGGTCGGCGAGGAAGAATAACATTATAGTGCACGGAGTAAGCGAAAATGAAAGAACTCCCGAAGATTTGAGAAATAATATAATAGAGATATTAAATACAGTCAGTGCTAAGTCAGAGGCACGAGAATGGGACCAGTGGGAAGTCAGTAATGCATACAGAATTGGGAAGATGAACAGTATAAAACCAAGACCAGTACTACTATCAGTAACACTAACATGGCGGAAAATTGAATTATTAAAAAACAAAAAACATCTACCGGAAGAAATACGAATCACTGAAGACTTTCCAAAGGAGGTATTGAACATAAGGAGAGAATTAATGGAGCGCAAAAAAGAGATGGAGAAAGAGGGAAAAGTGGCCTTCATCCGCTACGACAAGCTAGTAGTGAAAGATAGAAGAACAATAGGAGAGGATAATAAAAGGAAAAGATCTCCATCAAAATCCCCAACTGAAACACAAAACAGGACAAGAACCGCTCCGAATAAAATTACTAAAACGAATGCATTCGAAGTACTTCACCGCGCCCAGATAAACACAACATCATCTGCCGATAACATATTATAGGATAAAGGACAGGGGCCTCTTCTTTATAAAACACACAAGGAAAGCAAAGAATACACAAATGAGACACCGAATAACACAATAATACAAATATACAACTAGAAATCAACGAATAAAACAACCTTCAATCCGGCTGGTCACCGTGAAGGCAATGTAGACCACCACCTTCCCAGGTTAATGTCAACACAATCTAAATCGAGCAAATTAAATATAGCCACATTTAATGTAAGAACACTAATGAACGATGAAAGGATAATCGAACTAGAATATGCCACCGAGGAAGTAAAATGGGACATTATTGGAATCAGCGAGATCAGACGAGAGGGAGAAGCAATAGTAGAGAAGAGCAACAACTACATATTTTACTATTCAGGAAAAAAACAAGGCAGGAATGGAGTCGGGTTTTGGGTAAAGTCCAACTAGAAAGAACACATACAAGAGTTTACTGGAATTTCGGACAGAATAGCAATGCTAACTATTAAACTACCTGGATATACAAAGGAATGGTCGATAATCCAAATATATGCCCCACACGAAGAGAAAGAAGACGAGGAAAAGGATCAATTTTATGAACAGTTATCCGAGACCATGCAGGAAAGACAAGGGAATGTCATCGTCATGGGTGATTTCAACAGCCAATTAGGCGAGCAACAACTACAGGAAAACAAAACTATCGGAAAATTCAGTTACGGGAAAAGAAACAACAACGGAGAAAGACTACTTAATTTTGCAATAGAACACAATCTCTCGATTATGAACACTTTCTTCAAAAAGAGACGAAATACGAGGTAGACTTGGAGATCCCCTGACGGAAAGACACTAAAAGAATTGGACTTCATACTCACGAATCAACCAAAAATAATTGAAAATGTCGAAGTATTAAAATCCCTCAACTTCAACTCAGACCATCGCATGCTTCGAACAACATTAACCTCCAAAGATACTAAGAAGTCAAGAAAACACATAAATCCAGGCGAGTGCAGATTATCTGTGGAATTACCTGAAGTCACCTTAAAAGAGTTGGAGGATAGTCTGGAAAATAAACTAAAAAATATACAACCGACACATATCCAAGAAAGATATGACTGCATCGAATTAGAGCTAAAAAACCTAAGAAACAAATTGAAACCTGCATTCAAAAAAAAGGACCGGATAGGAGAAGAAGCCAGGAAACTACTTAAAGACAGAAAAGAGATGATTATAAATGGAAACGTAAACAAACCTGATATATCCGAAATAAGCAAAAACATTAACAACAGCATAAAAAAGTACAGGAAAAAACAAAGAACAGATACAATAATGGCCCACATCGAAAAAACTGGAGGAGTAAAAAAAGCAGAAAAAGAACTTAGAGAATATAAGACGTGGATACCAAATATGAAAGATAACAAGACCGGAAAAAAGAAGACGAACAGAAAAGATATAATGGCCGTTGCCACCGAATTCTACAGGGATTTGTATAATGACAATTGTGAAGAGAGCATAGACACGCACCTGGAGGGAATTAACGAGGATATAGTGGCGCCGATCATAGAGAGCGAAATAAGAAACGCCATAAGAACTCAGAAGAACCACAAAGCTCCTGGCGACGATAAAATTAGCAATGAACTCCTGAAAAGAACTGAGACGGTCATAATCCAAATCTTAAGACAACTCTTCAACGATATCCTAGACACAGAGACAATTCCTAAACAATGGACAGAATCTGTCACAATACTACTTCACAAAAAAGGGGATAAGAACAGAATTGAAAACTACCGACCAATAAGTCTCATGTCTAACTTACATACACGTTATAAAACAAGTGATAGAAAAATGCAATGAATACCAACAAACATATTACCTTAGCTTCATAGACTACAACAAAGCGTTTGACTCAATCAAACATAGTGCTGTATGGAGTGCTCTCAAGAGTCAAGGGATTGAATACAAATACATAAGAGTGATCAAGGAAATATATAAAAATAGCACTGCAAGAATTAGGATGGAAAGGGAGGGCCAAAAATTCCAGATTAAAAAAGGAGTAAGACAGGGAGACCCCCTCTCTCCGAAGTTATTCTCGGCAGTGCTTGAACTAATATTCCAAGAATTAAATTGGACCAACTATGGAATCAACATAAATGGCGAACTACTAAACCATCTCAGGTTTGCTGATGACCTAATAATAATCTCAAATAATTCAATAGAACTAGAGACAATGGTCCAGGAATTGGCTACAGAGAGAACAAAAGTGGACTGTCACTGAATGCTGGAAAAACAAAAATCATGACGAACAGTGAAAAAACCAGAATAGAAGTAAATAATAAAGAGATCGAATATGTAGAAGAATACACATATCTCGGACAGATTATCTCCCCAACACTGCAGATGAATAAAGAAATAGACCAAAGAGTAACAAGTGCATGGAAGCGATACTGGTCCCTCCAAGAGGTAATGAAAAACAAGTATTTCCCACAAACACTAAAAAGCAAAGTATATAACATGTGCATACTACCATGTGCCACATATGGAAGCCAAACATGGGCCCTCACAAAAAGAAACACCCAGAAGCTGAAAGTATGCAAACAAAACATGGAGCGCAGCATGCTTAACATAAAAAGGAAGGACAAGGTGTCCCTAACAAAAATTAGAAAGAAGACCAAAGTGGCGGATATAACACGGTGCATCAAAAAGTTGAAATGGAAGTGGACAGGACACATGATGAGGGAAAAAATGGAAAAGTGGACAAAGGACAACACAGAATGGTATCCAAGACTAGGAAAAAGAAAACAAGGAAGACCTATAATGAGATGGGAGGACGATATTAAAAAGAAAGCAGGAACAATATGGAGAAGGGAGGCTAAAGACAGAACAAAATGGAAAGCTTGGGAAGAGGCCTATGTCCAATAGGCAAGCTGAAGTTAAGAAAATAAAACAAATATAAATAGAAAAATGAAATATTTATTTAAGAAAATAAATTAGTTTAAGTTGTTTAATAAGCATTTGTCCTCTCCTTTATACCTGCTCCCAGGCTTGCTCCATCATTTCCACAAAACGGATGATGCAGTTCACCAAGAGCACCTTGAATTCCTTTGGTTGCGGGTAGCCGTTACCAAAATAGTTCATTCTTTGTCTGGCAAGGGCATGATATTAACACAATAAGTGTTCCATAGTCTCATCCTCCTCGCCACACATTCTACAGTCTTAACTATCCGATAGTCCCATCTTGGCCAAGAGATCCATGACCCTGAAGTGACCTGTGAACACCCCAGATATAATTCTGAGTTGCTTCCTACTGGATTTCCAGAGTTTTCTGGTCCAGCCCGAGTCCACTCCTTCTATGAAGAGCTTAGAGTGTATTTAGCCAGCCTCATTACTCCACTCGTGTTGGTGATTGGTTTTGGCGTAGGCTTTAAGGGCTGATATTATGGTTCCCTACGAGAGTCTTCATAATCAGTTCCATTTCACCAAATTTGTTGTTTCCGAGGCTAAATTTATACCTACACGAGTTATAATAGAAAATACCAAAATCTATACACGCGTTTACTTATTCTGTGACGCGTGCTTAATACAATTGAGGACCTTCCTCAATTCCTCATGGATTCCATCATCTGACTGGCTTTTTGAAAACAATGGGACCAATCTGGAAGTAAATACTCGTACTTTCACTAAAATAAAAAATACGAATCGGTTCATAAATTAAATATGACGGAGTTCTGAGGTAATCAAACATTAAACATAAGAATCCTCCTTTTTTGGAAGTTATTAATAGAGTTATTAAGGAGTAGTGACACTGCTTACGAAGCTGGAGGGTCGCCGCGTTCGAATCCCGGAAAAGGGCAAATGTTTGCGTGATGGACATGAATATTTGTTTCTGAGTCTTGGATGTTTTCTATTCTAAATTATCTCCAAAACGACTTGACCTATTAAGATTTGGATTTCTGTAAGGGGTTTTTAGTGAATATAAAAACCACAGATCCCAGTCATCCCCCGATGATTGGGTACCAGGCTGGTTCGCAGGTTTTCTCCAAGAAAAAAAAGGTATAGGTATGAATTGCTCAGGGTCCAACAAAAAATAAAAATGATGGAGCAGAACTCTCTAGATAGAGTTAGGTGAGTAGATATTGCATTACACAATGCTCTTTAAAAAATAATTCAACATAAAAAAAAACTTGCGACGGATATGATTTTCAAATAATAAAATAGAGATTCTAGGTATAAAGCATTTTTTTACCTACAAAGGGAAAAATTACAACCAGAAATTATAAATAAATAATATTCTTAACTCAGCATTTAGAATCACAAATTCAAAGAAAAGCAAGGCCTGAATTAAGTTTCCGATAATGATGAGCACCATCTAGCGAAGCGTTATTAGCCCAGTGGCGCCTGCGAATCGGAAACAATAACGCAGGTTAAGCAAAGATGGCAGCGGTCAGTCCTTGGATGGGTGACCGCCTGTTTGAGTGGTTACTAAAATGAGCGCTTCCGTGCTTTGGAAGGCACGCTAAGCAGTTGATCCCGGCTGCTGTCTATGACAGTAGTCGTTAAGCCGAGTTAGAGGCCTTCGGGCGGCTTAAGAATCTCTAACAGTCGAGTTGCCCACTCACTTGACTAATCTAACTTTTTTCAACCTAAATAACCTTATGGAAAAAAGAAGGCACAGTGCTTTAAAAAAACATGTTTTTAATATCTATTATAATTTAAAAACAAAAAGATATACCTATAAACAATAAAAAAAACGTATGACCATGCTTTTCCCGGCTTTAATACTACGAAAAATCATTCTCTATAAAAAATAAAGCAAAAACAAACATAACAACAGAAAAGTTCCAGAAACAAAACATTATTCTGTTAGAAAACATTAACAAAAGTCTTAACATACATATAGAAGTAAAAATAAAACCATTAGTAGAAGAAAATCAAAAGTTGAAAGGAGAAGTTCAAACACTACAAACTAAAGTTCAAAGCCTAGAGAGGTCGGCGAGGAAGAATAACATTATAGTGCACGGAGTAAGCGAAAATGAAAGAACTCCCGAAGATTTGAGAAATAATATAATAGAGATATTAAATACAGTCAGTGCTAAGTCAGAGGCACGAGAATGGGACCAGTGGGAAGTCAGTAATGCATACAGAATTGGGAAGATGAACAGTATAAAACCAAGACCAGTACTACTATCAGTAACACTAACATGGCGGAAAATTGAATTATTAAAAAACAAAAAACATCTACCGGAAGAAATACGAATCACTGAAGACTTTCCAAAGGAGGTATTGAACATAAGGAGAGAATTAATGGAGCGCAAAAAAGAGATGGAGAAAGAGGGAAAAGTGGCCTTCATCCGCTACGACAAGCTAGTAGTGAAAGATAGAAGAACAATAGGAGAGGATAATAAAAGGAAAAGATCTCCATCAAAATCCCCAACTGAAACACAAAACAGGACAAGAACCGCTCCGAATAAAATTACTAAAACGAATGCATTCGAAGTACTTCACCGCGCCCAGATAAACACAACATCATCTGCCGATAACATATTATAGGATAAAGGACAGGGGCCTCTTCTTTATAAAACACACAAGGAAAGCAAAGAATACACAAATGAGACACCGAATAACACAATAATACAAATATACAACTAGAAATCAACGAATAAAACAACCTTCAATCCGGCTGGTCACCGTGAAGGCAATGTAGACCACCACCTTCCCAGGTTAATGTCAACACAATCTAAATCGAGCAAATTAAATATAGCCACATTTAATGTAAGAACACTAATGAACGATGAAAGGATAATCGAACTAGAATATGCCACCGAGGAAGTAAAATGGGACATTATTGGAATCAGCGAGATCAGACGAGAGGGAGAAGCAATAGTAGAGAAGAGCAACAACTACATATTTTACTATTCAGGAAAAAAACAAGGCAGGAATGGAGTCGGGTTTTGGGTAAAGTCCAACTAGAAAGAACACATACAAGAGTTTACTGGAATTTCGGACAGAATAGCAATGCTAACTATTAAACTACCTGGATATACAAAGGAATGGTCGATAATCCAAATATATGCCCCACACGAAGAGAAAGAAGACGAGGAAAAGGATCAATTTTATGAACAGTTATCCGAGACCATGCAGGAAAGACAAGGGAATGTCATCGTCATGGGTGATTTCAACAGCCAATTAGGCGAGCAACAACTACAGGAAAACAAAACTATCGGAAAATTCAGTTACGGGAAAAGAAACAACAACGGAGAAAGACTACTTAATTTTGCAATAGAACACAATCTCTCGATTATGAACACTTTCTTCAAAAAGAGACGAAATACGAGGTAGACTTGGAGATCCCCTGACGGAAAGACACTAAAAGAATTGGACTTCATACTCACGAATCAACCAAAAATAATTGAAAATGTCGAAGTATTAAAATCCCTCAACTTCAACTCAGACCATCGCATGCTTCGAACAACATTAACCTCCAAAGATACTAAGAAGTCAAGAAAACACATAAATCCAGGCGAGTGCAGATTATCTGTGGAATTACCTGAAGTCACCTTAAAAGAGTTGGAGGATAGTCTGGAAAATAAACTAAAAAATATACAACCGACACATATCCAAGAAAGATATGACTGCATCGAATTAGAGCTAAAAAACCTAAGAAACAAATTGAAACCTGCATTCAAAAAAAAGGACCGGATAGGAGAAGAAGCCAGGAAACTACTTAAAGACAGAAAAGAGATGATTATAAATGGAAACGTAAACAAACCTGATATATCCGAAATAAGCAAAAACATTAACAACAGCATAAAAAAGTACAGGAAAAAACAAAGAACAGATACAATAATGGCCCACATCGAAAAAACTGGAGGAGTAAAAAAAGCAGAAAAAGAACTTAGAGAATATAAGACGTGGATACCAAATATGAAAGATAACAAGACCGGAAAAAAGAAGACGAACAGAAAAGATATAATGGCCGTTGCCACCGAATTCTACAGGGATTTGTATAATGACAATTGTGAAGAGAGCATAGACACGCACCTGGAGGGAATTAACGAGGATATAGTGGCGCCGATCATAGAGAGCGAAATAAGAAACGCCATAAGAACTCAGAAGAACCACAAAGCTCCTGGCGACGATAAAATTAGCAATGAACTCCTGAAAAGAACTGAGACGGTCATAATCCAAATCTTAAGACAACTCTTCAACGATATCCTAGACACAGAGACAATTCCTAAACAATGGACAGAATCTGTCACAATACTACTTCACAAAAAAGGGGATAAGAACAGAATTGAAAACTACCGACCAATAAGTCTCATGTCTAACTTACATACACGTTATAAAACAAGTGATAGAAAAATGCAATGAATACCAACAAACATATTACCTTAGCTTCATAGACTACAACAAAGCGTTTGACTCAATCAAACATAGTGCTGTATGGAGTGCTCTCAAGAGTCAAGGGATTGAATACAAATACATAAGAGTGATCAAGGAAATATATAAAAATAGCACTGCAAGAATTAGGATGGAAAGGGAGGGCCAAAAATTCCAGATTAAAAAAGGAGTAAGACAGGGAGACCCCCTCTCTCCGAAGTTATTCTCGGCAGTGCTTGAACTAATATTCCAAGAATTAAATTGGACCAACTATGGAATCAACATAAATGGCGAACTACTAAACCATCTCAGGTTTGCTGATGACCTAATAATAATCTCAAATAATTCAATAGAACTAGAGACAATGGTCCAGGAATTGGCTACAGAGAGAACAAAAGTGGACTGTCACTGAATGCTGGAAAAACAAAAATCATGACGAACAGTGAAAAAACCAGAATAGAAGTAAATAATAAAGAGATCGAATATGTAGAAGAATACACATATCTCGGACAGATTATCTCCCCAACACTGCAGATGAATAAAGAAATAGACCAAAGAGTAACAAGTGCATGGAAGCGATACTGGTCCCTCCAAGAGGTAATGAAAAACAAGTATTTCCCACAAACACTAAAAAGCAAAGTATATAACATGTGCATACTACCATGTGCCACATATGGAAGCCAAACATGGGCCCTCACAAAAAGAAACACCCAGAAGCTGAAAGTATGCAAACAAAACATGGAGCGCAGCATGCTTAACATAAAAAGGAAGGACAAGGTGTCCCTAACAAAAATTAGAAAGAAGACCAAAGTGGCGGATATAACACGGTGCATCAAAAAGTTGAAATGGAAGTGGACAGGACACATGATGAGGGAAAAAATGGAAAAGTGGACAAAGGACAACACAGAATGGTATCCAAGACTAGGAAAAAGAAAACAAGGAAGACCTATAATGAGATGGGAGGACGATATTAAAAAGAAAGCAGGAACAATATGGAGAAGGGAGGCTAAAGACAGAACAAAATGGAAAGCTTGGGAAGAGGCCTATGTCCAATAGGCAAGCTGAAGTTAAGAAAATAAAACAAATATAAATAGAAAAATGAAATATTTATTTAAGAAAATAAATTAGTTTAAGTTGTTTAATAAGCATGCATGTAGTAAATGAAATTTAATAAAATAACTCAGCAAATAAAGGCTATCTTATCTTATCTTAAATGGGTGTTTAAAGTAAAACAAACAAGTGGTAATGTCCAATATAAAGCGAGGCTGGTTGCTAGGGGCTTTGAACAAAGAGATAAATTAAACCCAAATGAAATTTATGCACCAGTGGCAAAGTTAACAACTTTCAGATTGTTCATGGCCATAGGAACCAAACTCAATTTACCTGTATATCAGATGGATGTGACAGGTGCATTTTTGTATGGCGAAATTGATGAAAATGTGTACATTAGTTTACCAGATGGCGCTTACAAAAATGGTAAAAATATTGTAAAACTAAATAAAGCTCTGTATGGACTTAAGAAGTCCCCAAAATATTGGAATGACAAATTTAACTCGGTAATGTTGAAGGAAAATTTCACAAGGTCTAAATGTGACTCCTGTCTATACTCAAAATGTTTGGGTAGTGACCAAATGTATGTTCTAATCTATGTTGATGATCTGTTAATCTTTGGTACAAATGAAAAACAGATATTTGATCTGAAGATTATGTTAAACAACGAATTTGAGATGAAGGACTTGGGTCTGATATCTGATTTCCTGGGAATAAATGGAAGACAAGATTTGGAAAACCAGGTCACAGAAATATGTCAAAAAAGATATCTGGAAAATGTATTAAAAATATTTCATATGTTTGACTGCAAACCTATTAGTACTCCCATGGATCAGAATTTCAATACTAAAGAGTTGGAAAATAATAAATGTAAAGGTACTACAGAAAATCTCTGTAGACAGATCATTGGGTGCTTGATGTATGCAGCTTCTGGAACACGGCCAGATATTTGTGTTGCGGTATCAATATTAAGTAGATACCAAGATAATTCTAGTAATATGCTATTAGCAGCCTTGAAAAGGATCCTGCGATACATTAAACACACTCTGGATTATAAATTGACTTACAGTTGTAATGATGACAGGCTAGTTGGGTTTTGTGATGCTGACTGGGGTGGTGATCTCAGGGACAGAAAATCCACCACAGGGTACTGTTTTATTTTCTCAAATTGTCTTATTTCATGGTGCTCAAAGAAACAAAGTACAGTCAGCACCTCATCAACCCAGACAGAGTACATTGCAATGGCTATGGCAACAAGCGAGGCATGCTGGCTTTATAATTTGTTATGTGATTTCAAAGTGAAAGATGTGTCTCCAATCAATGTGTATTGTGACAATCAGTCTGCCATAGCGGTTGCAAATACAAATAGTGTAAAAAGATTGAAACACATAGATATAAAGTATCATTTTATTAGAGAACAGATTGAAAATAATAAAATATGTGTAAAACATGTAAGTACTTGTAAACAGACTGCAAACATGTTTACAAAACCCCTAAGAAGTGAGGCTTTGTTGAAGTTTGTAAGCATGTGTGGAATAAAGGTTAACTAAAACTGGTATTTTTTGGTTATTTTTAGTAAGTTTGCTTTATTTTTGTTAAAAAGCAGCTTCTAATATTGTTAGCGGTTAAGTCTCATGATGATAGCGTTAAAATTTTGTTATTTGTTAGACTTATTACATTGACAGGGGGTGTTGAGAAATTTATAGACAATGTATTAAGATTAAGTATAACAGGGACAGACAATATCTCTCTCTCTCTGTCCCTCTCATGTGTGTCATGGCGGAAGCGCTGTACGTGGTTACTATTGTGTTACTCTAAATAAATGATATGAAACAATTAAGCTTGTATTTCTATCCTAATTTCATCTGGTACTGTTGGGGGTGGGGGTGCTGATGGGGATGCTGGTGGGGGTACTGTTGGGGGTGGGGGTGCTGGTGCGGATGGGGATGCTGGTGGGGGTTCTGTTGAGAAATAGACAATGTATTAAGATTAAGTATAACAGGGACAGACAATATCTCTCTCTCTCTGTCCTTCTCATGTGTGTCATGGCGGAAGCGCTGTACGTGGTTACTATTGTGTTACTCTAAATAAATTATATTAAACAATTAAGCTTGTATTTCTATCCTAATTTCATCTGGTACTGTTGGGGGTGGGGGTGCTGGTGCGGATGGGGATGCTGGTGGGGGTACTGTTGGGGGTGGGGGTGCTGGTGCGGATGGGGATGCTGGTTGGGGTACTATTGGGGGTGGGGGTGCTGGTGCGGATGGGGATGCTGGTGGGGGTGCTGTTGGGGGTGGGGGTGCTGGTGGGGGTGCTATTGGGGGTGGGGGTGCTGGTGCGGATGGGGATGCTGGTGCGGATGGGGATGCTGGTGGGGGTGCTGGTGCGGATGGGGATGCTGGTGGGGGTGCTGGTGCGGATGGGGATGCTGGTGGGGGTACTGTTGGGGGTGGGGGTGCTGGTGCGGATGGGGATGCTGGTGGGGGTACTGTTGGGGGTGGGGGTGCTGGTGCGGATGGGGATGCTGGTGGGGGTGCTGGTGCGGATGGGGATGCTGGTGGGGGTGCTGTTGGGGGTGGGGGTGCTGGTGCGGATGGGGATGCTGGTGGGGGTGCTGGTGCGGATGGGGATGCTGGTGGGGGTGCTGTTGGGGGTGGGGGTGCTGGTGCGGATGGGGATGCTATTGGGTGTGGGGGTGCTGGTGCGGATGGGGATGCTGGTGGGGGTGCTGGTGCGGATGGGGATGATGGTGGGGGTGGGGATGCTGGTGCGGATGGGGATGCTGGTGGGGGTGCTGATGGGGGTGGGGGTGCTGGTGCGGATGGGGATGCTGGTGGGGGTGGGGGTGCTGGTGCGGATGGGGATGCTGGTGCGGATGGGGGTGCTGGTGCGGATGGGGATGCTGGTGGGGGTGCGGGTGCGGATGGGGATGCTGGTGGGGGTGGGGATGCTGGTGGGGGTGGGGATGCTGGTGCGGATGGGGATGCTGGTGGGGGTGGTGGTGCTGGTGCGGATGGCAATGCTGGTGCGGATGGCAAAGCTGGTGGGGGTGCTGTTGGGGATGGGGGTGCTGGTGCGGATGGGGATGCTGGTGGGGGTGCTGGTGCGGATGGGGATGCTGGTGCGGATGGGGATGCTGGTGGGGGTGCTGGTGCGAATGGGGATGCTGGTGGGGGTGCTGGTGCGGATAAGGATGCTGGTGGGGGTGGGGGTGCTGGTGCGGATGGGGATGATGGTGGAGGTGGGGGTGCTGGTGCGGATGCTGGTGGGGGTGCTGATGGGGGTGGGGGTGCTGGTGCGGATGGGGATGCTGGTGGGGGTGGGGGTGCTGGTGCGGATGGGGATGCTGGTGCGGATGGGGATGCTGGTGGGGGGGCTGGTGCGGATGGGGATGCTGGTGGGGGTGCTGGTGCGGATGGGGATGCTGGTGGGGGTGGGGGTGCTGGTGCGGATGGGGATGCTGGTGGGGGTGCTGTTGGGAGTGGGGGTGCTGGTGCGGATAGGGATGCTGGTGGGGGTGGGGGTGCTGGTGCGGATGGGGATGCTGGTGGGGGTGGTGGTGCTGGTGCGGATGGCAATGCTGGTGGGGGTGCTGTTGGGGATGGGGGTGCTGGTGCAGATGGGGATGCTGGTGGGGGTGCTGATGGGGGTGGGGGTGCTGGTGCGGATGGGGATGCTGGTGGGGGTGGGGGTGCTGGTGCGGATGGGGATGCTGGTGCGGATGGGGATGCTGGTGGGGGTGCTGGTGCGGATGGGGATGCTGGTGGGGGTGCTGGTGCAGATGGGGATGCTGGTGGGGGTGGGGGTGCTGGTGCGGATGGGGATGCTGGTGGGGGTGCTGTTGGGAGTGGGGGTGCTGGTGCGGATAGGGATGCTGGTGGGGGTGGGGGTGCTGGTGCGGATGGGGATGCTGGTGGGGGTGGTGGTGCTGGTGCGGGTGGCAATGCTGGTGGGGGTGCTGTTGGGGATGGGGGTGCTGGTGCGGATGGGGATGCTGTTGGGGGTGGGGGTGCTGGTGCGGATGGGAATGCTGGTGGGGGTGCTGTTGGGGATGGGGGTGCTGGTGGGGGTGCTGTTGGGGGTGGGGGTGCCGTTGGGGGTGGGGGTGCTGGTGCGGATGGGAATGCTGGTGGGGAAGCTGGTGGGGGTGCTGTTGGGGGTGGGGGTGCTGGTGCGGATGGGGGTGCTGGTGCGGATGGGAATGCTGGTGGGGATGCTGTTGGGGATGGGGGCGCTGGTGCGGATGGAGATGCTGTTGGGGGTGGGGGTGCTGGTGCGGATGGGAATGCTGGTGGGGGTGGTGGTGCTGGTGCGGATGGCAATGCTGGTGCGGATGGCAAAGCTGGTGGGGGTGCTGTTGGGGATGGGGGTGCTGGTGCGGATGGGGATGCTGGTGGGGGTGCTGGTGCGGATGGGGATGCTGGTGCGGATGGGGATGCTGGTGGGGGTGCTGGTGCGAATGGGGATGCTGGTGGGGGTGCTGGTGCGGATAAGGATGCTGGTGGGGGTGGGGGTGCTGGTGCGGATGGGGATGATGGTGGAGGTGGGGGTGCTGGTGCGGATGCTGGTGGGGGTGCTGATGGGGGTGGGGGTGCTGGTGCGGATGGGGATGCTGGTGGGGGTGGGGGTGCTGGTGCGGATGGGGATGCTGGTGCGGATGGGGATGCTGGTGGGGGTGCTGGTGCGGATGGGGATGCTGGTGGGGGTGCTGGTGCGGATGGGGATGCTGGTGGGGGTGGGGGTGCTGGTGCGGATGGGGATGCTGGTGGGGGTGCTGTTGGGAGTGGGGGTGCTGGTGCGGATAGGGATGCTGGTGGGGGTGGGGGTGCTGGTGCGGATGGGGATGCTGGTGGGGGTGGTGGTGCTGGTGCGGATGGCAATGCTGGTGGGGGTGCTGTTGGGGATGGGGGTGCTGGTGCAGATGGGGATGCTGGTGGGGGTGCTGATGGGGGTGGGGGTGCTGGTGCGGATGGGGATGCTGGTGGGGGTGGGGGTGCTGGTGCGGATGGGGATGCTGGTGCGGATGGGGATGCTGGTGGGGGTGCTGGTGCGGATGGGGATGCTGGTGGGGGTGCTGGTGCAGATGGGGATGCTGGTGGGGGTGGGGGTGCTGGTGCGGATGGGGATGCTGGTGGGGGTGCTGTTGGGAGTGGGGGTGCTGGTGCGGATAGGGATGCTGGTGGGGGTGGGGGTGCTGGTGCGGATGGGGATGCTGGTGGGGGTGGTGGTGCTGGTGCGGGTGGCAATGCTGGTGGGGGTGCTGTTGGGGATGGGGGTGCTGGTGCGGATGGGGATGCTGTTGGGGGTGGGGGTGCTGGTGCGGATGGGAATGCTGGTGGGGGTGCTGTTGGGGATGGGGGTGCTGGTGGGGGTGCTGTTGGGGGTGGGGGTGCCGTTGGGGGTGGGGGTGCTGGTGCGGATGGGAATGCTGGTGGGGAAGCTGGTGGGGGTGCTGTTGGGGGTGGGGGTGCTGGTGCGGATGGGGGTGCTGGTGCGGATGGGAATGCTGGTGGGGATGCTGTTGGGGATGGGGGCGCTGGTGCGGATGGAGATGCTGTTGGGGGTGGGGGTGCTGGTGCGGATGGGAATGCTGGTGGGGGTGCTGTTGGGGATGGGGATGCTGGTGGGGGTGCTGTTGGGGGTGGGGGTGCCGTTGGGGGTGGGGATGCTGGTGCGTATGGGAATGCTGGTGGGGAAGCTGGTGGGGGTGGGGGTGCTGGTGCGGATGGGGATGCTGGTGCGGATGGGGATGCTGGTGGGGGTGCTGTTGGGGATGGGGGTGCTGGTGCGGATGGGAATGCGGGTGAGGATGCTGTTGGGGGTGGGGGTGCTGGTGCGGATGGGGATGCTGGTGGGGGTACTGTTGGGGGTGGGGTCGGGGGTGGTGTGTAGGTACTGACCGTTTCCCGGCCACTTTAGCGATCATGTCCCCGTCGTAGTAGTACCGCAGCGCGCGGGACAGCTTCTCGTAGTTCATGGCCGGCTTGTGTTTGCGCGCGCCCCACAGTCGAGCCACTCGCTCCGGCTCTAGTAGCTTAAACTCGCCCTCGGTGCCTGGAGGACATTATTATTTAGGTAACGATGAAAAACATGGCAAATTCACCGCAAGAAACAACAAGGCAAAAGTATTTGGCACTTTGATATTTGTGAATGTAAGAAAAATAACACATTTTAGTTTACAATGGTCTGTTAATTTTTATAATAAAAAGGGGGTAAGACTTCGACCGTTACTACTAAAGTACCGTTACTACATCGACATAGCCTCCTGCCTTTAGCAAACTAAGGACTGTGACTGATACATCCGTGGCTGGTTTATTCTAGACGGATATATACGTGACGTGTGTTACCGTGCCACCGGATGACGTCCAGGTGCTCCGCACTCGTGAGCAGCTCCAGCAGGAACTGCCACAGCTGGACTAGTCTAGACAGATAAATACGTGACGTGTGTTACCGTGCCACCGGATGACGTCCAGGTGCTCCGCACTCGTGAGCAGCTCCAGCAGGAACTGCCACAGCTGGACTATTCTAGACGGATATATATGTGACGTGTGTTACCGTGCCACCGGATGACGTCCAGGTGCTCCGCACTCGTGAGCAGCTCCAGCAGGAACTGCCACAGCTGGACTAGTCTAGACGGATATATACGTGACGTGTGTTACCGTGCCACCGGATGACGTCCAGGTGCTCCGCACTCGTCAGTAGTTCCAGCAGGAACTGCCACAGCTGGACTAGTCTAGACGGATATATACGTGACGTGTGTTAACGTGCCACCGGATGACGTCCAGGTGCTCCGCACTCGTCAGTAGTTCCAGCAGGAACTGCCACAGCTGGACTATTCTAGACGGATATATACGTGACGTGTGTTACCGTGCCACCGGATGACGTCCAGGTGCTCCGCACTCGTGAGCAGCTCCAGGAGGAACTGCCACAGCTGAACTTGGCCGTTGTTCCCGTTGCGTGTGTTGTGTGCAAATGTGGCCTCCTCGTCCGTGTATGTGTGTATTACTTGCTGTTAACAAAAGTTGAAAAAAACCCCTATTTTTATTTTTATTTATTTAGAACACAAACAGTCGCATAAACTTACGAAACTGATAGGCATCTGTGAACGGTACGCTATGAGTCACGGTCTGCAATACAATGTGTTGAAAAGCGAATGTATGGTCTTTAAGGTTAAGAATAAAAGTCCACAGGATGTTCCACCGATAAAACTAAATGGCAGGATACTGACTGTGGTATCACAGTTTAAGTATCTGGGCCATATCGTGACCTCTGACCTTAAAGACTGTACAGACATTGAGCGGGAACGAAGAGCATTGTCTGTGAGAGCTAACATGATCGCTCGCAGGTTTGCTGGATGCTCGAGACAGGTCAAGTTAACCCTTTTCAGGGCCTACTGCACGTCCTTATATACCAGCGGCCTGTGGGCGAACTATACTCAGACACAATACAGTGCTCTTCGTGTTCAATTTAATAACGCATTCAGGATGCTGATGGGGCTGCCCCGATATTGCAGCGCGTCAGGGATGTTCGCAGAGGCGAGGGTGGACTGTTTCCACACTACTATTCGCAAGCGATGTACATCCCTGGTGCGTAGGGTACGAGCCAGTGCCAACAGCATCCTGAAAATGATCGCTGAACGGATGGACTGTGGGTATCTAAACCACTGCTGTATGATGCACACAAACACACATGTTAACTACGAGGTCGCATAACATTTGACATTTTGTGATTTAAATGAGTAATTAATTTTTTAACTTGACATCCTGTACATTTTTAATTTGAATTTGACATATACATATTATTTTAATTGACTGTACTTAGCTACTTACCTTTAATGTAAATTTCATTCTGGCCTAAATTATAAATTGTATTATTATTGTTTTAAATTGACTATGTGTGCTATTCTATTATTTTTGTAGTTACTAATATTAAGCTAAGTATTATTTTATTACTAACAATAATGATCCATGTTGGTCCCTGAATAAATGAATTGAATTGATAAACACAAATATAAGGGGTACACCAAGAGTACCAATAGACATAAGGCTAAAGACCTGGAGGTTCATTTATATATGAAAACTATGTTAAGGGGATCCCATACGCCAATGACCTTCGATCTGAATCCCTTAGTTTTCTAATGTTTTTTGAAGCTTATCATATTAACATCAACAGCTTTAAGCAATATAGTATCCCATATTTACTTCAAACATCACTGTCTTCGAGATATTTGGCATCAAAGTTGAACAATTTTAGACCAAAAAACAGGTTTTCTGGCAATAACTTTTGTGTTAATTAATTTAAAATCAAAACCCTACACGAGTTTATAGAGACATCAGAGACGAACCCAAATATGTAGATGTCATAAGCTACGGTATCTGCTTACACCAGGCAGGCCGTATGCCTATTTGCTGTCGTACTAAAAACTCACCATTTTAGGCCGTTTCTTGATGGCAGACTGCGACATTTCCAGCGGGTCTTTCTGTGGGGTCTGGTTATTGTTCTGTACTACAGCTGCAAACACAATTGGGTATTTGACAACAGTGAAAATAAAGTTTTTTCATTAGCAACAGATAAACATTACGAAAATACTCGGTAAGTATCAAGCTTTCATATATATTGTCAAACGTTTTACACGTGCAGTCTGTGGGTGAGTTATACACAAAGGGCCTATAACACAATACGCGTCCAGTACAACAACACCTTGCGAATGCTGTTGAGGCTGCCAAAGCACTGTAGTGCGTCGGGTATGTTTGCGGAGGCGCATACTGACGACTTTTTTGCCATAAGGCGAAAAAGAATAGCCTCACTTTTAAGGCGAGTGCGAGGCAGCAACAACAGCCTTCTGAAAAAGCTGGCAGAGCGTCTCAACTGTCCGCTTACCATGTACTGGTCGCAGGTGGTTATTGGGAAGGCCAAATAAATAATACATTTTACGTCATACCTGGCCATAAAGTAGGAAAACCCCACTTCGTGGCCAGATAGAGACGTAAAATTTTGTACTCACCACGGGCGGTAATAAAGAAAGCCTCAGAGCGCATATTTATCGCCCTTGCCTTCGGCTCGGGCGTCAAATACCTGCGATCTGAGACATTCTTTGTTTAACCGCCCTAGGTAAGTAATGTACTATTACGTCATACCTGGCCATAAAGTAGGAAAACCCCACTTCATGGCCAGATAGAGACATAAAATTTTGTACTCACCACGGGCGGTAATAAAGAAAGCCTCAGAGCGCATATTTATCGCCCTTGCCTTCGGCTCGGGCGTCAAATACCTGCGATCTGAGACATTCTTTGTTTAACCGCCCTAGGTAAGTAATGTACTATTGTTAAATAACGTACTAACATAGTTATAATTTAGTTATTGTTATTTTATATTTTTTGTACTTACTAACTAACTAACTTTCTATGGATCGTATCTGGTCTGAAATAAACGATTTTTTTATTTTATTTATGTTTGCTATAACAAGATTTTTTAATTCATAAAAACTAACAATAAGGACGTTGTTAGATTGTGACGTCACCACATAGTAATTCCTACAAATTCCATACTAATGGAGCGTTTTTGACGTTACATAAATAGAAGCTGATTTGACTTTCGTCAAATACCGTATTGACAATTATTTCAATATAACTAATGATGCTTAAATCAAAAACCATTTAGATAAAATAAAAAGATTATATATTGTTTTTAAATACAGTTTCAGACATTTAAAATAAATATTGAAACAGACCACTCACGTCTTGAGTGATAAACGCGCCGGCATCGCGAGCGCTCATGAATAAGGACCGCGTATTCGTTCGAAACTGGATACCTTCGATATACATAATTTCATTCGCTATACACCAGAGGCTCTAGTATAAGTTTTATCGGTACAATACGTTTTCGAACGCGTTTGCGTTTTGTCTCAATTTGTATGGCAACGCGAAAAGCGCCTCTGGTGGTAACTATTAAGAACTACGCGTTGCCATACAAATTGAAACTAAACGCAAACGCGTTCGAAAACGTATTGTATGGATAAAACTTATACTAGAGCCTCAGTATTTGCCATAATCATCATTTGACGTAAAAGTGATTTTCTTTTAAAACGTAACATTTTCAAAATAAGCTTAGGTGTATAAGCTCAGTTATACGCTTCGCTCTTTCGAGAAAATCACTGATATTCTGGCTGAACCCGAGACACGTAACTTCATCAAAACTTAATCAAAACTGTACTAAATAAAAAACGAAAAAATATTTATGCTTAGCGTAGGTTTGTCTTGCAATAATCCTATAAAGTTTACTATTTAAGAAATAAAATCATAAGTAGCGTTTAGGGCCAAAGTAGTTGAGTCTATAAGGGAGAAAATAAACGTATTTCTTTCTTCTTGTGTGTGTGTATCAAAAAGGAAAAAAAAAAAATTCTTTCTTCTTTCATCATATTTTTTTTATCCAAAATAATTAATTAATCCAAACTATCTTACCAATAAATTTGCATTTCCTCAACAGTTCGAAGTGTGTCCAGAACAAATCCCCCGGATCCGACGACACTTTTTCTCTGAATATAATAAAAACAAGTATCATAGAAATTGTAGTCTCAGCAGATACAATGTAGATTACAATGGAATGGTACCCCATGGAGAGCACACGAAGAAAAGGAAGACCATTCTAAAACACTTACTTTAACAAGTTTGTGTCAAAAATTTCATTTTCGGTACAAGCTTTTATTGCCAACTGTACTTTTCTGCATACCATCATCAACTACTCATTGAGACGATTCTAAAAAGCCCAAACTCGATGGGGCTGTGTCGTTTTATTGCGGAGTTCCTATGGCCACCTTCCAGCTCCAGCATCAGATCAGCTCCATGTCGTCATAATGTTGCATTGTCATGCGATATATATATGCATGCAAAATTTCAGCTCAATCGGAAACCGGGAAGCAAGAAAGAATAAAGAATAAAACAAACGGGGTGAGCTAAATAAAAGCTTGTAAAACAAAGTTAAAACCGACATCAATTCAGTACTTCGCCAAGCCACATAGGTACATGAAAATTTCCACATTTCCTTTTCAATTCACCACATGAACTCCGAGAGCAAATGCGTTGATTATTACAGAAAAAACCCAAGTCGCTATGTGTGGGCTGATAATATTTGAAGAGTTCCGTCGATTCCCGAAGGATCTCAGAATTAACACTTCATTAGTACAAGCTTTGCTTAGTTTGGGACTAGGTTGATATGTGTAAGGTTGTCCGCAAATATTTATTTATTTTATTTATTAGTTGCTACTTCAACGGAATCATGTCAGAATCTTTGACGTACATCTTTGAGGAGTTCCTTAAGTCATCTGTGGTCTTCAGTATCAGTTCCACTTCACCAAAATTGCGATTTCCGAGGGTAAATAACTAAATACACGAGTTATAATAGAAAATACCGAAATTACTACACGCGCGCATATATAGTTTGAGGGTTGCCCTCAATTTCCTTGGGATCCCATCATTAGATCCCGACTTGGTGACAATGGGACCACCTCAGGAGTATACTCTTTTGATTAAAAAAATAATTTTGGAAATGGGTCCACAATTCACGGAAAAATCGGCGTAGATGAAAAAAAAAATACAGTGGAACATATGTATTATAACCTCCTCCTTTTTTGAAGTCGCTTAAAAAGACAGTGGGATGCTATTGGGAAAGAAAAGCTTAAAGACAGGGAAACCTGAAAAGCTTTGGAGGAGGCGTTCACCGCTATAGAAGTAGAGGAATATTTAAAAAAAGCGGCCAAGTGCGAGTCGGACTCGCACATGAAGGGTTCCGTTAAATTGCAGTTTACGATTTATGACGTATTAAAAAAAAAAAACTACTTACTAGATCTCGTTCAAAACCAATTTTCGGTGGAAGTTTGTACACCATATATTTTTTTTAGTTTTATCATTCTCTTATTTTAGAAGTTACAGGGGGGGGGGACACATTTTACCACTTGGAAGTGTCTCTCGCACAAACTATTTAGTTTAGAAAAAAATGATGTTAGAAACCTCAATGTCATTTTTGAAGACCTATCCATAGACACCCCACACGTATGGGTTTGATGAAAAAAAAATATTTTTAGTTTCAGTTCGATGTATGAACCCCAAAAATTTATTGTTTTTTTTCTATTTTTGTGTGAAAATCTTAATGCGGTTTACATAATACATCTACTTACCAAGTTTCAACAGTATAGCTCGTATAGTTTCGTAAAAAAGTGGCTGTGACATACGGACGGACAGACAGACAGACAGACATGACGAATCTACATATAAGGGTTCCGTTTTTTGCCATTTGGCTACGGAACCCTAAAAAATAGTGAAGTAACAAATAGACAACGGATCTGGGAAGGATACACATTCAAATAAAAAATCGTTTTCCAAATCAGGCTTCTTTGATTAATCAGGAAACATAATAAAAATAAAACATTCCGGCGAATTGAGAGCCTGCTCCTTTTTGAAGTCGGTTAAAAGCTCTCTCATAAACCGTTTTAAAATGCACTCACTTGAAGTCTAGATTGGTGAGCGCGCACAGCGTCCACCCACTGATGTGCCAGTCGGACAACTTGACTCCAGTCAGATTGAACTGCCGCACCGCCCACTGTATCCAGAGCTTCACGTGCTGCACTGACCTGTTGATATCATCATCAATAAAATAAAAAAAAAACCTTTTTTTTTATCATCATCAATAATGGCTTTCAATTCACGGGGAGCGCCACAATCAGGGACCGGAACCGGTTACCCTTATTGGGGTTTTCCATAGGGTTATTTTAGAAGTTATTTTTAAAACCCTTTTTTTTTGTGGAGAAAACCTGCGAACCAGGTACCCAGCTCTCGGGGGAAGTCTGGGTTATATGGTATTTCTACCCACTAAAAACTCCACGTCAACCGCCGTCTGCGCTAAGTAATTCGGAGGACTCTAGGATCTCAGGTTGAACACACTAGAGCCCTCCTCGCGCTTTGCCCCTGCTGGCTCGTTCTGGGCATCTTCGCCGCCTTCTCTGGGGTGGCCGAGTGCTGTGGCCCCCGCCACAAAAAATCACTGGCGACCCCGTTGACCCCCTTAAGTCGCCTTTTACGACAGGCGGGGGAGACCGTAGACCTATTCTTGCCCGAGTCTACACGGGTTGTTTTTAAAACCCTATCTATAATATAGGCTTGATAGGGTTTTGACTTTTGTTACGGTTACGACATCCGATATGCTTACCATAACAATAGGGTTACCCTATCAGCAAGGTTACCTTATCATAAGGTTACCAAATTGATAGGGCTACCAAATCGATAGGCTTGAGCCTGAAAAGGGGTTTTCCGGTCATTGGCCACAATTCATGCACATAAAAGACATATTAACGTATAGAAGGACCCCTCCCTAACCCGGGGTTTGAAAAGTAATACCAAAAAAAAAAAAGAAACGTCGGACACAAAGGAATCCCATCTCGCTCATATTTAGAGCAGCTTAACTAGGGAAGTACGGTCAACCAATTTGATTCCTAGGCCATCATAGAACCTTGCCGTTCTAAATGCTATGTCAATACGGGTTACTAGGATTATTGCGTCGCTATGTAGAGGTTAAAATGGCAGGGTTCTTACGGTGGCCTAGGAATCAAATAGGTTCACTGTACCTTACAGAAGACAGCAGCCATAATAACAGACTTGCGTTGCGGGTATGTGGCGGTAAGTAGGTAAGGTTGCCAGAGCATGCAAGGGATGCGTTGTGGGTGAGGAACATGCATTTGTGTCTAGACGTCAACTCAAGCCCTCCAGAGTATGTTGGGCCTAGTGTCAGAATGTCCAGTGTGTCAAAGTGTGTGTAAAATAATTAAACCAGTTGTCATAATGTCAAGCTACCAAATCAACAAATTGTCAAAACGTCTTATTGATATAATATAATGGTAAGTTACCAAGACAACAAATTATTAAAACGTTTAATTGCCATAATGTCAAGTTACCAAAACAACAAATGGTTAACAATAAATTTGACCTATGACGTGCGGGATTTTTTTTGCAAGTGCCATATGACGTGAGACCGTTCTTAGTCGCACTGTTGAACGAATATTTAGTCTTACCTGATACCCCGACACGACTAAACATGGGAAAGTTATGGGCAACATGACCTCTACTATCCTATTAAGTTGAAAGTATCTTAGGAATGTTGAATGCTAGTTTATTTACCCAAGAAAACTAAAACAGCCAAAGGGATTTGAATGAAAATAAAACACACAAATAGGTTATATCATCATCATTTTCAGCCTGTAATCGCCCACTGCTGAGCATAAGCCTCTCTTCGCGTACGCCACTTATCCCGGTCCCGTGCTAGTCTCATCCAGAAATGACCCGCGGTCTTTTTTATGTCATCAACCCATCGAGCTGGTGGACGACCAACGCTTCTTTTTCCTGCAATGACGGTAGGTGGACCAAAACGTTAACGGATTGGTGGCCAATTGCAGGAAAAAAGAAGGTTATAACCTGAATAATAATCATAGGTTTCTGATTACGATAATCATCCAGCAGAAATTGGGTCTGGAAGTTGGGATGAAAATAAGCATGAAAATACCCGAATTCCGGACAAGAGTTAGGATGGGTTGCATCAAACTCTCTGTTCAACAGGTTGACAAGTTTGTATGGAATGACAGTACAGTATATTATAAATTGGTGCAGCAAGCTTTTAGTAAATAAATATCTGTGACGCCTTAAAACCCGCGTCCAGCACCCACTTGACGGCATGTCGGATACTGACCAGTCGGCGGGGTCGTCGGGTATGTTGGCGCGGCTGTGGTGCGCTTTAAAACCCGCGTCCAGCACCCACTTGACGGCATGTCGGATACTGACCAGTCGGCGGGGTCGTCGGGTATGTTGGCGCGGCTGTGGTGCGCCTTAAAACCCGCGTCCAGCACCCACTTGACGGCATGTCGGATACTGACCAGTCGGCGGGGTCGTCGGGTATGTTGGCGCGGCTGTGGTGCGCTTTAAAACCCGCGTCCAGCACCCACTTGACGGCATGTCGGATACTGACCAGTCGGCGGGGTCGTCGGGTATGTTGGCGCGGCTGTGGTGCGCCTTAAAACCCGCGTCCAGCACCCACTTGACGGCATGTCGGATACTGACCAGTCGGCGGGGTCGTCGGGTATGTTGGCGCGGCTGTGGTGCGCCTTAAAACCCGCGTCCAGCACCCACTTGACGGCATGTCGGATACTGACCAGTCGGCGGGGTCGTCGGGTATGTTGGCGCGGCTGTGGTGCGCCTTAAAACCCGCGTCCAGCACCCACTTGACGGCATGTCGGATACTGACCAGTCGGCGGGGTCGTCGGGTATGTTGGCGCGGCTGTGGTGCGCCTTAAAACCCGCGTCCAGCACCCACTTGACGGCATGTCGGATACTGACCAGTCGGCGGGGTCGTCGGGTATGTTGGCGCGGCTGTGGTGCGCCTTAAAACCCGCGTCCAGCACCCACTTGACGGCATGTCGGATACTGACCAGTCGGCGGGGTCGTCGGGTATGTTGGCGCGGCTGTGGTGCGCCTTAATACCCGCGTCCAGCACCCACTTGACGGCATGTCGGATACTGACCAGTCGGCGGGGTCGTCGGGTATGTTGGCGCGGCTGTGGTGCGCCTTAAAACCCGCGTCCAGCACCCACTTGACGGCATGTCGGATACTGACCAGTCGGCGGGGTCGTCGGGTATGTTGGCGCGGCTGTGGTGCGCCTTAAAGCCCGCGTCCACCACCCACTTAACGGCGGCCGCGTGCGGCGCGTCACACGGGGGCTCCTCCACCACCTCTTCCAACTCCGGGACTAAAAATGTACACTTCAGTTAGAAAACTTAGCATTAATACAACCTCTTGAGATTAAGGACACAGTTCCATAAAACCCCTTGAGATTAGCAGAAGGCCAAGATACAGGCTCCGCCTAGTTTGGTCTCTGATGGTAAGAAGTTGAATGGATGTTTTGTTTTAGATAATAAACCTTTTTTGTATTTTGTATTAAGGACACAAATCAATAAAACCCCTTGAGATTAAGAACACAGTTCCATAAAACCCCTTGAGATTAAGGACACACTTCCATAAAACCCCTTGAGCTTAAGGACACAGGTCCATAAAACCTCTTGAAATTAAGGACGCAGTTACATAAAACCCCTTGAGATTAAGGACACAATTCAATAAAACCCTTTGAGATTAAGGACCCAGTTCTATAAAACCCCTTGAGATTAAGGACACAGTTCCATAAAACCCCTTGAGATTAAGACCACAGTTCCATAAACCCCTTGGCATTAATGACACAATTCAATAAAACCCCTTGTGATTAAGGACACAGTTCCATAAAACCCCTTGAGATTAAGGACACAGTTCCATAAAACCCCTTGAGATAAAGGACACAGTTCCATAAAACCCCTTGAGATTAAGGACACAATTCAACCCTTTGAGATTAAGGACACAATTCAAATTCAAATTATTGTAATAAAGTATAAATTATTAAATATAATTAATATCATAAAATGCATTTTTTTCATTATCCAAGTGTAAATTAAAGCTACCAATTGAATTTTTCAAATCGGCCCAGTCTTCGAGTAACCGAGGACCATTATATTTAGATAGATTTGTGCAAGTCCGCTAATATTTATTTTTTATTTTATTTCATTTATTTACATAAAGTCTGCGACGAATTGAGAACCTTATTTTGAAGTTGGTAAAAATTAATATAAATACCAACGTACACTCACCGGGCGTTGGCAACGCCACCAGCTCCTCATCTGGCTTCAGTACGTCCAGTATGTTGATCTTCCTTTCCGTGGGTTTCACCTGAACGTTGACTTGTACTACGCCCTCGCCCCGGATGCACTGCTCTACTAGAGTCTTGTGCGGTTCCAGCTGGAAGAAATCGTTGAATCGAGCACATTTTCCAAAATGGCGACCTTTCTACAAGGTCTTGGCTTAAGGGGACGTAGGTTTGGTCTTCTCTCCCTCTCACTGAGCATAAGCGTGAGCGAGATGGAAGTGCGTGTTTGGAAGCGCGGATATCATGTTTTTTAATTTTAAATTTTTGTGCGTTTTAATAAATAGAAAAGTAATAGCTGATTTCCCTCAAACATGACATTGCCGATTTTTAGAACAAATTTTCATATGTTTAGCTGTTGTGCATAATTTGTTACAATTTTTTTAAGTGTATTTTAGACATATGTTCGTGATTTTTTTCTATCGAGCGAAAGTCAAAAACTCAGCATTCGAATAGCTGATTTCCCTCTAAAAAGGCCTCAAGATTGCTAATTAAATTTAGGACAGCCGTATTATAATCTAAACAAGAGCTACGATTTTTTAAAAATCAGTTTTTGGAGCTCACGTCGCCTTAAGGCTCAACCTTTCAAATTTTCGTAAAAATGAGTTGTTTTGCAACCACTTCATGCATTATGTTATGTTATGACGTAACAATTTACCGTCAGAAAAAAATATCATAATCTGCAAGATATGAGAAGTAACATAGTTTTCGTAGAAATCCATTTTAACAAAAGAAAGAAGAGAAAAACATCTAAAGTGAACCCTATAGTTTCACTTGTAACCAGTTTAATGTTCCACTTTTTATCAGAAAAAGATGAAATTTTATAATCTTCTTCATAAAGTAATGGACAATAACTTTATTTTCTTACTTAGGTACTTAAATTTCTTCTCGTTTTCTGAAATATTCCGAAAAACATGATATCCGCGCTTTCGAACACGCACTTCCATCTCACTCACGCGTATGCTCAGTGAGAGGGAGAGACGACCATGAACGTGCGGAGCCTTAATATGAATTAGGTCCAGACTCAGGACAAGCTATGGTAATAATACCACCACGACTGAGTGAGATGGCAGTTTACAAATCTCAATACGAGTAAGTGTGACAGAATAGTAGATTGTGTCTCAAGGCAGCAAAATTATATATATATTGACTGCGAAGGCGGTATATTGAATCCTGAGTAAAGCGAAAGATTCTACAGTTGAATACTGAACGTAGCGAGCGATTCTATTGTAGAATCTTGAGCGAAACGAGTGATTCAATTGTTTACTTACGCCCAAGATGGAATTTGTTTTGCTGCCGAGTGCTTTTCACAGTTTTTGCTAGCGTGCAAAGTCGTAATTTTATTTTTTTCTTATACAACGACGGTGGCAAACAAGCTTACGGCCTGCCTGATGTTAAGGGGACGTAGGTTCGTGGTCTTCTCTCCCTCTCACTGAGCATAAGCGTGAGCGAGATGGAAGTGCGTGTTTGGAAGCGCGGATATCATGTTTTTTAAATAATTTATTGAATCAGGCGTTACTTTGCGGAAGTCCATGATATATTACGGCATCATCAGGAGATGCTGGCAGGAGGTGTTGCTTGCGCCACGTCCACTGAGCCAATCTATTTTATTTTTGGCTCAGTGGACGTGGCGCAAGCAACATCTCCTGCCAGCATCTCCTGACGATGCCTCGTAGAGAGGCGAAACACGTGTCGAGGTTTTTTCATTATTGGTGGTGGTTTACTGTAATTATTTGCATGTTTATACGCAAATAGTTGCATTTGATCTCCGCTGATCGACCTGCACGTTTTTAGCGGAATAGCAAAGGAATATTGTTCTCGTAATATGTTTTTAAGGTTCCGTAGCCAAATGGCAAAAAACGGAACCCTTATAGATTCGTCATGTCTGTCTGTCTGTCTGTCCGTCCGTATGTCACAGCCATTTTTTTCCGAAACCATAAGAGCTATACTGTTAAAACTTGGTATTGTAGATGTATTTTGTGAACCGCATTAAGATACACAAAACTGAAACTCAAAAATTTTTTTTTCATCAAACCCATACGTGTGGGGTATTATTGGATAGGTCTTCAAAAATGATATTAAGGTTTCTAAAATCATTTTTTTCTAAACTGAATAGTTTGCGCGAGAGACACTTCCAAAGTGGTAAAATGTGCCCCCCCTGTAGGTAACTTCTAAAATAAGAGAATGATAAATTTCAAAAAAAAATATGATGTACATTACCATGCAAACTTCCACCGAAAATTAGTTTGAACGAGATCTGGTAAGTAGTTTTTTTTACTACGTCATAAATAGTAAACTGCAATTTATTTAACGGAACCCTTCATGTGCGAGTCCGACTCGCACTTGGCCGCTTTTTTTAATTTTAATTTTTTGTGCGTTTTAAAAAATAAAAAAGTAATAGCTGATTTCCCTCAAACATGACAATGCCGATTTTTAGAACTCATTTTAATATGTTTAGCTGTTGTGCATAATTTGTTACGATTTTTTAAAGTGTATTTTAGACCTATGTTCGTGATTTTTTCTATCGAGCGAAAGTCAAAAACTCAGGATTCGAATAGTTGATTTCCCTCGAGAAAGGCCTCAAGATTGCTAATCAAATTTAAGGCAGCCGTATTATAACCCAAACAAGAGCTACGATTTTTTGAAAATCAGTTTTTGGAGCTCACGTCGCCTTAAGCTGGTCCCGTAGCCTGTAGAATAAGCCTGTGAAATGTAGTAAAAGCGAACAAAATTGCATCTGTGGTTGACCAAAGCTTGAAATTTTTGTGAGAAGATAACTTAACCTGAAAAAAATGTGCATTGTCATGTCACAAACTTAATATTTACTCGCAAGAGAAATATAAGAAATTCAAGAGAAATAAATCATTTAATCGTTATTCGTTTAGTCATAAAAATACATAGGCGACTCTACTACTCTGTGTGTGAAATTTGCCACTACTTGTCCGGACCCTAGTCATGAGGAATCAAATAAGAAGACGATTGTATAGTAACTTGTAACACAGGACTACGGGTCACGTACCATCTTAGCGTCCTGCAGCCAGAAGGTATAGTCAGACAGGTCGGCCCCCAGCCTGCGCTCTAGCATGCTCCGCAGCTTGGACAGTCAAGTTCGGATGTCCATCAGTTGGACTATCACCTCTGGAAACGATACTTACACTTGACTACGGGTCACGTACCATCTTAGCGTCCTGCAGCCAGAAGGTATAGTCAGACAGGTCGGCTCCCAGCCTGCGCTCTAGCATGCTCCGCAGCTTGGACAGTCAAGTTCGGATGTCCATAAGTTGGACTATAACCTCTGGAAACAATACTTACACCTGACTACGGGTCACGTACCATCTTAGCGTCCTGCAGCCAGAAGGTATAGTCAGACAGGTCGGCTCCCAGCCTGCGCTCTAGCATGCTCCGCAGCTTGGACAGTCGGGTTCGGATGTCCATCAGTTGGACTATCACCTCTGGAAACAATACTTACACCTGACTACGGGTCACGTACCATCTTAGCATCCTGCAGCCAGAAGGTATAGTCAGACAGGTCGGCTCCCAGCCTGCGCTCTAGCATGCTCCGCAGCTTGGACAGTCGGGTTCGGATGTCCATCAGTTGGACTATCACCTCTGGAAACAATACTTACACCTGACTACGGGTCACGTACCATCTTAGCGTCCTGCAGCCAGAAGGTATAGTCAGACCGGTCGGCTCCCAGCCTGCGCTCTAGCATGCTCCGCAGCTTGGACAGTCGGGTTCGGATGTCCATCAGTTGAACTATCACCTCTGGAAACAATACTTACAACTGACTACGGGTCACGTACCATCTTAGCGTCCTGCAGCCAGAAGGTATAGTCAGACAGGTCGGCTCCCAGCCTGCGCTCTAGCATGCTCCGCAGCTTGGACAGTCGGGTTCGGATGTCCATCAGTTGGACTATCACCTCTGGAAACAATACTTACACCTGACTACGGGTCACGTACCATCTTAGCGTCCTGCAGCCAGAAGGTATAGTCAGACAGGTCGGCTCCCAGCCTGCGCTCTAGCATGCTCCGCAGCTTGGACAGTCGGGTTCGAATGTCCATCAGTTGGACTATCACCTCAGGAAACAATACTTACACCTGACTACGGGTCACGTACCATCTTAGCGTCCTGCAGCCAGAAGGTATAGTCAGACAGGTCGGCTCCCAGCCTGCGCTCTAGCATGCTCCGCAGCTTGGACAGTCGGGTTCGAATGTCCATCAGTTGGACTATCACCTCTGGAAACAATACTTACACCTGACTACGGGTCACGTACCATCTTAGCGTCCTGCAGCCAGAAGGTATAGTCAGACCGGTCGGCTCCCAGCCTGCGCTCTAGCATGCTCCGCAGCTTGGACAGTCGGGTTCGGATGTCCATCAGTTGGACTATCACCTCTGGAAACAATACTTACACCTGACTACGGGTCACGTACCATCTTAGCGTCCTGCAGCCAGAAGGTATAGTCAGACAGGTCGGCTCCCAGCCTGCGCTCTAGCATGCTCCGCAGCTTGGACAGTCGGGTTCGGATGTCCATCAGTTGGACTATCACCTCTGGAAACAATACTTACACCTGACTACGGGTCACGTACCATCTTAGCGTCCTGCAGCCAGAAGGTATAGTCAGACAGGTCGGCTCCCAGCCTGCGCTCTAGCATGCTCCGCAGCTTGGACAGTCGGGTTCGGATGTCCATCAGTTGGACTATCACCTCCTCTGGAAACAATACATACTTATACCTGTATTCGCACAAGGTTATTTATTTATCGTATGGCGGTTACACACTGGTACCGTCGCCATTACATCATCATCATATCAGCCGAAAGACGTCCACTGCTGGACATAGGCCTCCCCCAAAGAGTTCCAAAGTGACCGGTCCTGCGCCACCCGCATCCAGCGGACTCCCGCGACCTTTACCAAGCCATCACACATCGGAACACACCTCTATTTTCAAGGCATTAGTGTGCATGTGCCGATATTTTTGAACACCTATAGTGTACCGATGTATGTGATGGCGACTGTACATACATATATGTATATGTATTCGTATCCGTGCGACGTCCGACCGAAGGTTCGGTTTCGGTTTCGGCCAAAATATCGTGTTTCGACCGTAGTTTCGGTTTCGACCAAAGAACGGCCGAACCTTTCGGCCGGGCCGAAACTGACGATACGGTACTTCGGGTCGCGTTCGGCTAACTTCGGGTGCGCTCGTGCCAAGTTGCCAACCGGCACTATGGCGTAGCTCGCCGGCCACCGGCTCAGTGAAGTGACGCTTTGTGTGCTTGTTCCCGGAATTATGGTAACTTGTAGTAAACCTTGGTTTATTTTATACTACCGTCGCGAGTTTCAGGCGTTACATTGTTAATTATTAGAAATGCGCCGAATATGGGTTTTACCGAATACGAATATTTGGCCGAATTTTCGGTCCAGCTTTTGCCGAACCGAATATTCGGCCGAATCATTCGGTTCAAAGGAATGCCTTATGCCTTAATCAGCCGTTCCAAAACACACTCATTTTTCAGTGGTAAAAATCTTGTTGATTTTTAAGTGAAACATTTATACTAAAGGTAGTTAAATAACAATAAGAATCCGTTTTAGCATAATAATTTTACAGGACAATGACTATGTTACATTCTTACAACTTGCAGACAAAAAACCTGCAAAATTATTCGGCAAATATTCGGCATTTGAACCGAATAATTCGGCCGAATAACGAACATTGAAAAACGTGCCGAATATGCCGAATACCGAATATTTACCGAATATTCGGCGCATCTCTTGTAATGCTACTTGTTTTCGAACGTTACCTATTTCTAAAATCAATGAGGGTACCTTCATCTTGACAGTCGGGGGTAGGTGGATAAGTAAAAAGCACTAGTGCGCAAAATACAATTTTGCGCACGATTTGCAGCTACAGAAAGTACCACTTTTTGAGCAACTGTATTAAAAAAAAAATTTAATACTGTTCTTACTTGTTGTTTTTCTTATTTTTTCGCAACTGTATTAAAAAACGTCGTTCGATACACGTGCGGAAATGTCATTCTTCACTCGTCCCGAGTCTTACCACTCGCCTACGGTTCGTGGCCAGATATCTCGGCACTCGTGAAGTAATGACATACTTTCCGCACTAGCATCGAAATGTACTATTTTCAACGATTTTAACAAGTCTACAAAAAAGGTTCAGTTTCGGCCGAAACTAGAGCCAAAGCAAAGGCAAAAAAACATGTTTCCGTCGGACACTAATTCGTATCGATGTCGCTGATACAGTTCCAGTGTGCGCTGCGAGGTTCAGAAGGAACAGTGCAGCCGCCGCGTTTGTTGTTCTTTTAGCAGTTTGTTTTCTTTTGAGAAAAAAATAAAGTCTCTTTAACCAGAAAATGGAAAGTTTGTTTTGTGTGGCAATGCCTAGTGTGTGGGTCAGCATTATTGTGATAATATTTTTTTAAATAATTAAACTATCTACTGTGATTATACGGGCTCAATTCAAATGTGAAACTTTCTTGCAAGTATGTTTATCTTCGTCTATATGATGAGAACGATTATTTGTTCCTGAGTCATGGTTGTTTTCTATGTATTTATCTTATCTTATCTTATCTTATCTAGGTGAGGGCCCTTTCGGATGCACTTCGACCCAGTGGGATCTTTTGTGCATTTGCTCTCTCCTTTATACCTGCTCCCAGGCTTGCTCCATCATTTCCACAAAGCGGATGATGCAGTTCGCCGGGAGCACCTTGAATTCCTTTGGTTGCGGGTAACCGTTACCAAAGTAGTTCATTCTTTGTCTGGCAAGGGCATGACATTCACACAATAAGTGTTCCATAGTCTCATCCTCCTCGCCACACATTCTACAGTCTAAACTATCAGATAGTCCCATTTTGGCCAAGAGATCCTTGACCCCGAAGTGACCAGTGAACACCCCAGATATAATTCTGAGTTGCTTCCTACTGGATTTCCAGAGTTTTCTGGTCCAGCCCGAGTCCACTCCTTCTATGAAGAGCTTAGAGTGCCTTAAGCCAGCCTCATTCTATGTATTTAAGTATGTATTTATTTATCTATATATGTATATATATCGCCGTCTAGTACCCATAGTACAAGCTTTGCTTAGTTTGGGACTCGATTTGTGTAAGATTGTCCCCAAATATTTATATTTTTCAAAAATAATTGTCGCAGCCGAAAAGTCTGCAATTTTTCCTGGTGCTAAGGGAACGTTATTCATATCACCAAAAAAAGAATCAGGCACTTCTAAAATTTTCATCCATTCCCAATTGAAAATAGACGAGGCAAAATATGATAGGTCACTGTGATAATACACGACATTTTCTTTAGAAATATTATAGAAGGCAATATCGAAGGGGTAGAGGTCGACCAAGGATAAGCTTTGTACAACAACTAAAACTATAATTTACTTTAAAAACAAAGTTTTAACCGACGAAAAATCAATCATCCCCTATTTTCCTACCCTTAAGGTTGGTTTTTTTTTCCAAATTTATATGGGACCAACTTCGGGGTATACCCTTTCCAATAAAAAAATAATTATCAAAATCGAACTACTCTGTAAAAAGTTATGCGTGGTCATACATAAAAAAAAAATATATATATATATATATATATACAGGGTGACTGGTAATTCGACCTATTCCTTGAAAGGGGTTATACTAGAGCTAATTTGCAACAATTTATGTCCAGTCAACCAGGGGTCAAAACACGATTTTTTTGTTATTTTTCGAGTTTTTAGTTTGTTTGAAAAAAAATCGCCTTGCAGCCTTAAAGTGCTGATTGTGACAAAAATGTTTTTTTTACCATCCAAATGGAAGTACTTTTGTCACAATCACCAGCTTAAGGCTGCAAGGAGAATTATTTTCATACAAACTAAAAACTCGAATATCTCGGAAACCAGCGAGTTTCGACCCCTGGTTGACTGGACATAAATTGTTGCAAATTAGCTCTAGTATAACCCCTTTCAAGGAATAGGTCGAATTACCAGTCACCTGTATATACGCGTCGACTTGAGAACCTCCTCCGTTTTTTTCGTCGGTTGAAAAGCAAATGTCTTGTCTTACCGGGACCTATAGAAATTAGCCGAGGACCGAGAGTACTGGCGCCTACTCCACCGACAAGAGCGACCTTAAATGTTGATGATGATGATGGAAGCCCTGATTTTTTTTTTAATTTGCCAAGTAATGGTTTAAGGCTACGTAAAGATACATACCGCTGGAGTCATTGCTCTGCATAGTGTCATCGTCATCCACAGCATCCTCAAACACAGCCAGCGGAGCTTGCAGGATCTCCACTCCGGACTGCATCATCCCTGAAACATAGCATATATAGGGTAGAAGGGAACATTCTTATTTGGAACC
This sequence comes from Epinotia brunnichana, assembly GCA_963854355.1. NCBI lineage: Eukaryota > Metazoa > Arthropoda > Insecta > Lepidoptera > Tortricidae > Epinotia > Epinotia brunnichana. The sequence continues at coordinate 1,261,018 of OY977963.1, read as the reverse complement.
CAAGTACTTAAGAGATCAAACATCAAGATGTATATTAGATTAGATACAATTTGCGGAAATCACGAAACGTCTGGTTGATGTACTCGTAACTGGTGAGGGTGACCGAAGAGCTGGCGGCTTTCTTGCGCAACGCATCAGCATTGCAATTCAGCGAGGAAATGCCGCCAGCATCCTCGGTATGTACAATGCCTCGAGGGCCTTTTTAGATTTAACTTAGTTTTTAATTTAATTTAGTTAATGTTAATTATCATGTTGTTGGCATTTACTTTAGAAAATAAATGTATTTAATTTCATATAATAACTAAAAAATAAATACTATTTGTTTATCAGTCAGGCAGTTCAAAGAACTGATGATGCCTGTATACAAGTAACTTTAATATAATAATAATAATATAATAATAAGCCCTTTTGTCCTGAACTGCTAAGGTATGTCTAGACGTTTGATTCTGTGTAGTTATATAATGTCCCGTAGTTCAGTGTGCCTCTTGGCATAGGCCTCCTCCAACATCTTCCATTGAGTTCTGTCTTGTGCTACTCTTCTCCAGAGGTTACCAGCTGTGAGTTTAAGGTCGTCTTCCCATCTTATTCGCTGGCGTCCTCTACTTCGCTTTCCATCTCTGGGGTACCAATCAGAGACTATTTTGCTCCATTTATCACAAGGGTCTCTGATCATGTGGCCTGTCCATCTCCACTTTTGTTGTTCTATTCTAGTAGTTATGTCCGCAACTTTGGTTATTTCTCTTATTTTGCTACTTCTCACTTTTTCTTGTTTCCTTATTCCTGTAATGCTCCTCTCTATGGCTCTTTGACAGCGTTCCAATTTTTCTCTGTGTTGTTTGGTGAGGGCCCAGGTTTCACAACCGTATGTAATGACTGGAAGTACACAAGTGTCGAAGGTTTTCCTCTTAATTTGCATGGGTAGCTCTCTGGATTTAAAAACTTCCTTCAATGACCAGTACTTTTTCCATCCATTCGCTATTCTTCTGTTAATTTCCTTTGTAGTTTGATCTTTGTGGGAAATTGTTTGACCTAGGTAGATGTATTCTGGTACATAATCCAGTGGGTGATTGTCTATTGTTATAGCAATTTCTTTGGAGTTAGTGAGTAGTTTTGTTTTTTCTTTGTTCATGGACAGCCCTACTTTCATACTTTCATCTTTCAATGATTGTATCATTTCCTTAAGGTGAGTGGGATTTTCTTCCAGGAGGACTATATCGTCCGCAAATCTAAGATGGTTCAGTTTTACACCATGCACATTGAGACCGAACTTTTCCCAGTCTAGTTTGCGGAAGATACTTTCCAGTACGGCTGAGAATAATTTTGGCGACAGAGGGTCCCCTTGCCTTACACCTCGTTCAATCTTGAATTTTTTTCCCAGGGTTTCCAGTTGGATGTTGGATAAGTATTTTATAATAAGTATTATACAATTGTTGAGATATAATTTTTTTGTAGAAATATCGTCTAATTTTTTCTTGAAGACGTTGACATTGAGAGCTGAGACCATCATCATAATTTTTTGAAAAAAAATTTTTTTGCGGGTGGCGCAGGCCTGTGTCCAGCAGTGGACGTCTTTCGGCTGATATGATGGTGATGATAACATTTAAATGTGTAAAAATTGGGCCATCTTGGAGTAGGTAGTTCCTATGATGCTGGCAGCTCTTCACCGCTCAATATATATACTTATACCAGTACTAGTTTTATTTTTGCATATTCTGTAACATGTTTACAATATTCCGGTTTTTTTAACAAGTTATATTACAATCATATCTTTATCTATAACTCTTAGTTTTAGCACATGCTGTTGCCAACTCTTTGAATATATATGAGGATAAACTGTATTAACCGCTTAAGGAACACATTGGGGAGACCCGAACCATGAACACTGAAAGATCAAACTTCATGTATCTCTATTACACATATAGAGATGGCAATACTCTTGTTGTAGGGTGATAAAAAAAAACATGATAATAAAAAAACGGCCATCGACACACGAAGACACACATACATACATACATACATATGTTTTCAATGTACATTACTAATTAAAGATTACTAGGCTTGCCTTGGAGAGTCTGTAAAGTATTGCCGACTCTCCAAGGCAAGTTTAGTTTAGGACGGAAATACTGATCACAAATATTTCTTTAGCAGGATTAGAGAAGTGTTTTGAAAGAGAAAAGACAGTATGTATGAACTACAGCGTCTACAGCAGGTATATATTAAAGGTAGATAGCATTTTACTTTAATGGTTCATAAGTAATTAGAAAAGTTTAATAACATTCTATGTAAATAAACTACTGAGTAGCTGTCAATATTAAAATTTGACCTCCGCATCAACGTTAATTGTGTATAATTTAAGGAGGACATGAACTACATTATATCTTACCTAGATCTGACTCTGTAACGTACTGAGGAATCACAGAAAGAGGATCAGAAGCGTCCACCCCGCCTGTCCCTTCGTCAAACCCATTTTCTACACTTTCCATTTTGATTGTGCGAACATTTAAAAGATCGTTCAAATCTGTCACCTCCATTAGTTTCTACAACTCACAGCACAATTCCACAACAAAACACTACTCCGCGGTAAAGTTGACGTAAGTATTTTATAAAGTTTTCAAAATTATACAAATAGGAAAAGGAAATTGCTCGAATTGTCCACTTCCGTCTACGACCCGCGTGCGCCAGTACATGAAACCATTGACAAGTCTTATTATGACAGTTGGTTAATCGTTTTGACACTTTTGTAGCAGTACTCTATGGTATCTAGTGATGATTACATATTTTAACTAAGTTGGCTAACCTGAATTCTCCTGTATTTTGACGTTTAAAATAATATTGTCTATGAATTTTTCACATTCATTCTTGGAGTATAGATTTCTATTATATACCAGTGTCGCGCAACCAGGAACGTAGTGGTTATATTCTCTTTGTTATATACCTACGACAGTGAATGTTGTTTTATAATGTTGTAATAAGTACACCGTTTTTTTAGGAAGACGTTAATTATGAATACTCTGCTGCCATCTGTCACGCAATAGACTAAAACTGTATAAGCTCATACGTTTCTATCCGACACTAGATGGCGCTAAAGTCATCAGTTTGAGCAAGCGAAATGCAGAGCACTGGTAAATTATGTGTCGAATAAAAGAGTACCTTTAATAATATAGCATACTATTATGGATACCTATATGTTCGTAACGGGAAGGAAAATGATTAAACTTGTGAGTCGACAGAGGCAAGTGTGAGTTGGCGTTTAAAACATTCCGGGTTCCATCGATAGCAATAACGGGTGGTATCTTTTTACCAACTTCAAAAAAGGAACAAACCTATAACTTCCCTCCCCTCCTTGAAGTTGGTTAAAAATACCCGTGGAATCAGCCCGGCGATATTAAGCTTCTAAATTCGGTTGCGTAATTCAGCCTTTTCCTATGTGGCGAGCCTAAGCTGGAGGTAATTCCTGTTGGGCGGCTCCTAATATGAGCGAGATCTCTCTAATTGTGAAAAACCACTTCGTTACGTACGTCACGATCGTTAATTCTGTCAAAATTATGATTTAACTTATTGTTTTAACATTTAATCAGCCGGCTGAACTCTGCGGCGGAATTGACAAAATTTCATATTTCTAAGTCCATGATTTGACTAGCTCCTTGTATTCTACTCGAAAAGAGAAACACGCTGGTAGTTTTATATTTCCGGTATTATTAATGATCAATTTTTAACGAATTTTTAAAAATGCACTCATAGCAAATCCAATTCTACTGCAGAATAGGCACCTTGCTTTAGTCTTGTTTACATATACCAAATTTCAACGATTATTGGCATTATATTGCAAACCTTTGGTTAAAGAATTTAATACATATAATATTTCATTTAATAAATACAGCACTATAATTATACTAAACTAAAACTAAAATACATCTAAATAAAACTAAAATATATCTAAAAACGGCCCCTGCGGCATGGTACCGAGGACGCTGGCAGCATTTCCTCGCTGGATCGCCAGGCCGATACGTTATTATACCAAATTAAAAACAAACATTGTCAAGATGGCGTCAATGTAACCCACCCGAATATTACATTTAAACTTTTTGAACGTTTTCGTCGAAACCGGACTAAAGCAAGGTGCCTATTTTGCAGTAGAATTGGATTTGCTATGAATGCATTTTTAAAAAGTCGTAAAAAATTAAGATAAATAATACTGGAAATTTAAAACTACCAGCGTGTTCCTCTTTTCGAGTAGAATACAATGCGCTAATTTATGAAATGTTGTCAATTCAGCCTATAGGTAACGGGCTAACGGGCCTTAAAACTTAAAAGAAGGCCTCAGCCATAATGTATGAGAGGGAGTATTTTCCCTAATGCTAGTTACTCATATGACATTATTAGTAATTTCCCTCCGGAACCCTGAATTATATTACGCTGGTAACCGAAGTCACTAGTCACCTAGTGCGCAATCTGTGTTAACGTGAATTCAAATGATTTAATGCAAAAAACCCTAAAAATATCATCAAAATTGAAATGAGAATAACAGAATATTACCTTCTTGGACCATGTGAGTGTGAATTTGTATTTATTTCAGACATTATTTAATATTTTGTGTAAGTGGACTGTGTGGTTTAGGTACGAGCTTAATTTAGGCTCATGTATTAAATACAACGGGATAAAAACCATGTACAGTCCAGGACTTTAATTGTTGATCCATTTAGGTTTCAACTAATTTTGGTTTTTTAATAGTTTAACTTTGAATTTGCCAGTATAATGTGAGCTCTAAAAGGCTCAAAAATTTAAGTCAGTGACCGTACTACCTAAAATACTACACTTAAAACTACGTAAAGACATTGCTTAAAACCAGCAATAAATTAACAATTTATTTGTTAAAATTATGACATAATTTAGCTCTTTTCGGTGGATTATTCACCTTTCTGTTCGCTTCCCTGCCAATGTGTCTCCTTAATATTAATGTGGTGTTTTTCCACGTGCCTTCCACTTCGCAGTATCATGGCCGGTCCCGGTCTCCCACTGTAGGTATAGTAAAAACTTCGTTAGGAGACAAAATACGAATAAAATGAATGATGATTTATACGCAAATGCCACGTAAAGGCCTCGCCTCAAGAACTACTGGAAATAATTTACGGTTTTCACTAAGTGGGTACTAGGTACTTAACGTTTCACGCCTTTCTAAATTTCTCGTCGGTAAATAAATAAATAATTGAAATAATTAAATTTTATTCTGCAAAGGTCGCAATGGCACTTCAACAAGTCAAAATTATATCACCACATTGCTAAATATACATTTGCAAAGGCGTGAAATATGTGGTTCATGATAATTTTAGACCATTGTCTGTACTGTCACGGACTTTAATTGTTGATCCATTTAGAGCTTACTTTATACTGGACACTTCAAAGCTTACTATGAGAACCAAAATTTGTTGACACCTAAATGGATCAACAATTGTCAGTGACTGTACAGTCACCGGCATAAATATATGATGGAACAAAGGCCGCAAAAATATCTGATGACAACTCTATTCCTAGAGCCGTAAGAGCGTGTCAGATATTTTTGCGGCCTTTGATCCATCATATATTAATGCCGGTGACTGTACACTATCTTTTGGAAACTTCACTTTTCGTTCTCGCGATAATTTCCAGAAAGATTTGTACTTAAGTAGTAATTAAATGTTTTTGAATATGGTCTGCAAGTATTAGGCTGGTAGATAGTATAATAAGTATCTACGAGTATGTATCATCATCAGTCTATATACGTCCCAGCACTGGGCAGAGGCCTCCTCTCATTAATGTGTAGGCAGTTTTAAATATTTTATCCAACAACATGTAAGCTAAACGTCGTATTTAACTTTCATTTTAATAAAAATCAAACGCTGTTACCCACCTTTATTGCTCGCAATTAAGATGCCAAGTAGGTACTGGGCTGCTTTAAGGACTGGGACGGTTATTTATTAATATTTTTATTTTTAACCCAAATAATTACACATCGTAAATAAATACACAAATCTTCGCCGTACTGCATGGCAATTTGTTGGCGAATACACTCTACACTTCCTTTATAATACAAAAAAAAAAACAACTATTAACCTAATGCAATGTGTTTAGGTACCTCCGAGTTTTGGTAGGTACCTATTTTGTGTTTGCAGTCGCGTCGGAGATTGTCAATCAACACAACATCACCTGTGAGCCCCTTGTGGTGCGGTTCGGCGATCGTATGGGAATACCAACCAGATTGAGAGTGGACCTTAAGCCAGTCAATATCCCGACGTGTGAAGGTCTGGACTACAGAGTAATCGCTTATTCTGTGAAAGGTAAGAATTAGACAAAGAACATTCCATGTAAAAAAACATGCCATTCTGTCATAAAAAATACGAGTAGTAACTGAGATCTTTATTTTATGTCTAACTCAACCAAGCTAAGAATGCACCTTGCCATGAATAAGTTACGCTGAGCGAGGTGCATTCTCAGCTTGGTCGGGATATAGGTACCTAGTCTAGTTCATTACCTACATTTAGGTAAGTACTTACTATTTTAAGATAGCTTATTAACTATTTTTGATACTAAAGTAATGTCTGAATTATCTCTAGAAAAGTAACACACTTTTTTACTAATTTTATATTTATCAAACCTTTTCAATTTACTATTCTTGATAATTGAGGTTACATAAATACTTTCCCAATGTAAATAAATCTAAGTAGGCTATGCCTTGAATGACGTACAGTTAAGTGCAAAAATATGAATCGATAATCCTGTCATATAAGAAATCATTCATCAGCATGCATTTAAATTTAGATTTAAACCAAATGTTAAAGAAGTTCTGGGAGATAGAGACAATAGAGGAAGATACACATAGACTCACAGCTGAACAAATTAAAGTCGAAGATTCGTACCAGAAAACTACCACGAGAAACGCCGACGGACGTTACATAGTAGACTTGCCATTTAGACACGAGCCACCGATCCTACCATGTAACAGCCGAGAGATAGCATTGAGCCGCTGGAAGTCAACAGAGAACAGACTTAAGAGTAAACCAGACTTATTGAAAGAGTACAACAAGGTTTTAGAGGAGTACGTCACACTCAACCACATGATGAAGATAGGAAACGGAGAAACAAAAGAAGGCGTATACCTCCCTCATCATGCAGTTAATACAAATGCAACAAAGTCCTAAGTGGAGGCAATCTAAACAAGAGTTTGAAGAAGGAGACTAAGTCATTATAGAGGACCAAAGATTCCCCCCTGATAGTTGGCCTATGGGACGAGTTGAAAAGAAATACCCTGGAAAAGACCAACTTACCTAAACATACGATATACGCACCTCCTCAGGCAGGAGTGTTGACACGCGCAATTTCAAAATTGTGTCCTTTATTAAGTGACGTGAACAAATAGTGTTAATAGTGGACAAAAATGACATTTTATCTTAGTGAAGTGCAAGTACAGTCCGTTGTGTTATGTTTATTTTGTTTAACAAATGACCTTCAGCCATTTAGGCGGGAGTATGTTCAAGACGATTAAGCTTTTGTGGACCGCTAGATGGCGCTGTCACTAGTATAAACTAGATAACGGTTGTTCGATTCAAATACCTTAGGACAGAGCCGTCTTGTCTTCTAAATTGATTGGTAACTAAGTGAGTGCATAGTAACGGTGTAAACAATAAATATGTACAGATGTAGTGAATCTGGGAGTGCCCCCGCCAAGTCGAGCAAAACAAAGAGGCACGGCCGTACCATTCTTTTCTCGAAGGAATACTATGGCTTACATATATTGTCAATAACATTCAATGGGAACTTTTAGTTGAAGAACTATTGTCCGTCAAAGTTCGTTAATTTTGTCACTGACATACTCACTTATATACTGATAATGATCAACATAATTCTAAGGCAGGTCTAGCAGACCCACAAGCTCCAAATTTCAAAGGTTTTTAGTTTTTAGCCTATTATTTCATAAAACACCTAAAAATATTGCAATTTCTGTCACGTTTCAGAGATATACAAACTACATAAGTAAGTTTGTAATCCTATACAAATACATGCGATTACAAAGTTACTTTTGCAGTTTCTTCTTGCAAAGCTATACAAACGTTATTTGCGGTTGGTAAATAACATTTCCATACAAAGTCTACAAAAAGAAATAAAATCCCATAAAAACATTCCATGCAAAAATAGGCCAAGTCTCGAAACTCTTCCATAGTAAAAAGTAGTGAGATATTTCGTAGAGCCAAGTCAGGCATTCTTATTAATCTTTATTTGCTTGCTAAATAAAATGTTGTGACTTGGCAATCACACTTACATAGTTTTAGGTACCTATGCAAGAATTAGTAAGTGCAGTAAAAATAGTGTTCACTCTTCACTGCACTATCACTCGCGTTACAGTCTGATCCGGCTCGAAGGACCAAATGTTCGCACCTGACTGTACTTCCGTTCACCACGACAACACTTCACTAAAACGTTACTCACTATTACACTTCACTGTACTTTACTTTACCCGGTTGTATTACTTCTTGTTGGTTACTACTTTGAGCTTGAAGGCGACTTGACCCCATGTTTTCAGGAAAAATCTCGTTAGCTACATAGTTTGTACTAAGGATATCGGCATCTAGCGGCAAATTCATGGACTAATTTTGATATGTACATAGTTTCTTTATATTCCGTCGGCGACGTGTGGCGTATGGCCGTTATGTGCTAATTAAATGCTACTAGTAACGCCATCTATTAGGTTTTCTAGCTTCTACAAATCTCAACAATAATGTATATCTACATCGTATATTTTGATGGCCCGTAGCTCAATATGCAGGTAGCCAAAATGACATTTATTACTTGTCGACGGTACGGGTATTACGGCTCCTTTTTTTATAGTGTCATCATTTCAATCGTTGGCGCGTACCTAAGTCCCAACACGGGTCACCGCGAATTTTACAAAAGATCATGCATTTAAGGGTTAAGTCCCTCCGTTTCGGTGATTCTTTCTAGTTTGATCTTAAATTCAAAATGGCGACAGCGGCAGGCAACGGTGGCTCGTTTAGGCAGTGTACATAGTGGCTCGCGTGTGTACATAGTGGACGGTCCAAACAGACTAAATATAAATTAACATTACTTATATTTAAATAACAGTAAAGAATGTTTAATCCTTATTTTTGCCCGACCAGGGCAGAACGAAAGGAAGGGATATGTTGCCCGACAAGACGGCAGAGCCGAACGGAAGGGATATTTTGCCCGACAATGGCAGAGCTTAACGGAAGGGATGTGTTGCCCGACGACGGCAGAGCCGAACGGAAGGGATATGTTGCCCGACGACGGCAGAGCCGCACGGAAGGGATATGTTGCCCGACGACGGCAGAGCCGAACGGAAAGGATATATTGCCCGAACGGAAGGGATATGTTGCCCGACGAGACGGCAGAGCCGAACGGAAAGGATATGTTGCCCGAACGGAAGGGATATATTGCCCGACGAGACGGCAGAGCTGAACGGAAGGGATATGTTGCCCGACGAGACGGCAGAGCCGAACGGAAGGGATATGTTGCCCGACGAGACGGCAGAGCCGAACGGAAGGGATATGTTGCCCGACAAGACGGCAGAGCCGAACGGAAGGGATATTTTGCCCGACGATGGCAGAGCCGAACGGAAGGGATGTGTTGCCCGACGACGGCAGAGCCGAACGGAAGGGATATGTTGCCCGACGACGGCAGAGCCGCACGGAAGGGATATGTTGCCCGACGACGGCAGAGCCGAACGGAAAGGATATATTGCCCGAACGGAAGGGATATGTTGCCCGACGAGACGGCAGAGCCGAACGGAAAGGATATGTTGCCCGAACGGAAGGGATATCTTGCCCGACGAGACGGCAGAGCTGAACGGAAGGGATATGTTGCCCGACGAGACGGCAGAGCCGAACGGAAGGGATATGTTGCCCGACGAGACGGCAGAGCCGAACGGAAGGGATATGTTGCCCGACGAGACGGCAGAGCCGAACGGAAAGGATATGTTGCCCGACGAGACGGCAGAACCGAACGGAAGGGATATGTTGCCCGACGAGACGGCAGAGCCGAACGGAAAGGATATGTTGCCCGACGAGACGGCAGAGCCGAACGGAAGGGATATGTTGCCCGACGAGACGGCAGAACCGAACGGAAGGGATATGTTGCCCGACGAGACGGCAGAGCCGAACGGAAGGGATATGTTTTTTTAGCAGTCTATGTTTGAATGTTCCACTGTAGCGTTTTAAATACAGAACCGATTTTGATAAATGGGGTGTCAATCAATTGGAAATTAAGCTCCGGGTAACATAGTCTACCTTTTGTATGAAAAAGAAAAATATGATGGCTGTCACATACAAATAAGTGACTTTGAAAAAAATCTTTTGCTATCATAGCGTGTGGGGGATGAAATGAAAGAGGAGACAATTTCAAGTTTAAATATATAAAAATATTATTAAACTAAAGTAGGTATAACAAGCGATAGGAAAACGATTCAAGTTTATATCAGCGTATAAGAATACTACTAGCGCTATCTATCGGGCAATAAGTCCCTCTGACGAATATAAGCCTGTGATTAGATACTTCTGTCATATTACTTAGCCGGAGCACTCTACAAAGTGGCGACTCAGCTGCCATTCCAGAGGAACTAAACATTTGAGTGAAATGGAGCTCCGACTAATATCAAGGATACGAGTAAGACCGTTTTTAAAAATAGTGAAATTGGGCGGCCGTTTTGCCAGAAAGGATTTAAGGGGCAAGCAGTTTTGTTCGCGGAACAGGTGGAAGAGTTCGCAGAGCAATTGCCATTGTCATACGAGCAAAGTGGTCTTATTGTTGTGGTGGAATAAGTAGACAACGTCAACTCTATCAAAGAGTATCAAGTTAATTTAAACAGCGTTAGAAATGCTCTGGATTGGCTACGAGCTAAAAATCTTCTATATACTAACATCAGAATTAACTACAGTCATTTGGCCACTGACGCTAACGAGAATATCATCGAAATACCTCCAGTCGCTGAGGAAGAAGGAAATACTGAGAAAATGAAATATCGAACTCATCGCCAATTCTCTTTATTCTCAGAGGTTATTTCCATTAAGGCAGTGATATTTTCAGTTCGACTAGCAGAGGCAAGCAACGCACAGCCAACGTAACCACCGCAATCGCACATTCATTCTCAAATCCCCTACATGACTGGAAACCTTCAGATAGTGACCGTGTGTTGATGTTTGGTCACAAATATAATAAGGTTTGCCTCGACAATCTGACCATCTCGCTACCGACGTCGAATATTGGAGTCGACGCCGCAGTAAGCTTAGTGAATCCTACATCGACTGTACTTAGTGGCTATTAAACTAGTAGTAAAGCAGGACTTGAACAGCTATTTAGGCATCCCGATGCCACATCTTGCATTCAATGATATTTCCGTGGCAGTAATGTCACAAAATCAAAAAAATTACTTATTTGACTCTCACTCTCGGGGTCCAAAAGGCCACGTCGCTCCTAGCACTGGTCGTGCAATGGTAATGTTTTTTTCAACAATAGAATACCTTATCAAAATATCTGCATTTCGTTCTGGCAGTGGGGTCGAGTAGTTGCTGGCAATTTAAATTTTTATAAATATTTTTATGAAGTTGGAATTTTAGTTATTCTTTAAATTAAGTTAAATAAATACGTTAATTTACCTTATTTAAAAAAACCCACTTGCCGGAAACGCACTGTATATTATTATTATAACGAGGATCTCCGGAACTACTAGGCACTTCTCGTATTCATTCGATTAAAAAAAAAAGTTACAAGTAAGTATATAATATATATATTAAACTTCAGCATGAATTCTATACCGGATTTTCAGATGGGCAATACATACCCAAAGCGATCCTGAAATTAGGAGCTAAATGCAAGCCAAATGAAAATGCTATACTTGAACAAAATATTAATTTAGATTGGGACAATTGTCATATAGCATTTTGTTTACAAGAAGAAAAGAAACCACGATGCCAATTCGGCAAAGACAAATTTTATGATGTGATCATCTTACAATATACTGAAGAACAAACGAGTAAGTTAATTTAATTATGGTGTTATACCTAACAATTGTTTTAATGAAATTTTAGCAAACTATTGATACTTAGATCAGGCAATACGTATTATATTTACCTACCTTAGTGCTTCTTATATATCGCACCTTAGATCTGTTTGTTTTGAGCTTTACCACAGATTATATAATAGTTCTAACGAACAGATGCTCGACTCTGAACAAAAAAGCGCATACCTACCGCTTTCCATGCCTACTAAATTTAACAATGGAGCGACCTGAACGTGCCGGTCGTTGTCCGCACTTGCCGGCCAATAGACGCTGGGGTTGACACCACTTAGAAATGATTTTATAATTAATAGTTAAGTGAAATAAAAACACCCACAAATTCCATGCACTTCACTGATTAGGTTACCTAATTTAATTGTTATCGTTTTTCTATTTTAATTTTTCAAAAGACTTGTAAGTTTTTCCCGAGATTCTGCCAGTATCTGAACTGCATAGTTACTTACATACCTACATACACTCGGCGTCAAAAGTATCGTACCTTTCCTAAGATTCGTTTCAAGCTATTATTACTCCTAAGATACTTACTGTACCTCGTCGATATTAGTATTATTTGAAAGCTAACGCCTAGGGAGTTTTATTACCTTTCAAACGATACTAATATCGATAGGGTACAGTAAATATCTTAGAAGTAATAATCGCTTGAAACGAATTTTAGAAAAGGTACGATACTTTTGACGCTGCACCGAGTGTACAGGCATATCAACGCAGCATGTTACTTAAATAAATTTTAATGTCAAGTAAGATCTCTCACCATGTCTATGGTTACGACCACAGATGTATGAATATAAGGAGATCGGACATGGCAGTCGATTTGTATAGAGTGAGCCTGTCGCAAGTACATACATTAACCCACACAACCCCCAAGTAATTGACAAGACAAAGCACGCACACATCTAAAACACACACACTTGTATACCTACACGCTTATTTGACAATAAACGCGCATCATATCAGGCATTTTGGGAAAAACGTAATATTCTCTGCGATCAGCACGCGTGCACAGTATGGCAGTGTATGCCCATTGAGCATACAGCTGCGACACGGCCGCCGGCGGCTTGTCCTCTCTCTAGTATTCTATGCTCTGAGGTTACGACAGTCAAAATGTAGGTACCTATTAAAATACCAGCTACCACATATAACAAAACGAAACTTGTTGTGTAGGTAACTTCATTAAAGTAGGTGTGTTCATGCATTTTATTCCATCCCTACCGCTATCCTAACGGCCGCTTAATTACCCTCACCTAATATGACATTAGTACTGACCTACGAGTGGTGCGACACGCATGCCCGCGACGCGCTTCATTAAATAGTGCGAAACTGTTGAAAACAAACAATATTGTGAGTGCCAACACCTGAATGCTGTGCAGCTGGTGATCCCAAGTGTGTGACCCGGATCGGGACTGTTCCCGTGTGCCCGCGGGACCCCTACCTACTTGTTTATCCCGAGAGGATCGCGGCATTCCAGCAGCTTAAGGTACTGTGCTCCACTGACTGACAAACTCCCCTTTTAACCCTTAACATTGGTAGCAGAGCGTGGTTTCATCCCCTCTTGTTAAAAATAGCGGTGCTGTTACGTAATCTCATCTTCCCAACTAAGTTAAATTACTTTCTAACACCCTTATCTTGTACTGGGATATATTGATAATGTACATACTGTGATTCGAGTTTGATAATATTGCATCTTAAGAATTTTGTACTTAAAATAGTAAATCAAACCACCTGTGACGTCACTTGTTTACGAGAACATTGAATGCGCCGCGCGCCGCTTAGCAAACTACCTACTCGAGCCGAGCCTATTGTTACACAGCTTACGACGGCCGCCTCACTTGCAGACCATAATTAGCGAAATTCCTTGGGCCAGTTAAGATATTTATTGAGTTATCTATTGTGTAAACATCTGTGACTGCGAAGTAAATTACGTAGTTTTTCTTTAATAATTACGTTTAAACTATTTACACCTTAAACTTGATCCTACATATTGTAGTGACATTCAAAATGACCGAGGATGATGGTAACCATATGGCCCAACATCTGTATACCGATTCAGCAGAGTTTAAAAGTCATATGGGGACTGTTCGATTTGTAAGCGACTGGGTTAAATATACCCATACGGGGTTAGAATCCTTTACGGTTCCTAGACTGCGCGTGCGGTTAAGTGAGTTAGATGTGCATTATGAGCGGTTTACCCATGCATATTCGGAATTGTTTGGTAGCTTAGACCAAAATATAGACAAACCCGAATACGAATACATCCGTAGGCAAACCCGATCAGTTAGAGATATGGTAGATGATCTCAAAATTAAATATAACGAGGTTTTCCCCAAACCTGACGGCAGCGAACCTGGCGCCAGTAGTACCCCCTTGCGGCAGTCGATGCCGGCCAGACCCACCATGTTGGAACCGATGCAGAGCCGACTGCCCGACCTACCTATACCTAAATTTGATGGCCGTCCAGAGTCGTGGATTAGTTTTTTGGACCAGTTTGATAGTGTGGTCGACTCGCAACCCCTGCTAACTCCCATCGTCAAACTTCAGTACTTACTGGGGTCGTTAACTGATGAGCCGCGTCGACTATTACAACACCTGCGCATAGAAGCCGACAACTATGACACTGCGCGCGATCTTTTAAAGCGGCGTTATCATAACACGCGCATTCTGGCAGACAATTATATAATTCAAATTTTGACCTTGCCTGAGCTCAACTCGAAACTAACAGGTCTTCGTGCTACCTTTCTCAACCCAATGTTCACTGCCTATAGAGGTCTCGAAAGACTTAAACTGCCTGTGGCCCAGTGGTCTTACATGTTAGTACATATATGCCTAACTAAACTGCCCAGTGACCTGAGGTCACGGTTTGAACGCCGGTATGGGGACCGCGACGGTCTTCCGGAGTTTAGTCAACTGTTGACTTTTTTGGAAGACGAGTGTCGTCATCATGACAATGTTGGAAACGCTTCACTGGTTGATGCTTTGCCTTCGTCATCGAATAGACCGCGACAACGTTCCCCTGTTATTAATACTTACCCTAGGCATACCCGTACTTACACAACCACGGTCCCTTCAACCGCACCTGCCCACTCTATTCGCTTGTGTTACCTATGCTCCAGTGATTCGCATTATTTGCGCGAGTGCCCCGATTTCCGACATTTGCCACCGCGGGATCGTGCGTCATTTGTAAAGGAGGCAAGGTTATGCTACAGGTGCCTAGACAAACATTCCATTGCCTACTGTCAACGTGATTATCGTTGTGGTACATGCCATCGTACTACCCATCACACTTTGTTGTGTTTTAATGATCCCCGTAGTGCGACATACCCTGAGCTTCGCAACCAGCCATCCGTCTCATTCCATGACGGGACATTCCGGAACTCACGTTCGCCTTCACCCGGCAAGGGCGGGGGCGTCTTCTATCGCTCTAATGCGCCCCGTAAGTCTCCACAGCCACCCCGTACGACCGGTACGACGTATTCCTCTGCCAGGCGGTCTCCAACCCCCACGCGTGAAAGTCGTCGTTATCGATCTCCACCTCCAGCACGCCGAGATTATTCCCCTGCGCCATCTCAAGTAGAACGTGGAGGTAAGCCCAGTTATAGAGATATGATTAGGCCTCGTTCCCAAGACCGCACTACTCCACAATAACTAGACGTACCACACATACCGTTCAGCCCCCATTTTCCTGCGGCCAAGCCCAATAATGCTTTGATTCTGCTCCCTACTGCCCTTATACATGTTAGAACACGCAGTGGATATTTTGTTGAAGCCCGAGCCTTATGCGATACCGGTGCCCAGGGCTGCCTTCTCACGTCTGAAATGGCTGTACACAGTTTGAACCTTCCTGTGAACCCTTCGTGTGCCCCTGTACGAGGTATTGGCGATGTGCAGACAATGACCTCCCACGGTAACGTGTTAATGGCCTTTAAGCCTATTGGGAAGTCTCATCCCCTTATTACGACCCAAGCTATGGTAGTAGACGTAATTACCGGTCATCACCCAGAGCTTTGCCTGCCTACAACTGTTGTTAAACAGACATCAGATCTTTGCCTAGCTGACCCCACTTTTCACGTCCCGGGAGCAATAGATGTTCTCCTTGGAGCTGACGTGTTTGGAGCAATTTTCAATGCGGAAAAGTACTCATTACCTTCCTGTCAATTAACTGCCTTTTCTACTATTTTTGGATTCATACTTTCTGGTGGTGTTCATTGTAAAGTTGATGAACATCGTTCGCCCATGACCGGAGTCTCTCTTTCTCACATTGTAGAACGGTTTTGGAAAATTGAGGAGACACCTGAACTACCTCCCCCAAATCCTTTGGATAGTGAATGTGAGACCTTTTTTAATAACACTACATTACGGGTAGCTGACGGTAAATTTCAAGTAAAACTTCCTTTCTTGCTAGATCGACCTACTCTTGGAGAATCACGAACCGTAGCCTTGAAGCGATTTCTGAACTTGGAAAAGCGCATGCAGAGCAATTCCGAATTTCGAGAAAAATATATAAACTTTATGCGGGATTACATCACCTTGAATCACATGACTGTGTCATCATTTGACCCTTTTACCGCTGAACATTATTTTATTCCTCACCATGGAATATTCAAAAAATTGGGCGATATTTCAAAATTAAAAGCAGTTTTTGATGGTAGCTGTGTGACTTCCTCAGGCGCCTCTCTTAACCAATGCCTACATGCTGGGCCCAAATTACAGAAGGACATCAGCCTTATCTTGCTAAATTTTCGACGACACCCCGTAGTGTTTATCGCCGATATTTGCATGATGTTCCGCATGACTTGGGTCGCACCCGAAGATCGCCGATTCCAGTTGATTCTCTGGCGGGAATCTCCATCAGATCCTCTGCTCACTTATGAGCTAAACACTATCACGTACGGCCTACGGTCAAGTGCTTACGTTGCCATGCGCACACTTTTAGAATTGGCAGCGCAAGAGAAGGCCAACTTTCCTGAAGCTGCAGCGGCCGTTGAAAATGATATGTACGTAGATGATTGTTTGACAGGTGCCGAATCAGTTTCGCAGGCTTGCTTGTTGAAGCGCCAATTAGTACAGCTGATGGCTACAGGCGGATATGAGCTGAAAAAGTGGATCAGCAACAAACCCGAGGTTTTGGAAGATTTGCCCCCAGAACACCTACAATAGCCCCATTCCTTTTACGATCCTGAAAACCCCCAAACTATAGCAGTATTAGGCGTGCAATATGACCCTTCTAACGATTCCTTTACATACCGATATGCCTTTGATCCTGACCACCCAGTGACCAAACGCAAGGTACTTTCCCTGATTGCGCGTATGTACGATCCATGCGGTTGGATAGCCCCCGTAATTTTCAAGGCCAAGATCTTTATTCAACGTCTTTGGCTCTCTGGGCTGAATTGGGACGATGAGCTCTCAACCGAACTCTCTTATGAGTGGAATGCATTTACTCAGGATCTTACGAATATAAGCCAGGTGTCCATACCACGACACATTATTCCTTCAGACGCTCTGTCTTATTCCTTACACGGATTTTGCGACGCTTCGGAGGCGGGTTACGCGGCTGTTATTTATCTAAGGGTTCAACATTTATCAAACCTTTGCTCCGTTCACTTATTGATGTCAAAAAGTAAAGTTGCCCCTGTTCGGACGCGACTCACGATTCCCAAGATGGAATTACAAGGAGCGCTGCTCCTTTCAAAATTAGTGCAGCACGTTGCTCCCTGTCTACAGAGAGCATTGGTGCTGCATGCCATATATACCTGGACGGACAGCAAAATTGTCTTGGCTTGGATCCGTACTCCGCCTCATTGTCTCCAAACATTCGAAGCCAATAGGGTGTCTCAAATAAATAATTCCTCCACGCCCACCATTTGGCGCCACATTCCTGGAGAGCTGAACCCTGCTGATTGTGCTTCGCGAGGGTTGAACGCGACTGCTCTTATGGACAAAATCTTATGGTGGTCGCCACCCTGGCTTGAACAGGACCCACATTCATGGCCTCCTCATGAAACTGAATTTCAAAATGAATTGCCTGGACTTAAATGCTTATTGGCAACTGGTGCTCCTGACTCTTTGCTAGATCCATCGTTTCTAATGGAGCGTTATAGCTCCCTTAATAAATTGATTGGAGTAACTGGGTTCATACGACGATTCATCACTAATATACGTGACCCTAAATCAAGAATATACTCGCCTTTTCTGACACCTCAAGAGCGGGCCGAGACTCTTAGTTACCTCGTCAAATTAACACAGACTCTATCCTTTTCGGATGAAATAGAGCGGCTCCGACAAAAGAAACAATTACAATCTTCGCTCAGACGCCTTAATCCCTTTTTGGATGAAGCAGGGCTTATTCGAGTTGGAGGGCGATTATGTAATTCGGATTTACCTTTTGAGTCCCGACATCCACTATTATTACCTAAAAATGGCCCACTGGTTAATTTGATAATATCTCACTACCATCGTGAAAATTCCCACGCCACTGCTGGCACGTTACAGGGAATATTAAATCGTCAATTCTGGATCATAGCCGCACCCCGTGCCATTAAGAATATAATTTTTCATTGCCTTCCCTGCTATCGCCTTAAGGCTGGTACAGCCCAACCACCTATGGGTGATCTACCTACAGACAGGGTAACGGCTTCCCGACCTTTTAGCGGTGTAGGAACGGACTTTGCTGGACCCTTTCTTACCAAGATACAACGTCATCGAAATCGAACACTTGTTAAATCCTACCTGTGCGTATTTATCTGCCTATCCACAAAGGCCGTACACCTGGAGATCGTGTCTGATTTAACCACCGAGGCCTTTATTGCTACGTTCACCCGTTTTGTCTCCCGTCGTGGCTATCCAGATCTGGTTCGTTCTGATAATGGGAGAAATTATATTGGCGCGAATAACCACCTTAAAGATTTGCAAAAATTCCTGTCTGAGAACCAGGTAGAAATAGGTCATGAACTTTCAAAACGCCATGTTAATTGGTTATTTAGCCCTCCATCGTGCCCTCACTGGGGTGGTTTGTTTGAGGCTGCCGTGAAATCTGCGAAAACTCACTTGAAGCGTGTTATTGGCGATACCCCTCTTACATTTGAAGAACTCACTACTGTGATGACTAAAATCGAAGCGGTTCTGAACTCCCGACCTCTTTGCCCTATTTCTAAAGACCCAAATGACTTTGAAACCCTTACACTTGGACATTTCTTAATAGGTCAACCATTAACAGCCGTACCTGAATATCCATTTAAAGACGTCAAAATGCATCGATTAACTCGTTTTCAAGTATTACAACAGATAACTCAACATTTCTGGTCTCGATGGCATTCCGAATACCTTGCTACATTGCAAGCTCGTAACAAGTGGACTGCCCCTATGGAGCCGCCGTCCATAGGGGAACTAGTTCTTTTGAAGGAGGATAACGCTCCTCCCCTAGAATGGAGACGGGGCCGTATCATCAGACTTTATCCTGGGCAAGACGGTGTTATCCGTGTGGTCGATGTTCAAACTCCCACCACAGTACTAAAACGACCCTTGACTAAGCTTGTAAGACTACCTATAAATTAAGTTTGACTCGTTTTCCTAAACATTTAATTTATGTTTAGGGCGGGGGCGATGTTCATGCATTTTATTCCATCCCTACCGCTATCCTAACGGCCGCTTAATTACCCTCACCTAATATGACATTAGTACTGACCTACGAGTGGTGCGACACGCATGCCCGCGACGCGCTTCATTAAATAGTGCGAAACTGTTGAAAACAAACAATATTGTGAGTGCCAACACCTGAATGCTGTGCAGCTGGTGATCCCAAGTGTGTGACCCGGATCGGGACTGTTCCCGTGTGCCCGCGGGACCCCTACCTACTTGTTTATCCCGAGAGGATCGCGGCATTCCAGCAGCTTAAGGTACTGTGCTCCACTGACTGACAAACTCCCCTTTTAACCCTTAACAAGGTGTATCCCGACGACAGTAGGTACGAAATAAAGTTTAGTAGGTAGGTAGGTACCTACGAGTACCTATCTTCGTTATATAACGTAAGTATATTAATAACGTCATATTGTATAAACGTTTAAAAGTAGCATTGCAAACTTGGAATTAGTCACTAGACATAAGCTGTTTACCAACTAGTCAACAACTTTTTTTTGTTCTAACTATTGACAGTATTGATTGTATTTAGAAAATTAATTTTATTTTATACTAGTTGACCCCGCGAACTTCGTTTCGCTATATTCGCCATACAAAATCTATGAGGAAGTAAATTATTAAATTTTTTTTCATCACTTTTTAATTTTGGCATTATTCTGCTATTCTGTGCGGAGACAAATCCAATAAATCAAACATCATAGAAATAAGAAATCGATCCAGCCGTTCTCGAGTTATAAATGGTGTAACTAACACGACTTTGTTTTAGATCTATTCTACAGACAGTGACTGTATTTTGTTTTTCACTTAATCTGTTCATTCTACAGCCAGTGATTGTGCGGCACCGGCAGGGAGATGCGAACTGACTTTAGATGTGGGGAATTATTGCAAAATCTCGAACCCAACTAAATCGACACAAGGTAGGTAAACAACATACACGTATTCATAGTCTTACATACCTTTTTTTTTTTTCGTTGAGGAAACCTGCGCACCAGTTACCCAATCATCGGGGGATGACTGGGTTATGTGGTATCTCTATCCACTAAAAACTCCACGGCGGCCGGCATCTGCGCTCTCATGCGGAGGACTCCAGGATCTCATACTGAACGCACTGGAGCCCTCCTCGCGCCTCGCCACATTTGGCTTGTCCTAGGATGATGATGGTCGCCGTTCGCTCAGTTTTTAGGTGAGTGCCCCGGCCCCCGCCAGAAAAACTGCGACCCCGATGACCCCCTTTAGTCGCCTTCTACGACAGGCGGGGGAGACCGTAGACCTATTCTTGTCCGAGTAGTCTTACATACCTACCCAATCGGCGTTATTTTAAGGCTCATGTTAGGTGCCCGGAACAGTTCTATGAAACCGTTTTTGAGATTATGGACTATTCGCATTAGTTCCTTTTGAAGAAAATTGCGAATAATTCATCTTCGCAATCATTGATTTCTTTGCAATAGTCAATAAAAGGTACTGTCCAAAGGAACTAATGTGAATAATCTGAGATTATGGGTAGATATACTAGATATAGAGTGTATTGTAGAGTGATTAGATTAGTGCACTAGACTTGCTTGAGGCTGCAAATAGGCGTGAAAGATAGCCTCCTAAAGCCCACCATACGACATAAAATGACAGTTTGAATCAACTAATGTAAGAAATAGAGTTGAATTTCGTTTGTTCAAAATAGACCAAAACAAATCAAATGCAACTCTATTCCAACCCAAAATGGTTTAAATTCCTTTAAGAGAATAAGTCCTTTCAGTAGGCCCATGGGCCTTAGGAGGATAGAGGGGACAATCTGACATCACCTCAATATAGTAGGCGTGTGTTATGGGTAGGGTAGGTGGATCAGCAGTGGATCACGTGGGCACAGTGGGTCAGCGCCATATTGGACAGAAATCATAGTGATATAGTTGCGTCTTTTTTCACAGTAGATTCGAGCCATGTGGTCACCCTTTTACTCCAGGCAAAATACGGTTTCGAAAAACATTAGTTTATAATAGAGTTTTTATTTCATTTTAAAACGTTATTCTACTCGTAAGATGCTTTATTCAAGAATCCAACAAACTTTCCATCCGGAAGTAATTACATACCTAGATTTAAATGAAGCATTGATTGTCTTTTTTATTTTGAATATCATAGAGCAAATGTAAATTCATATTTTTCTGACTTTTCAGAAGCTAGTTAAGTTATCATTTTTTGATGTCTGAAATTAGGTAACTATTTAATTGATAATATATCCATTAAATAGAAAAAAAACAGCTATTGTAATTTATTTCTAAAGCCATTTTTTCAATACAAGTTGTCAGTTCATAGCCTGGACTATTTCTAATCTAGTCAGTGCGGCGCTCGGGTCAGTTTAGTATACGGTACGAAAGTAAAATTGTGTTTTGGAAGCGCAAAAGTAAAATATTTACGTTAACTTTGTGGTTTTCGTCTTATGTATCCACTTTATCTACTAAATAATGAATTCTATGTATTAAATTATTATTATGGTTTCATATGACGGCGAATTAGAGACGGCTACCGCAAGATACGTTGTTATTATCATACCATAAAATTAAAATGACAGGGGTGGTGCACAATGGGTTGTTTCTCAAGTGAACGAAGATCTTACTTTAATTCCTATCGAAGTTAATGTTAACCAAACTGCCATCGAGTAGGTGTATTAGATTATAAGAAATTACAGAATCTTCATCATCATCATCATATCAGCCAAAAGACGTCCACTGCTCGACAAAGGCCTAAGGGGGGTCTACCCACACTGGATTTACAGAATCTTTCTTTAATTTATTTACTTCATATATTTTAATGGTAAAAGTACAACATTTTACAAGTCAATTTGTTACATTTTTGGTTGGTTTCATAGATTACATAATATATTTTTTAGATTAAGTAGGTACTTATTATGTCGTAAGTGTAACCTGAAGTATTGGTTTGACAATTATTTATTTAAAATCGCAGCTATAATTTAATTATTATATTGAAATACCCTCCTGTGTACCCTAAGGTGTCAATGCGGACCCCGGGCTCCCCTAAGGGCACAACCGGGAATAATAACGCTAGGAGGATGATGATTGAAATACCCTCCTGTATACCCTTAGGTGTCAAAGCGGACCCCGGGCTCCTTTAGGGGCACAACCGGGAATAATAACGCTAGGAGAATGATGATTGAAATACCCTCCTGTGTACCCTTAGGTGTCAAAGCGGACCCCGGGCTCCTTTAGGGGCACAACCGGGAATAATAACGCTAGGAGGATGATGATTGAAATACCCTCCTGATTAACTGTCCATTTCGACGGGCCATCTCTCCCTTACGGCCATCTACCCTGGAATTACCCTAGATATACGAGTACTATATACTCAACGGGCTTACAATGCCGTGCGCATTCAATACAATAATGCTTTTAGGGTGTTGTTGAGACTTCCGCGTTTCTGCAGCGCATCATCCATGTTCGCCGAGGCACGCACAGACGGATTTGATGCCGTCTGGATCAAGAAAACGGCCTCGCTGCTAGACAGGGTGCGCGGGAGTAGCAACAGCATCCTAAGCACATGTCGCGAAGCCACTTCTGGTCACCATCATGGCCGCGAATGAGAACCTATAGCACTCAAGCTAAGACACCTGTATTAGCATATATGCAACTATAAACATACCCTTACAACTTGCGGAATCCTTTATATCTGACATAGGGGCTGCCGCCTCGTGCGTGCTAGCTCCCTATGACGTGTGGGGACTTTCGTCCCCGAGAATGTCCTCCAACCTCCCCTTATAGACATCCCTTACCACCAGTGATACTGTCCCAATTCACACGCTATTGTTCCAGTTACCCGGGTGCACCCTTGACTGATGATGATATGGCCTGAAGCCGAGACTACCGAACTACCCTGTTGTTACCCTTGTAACTAATCCTCTAACACTAAAGAACTCCACAACTAAGAACTGTGTTGTGTGTCCTACAGGTCACGTACATGCGCGACCTGTAGGAAAACCTTATTCATCTACATGATATACCAATACGCTTCCCAAAGAGAATGAGACCTGTGGACGCACATAAATACATCGCATCATAAACAATTATCGTCCGATCTGTGTAAGCACATGAACACAAGTGTGTGATGATACCAAATCGTTACAATATCATAGGACGCATCGAAAGTGATTATGGAAAGAGCTCACCCTGGTTTTCCTCCAAATCAACCACTACAAACCGCACTATACTTGTGGGTGCCTTACACAATGTATTTGAATATATATATATAATTTGACGACCGCTTTAGCCTAGTTGGTAGTGACCCTGCCTACGAAGCAAGAGGTCCTGGGTTCGAATCCCGGTAAGGGCATTTATTTGTGTGATGAGCACGAATATTTGTTCCTGAGTCATGGATGTTTTCTATCTATTTAAGTATTTATTTCTCTATATAAGTATGTATATCGTCGTCTAGTACCCATAGTACAAGCTTTGCTTAGTTTGGGACTAGGTTGATTTGTGTAAGATTGTCCGCAAATATTTATAAATATTTATAAATATTTATAAAAAATATTTATTTATAAATTTATCACTTACACCATTTATATAAATAACACAAATACACACAATACATATACTTCGACACACAATACCTGGCCGTATCGTGTGACGTCATGCGCGCCGGCCGTGCCATGGATACGCGGCCGCCGAACCAGTTTCGCGTCGCCGCTCGGTGCACCGCGCTGCATGCACGCCCGCCAGTCGTGATTTGACCTCTGCGCGCATACTCGCTATTGCTTGTGAATGTTATTGTAAATATGCTTACGTGATACTAAACTCTGTTACTGTGCTTATTTACTATGTTCTATCGCCTTTTGAATTTCTTACTTCCTTCTGACTTTTAAATAACTGATCCGTGTGGTGTCTGTGCATTATATATATCAACGCTTTTTGGGAGTTTTTATTTCTACATACAACCAAGGACGAAATCTAGTGAAGGTAAATAATACAGACATTTACACATCTATAAGTGGTGACCCCGAGCAAGAACATTGAAAAAAATATGGGCGGTGACGACGCGCAATTGAAACAAAAGGATCCAGAATCTGTTTCCACTGCACCGAATTTGACGTCATCCGAAATTTGTCGTGTCGGTGTTCGCATACCACCGTTTTGGCCAGAGAAGCCGGCAGTTTGGTTTGCACAGATTGAAGGGCAGTTTGTGATATCACGAATCACTGATGACTCGACAAAATTTTATTATGTCATTGCGCAGTTGGAAAATCAATTCGCAGCTGAAGTCGAGGATATTATTGTCAATCCACCTCAGACAGATAAGTACCAGCTACTGAAAACTGAGCTTATAAAACGACTCTCAGTGTCACGACAGAACAACATCAAGCAGCTGCTGAGCCACGAAGAGATCGGGGATCGCAGACCTTCGCAGTTTCTGCGACACCTACAACACTTAGCTGGCCCGACGATACCAGAGGACTTCCTTAAAACGATGTGGATTGGACGATTGCCAATTTCAATGCAGCCGATTCTCACTTCACAAGATTCGCTGCCAATTAACGCACTTGCAGATCTGGCAGACAAAATTTACGACATGCCAATAGCACCACAAGTAGCAGCAGCACAAGCGGGAAGTTCAACTGCCTCTACTTCTTCGGACTCGCGTTTAGACGCTGCTCTAGAGCTAATGGCCAGGCAAATGACGGAGCTTACGAAACAGGTCTGTGCATTGTCAACTAGAGTTAATGAGAGATCCCGTTCCAGTTCCCGTTCCGGCAGGCGTGGTCAACGCAGCCCCAGCCGCTCATCAAATAGACGATCTTCGTCAAACTAAAGAAGATTTCCGGTATGTTGGTATCATCATAAGTACGGAAGCCTGGCAAAGCAATGCATCACACCCTGCGACTACGCATCGGGAAACGAGCAGGGCAGTCGGTAATGGCGACGGACGATTGCCGCATTGCAACTGGTCGCCTGTTTATCACAGACCGCAGATCGAAGGCCCAATTTCTGGTAGATACTGGAAGTGATTTATGCGTTTTTCCACGGTCTGCTCTTCGGGAACGTCGGACGAAAACCAATTATCAACTGTGTGCAGCTAATGGTACAACCATAGAGACTTACGGTTATATACAGTTCAACTTAGATTTTGGTTTGCGCCGCGACTTTGTATGGCGATTTTTAGTTGCTGATGTTACGAAAGCGATTATAGGTGTTGATTTTCTCTGTTATTACAATTTAACTGTCGATATCCGTCATCAAAGACTTTTGGATCAGACAACTAACGTCTCGACTGTAGCGTGCATCGCTTCATCGGATATTGTGGTATCTAGTGTCAAAATCATGACTGGCGACAGTGAATTCCATTCAATACTTTCCGAGTTTCCAGAAATAACACGGCCGTCCGGCATACCCAACAACACCATACACAAAACCGTACACCACATCAGAACAACACCAGGCCCTCCAGTTTCCTCCGCTCCTCGCAGGCTAGCTCCAGATAAACACCAAATTGCAAAAGCGGAATTTGACGCGATGCTTGCAAACGGCACAGCGCGTTTATCCGATAGCCCCTGGTCATCGCCATTGCATCTGGTACCCAAAAAGGACAACGGGTGGCGTCCATGCGGCGATTACAGGCAGCTTAACGCCAGGACGATACCAGATAAGTATCCTATTAGGCACATACACGATTTTGCCCATAGTCTTTCAGGATGTACAATATTTTCAACAATAGACCTTGTTAAGGCTTACAACTCTGTACCGGTCTTTGAAACGGACATTCCGAAGACGGCTATTACTACACCTTTTGGCCTCTTCGAATTTCCATTCATGACCTTTGGGTTAAGGAACGCTGGGCAGACCTTTCAAAGGTTTGTGGACGAGATGACCCGTGGCTTAGATTTTTGCTATCCTTACCTAGATGATTTTTTAATTTTTTCTAAGGATAAAGAGGAACACAAAAATCACCTGCGTCAAATCTTTACCTGAATGCGAGATTATGGTGTACTAGTAAACACAGCCAAGTGCAACTTTGGAGCTTCAGAGGTAAAATTCCTAGGTTACCACATCCCCGAACTAGGAACTAAACCATTGGAAGACAAAGTGCAAGCAATTAGGCAATTTCCAGTACCACACACCATCAAACACTTGAGAAGATTTTTAGGGATGGTTAACTTTTACCGTCGATTTCTACCTAACGCGGCTCAAATTCAAGCGCCTTTGAATGCACTACTTGCTGGTTCAGTTAAAGCATCGCACCCCGTTAACCTAAGTGGAGACACATTAAAAGCATTCGAGGATTGTAAAGACAGCCTTTGCAAAGCGACATTACTCTCACATCCAGATGCACAAGCTAAGCTAGGCGTAGTTACCGATGCATCAGACGTGGCGATTGGAGCTGTCTTACAACAGTTTAAAAACGGTACATGGCAACCATTAGCATTCTTTTCGAGAAAACTATGCCCATCTCAAAAGAAGTACTCTCCTTATGACCGAGAGCTTCTCGCGATTTATGAAAGCATCCGGTATTTTCGGTATATGTTAGAAGCAACCCATTTCACCGTCTATACAGACCATAAACCATTGTGTCACGCATTCAGTGAACGAAAAAGCAACTGTTCACCCCGTCAGTTTAGACATTTAGACTTTATATCGCAGTTTACGACTGATATTCAGCATATCGCGGGAAAAAATAACGTGGTCGCTGACACGCTTTCTCGTATAGAAGAATTGCAAATCCCAGTAGATTTAGAAATGTTAGCCAAGACTCAGGAAAGCGACAGAGAATTACAATATTATCTTAATGGCGAAACTTCGCTACGCCTTAAAAAAGTAAATATTCCTGGAAGTCGTATACAATTGTACTGCGACGTCAGTACACCGACTCCCAGGCCATTTGTACCTACTCCATTACGCAAGCAAGTGTTTACTAGTTTGCATTCACTTAGCCATCCTGGTGCTAACACCAGTGCTAAACTTGTCGCGCAACGTTTTGTATGGCCTCAAATTAGAAAAGATTGTCGAGTGTGGTCTCAAGCATGTGAATCTTGCCAGCGCTCTAAGATTAACCGACATGTTTCTTCGCCCATAGGGACACTTGATTTACCCACGGTGCGTTTCAGATATGTTCATGTAGATCTGATCGGGCCATTACCCCCCTCAGGTGGAAATAGATACTGTCTGACGGCTATCGATCGCTTCACGCGATGGCCTGAAGTTGTTCCCATTCCAGATATAACCGCAGAAACGGTAGCAAAAGCGTTCATGTCAGCTTGGGTGGCGCGCTTCGGTTGCCCTACCGACATTGTTACTGATCGTGGTAGGCAGTTTGAATCAGGCATCTTTCAGTACCTTTCTAAATCAATTGGATTCAAACACAGAAAAACAACTGCTTACCATCCTCAGGCTAACGGCCTGATAGAGAGATTTCATCGGCAGCTAAAGGCAGCTATCATGTGCCATGCCGATAGCAGCTGGAGTGAATCATTGCCACTCGTCTTACTAGGCGTGAGAAGTGCCTTCAAAGAAGACCTTCAGTCTTCTTCGGCCGAGCTCTTATACGGCGAGCCCCTTCGGCTACCTGGCGATTTTTTCGGATATAAATCAAATCATGAGACTACCGATAGTACAGAGTTTGCTGCAAGGATGAGATCTTATGCTAATAATTTGCAGCCCGTTCCTACATCGCACCATGCCTTATCAAAACCTTTCGTCTTTAAAGATTTGTTAACCTGTAGCCATGTATTTCTTCGGGAAGACGCGTTACGAGGTGCTTTAAAACCTGCGTACACTGGACCGCACAAGGTAGTTAGCAGAGGGGATAAGATTTTCAGGTTACGTATAAAAGGCAAAGAAGTTAACGTTTCTGTCGACCGTATTAAACCGGCCTATATACTAACAGATAAAAATCATACGTACTCTGAAAACACTAACACTTCTAACCAACCCCAATTAACGACGAAAGTAACACGTTCAGGTCGTCGTGTACGGTTCCCGGACTATTATCGCCCGTAGAGACGGTCTCTGGAGGGGAGTGATGTGGGTGCCTTACACAATGTATTTGAATATATATATATATATAATTTATCACTTACACCATTTATATAAATAACACAAATACACACAATACATATACTTCGACACACAATACCTGGCCGTATCGTGTGACGTCATGCGCGCCGGCCGTGCCATGGATACGCGGCCGCCGAACCAGTTTCGCGTCGCCGCTCGGTGCACCGCGCTGCATGCACGCCCGCCAGTCGTGATTTGACCTCTGCGCGCATACTCGCTATTGCTTGTGAATGTTATTGTAAATATGCTTACGTGATACTAAACTCTGTTACTGTGCTTATTTACTATGTTCTATCGCCTTTTGAATTTCTTTCTTCCTTCTGACTTTTAAATAACTGATCCGTGTGGTGTCTGTGCATTATATATATCAACGCTTTTTGGGAGTTTTTATTTCTACATACAACCAAGGACGAAATCTAGTGAAGGTAAATAATACAGACATTTACACATCTATATACTGTTCGTTCCCAATATAGCCGTGAGGAACTTTGACAACCCGCCTACCCGTCGACATTGTTATAAAAATGATTCCTTGTAGGTGTTGCTACATAAAAAAATCGGCTGTTTGAGACATAATTATAAACACCAATGTAAATACTATCGTGAATCATGACCATTCACGACAGCACATGATAGCTAACAAGCTAGATTGTCCTCTGTTCCGGCAAATGGGTCAGAGGACTGAATCTCCTTTTACAAGCTTTATGTTAACTTGACCGGTTCGTATGTATGTAAGTATATAAGTATGTAAGTTGTCCGTCAAAATTTGCAATCCATTTTTCAGTCACTTGCTGTTTTATCCGTTTGAGCTGAAATTTTGGGTAAAAGCATAGTTTGAATGACAATTCAATATTATGCTACCATCGAGCTGATCTGATGATGGAGACAGAAGGTGGCCATGGCAATTCAGTACTTAACCGACGTAACCCCGTTGAGTTTGCGCTTGTTAGAATCGTCTCAATGAGAAATTGATGATGGTATACAGAAAAGTACAGTCGGCAATAAAAGCTTGTTCCAAAATTTTAATTTTTGACAGAAACTTATTTGTATTAATTATTAAGGAAGTAACATCAGATTAAGTAAATAGTTACTAATTAAATAATGTTTGCACCATTATGCTGTCTTTAAATAAATATATAATAATAATAATTGACTACTCGTTGAAAGGGTTTGATTGAGCCCAACACGACGGTTAATAAAGTAGTTTCCTCATGTTACAATTGATAACGTTGGGTTGCTATATGGTCTCTATAGAAATTTTATTATTATATTTAAACTTTATTGCACAAAACCAAAATAATGTACAAATGGCGGACTTAATACCAAATGGCATTCTCTACCAGTACGCTGGGAATGTATTGTAAGTTTAAATAAGCGGGAAGGACGCAGTTCACATCCAGGGCGCGGAGTTTCGAAAACAAATGTACTCGTACGTTTAAGATAACCTGGAGCAGAAGGCTCAAACAGGATAGAAAATAAGGTACAGAGGGTACGCAAGGATCTACGACGACGTATTGAGAGCTAATTGAGCTGACGGCGGTAAAAGGACACATGTTCGTATTTACGAAGGCCGAAGATGAAACGTACATACAGCCACGGTATTTAATTGTTGAGCCATTTAGAGCTCACTTTATACTGGACGCCTCAAAACTTACTATGAAAACTAAAATTAGTTGACACCTAAATGGCCCAAATATTAAAGTCCTTGACTGTACCTATGCTATTGTTAAGGAGGCGATCCAACTTATTAAGAGACTCATGTGAAATGTTGGTAAGGCACACATCTGCGTAATCAATAATTGGCAATACAAAAGCTGGCACAAGTAGTTTTTTGGTACGTACTGGAACAAAACTCTTATACCTGTAGAGAGTACGCAACGTTCCAAAGACCTTCCGACATATTTCTAGTAGTTAGCCGTTCCAGGAAAGCGTTGAATCTATAAATAGGCCAAGATCTGGATAGAAATTGGAATAATAGTGCCATCAAACGGAGTCGGTGCGACTGAAGCTGTGCCTAACTTAATGAGTTGCCGTTGGCTTCCCAAAATTATAGCCTGGCACTTTGTTGGATTGACACATATGCCAAAACTGCTAAACCATTCCGCGATGTGCTCCAAGTCTTATAAACAGAGACCTGGATCTCTTTTTATAAGAGAAATGGCACGTCTTCTACTGCAGCTTGGGCATACAGTTGCAAATCATCTGCATACAGATGATACAGATCGTAAGAGCTACGAATCTTGGAGTAAATAAGATTTATGAAAACCAAGAAAAGAGGAGAGGAACAGATTTAAAATAGAAAAGTCTGTGATGAAACGGGTTACTTAGTCATAAGCGTTTTATCCTTGCTTCCATCAAAATAAGTCTAACTGCGCCTGTGAATACATAGAAAAAGTTAAAAGTAGGTATCACTTATCTCGGAATGAAAGTAGATAAACATTTTTCCTGGTTATATCATGTCAATTTTGTTTATGAAAAACTAAGAGTCAATTTTATCATTTAAGATTCAGAGTTCCTATTAGCACACTAAGATGCTTGTATATGCCATTGGTGGTTTATCATCAAATTGTCGACACTCATTTCGTCGAATTTCACATCTAAGTCAACGTTTCATGTATTTTCATTTCGTCGACAATTCATTTCGTGGAACGGTCATTACAAGTAATTTTAAATCGTATATTTTTACTTGTCGGATGATTCATTAAATAGTTGTATTATTTCATGGAAAACGTTTTGTGATTTATTGTTTCAAATATTTTTAATTAACATACAAAGTATTACAAGGATTATAACTTATTTTAATTTAAGATAAATAGTTGGCATTACACAGTTATCTATGGCATTACGTTGAGAACGGAACGCAATGCAATGGCTTAAGTACCATCCAGGGGACACGTGCAAGGTTGTGGTAGGTAGCTCCTGCGGACGCAAGTGACAGTTGTCCCCCCTGTGTCAAGTGGGCATTGGCAACTCGACTGCCAGAGGTTATTAAGCCGCCTAAGGGCCTCTAACTCGGCTTGACGACTACTTTCATAGGCAGCAGCCGGGATGAACTGCTTAGCGTGCCTTCCAAAGCACGGCATTTTAACCTTGCCTAAACCTAACCTAACCGCCAGCGTGTCGACGTCACCCCGCTTCGCGGGGTGCCTATTTCCGCTCTGAGGGACACAAGTGAACCCTAACCTAACCTACTTATAAAACAATTGTTACGGTTGCTTGTTTTTTAACTGCGGGGGGCTCCGCCCCCCGTCCCCCCTTTTTATGGCTGCCCTTACCTAGTTAAACC
This sequence comes from Epinotia brunnichana, assembly GCA_963854355.1. Classification (NCBI taxonomy): domain Eukaryota; kingdom Metazoa; phylum Arthropoda; class Insecta; order Lepidoptera; family Tortricidae; genus Epinotia; species Epinotia brunnichana. Next base: position 1,228,974 of record OY977963.1, on the reverse strand, counting down.
CCTGTAATCAGTTTATTTTGATCATTTTGTAATGCTGTAATACAATTTCGAACAAATGAAATTCATTGGTTTGTTATTCTGCCATTCAAAATTTATACATAAGGAATAATTTGCCAAATAATATTCCCTGAACAGTTATTCTATAAAATAATAAAAATTGGAATGATCTGGTCATGAAATAAAATAACACCAAATAATAATTCATGAACTAAATGTTACTTGAAACGTTTTCGATGAAATGAAATTCGTTGAAAAGTGTGTCGACAAAACAAGGGACACCCGCCATTGGTAGACTCCATACTGGGTTATGCTCTCCACAGCTTTGGACTCACAACAAAGACCAATATCGATAAAGGGTCTTCTTTCTTGTAACATCTTTCTCTCATGTCATGGTGCAATAAACAGTATCTATTGTTGAATACGTTAATCAGAGATCAGATATTCAGAGTGTACATTTAGTGTACAATACGTTAATCAGAGATCAGATATTCAGAGTGTACATTTGGTGTACAATACGTTAATCAGAGATCAGAGATTCAGAGTGTACATTTGGTGTACAATACGTTAATCAGAGATCAGAGATTCAGAGTGTACATTTGGTGTACAATACGTTAATCAGAAATCAGATATTCAGAGTGTACATTTGGTATACAATCAGAGATCAGATATTCTGAGTGTACATTTGGTGTACAATACGTTAATCAGAGATCAGATATCCAGAGTGTACATTTGGTGTACAATACGTTAATCAGAGATCAGATATTCAGAGTGTGCATTTGGTGTGCATTACGTTAATCAGAGATCAGATATTCAGAGTGTACATTTGGTGTACAATACGTTAATCAGAGATCAGAGATTCAGAGTGTACATTTGGTATACAATCAGAGATCAGAGATTCAGAGTGAACATTTGGTGTACAATACGTTAATCAGAGATCAGAGATTCAGAGTGTACATTTGGTATACAATCAGAGATCAGAGATTCAGAGTGTACATTTGGTATACAATCAGAGATCAGAGATTCAGAGTGCACATTTGGTGTACAATCAGAGATCAGATATTCAGAGTGTACATTTAGTGTACAATCAGAGATCAGAGATTCAGAGTGTACATTTGGTATACAATACGTTAATCAGAGATCAGAGATTCAGAGTGTACATTTCGTGTACAATACGTTAATCAGAGATCAGATATTCAGAGTGTACATTTGGTATACAATCAGAGATCAGAGATTCAGAGTGTACATTTGGTGTACAATACGTTAATCAGAGATCAGTTATTCAGTTATTCAGAGTATACAATGTTTAAACAATACATTTATCAGACAAGATTTAGAATGATTCAGTTAAACATGTCATAAGCAGTAAGTTACGTATTGTAAATTCTGTGAGGAAAGGGGTGACTATAAGGGGAGGTTGGAGGTCACTAATGGATGGTTCATCCACATTCAGGTAGCTATGCATTTTTTATGCTAGTTACAGAAATAATCAGTTAGAGAAATACGCGTGTAAATATATTTGCGGGTACGTATATATTTAGTATTCAGTGAATGTGGTGTAACGACACTTATATGTATAATGTCGTGTAAGTTTAGTATAACTGATTTATGGACAGTATAATACTGTTATCTACATATTAATGTTAATTAATGCCTCACCTGGAGACTGCCGTTCCCACACTCAAACTGTTCCTACAGTTTTGCGGGGCAATGTTTAATTTGAAGTATGTAAAAAATAAAATAAATAAATGGTCGAATATCGCTTGACCTGTTCAAATCGATCCGCAATTCTCGGTTAACCACCACACGATTGATCAGTTCGCACACGTCGAGCGATATATATGACGCGTTTTATAACAATCTAATAACAGATTTCTATGGAACGATAGTGCTCTATCACCGGTTACTTATATCAATTAATTATAGATGTGAGTTATTTGTATGTTTATTATCTCGGTATGCTAAGAATTAAACCTTAGAAAAATGCTTTCAAATTTTCAAAAGTTTTACTTGAGTTTTCAGATAATAATATACCTAAACTATCTATTCACCCCATTGGATCAGGCGATTACGAATCTCGGGTTGAGATCAATTGCTCTGCGTTGGGGCAAAAGTTTGACCTCTTGTCTTTGCACCAGAACCGGACTAAAGGTAAAATATCCACCCATGAAAAATGACACTGAACATGTTTTAACCGTCGTTGGAAAAGTTAAGCAATTACCCTGCATGTCTCCTAATATGCTTATAATTACTGTGTTTTTAATATTTTTATAGTAGGTACCTAGGATACCGAGTTCGGCTCGGGTGAAAATACGGAAAAAAGTGAATTTCCCCAGATATGAGACTAGCTAGATCGATTTTTCATCCCCGTAAACCGCTATACAAATTCCAAATTTAATCGAAGTCGTTAGATCCGTTTTCGGGAATGTGATTACAAATATAGATGCCTACAAATATTGCTTGTTTAATATGTAGGTATGTACATACTATATGATTACGCATGTAATCCATCTTTTTTTTTTTTTTTTTTATTTTATTTATCCAAAATACTTATAAACTATTTACACATTATTTGAACAGCGAACGAAAACCGCGTACGGTTTATCTGTCGCCGTTGTCGCTCGTTTACAATTGATAGCTAAGAAAAGGGTAGTTTTACATAATTTGTGCTACGCTCGTGCGCGCATCGGTAGTTGGCAAGTACATATTTTTTGTGATGATTTTTATTTTGTGAGTATTATGAATAAGTTTCTGGAAAACATCATTTGGCCATTCGTTTAATATGTAAGGTAACAAATACTCCCACATTCTTTTTCCGTATGCATTGTTATACGGTGGCAATACGTATTTGGGTAAGGTACTTATGTTTCTCAAGTTTTGTGGCCTATAACGTTTTTGAAGGTTGGGTAAATTTGAAATTTCATCACAGATTAGCATCATCTTAAATTTATCATATACATTTATAATTTTACAGTATCGAAATAGATATTTATCGTCGTTTTTATGCTTATTTCTAATAGAATTAGGTACAATAGTTTTTATCATTCTTAATTGTAGCTTATAGATATTGTCCAGGTAAGTTTTATAGGTTCTGCCATAGCTACTAAGGCTGTAACTAACAATGGATTCGGCTAGTGACATGTACAACATTCTGAGAGTATTAAATGGTAATTTATATTTTAGAAGTGATAGTTTGCATAAGATGGATCGTAGTTTGTTACAAATATGACTAATGTGGGGACCCCAATTGAATGTATTATCTATGACCAAACCGAGGTATGTATGCTTATCCACTATTTCCAGGTGTACACATTCACACGTACGCGTAGTTTTTTGATGCATGCACTCATGGCTATGCGCTATTATTTTAGGTGTGATGAGACTTTTTTTATATGCAGAGTGGATATGCATGACCTTGGTTTTGTCATAGTTAATGACTAGGCCTACGTCGTGGGCCCATGCACACAGCCGGTTAAAGTTACCTTGTAGGATGGTTTCTGCAGCCGTGATATCGGCATGGGTGGCCACGAGACAGGTATCGTCCGCAAATTGGTATACAGACCCACCACTGAATATATTGCACATGTCGTTAACGTACAAAAGATATTCGGTAGGTGCGAAATTTGATCCTTGAGCTGTACCTTGTTGTGTAGGAATCCTATCACTATAGGTATTATTAATTTTGACAGATGTGAAACGGTTGGTGTGGTAGTTTTTTATAAATTCTAGTAGTGGGCCCTGTATACCATTTTGCAGGAGTTTGGAGTATAAGGTATTATATTTAAGTGTGTCAAAAGCTTTACTAAAATCAATAAATACAACAATAACATGTTTCTTCTCATTTAAGTGCATATTAACTTCGTTTGTAAATTTACATAGTAATTGTGCCGTATTTTTCCCCTTCTGAAAACCGTATTGTTTATTGTTTATAATATTATTTTTATTTAGAAAAAGATGTATTTGATTTCCGAAGAATTTTTCGATTATTTTATCTATGCAGGATAATATTGTAATAGGACGGTAGTTGTTTATGTCGTTGTGGATGCCTTTTTTAAAGATTGGTCTGATAGTTCCTATTTTTAATTTATTTGGAAAGGTTGAGGTCTTGATACAGGTATTTATTAGGTGCGTAACGATAGGAGTTATTTCCGTGTTTATACATTTAATATCCACGGCACGGATTCCGTCTATACCCGAACTTTTTTTAACATTCAGTTGTTTAATAATGGAAAATACTACTTTTTCTGTGGCTTTATTTATTTTAAGTGACACTAGTGGATTTTGTATATATGAGTTTTCTACTAGAACTGGTTTGTCACAAGAGGAGCTTATTTTATTAACGATATCTCTAAATTCATACGCAAATTTGTTAACTAATGAGCTTATGTTATATTTTTTAAAGTGTTTTGTTATAATTTCATCAATGGATTTTGTAATTTTTCCACACAATCGGTTGACAATCTCCCAAACTTTTTTCTGATTTTTAAAGTTATCATTAATATCATTTTTTATAGAGTTATTTTTGACATTACTTATGTATTTATTTGTTTTATTACGATATTTGTTATAAAGGAGCCTTTTTTGTGCATTGTTTTGATCTAAGTACCATATTTTGAACAGTTCGTCCCTTTTTTTACACATTTTGATTATTTTATTGTTTTTCCATTGTACATTTTTTCTCTTACTTAGATAGATTTTTTTTTTATATTGACATTTATTATACACTGTAGTAAAAGTATCAATGATGCAGTCTAACACATCGTTAGGATCGTCGTAGGCTAGTCCCTGGCTCCAGTCGGCAGCACGTAGTTCTGAAATCACCTTTTTATTATTTAATTTAAGTGCGTATTTTGGTTGCATCGTTGCGAGCGAACTATCCCAGATAGCAAATCCGGTTATAAAGTGGTCGGCGAGCGCATTGTTGACCACTGCAGTTCTTATCTGCCTATCGCTATTGCTACGGCCGGCCGGCGGTGAGCAACGAATAAAGACATGGTCGATGCACGACTTAGTAATACGGTTTCCGCTAGGTTCAATACGTGTGTACTGACTGATGCCAGGTTCTAGTCCTTTTTCGCTTAATTTGTTTAAATAATATGATACTGCAGTGTTTGACTGTTTTAAATCAATATTCATATCACCAATAATTGCATAGTTGGATTTATTCAGGGGGGGGGATACAATTTTTGTTAATTCTGATACAAATAATGTTTTGTTTAAATTTGGTGGTCTATATATAGCACATAGGTTGATTCTGAAGTCAAAGTTAGTGGTTATTTCACCTAAAATACATTCAAAGTTATGGGTTGCTATTAGTTGTCTATCAAATGATACACTATTATGGATGTATACAATAACACCTCCGCCCCTCCTGTCGGTGCGGAGCTCGGAGAAAAGTTCATAATTATCTAGTTCGAACAGTCTTACGCACTCGTGTGAGATGTTTGCTTCGGTAACTACTATGACGTGGACGGTTCTCGTGCTACTTGTAACTATGTGCTCCAGCTGATGGAAGTTTTTAACCATTGATCTTATGTTGACATGTAAAGTAATCAAAGAATTATATTGACTTGGTATAGTATCCACGAAGTTCTTCCAAGTATCGTGATTTTCTTCTATAATATTCGATGATGTATCGTTCACTATAATTTATGATTGTAGGTAGTTATCGGTTGCGATGCAGGTATTCAAGTCTCGCTGTTTGTTTCGGTATTTCCTGCTAGACGACTTATGTCATTAGTCGATCGGATGATATGGGGCTTGCTTTTATCTTCCTTTCGAACGAGGACCGTGCCGTTTCTGCACCAGACGTATTTGTATAGGCCGGTATCCCTGAGGGTGGTCTTGGCTTTCCATCTTAGGAAGGCCGTGGTGGATGTTAATCTAAGTATACCCATCAAAATTAAAATTCGATTTTGTTTTCTCTCTCAATACCCAAATTCTCTACCAAAGATTAATGTGTCTAGTAACTGATCTTTGATGGATTTTTCAGGAAATAAACATGTGTTACTAAAAATTGTTCAGTACCTGAAAGAAGAGGAAGGCCGGATCAAAATGACCCTACATAAGACAGTTTCAGTGTATGACAAGGGATCTACAATATATTGTGTTAAACACAAACCCGACTATCCCTCTTACGAGAGAAAATGCACCGGGACAATATTACGCGATGGTGATTATAATTACACCGAAAATCGACTGGGTAAGTAGAAAATATGTATAAAAAATGGAAGTTAATAATGTGCAAGGAAAAGTGTCAATTCACATACATATACACCTTTTTTTTCTGGGACGAAAATCCTTTATAGAGATTTCCGCGCCACGGGGTAGTGCGGAGGTTATTTGTTTATTTATTTATTGAACCATAAAATGTGCAACATGACAGTATTAAACAAAACGTTACAGCGATTCAACTAAACCTAAATTACTAAACTAAATCAAGTACCTACATATACACCTTTTTTTCTGGGACAAAAATCCTTTATGGAGATTTCCGCGCCACGGGGTATTGCGGAGGTTATTTGTTTATTTATTTATTGAACCATAAAATGTGCAACATGACAGTATTAAACAAAACGTTACAGCGATTCAACTAAACCAAAATTACTAAACTAAATCAAGTACCTACTAACTAAAAACCATCCATACGTCTCTCTAACACCGTCTTACATTCAGTCATCAGTCGCGACAACCCTGTTACAAACACATCACACTGCGGTGATGCTGCGAACACGGAGTTGACGAGAGCAGTCGCGCGAGGTATGGCCGAGTGCAGGTACAGGTTCGTCCGCGAGGTTGCAATCACCAAGAGAGGCACTCCAAGGCGCTTGTTCCGATAATCGTTCGGCACATGGAATTTGAGCATCTTTTCCACCAGGTTAATGCTGTCAATTTTCGGTATGTCGGACTCGCACCGACTAAAAACACCCCGATGGTCGGCCTCGACGCATTTCGGATGGCTCTGGGATCTTGTACGGAACGCACCAGTGCCCGCCCTATCGTGCCGTGCCGCCGGTCATGCCTCTGTGGATCCTGAAAACAAACAGCCATGTACAAAATAATACTAGCAAATATGGACAGGAATTAGGCCTAAAGTTTAATACATTACTACATAACAATTACAAGTTAAAGTAGGTAAGTAAATTATACAATTATGATTACCAACATAATTGTGTACTACACGAAAACAGGGTAAAAAACATACAAAAGAGATTCCTAGTAACAATATTACGTATCTTCTTATTTCATATCGTCAAGAAAACAATTTTGCCGAACTTAATTCTTAAAAACGGACAAACTATGAGCAATCTTTCCTAAACAAGAATGTACTAGCAAGGATATCTTCAAAAAGAGGTTAAAAAAACTGCTAATAGATACCCTCTAATTTAATCTTGTATAAGGTTTTTATTTTTATTCTTAATTATAATATAAGGTAATAAATAAGATATGTAGGTACATAATTGATTGGATTTTTCCTATGTAGGCCTCTTGCACATCTAATTAACTTATCGTTCGATTGTAAGACCATTATTAAAAAAAAGGAGATCGTGACGACCCAGGTAATTACAGGCCAATCACTATCGTCCCTGTCTTATCGAAAATAGTGGAAAAGGCCTTTTATGCTCGACTAGAAAACTTTTTAACAAGACACAATATTTTGCACCCTGATCAATACGGCTTTAGAAAAGGTCTTAACACAGAATTAGCATGTTTTGAGTTCATTAAATATATAACTGAAAACAACAATAATAAATCGCCCGTTATGTCAATATTTCTTGACATGACCAAGGCGTTTGACCTAGTTGATCATTCTAAGCTGCTGGCAAAATTAAATGCCTATGGAATCAGAGGTCAGGTGAATGATTGGCTTAAATCATATTTATCTAATAGGATGCAATGTACAGAAATCTCAAAATTTGTAGAAATTAAAAATCAGATTAATAAAGTAGTTTACAGGTCACCTCTTCGCACTGTAGTTTCCGGTGTGCCTCAGGGTAGTAATTTAGGTCCTTTGTTATTTTTAGTGTTTATAAATGATCTTCCTAAGGCTACGAAGCCCAAAACCATACTCTTTGCAGATGATACCACTATAATAGTTCAGAGAGACAATCAGTGCACATACGAGTCCGACATTAATGAAGCCTTATCAGATATGAATAACTGGATTCATAAGAACAACCTTATCATTAATCTGAATAAAACACAGGGTAAAAAGTTACTTTATGGACCGTCGATTTTGGGGTGGGGGAGGGGTGGGGGGGGGAGGGGGGGGAGAGGGCTACCTCCCCATACCATCCCCACCTCCAGGAACCCCATGGTTATGGAGATATCCATGGTTAAAGTTTTGAGGTTAAAATACCGCTATTTCGTTATTAGACTGATATATGGTCGATTTTGAGGGTCGGGGGGAGGGCTACCCCCTCTATACCATCCCCACCTCCAGGAACCCCATGGTAAAGAGGTAAACCTCATCCTATGGGGTAATTCAGTAGAAGTTGAAAGGGTTTTCAAACTACAAAAGAAATGTGTTCGTGCAATAACAAATTCTAGAATAGGCAGTAGTTGTAAACCCCTATTCAAACAACTTAACATATTACCCTTAGCATGCATGTACATATTGAAAATTTGCTGTTTTTCCAAGACTTTCCAAAAATATTTCATAAAGCGTTCCGATATGTTTTATAATAATCCAAGGACGCAGCATAAAGATCTGTTGTTTCAACCACGCTGTACGACTGACATGTACAAAAGAAATGCCTATAACATGAGCATCATGATTTACAATAAGTTGCCGGTCGAAATAAAGGAACTTGAGGGCAATAAGTTTAAACAAACTCTTAGAACTTGGCTCCTAAATCAGTGCTTTTATAAGATCAACGAATATCTGAACCACTAAATGTAATATGATGTATATGTAGGTAGTTTTTAGTCTGTACACATTTCATTTTATGTTTGTCATGATAACTATCTATCTTCTATACATATAATAAAGCTGAAGAGGATCGAAAGTCTGTACATGGAAGATATTTGAAAAAAAATTGGCTAGGGATACTTAGAATCGATAACAGAACACGTTCCAACAGTTTTTAGAATTTTTGTCTGTTTGTCTGTTTATCTGTTTGTCTGTTTATCTGTTTGTCTGTTTATGTGACCGCGCATCACGTGAAAACGGCTGAACTGATTAAGATGAAATTTGGCATAGAGATAGTTTGTGTCCTGGGGAAGGACTTAGGGTAGTTTTTATCCTGAAAAGCAACCCCTAAGGGGATGAAATGGGGGGTGGAAATTTGTATGGAGCTACTTAAACCGCTGCACCGATTTGAATGAAATTTGGTATATGATTAGTTTGAGTCCCGGAGAAGGTTAAAGGATAGGTTTCATCCCGAAAATCTTCCTTTTAGGGGGTAAAATGGGGGGGTGAAAAATTGGATGTAACCAATTTTGATGAAATTTGGTTTAGAGGTAGTTTAAGTTCTGGGGAAGGACATTGGATAGTTTTTATTCCGGAAATCTTTCCCTGAGGGGGTGAAATGGGGGGTGAAATTTTGGATGGACTCCGTTTAGATCAAATTTCTTATAGATATAGTTTGAGTCCCGGAGAATGACAATGGATAGTTTGAATCCCGAAAATCATCCCCCAAGGGTATGAAATAGAGATGTAAATGTGGATAAATCCCATTTAGTTAAAATTTGGTATAGAGATAAAAGGAGTCCCAGGGAAGGACAATGCATAGTTTTTATCCTAAATCATCTCCTGAGGGGGTGAAATGAGGGGTGAAAAGTTGGATAGAACCGATTTAGATGAAATTTGGTATGGAGATAGTTCAGAGTCCTGGGGAAGGACTTAATATAATTTTTAGTCCAGAAACCATCTCTTAAGGGGGTGAAATGGGGTATGAAAATTTGGATGGAACCCATTTACGGTATAGTGAGTTGGAGTCTTAGGGAAGGACATAGGATAGTTTACTCCTGAAAATCATCCCATAAAGGGGTGTAATTGGGGGTGAAATTTTTGTTGTGACCCATTTTGATGAAATTTGGTATAAAGATAGTTTGAGTCCCGGAGTATGACAACGGATTGTTTTAATCCCGAAAGTCATCCCCTCAGGGATAAAATAGGGGGTGAAAATTTGGATAAAACCCATTTAGATGAAATTTGGTAAATAGATAGAAGGAGTCCTAGGGAAGGACAATGCATAGTTTTTATCCCGAAAAATCATTTCCTGAGGTGGTGAAATGAGGGTTCAAGATTTGAATAGAACCCATTTAGATGAAATTTGGTATAGAGAGAGGTAGAGTCCTAGGAAAGAACATAGAATATTTTTTATTCAGGAACACATAAAAGGAGGAAATCATCCCCTAAGGGGGTTAGAAATGGTGGATGAACATTTGGATTGAACCCACTTACGGTATAACTATAGTTAAGGAAGGACATAGGATAGTTTTTATCCCGAAAATCATCCCCTAAGGGGGTGTAATTGGGGGTGAAAATTTGTTTGTGACACACTTTGATAAAATTTGGTTGAAAGATAGTTTGAGTCCTGGAAAAGGACATATAATAGTTTCTATTCCAGAAATCATCCCCTATGGGGGTGAAATGGGGGTGAAAATTTGCATGTAGCCCATTTAGATGAAATTAGGTATAGAGATAGTTTGAGTCCTGGAGAATGACAACGGATAGTTTTTATCCCGAAAATCATCCTCTAAGGAGGTGAAATAGGGGGTGAAAATTTGGATTGAACCCATTTACGGTATAGCGGTAATGGGGAGTCCTGGGGAATATGAACATTACATAAGTAAATATATGTATGTGACGTTCCAAGGGTTAAGGTACCTTATGGCGGCCTTAGTTTTGAAGATGTTTTCTAAAACGGGGTAAAAAAGACGTTTTGTTATGGCTATTTTGAAAACTATTAGATGTAACATTTTGTAGAAGTATTTTTATTTTTAATATAAAATGTTTAAATTACAAGTCAGTTAATTTAATCCTACGGTTTAGTAGAAAAGGTCCTTACGGTGATATGAAAATATCCAAAATAATACTGAAAAAAGCCTACATGCATCTATACCCTTTCCTTCATACAATCCATACTAATATTACAAATGCGAAAGTAACTCTGTCTGTCTGTTACCTTTTCATGCTTAAACCGCTGAACCGATTGAGATGAAATTTGGTATAGAAATACTTTGAATTCCGGGGCCTTCCCAAAGAGTCCTTACTAAAGATAGTTTTTATCTGGAAATTCATCACCTAAGGGGGTGAAAAGGGGGGAGAAAGTTACGATATAAACGAGTTCCGCGCGGACGAAGTCGCGGGCAAAAGCTAGTGAATAATATAAGTAAGTATTGTTACAATTTAAAATGTTGGCATAATTAAATAACTGTTAAATACTTAAATATTATAATTATTTGTTGCAAATGTTATTGTTATTGTTAAGGGCCACCATAGTTACAAAAATGTTATGATATTGATGTACATATTTGCATGCTGTTTGAAACAGCTGGAAAAGGTGAAACAATAATGTATTTACTCTAAGATATGTAAACTACTTACCCTTTTTCTGCAAATAAATTATTTGATTGATTGATTGAAAACAAAAAAAATATTGTAAAGAAAGTGAGTGCAATCCTCGCCAATAAACAATATGTTTGGCGAACTTATAAGTAATAACCAGATCGCATTAGAAATACAATACTGCGTTCCAAAACGCAAGTAGCTGACGTAGCTCACGCAGCCGCCAAACTTAAGTGGGACTGGGCCGGGCACATCTGCCGCATGCCGGAAGACTTGTGGGCTAAAATCACCACCAAGTGGGTCCCACACAACCGAACACGGCGTCGCGGTAGACCTCGTCGGAGATGGCGAGACGAGCTTGACGTCTTCGACCAAGACTGGTGGGAGACTGCCCAGGATAGGGATACGTGGAAGGAACAGAGGGAGGCTTTTGCCCAGCAGTGGGACACTTAAGGCTATTAAAAAAAAAAAAAAAAAAAAATAAGTAATAAAAAATGTAACATATTATTTTTTTTAGCCAGCCATTTTTTTTTCAAAGATTGAAGCTCCCAACTGTAACCTTGCACCACTCTGAGGAACCCTTTTAGTCACCTTGTATTTACGACAGCCTGCCTGTGCCTATACAATATACTGTCGCCCGAGTCTGGATTTTATTTCTTGCCGATGCTGCAACTTCATAAGTTATGTTTAGCAAATGTGTCATAGCTAAGGGGGGAAATAAACTTATAATAATTTACTTTAACTAACACTTCATCCGTGCCTATAAAATTTGATGTTTGCCCTCAATTTCCCAGGGATCCCATCATCAGATCCTGATTTGGTGACAATGGGACCACCTCGGAAGTATTCTCTTTCGAATAAAAAAAGAATTTTGGAAATCGGTCCACATTGACGGAGAATTCGGCGAACATACATTAAAAAAAATACATACAGAGGAACATATAACCTCCTCCTTTTTTTTAGTCGGTTAAAAACGTAAAGCCTGCTGGTAGATCACGGAACGCATTGTACAACCGGTAGGTAGATCTAAATGTCAAATTATACATGGAAAAATTACAGTTGGATTGTCCTAACGCGCGTTCGGAACGTTACGTGATTACCCCTTAGGAGTAGTCAATTGGAAAACTCTTTTATTTATCATAATTTATCAATTATATGAGGGTAGATGTAACGTAAATTTAGGCACATTCATGGCAGCCCGTAGCAGAGTATTAAAAAAGTAATCGGCCGCGTGATATCCAACCGTGTGGATAAGTGCGGGAAGCAAGGATCGGAAAACCCCTTTCCAGATTTACCGATTTAGTAACCCTATCAATTTGGTGACCTTATGATAAATTAACCTAAGGTACTGATAGGGTAACTGTTATGGTAAGCAATCCGATATGCTTACCATAACCATAAGGTAAACATAAGCTAACCCTATTGAGATAAGGTTTTGTTTAATGCCAACTTATGGTTACCTTATGGACCTTAATGGTTACCACATCTGACATGCTTACTATAACAATAGGGTTACCCTATAAGTAAGAAGAAGAAACTGTGGCGGTGCCACCTATATTTTATATACTTACTAATAAATACATAAAATTTACTTATATACATAAATATGATATACTTAATTATATGTATACAACTTAACCTAATTAACTATACTTACACGTATACAATATCATACTATAGCCACAATAAGTAGATAGAAGAAGAAAATGAAAGAAATAAAGATACATTTATTCACGAACACACAGGACACACATATTAAGCAAAAATAAATAAAAATAACAGTAAAAAACATGTAACAAGTGTGTCTTTGCGGCAGTGAACCGGACACTGGCTCACCATTATGCTGAGGTGTCAGTCAGCCACCTACAGCGCTGATTTTCAGCCAGCACCGTTGGTGACTCACGGAAACGTCATACACTTATAATTACACAACTATATAATTAATTGTGAAAGGCGAGAGAGAAATAAGCATAAATACTAGCTTTAATAAAATAATAACTACGTTACACATTAAAGTAACTAAAAACAAAAACTAGATAAAAATTTGCAATTGGCATATTTTTTGCTGTCAAAAGTGCAGGATTAGGATTTTTGGAGCGTCAACAAATAGCCTTTAAGCTCGCGCTTAAAGGTGTATCTGCTAAGCGCCCCTTGGATAGGGGGAGGGATATCATTCCAGCACTTAGACGCCGCGAACTTTAAGCTACCTCGGAAAGCAGCGGTTCGGTGCATAGGTATTATGGCCATTGCCTTGAATCTGCGCGCACTCTTTGACCATACCAGTTTATGGAAAAGGTAAGATGGGGTTTCGTGCCTTACCACCCCGAAAAGCAGAGTGGCAAGGTGCAGGCGTCGGCGTGCAGACATGTTAAGCAAGTCGCTAGCGTTCAAGTATGGTGTGATGGACCGGGGAGGGACTCGGAAACAAAAACGAGCACATGCGTTCTGCACTCGTTGTATGAGCCTCTTGGAACGACCAGTAATGCACCCGTCATACACGACATCACAATAGTTTAACCTAGATAATATAAGCGATTTACATAGGTCGACACGCAAATCGACACTAAGGTAATCACGTATATTATATAGGACTTTAAGGCGATAGAAGCAGTTACTCACAACATTTAGTATCCTATTGTATTCTCAAAGCGCAAATTCTCGTCCATAAGAAGGCCGAGGTTGGTTGCTTCTACCACCTGCTCTATTGGTTCGCCCATGACGGCGTCATTCCCGGAAGTCCGAGCATCAAGGGTATTACGGATTTGATGTTTTGACCCGACACATGACACAAAAACGTAAATATACACACATACATCTATTCTGCTTGTGGGTGCTTATGGAACTATTATACCGCTTAAATTATAAAGCCTCTGCTAGACGGTTGCCAACACGCTCCTCCGACCGAGCGACCTTGGTCGGCACCGACCGCTGTAGTATGAAATTTTGCTCCAAACAACTGCAGGGGCTTAGCTGGTGTGTGTTATTCGACCCTGCAACCTTCCCGGACATTGCACGTAAGTTGTAGAATTAAATACAAAGATTGTACACAGTTTAATTACATCTACAAAACTGGTAACAAATCATTTATTTGCTAGAGTAAATAGAAGAAAATAGTTAAATTTCACAAATGAAAGTTTTTTTTTTAATTTATTTAGAACACAAACAGTCGCATAAACAAAAATATAAGGAGTACACAAAGAGTACCAAGAGACATAAAGGTAAAGATCTCGAGGTTCATTAATATATAAAAACTATGTTAACATAACAAACTAATCATAACTAATTAAAAATAGAAAAAAAAACAAAGCTTAAAAGATTTAAGTATACATTTTAAACTTAACAAATTCATTAATAAGAAATTTTTTAACAACACGACTTTTTTTTTAACTGGGCATGTTAGCAATAAGACATTGAGGTTTTTTCGTTGCAGTTCCGAATATCATCGTGGAGCCAGATACTGAAACAGCTGAGTTCAGGCTTGACAAACCGCTCAACTTTGCCTGTAAAGGGACAGCACTTACCGATCATCAGAGCCTTACTTGGTACATACGAGGTTAGAAGATTGTTGTTTTCAATCGGCGTGGAAAAGTGTCGTCCTGCTATCGAGCTTTTTAGCCATACTAGGCGATGTAGGCAACCCCAACAACCTTATTAAAAGCAGTAAAACAACTCCGCACAAATGTCCGATTGACGCACCAACAAAAACGCGAGTCGCTATAATTAAGGTAGAACGGGCTGTCTCCGGTCCAGGCCGTTTTCTAAGAAAAACGACGGCGTTTTTTGCGCGGCCGAGCCATACCCAAGCCCGGCCGAGCCACGGCCGAGGCTCGGAAGCGGCTCAGTGTCGGCACGGCCCGGCCGGGCTTGCGTATGGGTTCTAGCGTGAGTCATCCTTTAAGTGGACTTCACGTTGCATCAGTCACGTTTGTGGCGCATGTGTCGCGTTGAACAGGTTTTCACAGAGTACACTAAGAAGCTCTTAAGAGACTCTTAATATACAGAACTAACAATGACGTTCAAGCACCCGTAGAATAGCGTGTCTGCTAAGAGGGATCACGTCAAGTGCTTCTCAGTGGATCTTGTAGCCAATATCATCATCATCATATCAGCCGAAAGACGTCCACTGCTGGACATAGTACACGCTATTCCGGTCCTGCGCCACCCGCATCCAGCGGACTCCCGCGATCTTTACCAGGTCATCATCACCTTGTGGGGCCTACCCACGCCGCGCCTTCCGGTACGTGGTCGCCATTCGAGTTTCCGCCCCAACGGTCGTCGGCAGGTCAATCACGTAACGCATTGTACGAACGTCGGTTAGGTCTGAATGTCACTTTTTACATGGAAAATTGACGGTTAAATTGTACACCGACGCGCGTTCGGAACGTTACGTGATAACCCCTCGTCTACGAGCAATGTGCCCCGCCCACTTTCACTTAAGTTTAGCGATTCGGAGGACTATATCGGTTAGGTACCTTGGTTCTGCTACGGATAGCCTCATTTCTGATGCGATCACGCAGAGAAACTCCCAACATAGCCCTCTCCATTGCCCTTTGGATGACTTTGAGCCTTCTTATGAGGCGCATTCGGTGCGCGAGTCTGACTCGCATTTGACCGGTTTTTTTTTCAGACCCAAAAACTTCAGAGTTACAAGTGCCTGATGCCAGCAGCCAACAGTACAACCAGACAACCAACGAGAGTAGACTGTCGTTGTGGCTGAACGATTCCTACGATTCGAAGACGTTGTTTTGCGCTCAGGACGACCATCTTGTGGTAGTACATGCCAGCGGCCGTCGCTCGGTGGTGCGCTACGGCGAGGCAGCGACGTCACGGAACATCACACTGAAAGTACAAGAAACAGATGTCGCTCTAACAGGTCATACATTTTCATAGTTTCCGTATTATCACTAAATACATACGGTCTTATTCATAAAAAATCCTTAAAACACCGTTGATCAACGTTTTAGTTAAAACACTCACTAAGCCTAATTGACGTTTGTTAAAAAGTGTGATTCATAAACCTCCGCTAAGCCTCTGCTAACTATTGGGCCGTTATTTGACAGATTAGAAATGTTATGTTGCCGTCCTGGGAAATCATAGAGCAAAATTGGTGATTTTCGATTAAAAAAAAAGTTTGACAGCTTAAATACCGGCAAATTGTAGTTAATTCAACTCCACGAAACTAACGTGCACGTAAATAAGATGAAAACTAATAAAAAACGATGTGGAAACTGGACGTTGGAAGACAAGGTAAGAAAGGATACGTATTTACTGTAATTCGGCATTAAATATGAAGTTAATTACCCATGCCTATTTTCAAGAGCAGCCCAACTTATAATCAACACTACATATTATTTTATCATTGGACGCTGCTCAGTTTCTTAATAAAACATACATAGATTGGTAACATTATTGGATGATATAATATACTATAAGCTTAAAATAAAATTGAATGAAAATCAAAGTGTTATTGCTTCAGATTGAAATAATTCCTGCTTTGGATGTGAAATCATGAGCCTTACAAGCCCGGAGAGCCCGCCGAGGCTTTGGGGGTAGAAGGGCCTGAGCCCCACAAGCCCAGAGGGACATCTAGAGGAAGAATATAAAGGTATTTATTTATTACAATATAATTTAATATTACATGTGAGTTTCAAATAATAAACAGCTTTCCTATGTTATTTATATTTAACATTGTTTTTTTTACTTTCAGATATCAGCTATTTAGCCTGTGGGAGCTAAATAGCTGCCGCAGAAATTAAGTGCCAATACTACCAATTAGAACTACACAATCTTCCATCTGTTCTCTTCATACTGATATAAATTTGTATTCAATATAAAATATGCAATAACCAAATTGAGTTTAATTTTTAATAAGAATAAACATATAATTCATCTTTTGTCAATTATTATACAACACCAACAATTTTTTCCTTGTACCAAATCCTGCCTGGAATAAGGTATAGCTATTTTATGAATACTTTCACTGCCAGGAACCCGCCTGGCTATCCTAAACCATGAACTAACTGAGGCTAACTGGGGAAGTAGGCAGGGCCGTAGCCAGAGTTGAATTTAAGATAGGGCAGCCGTAATAACAAGTAGGGCACAAGTCAAAATTTAACTTGATCTAATATGTGTGAGGCAGTTTCTTAATATATATTTTTATCGTATTAAAAACTTTCTTTCACGTATTTTTATCTGCTTACTTCATAATAAACTGAGAAAGTATTAAATACTTAACATAAAAACGTTCAAAATCGTGTTTAGTTTGCTCAAATACTTGCTGTCAAAATCAGCTGTTTTCAATTCGGCGGCCATTTTTATCCTTAAAATGGAGATAAAATAGGTTTAAAGAAGGGTCTACGGTTCGTTAAGTTAGCGAGCCGTTAAAATAGGCTTGATGGACCCAACAGCGTTATTTGACGTTTATGAATCACGTTTTAGCGAATCAGTGCTATAGCGAGGCTATAGCACTGTTTTAACTTTTTATGAATAAGACCGATAGTATAAAACAAAGTCCCTTCCTTAAAACTACGCTACGGATTTTGATGCGGTTTCTTTTAATAGGTAGCAGTGGTGGCGCATGATAATTACTTACTGGACAACCCGGAGCATAAAAAGGGCTGTTTTTTGATGATTTACGAGTTTGTTAATAAATAGCAAGAAATTTTAGGCAAGCCGGTGGCAATCGGCTTGTATGGGCGCTCTGCCACTGATAGGTAGACTGATTCAAGAGGAAGGTTTATATGTACATATAATACATGCATGTACTTTTATTCATATAAGAGTAAACCAGTGCGAAGTCGGTGCGGGTCGCTAGTTTACATATATTTAAAAGTAACACAGATCATTTTACTCAATTTTACGTCATAAAAGTTGTTAACAAAATACTGCAGCCGTTGAAACATGCTCCGGTATCGATTTATTAGTTTTATTACCATCAGTCCATCGACTTATAGTGGCTTGAATAACATACCGGCCAACAAAATTGCCGGCCAAACTATTTATGCGTTCTAGACTACACCCAACTGGAGCGATCTTTTTCTCGTACTTACCTTTGATCCCAAAAAGTAGTATTTTCCAAAAATCTCGTGGAGAGCTTGAGCTTGAGTCCTGAATATTGCGAACAGCTCTTCTTGTGTATTTAGTTTTTACTAAAATTATCAATGGTTTGTTATTCCGTGATTTCCATCATCCAACTGGAGTTTTGAAAACAATGGGACCAACCTGGAAGCATATATTCGTACTTTCAATAAAAAGAGTGACAAACTCAAAGGCCGAATAATATATGCCATACGATTAAATAAACAAATAAAAAAAAGAAATGTACGAATCAGTTCATGAATGACGGAGTTCTGAGGTAACAAACAATTAAAAAAAAAAACAACCGAATTGAGAACGTCCTCCTGTTTTTTGAAGTTGGTAAATAAACATGTCTGGGCTTTTTCACTCAAATGTGCGTTACTTTTCTCTCAGAATTGAGATTTTTTGGTTTGATCCTGTCCAGAATCATGGGCACTCTTAATCCCGACAATACTCTTTGATCCCGATAAATAAAAAAAGTGTCCCAAGTTTTTTATTCGACTATGTGTTGTTTTTTCATACATTCAGTATGGACCAGGGATTGTAACCGGTTATTTTTTGTATGGGAACTGTAACCGGTTTGTTTCGTTCTTTGTTAATTATTTCATTTTCTAATTGGGCAATCTAATAATACGCACTCGTTACCTCAAAACACAACTGAGTCCTACATATGAAGTATAAAATAGTTCGAGATATGTGGTTATTTCGAGGTTTTTAAAAAAACCGGTTACAATCCCTGGTATGGACCGTCACATAGTGGGATCCTAAAAAAATTTTTGGAAAATTGGGGACACTTTTTTTCTTTATCGGGATCAAGAGTGCTCTTGATTCTGAACCAGAAAAACCAAAAAAATCTAAATTCTGAGAAAAAGTTTAAGTCGCACATTTTAATGAAAACGCCCGTCTGCACTGTACAATTTTAACTATTTTGGCTATATACAGGGTTGGGTTCGTCTGGTCCAGACATAGGGTTGGTGTGCGGTGTGGTGGCAGGGATAGCGGCTCTGCTGGTCGTCACGGCGCTCGTAGCCTGGCGCCTGCGCAGGAGGGGGGCGGGGGAGGGGGGCGTGCCCGAGGAGAACCAATACGTAAGTACTCTTAGGGAGGAGGAAGAAACTCGTTTACAGCGGCCACATTAGAACCAATAGTAGCCACCACAAGTTGCGGACGAGTTCTTTCAACTTCTTTTATACAATTTGTATTAGGAGTCCCCGGCAATCTCGGCCGAATTTCACCTTCCCATACAAACGGAGTTTCCTTCTCATTTTAAAACTACGTGTTGGATCGTAACGAAACTTTGCATATACAATGACATGAGGTAAGGTAAACGTTCGAGTGTTCGACGCTGTACTAGTATATGACATGGGCACTCTATGTCAAAGTGACATGGCTTGAATTCGAATGAAGAAAAATCGTCTTAGTTCGAATTTAACCTATATTGCTTTGACATAGAGTGCCCATGTCATATACAAGTGCGGCGTCGACCACTCGGACGTTTACCTTATATCTAATTAGTTTATATGGCTCCAGCTTATAAATTAAACGAAAGCACAAGTTTTGTATGAAAAACTTCAATTCGCTGTGTTTTTTTACTATGGTATCTGAAGCTACATAAACTAATTACAGACTTGGATATACCTTATAGTCCAGGCAATGAACTGACAACTTGTGTGGAAAAAATGACAAATTTGGAAATAAATAAATAAATAAATAAATATTTGCGGACATTCTTACACAAATCGACCTAGTCCCAAACCAATAATTTATAATAGCAGATTTTTTCTATGTAATGGATATATTATCAATTAATTAAATAGTTACCTAGAAACAAAATCCAACAAAATTTCAGACATCAAAAAAATTATAACTTAACAAGATTCTGAAAAGTCAGAAAAAAAAATTAATAAATGGTTTTATGTTTATTTTGGTTCATTTACATTTGCTCTATAATATTCAATTTAAATAATAATAAAAAAACAATCCATGCTTTATTTAAATCTAATTACTTTCGGATGGAAAGTTTGTTGGATTCTTGCATAAAGAAAGCATCTTAGAATAACGTTTTAAAATTAAATAAACAAAAAAAAACGCTATTATAAATTAATGTTTTTCAAAACCGTATTTTGCCTGGAGTATTAACTTATTGTAAGTACAAAGTTTCAGAGCAAACTAGCTAGTCGTTTTAAAATGAGAGCGTAACTACGTTTGTATGGAGAACCGAGCTTGCCGGGGACTCTTAACATTGGCGCATAGCTAGCGTTTGAGTGGCTGCGCCCGTACCACTGGTGAACACGTTTTGTCATTTGACTCGCGCGCAAACGGCTACAGTCACTGTCGCCGGCTTCTCCCTGAGGCAGCGTTCTGCCCCCTATTCTGTAACTTGTCTTAAGCTCACCTCAACGCTCACCCACAGTTATACCTTGACACCGCGATGCGTAGTAATTAAGCGTATGTCGAGGTCTAGTTTCGTAACGGGTTACCGGCGGAGTGAACCGCATTAACGCGTAGCGAATCACAGCCTTGGACGCCTTCGGCCAGCGGGCCGACGAGCGGCTGCCAATACATTGAAGTTGCCCGAACGTATGAATAGGCCACATCCAGTTACCAGGCCCCGTAGCACGGATGGCCTTATCACGCGATAAGTGACAAGATAAGAGCGTCATCTCGTTCTATCGAACGGTGTCAGCCAGGGACGGATGCCCTATCTTGTCACTTATCGCGTGATAATGCCATCCATGCTACGGGGCCAGTACCCGCAACTGGTAGCTACGTGTGTGGTTTGACTGAACCACTAGTCGGTCGCTTTTAGTGGGACCGGAACCGGTTACCCTTATTGGGGTTTTCCATAGGGTTATTTTAGAAGTTGTTTTTAAAACCCTATCTAT